>CM053408.1:72994069-73042590 GCA_028644305.1 Xerus rutilus
AGAATGGCACAAATCAAGTTATTTAGCATTATAATATGAAAATTGGGTAAAATTAGAAGTTCACAACCCAAATGAGAAATTAACAGGAGGATAAGTACAGGTACTTGACAAGAGATTCCCCTGAACATTAAAGAATTAGAAAGGGTTCTTGAGCTACTCAATAAAACCTCAATAAAACTCAATAATAGAGTACCTCTTGACAATAGTGCTACAACAGATAAGCCCAAGGTGAATATTAGTGTATTATACTATCATGTAATTTTTTTTTCAAATGAACAGTTAACAATCAATTCTTTATTCATTGAAAGCATTGTTGTACAACAAATTTTATTAAATACAATATAAAATTACTTTTAAAAAATAATTTTTAAAATTATTATTATGTTTTTATTATTATTATTTTTAAAAATAATTTTTCAAAATAATAACCAGTTTTATTTTTTATCACTATTGCATTTAAATTTTAGATTTCTTTCCAAGGAGATTAAATTTGTGGCCATTCTCTAGTATGAATTATGGCCATTACAAGGCTTTCTGGGTATCTCAGTAAAATGATTTTGTGGACAAAACATTCTAAGCCAGCTGAAGAGCTGGGTCAAATGCCTGTGGCCTTGGATAATTTATTGAACCTTAGTGTATTAGGAAACAGATGGAAGAAAAAAAAAGGAAATAGATGAATGAGATCATCTCACATTCCTTTTAATCTATAAACCTTTTAACCTGACTTTTGTTACCATAACACATTCCATCTAAAAGTATAAATCCATATAGATATTCTTAATAGAATACATACATATCTTTATAACATCGAACACTAAATATGTGCTCTAATAGATTTCACCACCAATATTTGTTGTTTTATCTGAAACAACAGGTATCAAATTTATTTCTTCATCCATTTAACAACTGTTCTTAGATTCTCTTTTTCAGGACAAACATAAAAATGAATGAGAATTTCCAAATCATAAATGAAAACAAATATCATTATTATATTTTCATGGAACCAACTTCAAGATACCCTATCATATTGTTTCTTCTTCAAATATTTAGCTTTTGTCAGCATCTCCCTTAAAATATACTTCCAAGGACTAAACAAACCAAGATTGATAATATGACTAATTTTGTATCTGAAAAAGTAAAATAGGAAACTTCTGGGAAAGACAAATGATATAAATGTAATGCAAAGGTAACAGATAACTTAATGCAATAACTCTACTCAAAAGGTGATGATTCAGAATATCGTAAAATACACAGGATAGTGTATGATCTACCCAAGAAATCTAGCCTCCCTATGTTCTAGACAGTATGTTTTCTAGAATTGACAGATGATGCGGAAGTTATTTTCATCAAATTAGCTGATAATATAAGGTTGGAAGAGAAATGGATGTGTTGGGTAAAAGAAACAACTTTTAAAGGTCCTTAGTTATATTAATGAGCAAGAAGTAAACCAGGCACGGTGGCACATGCTTGTAATCCCAGCACTTTGGGAGGCTGTGACAGGAGAATCTCGAGTTCAAAGCCAGCCTCAGCAACCATGAGGCGCTAAGCAACTCGGTGAGATCCTGTCTCTACATAAAACATGAAATAGGGTTAGGGATGTGGCTCAGTGGTCAAGTACCCCTGAGTTCAATCCCCAGTACCAAAAAAAAAAAAAAAAGAAAGAACTAAATGATTAGTTTTAGCAAGTATATATATAAGGCTCCAACTTGGGTCAGAAAAAAAGAGTATCAGTACAAAAAGCAAAAATATGCTTTAAAGTAAAAATTATTAAGAAATTTTTGTCAGAAAATAGATCACTTGGAGTCAGTTGTCTGTAATACTTTATTGTGGTTCAGATTTTACTTTTAAAAAATTGGAGCCCAGAATAAACTAGATGCTAATCTCTTTGTTGTTCAGAGCCTGCTTGTGATAGTAAATTCTGTCCTGGATGACACACTTAAAAAGAATTTGACAAAATAAAATGCTTTCAGAGTAGAGATTCTTGGAAGGTAAAGCAAAGGGATGGTATATTCATAGTCTTACCATTCAAAGTATGGTCCACAGACCAGCAGCCCTTACACCACTATGGAATTTGTTAGAAAGAAAATAATTGAAGATCTATTCCAGAAGTACAGAATCAGGAACTTCACTTTAACATTATTTCCTGATTATTTGTATGCACATCAAAATTTGAGAAATAATGCCCTAGGAGATGAAATTTTTTCCTGAGAAAGCTTTGGTACAGATGATAGCTGTTTTAATAGATCTGATTGAAGTACTCTCATGTAGAAGAGAATTAAGGAATCAAGAAAGAACTTGCAAGAGCTGCTCAAAGATGAAAGGAATTCCAAGATGAAGAAAGGGGATTCTAAGGCAAAGAACATGCCTCCATCTGCAGAAGAGTTCAGGCATAGATAGTCACTACTTGAGAGTGTTTTTGTAGCAATGACTAGTACCAATTATTAAGCTCCACTATGCTACAAACATTTGGTTAGTTGCTTAAGAATTCTTTTATATAATTCTTATATCCATTCTGCTAAATAAGCCCTAATTGGTTAAGCTCTTTTTCAATGGGGGCATAAGAAAATTTAGGAAACTTGCCCATAGTCACAATGTTAGAAGAGGGCAGAATGGAAAACAAGTGTATATATTCCTGATGCCAAGATTCATCTTTCAAACACTGGATCAGAGAAAGAACTAAACAACTTTTAGGACCTTTCCCATTCCTAGATTGTTTGATATTATTTCAGTCTAATATTGAGTTGATAATTAAGAAAATTCATCACATATTGGTTATTTTAAAAATAATAATGAAATTTCCAGATTCGTTTGATAGGGATGGCTTCCAGGCCAGGTGTCACCATTTTGAATTTTTACGGTTTACTTTGGAATCTAAATTTCTATACATTTATGTTTATCATCATTAATTTTCATTAATTTTCATCTGGTGGGTTTGGGCTCTGGTTAAAAGGTTAAGTTTGGAAAGCATAATAATGTTTTAGTGTATCTCATTTTGGTTTTTTTTTTTCAGGTATATCATCTACAAATGTAATAAATACAACTTTCATCATTTGAAAGTTTTAGAAAGAATATTTCCACTTGAGTAAATACAATTCAAGGTCTGACCTTTGCCTTTCCAAGTCCAAAAAATTTACTTGATTTATATTAAAATTACCTAGGCATGATTAATTTGAGGGAACAACTTTGCACCTATACAACTCACACACATACAAAAACACTGATTTAGAAACCAAAAGTTCAGTATTCATGCTATGTGAACAGTAATGTTCACAAACAAATATTTACTAAGCTTTTCTCATTAGAGCATTTTGTACATGAAAAGAAAAATTTTAGATAATAATAGTCCTAGCACAATTAACAGTTGCAAAATTGAACAACCCTATTCGTAATTTATATGCTCCTTCAAGGTTAAAGCTAACAATTAAGAAATAAGAAGAATGAGAAACAACTATCTATATAGTTAGTATGTCTCTGCTTATCCCTCTTGAAGAATGTTAGTTAAATAAGAGTTCAGGATATTATTTTTGCTATAAATAGATAGATGTTGGTGGAATACAGTGTCCTATAGAGAAAAGATGAGAGTGAGGCAGGCAGACATGATACCAGGCAAATGGTTTAACCTAGCTAGTCCCTATTTTTCTAAAGTATAAAGTAAAAGCTTTACTAGATGATATTTCATCATTACTAAATGATCTTTCTAATTCCATGTATACCATGATCTACCAGCTGCTCAAGGATGCAAGCTAGAAGTCAACCATATTTGGTTGTCTCTCAGAAGACTATTGCAATTGTCCTTTGACAGATTTTACCATATGCACTCTTGATCTTCAATAATCTAGTTTCCAGAAAGAACCAATGTAAATGTAGATGAGACTGCATATCTCCCTGCTTTGAAAACATCAAATGGATTCCTTCTTGAATAAAATTTAAGCACATTGTCATATCCTATATGGTACCCCATTCCCTGTCTACCTTTCTAATCTCATCCTCTACCATCCTTAACCTCATGTTCTAAATGAAAGCCCACCTGGCCCAAGGCCTTGGACTGTTTGCCTGGAAACTTGACTTCCTTATCCTCTCATTGCTGACTCCTCATCAACCATGTCTCAGTCTAAAAGTGTTGTTCTCCAAAAAATTCTTCTCTAACTACCTCTGGTACTATGTATATATTACCCTATTTTATTCATAACCTTTATCATTGAAGTTATTTATCTACTTTTTAATTTGCTTTGATCTTTTTCCTTCCCTCACATCGAATAATCCTGTGAGCTGGAAATATATCTTGTTCATTTCTTTATCTCTAGCATTCTGACAACATTCAGCACATAGTTTCTCGACAAGAATTTGTGGAAGGAATAGGTGAATAATATTGTATGTGCCATATAGTTCTAAAATTCAATAATTTGGTATTGAATTTTAGATCTTATATGTTATTTGCACATATTTTATCCTTAAAAAATACTAACAATAGACTATGTTTAAATGTTCAAAGAAAGATACAATTGCAACCAAGTATTATCAGGATGGTAGTCCTCTTTTATTAACCTAAATGCAATTAATGTTGTTCATATGTTCTGTGCAGTTCATATATTCTGCTAATTTCTAACCTTTTCCAGTAATGCAAATCCACGTCAATGGACAGTTACTTTTGGAACAACAATAAATCCTCCCTTAATGAAAAGAGAAGTAAAAAGAATTATTGTCCATGAGCGATATCACTCCCCAGCAAGAGAGTATGACATTGCCGTTGTGCAGTTCTATCCTAGAGTCACCTTTTCAGATGATATACGCCGTATTTGTTTGCCAAAAGCTTCTGTGTCCGTACCACCAAATTCAACTGTCTACATCACAGGATTTGGAGCACTTTACTATGGTGGTAGGTATCTCAGAAAAGCTAAAGAAAGGCAAAACTCTGTTCAGGGCAATGTGATTTAATCTCCACTAGTATCAACCTGCCAGTCATTTCCAGTTTGGTTGGGTCAGTCAGGGGCTCTTACTTTGCAAGGGACTGAATTCAATTCAAATTAACCAAAGCAGAAACAAAGACAAAACAAACAAACAAACAAAAACAGCAAATGGCCCTTATACCTTGGAAATTAATAGTGGTAAAAAGTCTGACTTTAGATACAGCTAGATTCAATGAGTTTGTATGGTGTCATTGAGCTCTCAATCTTGGAATCTATATTTCTTGGCTCTCTTGTCCCCATGTTAGCTTCATTTGGAGGGATTCTAGCTCCTCTTAGTGGTAAACATTGCCAACAGCAGGCCTAGTGATACTCCAATTGAACGACCATCTCAAATACTCATTTATTACAGCAAAATTTGCTATAGCACTAAAGAGGTTAATTTGAGGGTGATTATGAATAAGAATAGCACAGAGATAACATATTTTATTCTCTAAAATGATTCAACATGATATACTAACAATCTCCTAAGAAATAATAAAGACTAGGTTATTGAATGTTTGTGGCATTCCCAGGCACACCCTGGATTCTATAAGGTCATCCAGGTACATATGTACAACAATATTTAGAGGGTTTTTTTTAACTCCAGGCTTGAGAAGATGAAAAAGGGATTTCTGAGAATGATAAAATCCATTAACAGAGTACTATACAATTTATTTACATACAACAAAATATGAGGAATAAACCTATAATTCTCAGCTCTGTTAAGGGATAAAAAATACTCTTTCACTAACATAACCAAGAAGAGGATTTGGTCTCCCTAGATTTTCTCCAGATACTCTATGTACATACTGAATATTCATCACTTTCTTTAAAGTCTTATTTCCAATCACAAAAAAAAATGTTACCCATAGGTTACCAATTCCAATAGATTAAAGAGGCAAGCCTGATACTTCACTATGTCTACACCCTCTCTGATGAGTTTTCTAGTAAGAAAGGGTTTTCAGTCTCTGCTTCATAATTATGGGAGAAGCATCATGAATTCCCTTTGGCTTAGTAGAAAAGTTCCTTTTCTCTCAGTAGTTTGAGATTAGCATAGAAAAATACCTGCTGTAATACTTCATCATACTTTGTTAATAACAATAGAATCTGACATTTTCGAACATTTTACCCCCAAACAGCATATTAAGTAGTAGTCAAATCCAGGTCATAAAGCCAAGTTTAACAAACACAAAGGAACTAAAAACACACAGAGTATGTTCTCTGACCATGATGGACTCAAATTAGAAATCACCAATAGAAAAATACCAGGAAAATCTCCAAATGCTTAGAAATTAGACAACATACCCATAAATAAGAGGAAGTCTCAGGCAAATCTTTAAAATACATTAAACTGAATGAAAATTGAATCCTGTATGCAGGATGCAGTATAGACAGAAATGCATAGCAAATGCCTGCATTAGTAAAGAAGAAACATGTCAAATCAATAATCTAAGTTCCCACCACAAGAAACTAGTATAGGAGAGAAAAATACACCTAAAACAAGCAGAAGTAAATGAAAGAAGTAAAAGAAAAGAATAGAAATTAATGAAATTTTAAAACAAAATTGACATATAAAAACTCGATTCTTTGATAAAAATTGATACTTTGTAAAAAATGTTTTTAAGATTTCCACAGTAGATAAAATATAGTGAGAGATGTTCAAAATTTATGGGATAAGCTTTTTATAATTGTGAAATATTTTACCAACTAATTTACTGAAAAAGTTATGAATTTACACTATCACCTACAAAGTACAAATTGTCAGTTTCACTTTACTCTTCCCAGTACTTTACAGGATAATGTAGTAGGCAAATAATTGCATTCAAAGAACAAACTAACTTTTAAAATTCCTTAGCATACTTCTGAATTATTCACTTATATGCTATATGTACAAACATCTCTCCAGAAATAAATCTTGAAATGATCTTCTTGAAAATCTTGAGATAGTGTCTGAATTAGATTTCTATTACTGTATAACAAATTCCTACAAATGTAACAGCTTACAACAGCACCCATTTATTATTATCTCACCTTGTCCATGGGTCAGAAGCCCAGACTCAGTTTAGTGGAGTCTTCTCCTCAGAGACTCACAAAATTGCAGTCAGGATATCAACTGAGGTATGGTCTCATCTGTGGTTCAGGATACTCTTCTAAGATCACCGTTTGTGGACAGAATTTTGTTTCTTGCAGCTGTAGAACTCATGGCAGCTTGCTTCCTTAATGCCACTGGGAAAGTATCTCTGAACTCAGAGAAATTCTAGGTTCTTTCTGAAAAGCTTACCCTGGTATGGTCAGGCCTACCTTAGATAATCTCCCTTTATACTAACTTAATGTCAATCTGATTAGTGATCTTATTTACAACTGTAAAATTCACACACTTTTGCCATATAACATTAACCTAATCATGAGAATGATGTCTATTATATTAAGATTTCTATACATGCTTGGGGGGAGGAGAATCACACAATAATTTGGCGGACCATCCTAAAAGTCTGGCAATCAGAGTGACATGGTTTCCTAAGCAATACATGGTTTGATATAAGGAATCCCAGAATGCATGTGCTATTCTTAGTCTTATCCCAAGTCTGCCTGCAATAATATTGACTTCAGGGGGCTTATAACCTAGAGTACCTAACTTATATAATAGATGCCATCTCGCTCTTTATAAAATGTAAAGGATAAAATATATGTGCATGGTATGATAGTTATTTTATGAAGCTGAGAGAGAAAACTAAGCATATAAAGTTTCTGGGAACAATCTGAAATACACAAATACAAACTTCATAAAGAACGAAATGCCTTTTTAAAAATATAAACTGATTTTTTTTCTGTGTAGTATCAGGGATAGAACCAAACAGGCTCAGGATTACATTCCTACTCTATTTTTTTTTTTCTTTAGATAGAGTTTCACTGATTTGCCAAGATAGGCATCTAACTTGTGATTCTTCTGCCTCTGCCTCCCAAATCACTGGGATAACAGATGTGGACCACCACACTTAGATAAACTGATTATTTTAAAATTAAATACACGAAGATTTTCCAAAAAGGAAACCGAAAGGTTTTCTTGCTTGTAGAGGTATTTATAAAAATGTGATATGAAATAATGATCCTTAAATGTGCCAAATTTTAGTTAGAATTTTTTTCTCTAAGACTCCTTTTGTTAATCTCATTCTGTATTGACAATTTTAGAATGAAGAAGATTAGAAAAAATAAGCCTTCTCAACATTGCTCTAGGTAAGCATAATCATTATACAAGTTAAAACTACTTTGTTTTTTCTTCAGGGGAATCCCAAAACAATCTTCGAGAAGCCAAAGTGAAGATCATAAGTAATGATGTGTGCAAGAAACCACAGGTGTATGGCAATGATATAAAATTTGGAATGTTCTGTGCTGGATATCTGGAAGGAATTTATGATGCCTGCAGGGTAGGTTGAAGAGAGAAAATAATCCAAATATCATACCCCCCCAAATTTTTATCTGACTCAGGAAATATTCTATATTCTTTACATAAAACAAAATACAGATATCACATCAGCTCCAAAAAGTTCTAAATGTAAATTTTACAGCAAATACATAGTTTAAAATGTTTTAGTAAGCCAAATGAAATAAGTAAAATGTTTCTTTGATGCTATCAAATGAACCAATAAAATTAAAATTTCTTAGTAACCAGAAATCCAAGGATTAATAAAGCAAAGTATCTTTCCTCAAAGGGCTCATATCCTAAAAAAGGAAACAATATGATAATGATAATGGGAAACAAATATTTTCTCCCTGAAGGGAACATTTTTGGAGCTGGTGTCAGAGAGATGATATTTCAGTGAGTTCTAAAGAACAAATAGCATTTGCTTAATTGCAGAATAAGAAAAGACATTATAGAAAAGAGAAAGAACATAACCAAAACTACAAAGGTATAGTTACAATTCATACTTGAGGGAATCCCACGTGATTTGCTGAGTCTCAGCCTAAAGAGTGTGTGTGGTGAAAAGGCTAATTAACAGTGAAAAGATGGATTAAGCCAAGTTGGCAATATCGTAGAGTTCTTCCCAGTGCCTTCCTCTGTCCTCTACCATCTATCTGGCATATATATATTTGACAAATGTATGAGTGTTCATCTTCACAGAGGCACTTGTTTTTTTTTTATGTGAAAATATTTTCAACATTTTTTATTTTTTTATTTTTAAATATTCCATTTTATTGACTATTTTCAGCATTTGAGGTAGAATTTATGATATATAACAACTTGTGTGAGAAATAAAAAAAATTAAGGATTTGAAAGGAAATATGTTGGGTAACTTTAACATGAAATATTTCTTCAATATATCCAAATTTTGCAGTAATTTATCAATAGGAAAAACATTAAAACGTGGTTCAAGAGTGAATTTCTTTTGGTATAAGCAACTTAAAAGAACTTTAGTTTCTAAAAACATTCTACAATACCTTTTTATACAACATGTATAGTGATCTTTTTCACTTCCAGCGTGGCTCTATTTTAATCTCATGAAATATTAAAGAATGTTATTAACTCAAAAAGTATTATTACCTTAGAACTGCAAGAAACATCAGTGCCCATGTAAGAAATTCCATGTTTTACACATGAAAATAGAATTATTTATTAATGGAAATCCTTAGAGTTAGCTACTAGTAGAGTCAAAATCTGATATCTAGATGATTTATTTTTTAATTACATAAAAGGAGGTGTGTGTGTGTATCTGTGTGTCTTTGTGTGTTTGTATTATACATATATGGTGGATAAGTATTTTTAGTTCATGACATGCATTCTCTGAAATTTTTAAGTCACAATACAGAACTTCTGCTCATGGTTTATATTTAGGAAAATAGGATTTTATTTCATTATGGTTTTGCAAAATTCCATTCTTGATTTATATTTAGGAAAATATGAGTGAATTTTGTTTGATTTTTTTTTTAGGCCCACACACATGTTTTATTGGGCTCATGCAATTAAAACAAATCATGTTATAGTTGCCAACTCTAAAGCAAATTGAGAGAGTTCACATAAATATCTTTATTTCTGGAATTTTTTTCCAAATTTTAAAATTTTATTTTATTTTTTTTAGAGGATAACATTTCATTTCTCTGGTTGTAAGTGATATAGAATCACAACATACATGCAGTCATACGTAAAGTTAGGGCTATGATGACCATCATATTCCACCAACTTTACTGTCCCCTCTCCCCGCTTAAACCCCTGTGAACAGAGTTCTTTCATTGTTCCCATGTCCTTCCTCACATTATGGATCAGCATCCACTTATCAACGAGTACATTCGGCATTTGGTTTTCTGAGATTGGCTTACTTCACTTAGCATGATATTCTCCAACTCCATCCATTTACCTGCAAATGCCATAATTTTATTCTCTTTTATTGCTGAGTAATATTCCATTGTGTCTATATACCACAGCTGAGGCACTTGGTTTTTAACATGAGATTCTTGAAAATTCCAACGAGGTGACTCTGTGTGGTGAAATGATAGGAATAGTATTGACACCAAGTGGCAGAAAGCTCTGTCAAGAGTCCCATAAACTACATAGCATGAGCAACATCTGTCAGAAAAGGAGCAGTGAGTTTTGGAGCATATAGGCTGGGCACGAGCAGGATCTGGCACATTTCTAACCTCAGTTGCCAAGAATGTGGAGGAAGGCAGCCAGAATTGAGGGACTCCAGCAAATTCAACACTATGAGAAACAAGTGGAAGGTAGCATCAGGAGATTGTAACAGAAAGATGAGAATTCGATCAGTGACATTACTGAGAAGCTTCTGAAGTATTGGTAGTCCTAGGGAAGCCTCAGTGGATTGGGAGCAGAGATAAAATTCCTGCCTGACTGTGCAAATTAATAATAAAACAAACCTAGGAAAAATCGGGTAAGTTCTCAGGGAAGTGACTCATGCATAAGGATCCAAAACACGAGTACAGTGATTTTAACTGCGGTACATGGTGATAAAATAGACGTTCAAGCATCAGTGGTATATTGGTCTAGAACTCAATAAATTCCATGCCTCATATACAGAATAAGAAGAGAGAGACCTTAATTTCTCTACAAGAAATCTAGTGAGGAATGACCCAAACACAGATAACAAAGGATCAGAACTGCTGACATCAAAGCCAGAAAGGGAAAGTTTTCACAACTTAGTACAGATTTGTGATTTTGCTACTCTTTATAGTTCAATCAAGATTTTACAAAAAGAAGAATTTCTAGTTCTAACAACCATGCCCACACTGATGAGTGTGTTCTCTCAATATGGCATTCAAAGTCATTCCAATAAACAGTAGGTGGGTTTTGGCAACAGTTTTCTGGAGGAACCATAATTCATATTCAAGTACTTGGAATGTAATGTATAGGAAAATTTGTCCAGAGTTTTCCCTGGTAATTGTTTTAATCATTCTGAGTCTCTTATTTATTCAAAAAGGCTTAAACTCCCTACTTTGTGCCATACACCATACCAGCTACTACATGGAAACTGCTTTCAGAAAACTGACTCTCCAGTACACAGATGTGTGTTAATACAGAATATATAATAATGAAAGGAAGACACCTGCAATGGAGTGCTTGGAAGAAAAAGCACATATTTCTATAAGAATATAAGAAAAATGAACACCATTAAGAGGGGTGAAGCTGAAGTTGAAGGGTGGCTAGAGTTGAATTAGCACCAAAAGAGAAGGAGTTAACCAGGAGAGCTGTAATGATGATGAGGCTAGGAAGAACTATAGGAACAGAAGACGACCTTTGGCAGATTACAGAACATATGGGCTCAATGTTGCCAGGTGAGGCAAGAGGGTTGGCTGGCAGGGCCTTGTCAGCCACCTTAAGTATTTTGCCCTTTTTCCCAAGAGCAATGGAAAGCCACTAAAATTTTTAATCAAGGACTTTATATTAAATTAGTTAATATGTATAAAGTTCTTAAAACACTGCCTGAGTATTATTAGAACATTATTAGATGTTTGTTAAATTAAAGGAGTTGTTCAATCAAATTTGAACATTTCGAAAATCATTGTGCTCACAGTAAGGAAAAAATCTGGATATTGCCATAATGGATAAGTTAGCATGTGTTGCAAAAATCCAAGTGAAATGTGGTAATTTGGATTAAGAAGGTAGCATGTGGACAGAGCTAGATGCAGAAGTTAGACGCTCCATTTAGTTAGGAGCTAAAATCGACAAGTGAAGGGATGACTTTGATATGATTGGAGAGAGTAGGTATCAAAGCATGATATCTAAATTTCTGGCTAAAAAAATTTAAAATTGAAATAAATCAAATTTCTGGTTTAAATAACTTGGAAAATAGTGGTAACAGTCAATGTATCAGGGCAAAGGTCCCTATCCTACAGAGATCCTGAGTCCAGCATGAGCCATGTGGAGTGTAAGGGGCTTTTGAGACAGTCACATGAGGAGCTGCTGTTGCACCCTCATCCACACCACTCCCCCACCGAGGATGTCACCTGTCCTCCTACTTACTGAGAACCCACAAGTGTTACGTTAGTTTGTATAGTACATTTTATATTTTATATATTTTATACAACTTGTTACTTTTATTGTTCTAAATTTGTCTTTTAGTATTTTTAATTAGTATCAATTATTACTTTTCTTATTCATATTATATTATTTATATATTATATTTCATAAATTTTTTCCTGGATTGTAAGAGCATGTTTAATTCTTAAATTAAACATATTTAGTAAATAAGGAATGTATATATTCGAGATGTACAATGTAATAATTTGACTACTTATACATATTATAATGATTATCACATTACAATGAACATATTCATCACCATCCATGCTAAACATTAGATTACCAGGATTTGGACACCTTATAATTCAAAATTTATACCCTTTGATCAACATCTCTCCCAGTCCTTGGAAACTTCCATTGTACTCCTTATTTCAGTGAGTTTGACTTTTTATATTCCACATATAAGTGAGATCATACTCTATTTTTTTTGTCTGATTCATTTCATGTAATAATGTCCTCCAGTTTCATTGTGTTGTCATGAATAGCAGGGTTTTTCTTAAATAGCTGAATAATATTCAGAGGTGTATGTGTGTGTGTGTGTATGTACGCATATATGCATACGTGTGTGTGTGTGTGTATGTGTATGTGTGAGTATGATTTCTTTAGCCAATCATTCACTGGTAGATACTTAGGAAGTTATCATGTCTTGGATACTGTGAATAATACTGCAATAAACAAGAGAGTGCAGATGTCTCTTTGAGTTTAGTTTACTTCACTTAAATACCCAGAAGTGGGATTGTTGGATCATGTGGTAGTTTTAGTTTTAACTTTTTCAAAGAACCATATTTTTTCATAAGGGCTGTACCAATTTACATTCCCATCAACAATATACAAGAGTTCTCATCCTCTTCAACAGACGTTGTATCTTGACTTTTTGGCGATATCCATCCTAACAGACGTGGAGTGATACTTCATGATTTTGATTGCATTCCTTTAATGATTAGTGATCTTTAACACCTTATATCATACTATTGGCCATTTGTATGTTTTCCTTGTAGAAATGTCTATTCAGGTCCTATGCCCAATTTTAATTGGATTATTTATTATTTGCTATTGAGTTATGTGAATTTTTATATATTTTTAATATTAACCCTTTATCAGATATATGACTTGCAAATATTTTCTCTAATTTTTTAGATTACCTTTTCATTTTGTTGCTTATTACCTTTGTTGTACAGAAGCTTTTTAGTTTGATGTAGTCCCATTTATTTATTTTCTCTTTTGTTGCTTGTCCTTTTGATGTCATATCTAAAAAAATCACTGCCAAGATCAGTGTCAAGGAGCATTTTCCTTGGGAGTTTTATAATTTCAGGTCTTACATTTGTGTCTTCAATCCATTTTAAGTTAACTTTTTCAAGCCACATAAGGGTCCAATTTCATTCTTTTGCATGAAACTATCTAATTTTCCCAGCATCATTTATTGAAAAAACTGTTCTTTCCTTTTTCCACTGCGTGTTCTTGGTTCTCTTGTCAAATATTAGTTGACTGTGAATGCGCAGGTTTATTTCTGGGCTCTCAATTCTATTTCATTTGTGTATGTGTCTGTTTTAATGCCAGAATCATACTGTTTGGATTACTATGGCTTTGTAATATACTTTGTTTTATTTTTTTGTTTTGTTTTGTTTTGTTTGTTTGTTTTTGTGGTGCTGGGGATTGAACCCAGGGCCTTGTGCATGCAAGGCAATCTCTCTACCAACTAAACTATATCCCCAGCCCCATAATATACTTTGAAATCAGGATTTATAATGCTTTCAATTTTGTTCTTCTTGTTCAATATTGATTTAGCAATCTTAGCCTTTTGTGATTCCATATAAACCTTAGGATTGTTTTTTGTTTTTTCTATTTCTTTGAAGAATGCCACTGGAATTCGCATAGAGATTTCATTGTATAAATCACTTTGGGTAGGATGAATATTTTAGTAATACTATTTCTTTCAATCCATGCACATGAAATATCTTTCCATTTATTTGTGTTTTCTTCCAATTCTTTCATCAATGTTTTACAATTTTTTGAATAGACATCTTTATTTTTTTATTTGTTTAATCAGTTACACATGACAGCAGAATGTTCTACACAAATGGAGCACAATTTTTGACTTCTTTGGTTATACACAAAGTAGAGTCACACCATTCGTGCAATTGTACATGTACCTAAAGTAATGATGTCTGTCTCATTTCACTCGTCTTTCCTATCCCCATTTTCCCACCCCTTTCCACCCTCCCCTTTGCCAAATCCAAAGTTCCTCCACTCATCTCATGCCCCATCTCCATTATAGATTAGCATCCACTTATCAGAGAAAACACTTGGCCTTTGAGTTTTGGGGATTGGCTTACTTCACTTAGCATGATATTCTCCAGTCCCTCCATTTACGTGCAAATACCATAAGTTTATTGTATTTTAATGCTGACTAATATTCCATTGTGTATATATACCACAGTTTCTTTATCCATTTATCTATTGAAGGGCACCTAGATTGATTATTTATTTTATATATATATGTACATATATATTATAAATTTTATTTTGAAAAAGCATAAACCCTCTTTCGGTGTGCATGTGTGTGTGTGTGTGTGTGTGTGTATGTGTGTGTGTGTGTGTGTATAAGCTTCTAAGCCTACCTCCACTATATTCTCTGTCTCCGTCCTCTTCTGTTACTAACTGGGCCCTTTGTTTGGCACTCACAATTTTCTGTACTATAGCATCTTGGTGCCTTTGTGCCCTGACTCTTCCAACAGGTAATAAGAACTTTGAAAGCCCCTCATTTTTAGGAAACCACCTGTTAGGATACTTCAGTAAAATGAGGGAGAAAATCAAGAAAGCGGAAGTTAAGGAACCCAAAGCATTATGAAATCAACACAAAAGAATGGTGATTGATAGGGAGTCCCAGGATCAACTCTACATAAGGTTTAAAGTAACCAATCTAAGTTAGATAAAAGGAAGGTGGGGGGAGGGGGGAGACAGAGCGAAATTGAGCAAGTCTGTGTACTTTGAGATGGGGGAACATCTTCCAAAGAAGTAAACAACTGATGTGTTCCTGTGGTTGCACAGCATATAATCAGTGACTCAGGAGGCTGAGGCAGAAGGATCTCAAGTTTTAAGAGACCCTAAACAACTTAGAAAAACCCTGTCTTCAAATTAAAAATAAAAAGGGCTGGGAATATACTTCAGTGGTAAAGCGCTCCTGGGCTCAGTCTCCAGAACTGACACGTTCTCCGATATTCCTTTTTTTTTTTTTTTTTTAGTTGTAGGTGGACACAATGACTTTATTTACTTTTTTATATGGTGCTGAGAATCGAACCCAGTTCCTCACACATGCTAGGCAAGTGTTCTACCACTGAGCCACAACTCCAGCCCCTCTGATATTCTTGAGCATAGTAAACATTATTGTTAGATCTACACAGATTTTTTGGAATATTAAACATTTGCTAAGGTACATGGAACATTAACCAAAGAATATCCTAGAGTGGTGGCTCATGCTTGTAATCCCAGTGACTCAAGAGGCAGAGGCAGGAGGATCACAAGTTCAAGACCAACCTCAGGAATTTAGCAAGGCCCTAAGCAACTTAGTGAGACCCTGTTTCAAAATAAAATATAAAGAAAGGCAGCCGGGTGCTGTAGCGCAAGTCTGTAATCCCAGACTTAAGGAGGCGGAGACAGGAGAATCGCGAGTTCAAAGCCAGCCTCAGCAATGGTGAGGCACTAAGCAACTCGGTGAGACCCTATTTCTACATGAAACACAAAATAGGGCTGAAAGGCTAGGGATATTGCTCAGTGGTTAAGCACCCCTGGGTTCAATCCCCAGTACGGAGGAGGAGGAGGAGGAGGAGGAGGAGGAGGAGGAGGAGGAGGGAGAGTAGGAAGAAGAAAGAAGAAAGAGGAAGAAAGAAGAAGAAAAGCATGTTATTAAGTCAAGGAAACCAATTCTGCCCAACAAATGTCAAATGTAACATAATCAAAATGTCACTCAATTCACCAATAAATGACATTTACAAAGTGAGATTAAAGTAAACATTGACTATTAATTTAACCCAAAATGGAGATACATAACATAAAGATATGGTGAGGAAAAGTTATGAAGAGGTTGTAAAAGAGCTAAATCTCCACCTATATAACAGAAAATTAATATATACAGTCTAAATCTAGAAATACTAATTTGAGCATATTATTTAATGATAAGGAATCAGATATCCTAAGAAATTATTAAACTAGCATGAAGTGGATACTCCTGGGAAATTAGACTGAATAAGGAACTATGAGACATAAAATTGCTTTTAAGCCTCTGCATATTCTTCATTCTCATTTTCCCTTTTAACTGTGTATTGTGTACAAAAAATAATAATATAAAGATGTGGAAATTGAACCTTAAAGCTATTTATATTTTTCAACTTCATGTTTCAGTTAATTATTTTACATTGTTAATCTATATATACTGTCTAACAATAAAATGTGGCTCATTGTAATAAATAATAAGTTCTATGTCAAGCTAATTTTCTTTCTCCTTTTTTTAAAATTTTTAGGGTGATTCTGGGGGACCATTAGTTGTAAAAGATCTTAAAGATACCTGGTATCTCATTGGAATTGTGAGCTGGGGAGATAACTGTGGTCAAAAGAACAAACCTGGAGTCTACACACAAGTAACTTATTACCGACGCTGGATTGCTTCAAAAACAGGCCTCTAATTCACCATCAAAGTTAAACAAATAGCACTGTATGCATGTCATACATGTATGGGAATGTGGATATTCAGTGGGACAATGAAGCGATATTCAACGACTAGACCTGGCAACATGAGATACAGAAAACCATTTATTTTACAATCATTTTAGTAAATCAGTAATCCATAGCCAATTTATAAGGGATTTTTTTTTCAGGCATATAATGAAGGTGTTTTATTAATTTTTTTTTATTTAGGCTTACATGTTAACAGTGCAAGTTGATTCATTGTACATAGATAGAGGATAATATATCAATTCTCTAGTTATTTGTAAAATAATGGGCCATTTTATCCTGGCTTGAAAATTAGAGCAGAGATATTCAAATCTTTAAAATGACTATGTTGAAGTATACATGAGCTGCAATACAAATTTTTTTAAGATTCTCTGTGATACAGTATGCTTTTTTCAGGGTTATCACCTTAAATGAGAAACTTTCTGAACTCTCAAGGAGTTCAGGGAACCCTTACATAATTTCCTATAATTTCTCCAGAGCTCCTAAGTTTCACAAGCACTTTTTTTTATTGTCCCTGTTCTTCCAGGTTTCCCAAAGAAATTTTCTGCCACAAGAATAAATTTGCTACTCTAAATGAAATCAGGGCACTTTCCTAAAGGAAAACTATATTTCACATACAAAGTCTGGTGGCAAATTAAGGCAATAATCTTCTAATTTATAGTTGTGAAAATTTTTCTTTATTGTAAATTTTTATCACGCACATTCATACACACACACACATTCCTATACTACAGCTATACTAAAAGAAAACCTGATTAATGTTTGATATGTGTAGTAATTATCTAATAAGAAATGTATTTTGTTTTGAAAATTTGGTGGAAGGTGATGCTAGCTTCATGAGCAATCCCAGGCCATTTTAAAGATGACATTTTAAAGATGCACTTACATGTTTTGATCACCAGGGGGAGATTTTGTCCTTTGTTATTGTAAGGTTAAAGGCCTGAAAATAACTGAGAATACTAATACCTAGAAGAATCAAAGAAAATTGTCTTTCTCCATAAGAAAGAAAAACTTATTCCCTTGTGTTTCTACCACCAATGAGTCACTAAAGCTCTTGACTTGAGTATTGCCATCATGCAATTCTAGTATTTGAAACAAATTTTTTTGAAATAGATTATGAGTACATACCAATACAATGCACAAAGTGTTCTAAAAAAGAAAATAAAATTCCATAGTTAAAGAGTCTCATGAATTAATTAGGAAAGTTAGTCTTCTATATTTCATAACATAATTAGTCAAAGATTTTATGGAAATATTACTTGGCTTGGCAGTGCCCATGAAACATCAGTGTTTGCAGGCTTGAAGTCATTTATTTACTTATATATTCTAAATATGAATTATTCTGTATTATGGTGGTAAGACATAATTCTGACTTTTAATGTTAAGATTCAGGAAATGATCTTATTTCTGAACTATTTGTGTAGCATTTCATTTGGGGTCACATGTAAGCAAATATTGATGTATCATTTTTAATCCAATAAAGTTGGTGATCAGAGCATTCTGCAAACAGTATCACTGGGTCTGTGTTAAACCAGTAACATGAATCTTTCAATTGTTAAGAATTATATTTATTTTAAATAACTAGCTTGGGTCTCTCTGAAGCAAGGTATCCTAACCTTGGTGCTGCTGAAATTTGGGCCTGGAAAATTCTTTGTTTTATGCGGCTGCCCTGTTCATTGTAGAAAATTTAGCAGCATCATAACAGATGCCTGTAGCATATCACTTACCCTAAATTATGATAACCAAAAATAATTCTAGACATTGGCAAAATGGGTTCAAATTCTGCTCTCTTGAGAACTGCTGTTTTGAAGGCAGTTGGTCTTTATAAGATTGTAAGAGAGTGATGAGATTGATTATTCAAAAACTGTAATATGCCAATCAAGCTGAACATTCATTATCATGTTCCTAAAAAAAATAGCAGAATAAATTACTGGTACTTTAGTCAGTATCTATTTCAAATAAAGACTAATCTCATCCCACACAGTGTGCTCATAGAATTTCTCTCTGCCTACCATGAACAAGGCCCTGGGTTTGATCTCAAGCACTACAAAAAAAAAAAAAAAAACAGAAAACAAAAACTGTACTCATACCTAAACTACAGTCATAGAGCACCATTAAAAATTACCATGAAAGCCGGGCGCGGTGGCTCACGCTTGTAATCCCAGCACTTAGGGAGGCTGAGACAGGAGAATCGCGAGTTCAAAGCCAGCCTCAGCAACGGCGAGGCGCTAAGCAACTCAGTGAGACCCTGTTTCTACATAAAAACACAAAATAGGGCTGGGGATGTTGCTCAGTGGTCGAGTGCCCCTGAGTTCAATCCCCAGTACCAAAAAAAAAAAAATTACCATGAAGATTGAGTTTTATCAAAAACAATTCATGATAAGAAATACAGCATATTTTACATCATAGTTCCATATACATATTATAAAAACTGTAAAGAAGATTCAAAAAACATTTTTCACCCTTACTAAATAAAATTAAATCTAACATTGTATTCTATTCTATTATACATTTTAAAAAATATACCACCACCCCAGGTGAGGGGAAGATGGCAGCAGCAATCATGGTGGCTCAAGTAGAATGGATAAAAAAATACACCACCAACTAAATTGAGTTTACAACCTAATGCATCATTACCTGGAAATGCCTAAAGACATTGTGTTATAATCATTCACTCTTATTAACATTCACTTGTTATCATCTCACCACCATAATTCCCACCTTCAACCTCTCAATGTATTCATCTGGCAAATTGCTACCAGGTTATAATGCTATTCAATAATTTTATTCCCATGCTCTCCATTTCCCCTTTGTCTGAAAAATATAGCCTATATCCATGTCCTCATAGCATTTAAGGTCTTTTACAATCTTTCAGTAACCAACAGTATTTTTTCTTATGTTTGTACACTGCCTGGTAACACTGGATGTTACTCTTTATTTTCTAAACACATCCTTCTCTTTGATCATATGTTCTCTTCATCTACAAAATCAAGCGCAAGTATTACCTCTGTCAGGAATGCTTCTTATAATCCCAGACAAAATTAGTCTCCATTCAAACCTCTTTGAGCATTTTTGTTTCTCCTCTAAAGCATTTCTAATACTTCACATTGTAGCATAGTTTTTACATACATGTATTATCTCTTAAAACATTTTTAAGTTCCATAAGGTTTAAAACTGATTTATGTTTTGTATTTATTATTTATTTTTGTATTCTACAATATTTAAAGTAAAAATCAGTATATATTTTAGGTAAATATTTAGTGAAAGAATAACTTAACAGAGGTGAATTATGCCTATGAAATCAAGAAACCTGTTCCCAGTTCTTAAGACCTCCCACCCCCATCACTGTACTGGGCTTTCTAAACTATATGATCTTACTTATAATTTATTCAGTAATCCTAAAGACTGTCTGCTCTTTCCCTACACCAGAAGTATCCAAAATACAGGTAGGCCCTAATACATGATAGTCCCTACTCAGGAACTCTTTAAGTCAAAAATTTTCCCCCATATATATTTAAATGATCACATCGCAAACCCAAAAGTCTATTTGGTAATAAGGCCAAAAAGGAAACCTTTGGAAGCAATTCCCACTCGTTTTTTTCACTTTTATTTGATCTATAAGTGTGGTCTTTTGCTCTTTCTTCACTTAAGGACCTCACAAATCTTGACACTTCCAATGGCCATACTAGATGTTCATGATTATAGTCCCCCGATGGAGAACATTCCTTATTGAATTTGCCTAATGGAAGATAATAAAGATAAAATTAGAAATCATATTTAATATCTCCTTTTTAAAAACTCACAGAAATAAGGAAAATTGAATTTCATAATAAATGGCATTTGGTTCTTAGATCTTAGTTATCCATATAAGACCGTCCTTTTATTTCTATTAGTAATCAAGATTTAATTGGTAATTTAATGTTTTGAAACTTTTTTTTTAAGCTCTGAAGGATCCTTCCACAGTAGAAATCACTACATTTAAAAAAAGGCAAAATTCTAAATGTCATACTGTAATCCACAAATACAATAATGGAAATGATCTGGGCCTCATGGGCTAATAAAGGACTGACAAACGAAGTGACAATGGTAGCATTCTCCAAATAAATAGATGCCCAGAGCATCCAACTTTCATTTTAGACTCAGTAACTAAAAAGTCACTTATACATGAACCATAGTAATTGAGCTAAGTTAGAATTTCTGAAGTCACATTTTGGAGAAAAGCCAAATCAAAAGCCATCTTACTGATTTTTAATCCAAAGACTTTAACTGGTAAGGAGGAGAATCTAGACACAAATCTACTTAGAAATAAAGAAAATCTGAAAGAGAACACTTTCAAAAGAAATTGTGGAAATTCAGACCAAAGAATGTTAAATCAGGCAAATTTTAGTAGATAGCTATATCATTGGTAAAAATAAGGACAAAGGAGTTTAAGATACTATCTATCACTAGTTTATTCATTAAAAAAAATGTGTCTGCTACATTCCTGTGGTGGGAGGTAGGTTACTGAAATAACATCTCCTTTCCAAACTGTATAATACTTCTAACTAGACAAAGATAGTAGTGATCTAGGAACTTTATACTCACTCGGGTTTACTGTGTCTGGTTCACGTTGTTGGGATATGCAGATTTAAGAAAGAGTAGAGTCTTTGTGAACTATGCTTAGGTGAGAGCTGTGGAAGAAAGGACTGATGTTGATGGAGGGGGAAATTAAAGGAGCAAGTCAGAACAGAAATATGAACATTTGTAGCACCTCAAAATGACCCATCTGTAAGAGCTCTAAACTCTGATGGTATATTCTACACACTGGTCTTATCTAAGGTTACATGCTACTGAAATAGCATTTGCACCTGATCTTGGTATCCCTGAAAGGCCTGTAGATTTTCCAAGTGCTAAAAAGCAACCGGGGGGAAGAAAAATGGTAGTCACTCTGGAAGAAAATTTGTCAGTTTTATACAAAACTAAGTCATCTCTTACCACATGATTCAGCACTCTCCTTAGAATTCATCAAATGAACTGAAAGTTTATGTGTACATAAAAACCTGCACACACATACTAATAGCAAATATAATTGCCAAAACTTAGAAGCAACTGAGATGTCCTTCAGTAGGTTAATGGATCAATGAACTTGGCAATACAAGCCATGGAATATTACTCAGTACTCAAAAGAAATGAGCTATCAAACCATGAAAAGACAGAGGAACCCAAAATGCATATCATTATGTGAAAGAAACCTGTCTGAAAATGTTACGTACTGTATGATTCCAACTGCATGAATTCTGGAAAAGGCAAATAATGGAGACAGTAAAAGAAGCAGTGACTGCCAGAGGTTGGTGCTGGGAGGCATGTAGAGAAATGAGAGTTCTTATTGAAATATAGTTCTTATTGAAATTCTGTTCAATAAGAACAGAATTCTTAATGAAGTGAAACTATTCTGTATGCTAGTAATACTAGTGGATATGTGTCATTGTACATGTGTCAAAACTTAAATGTACAACAATGTACAAAAGTGAACACAAATGTAAATTATGGACTTGGAGCAATAATGATGAGTCGATGTGGACTCATTGATTGTTACAAATGTACCACTTTGGTTTGAGATATTGATATAGGAGAGGCTGTGCATGGGTGGGGATAAAGGCATATATGTGAACTCTATGTTCTTTCCACTCAATTTTTCTGTGAACCTAAAATTTCTCTAAAAAAATGAATATTATAAAGAAAAGCTATCAGAGCCTCAGAAGTCCTTGGATATGTGATAGAATACAGAGGCCTATAGATATAGAATAGTTCTAAATGAAGGTGTGCAGGAAGTTAATATAAGTAAATTAATTCTTTTGTTGAATTATCATGTTGGTATAACATATAAAATCAGTATGACTTGGGTACATATTTTTTCAAGAGAAAGTAAGAATTGTTATCTTTGTATAAGGAGGATGTTATGAAACAATTTCATGGTTCTAAATGTCCTCAAGCACTGTTCAAATACCTCCCTACAGACACATATTTCATAGTTTGGTAAATAATTAAAACATTAATATAAAACCTGATCAGGGCTGGGGTTGTGACTCAGTGGTACAGTGTTTATCTAGCACATGGGAGGCACTGGGTTCAATCCTCAACATTACATAAAAACTAAATAAATAAAATAAAGGTACTGTGTCCATGCACAACTGAAAACACAGTGAGGCTAGCTGCTCCTATTTTTTAAAAAAACTTGATCATTGATACTCATTGAACTAAATGTATTATTGACTATAAGCTTAAATAATTTAAAAAATATTTACCAAAAATTATACTACCAAATCACACATTTTTTGAATGATGGGTAGTATAATATAGAGGTAAGCAATATGAAGTTAGTCAGAATTCATTTAAATCTTCGCTCTAGTACTGAGAATGTGGCTCAGTGGTAGAGTGCTTTGTTTAGCATTCAGAAAGCCTTGGGTTCAATATCTAGCACCACAATAATTTATTCAATCAATCGATCAATCAATCCCAGCTTTATCACATGGTAGATGAGTGGCTATTAGTCTGTTATTCAAACTCTGTGATAGTATTATGTGTCAACTTGGCTGGGTCATGGTGCACAGATATTGAGTCATTTTTTATTCTGGATGTTTCTAGAAGAATGTTTTAGGTCAGATTAATATTTGTCTTAGGCTGGTTTTGTTTGGTAAAACAGAAAATTTGAGGCTAATTTATTGAGAATAGAGGTTTATTTGGTTCATGGACTTCCCATGCTCATGTGCCAGCATCAGGTAAAGGTCTTCTTGCTACATCATAACATGACAGAGGACATCTCATGACTAGACAGAGCATGTATGTTAGCTCAGGTCTCTCTTCCTATTTTTATAAAGTCATTTGTGCCATTATGGGGGCCCTACCCTCATGACCTCATCTAATCTTAATTATCTCCCAAAGGTCTTACTACCAAATATCATCAACATATGACTCTGGGGATTAACTTGGCAGCATGTGAATTTCATGGGACACTCCTAAACCATAGCAACATTTAAATCTGTGGACTTGAAGTCAACAGACTGCCTTCCATAATATAGTTGAGTTTGTCCAGTCAGCAGAAAGCCTGAACAGAACCAAAGACTGACCTCCCCCAACAAGAAGGCATTCTGCCAGCAGGTGGCCTTCAGACTTGAACTTAAACATTGGCTCTTCCCCTGTCTCCAGTCTACTGTCCCACTCTGTAGATTTGGGGCTTGCAAGTATCCATAATTACATGAGTCAACTCCTTAAAATAAATAAATAGCTTTCTCTACATAAACACTCCCTATTAAATACTATTTCTGTAGAACCCTAACAAATTCTATAAGTTTAAATTTCCTTCACTGAAAACTAGGGACAAGTACACCTATATCATGTAGTGATGAGCATAATAAATGGAACTTATGGTCAATATTATTTATGGTTATATAAATATAAATTTAACAAAAACAACATGCTTGGAATACGGTAAAGTTGCTTAAAGCCAGAAAGAAAGTATTTTAAGTTTCTGTTGAAAATTCATAACTTCGTTTCTTCTGTAGTATTCCTCTGCATGGAACACTATTCCCCTAGATTATCTATATGGCTCACAGAGTAGTATTATAGAGAAAAGAATCAGAAAATAAATAAGCTATGGCAAACATAGGTGGGAAATCAGGGACACCAGTTGTCGGTCATTTTAGTAATCCAAGTGAGAGAAAAAGTCATGGACAACAGCAGTGGCAGTGAGTTGGTAGACATTTTCTGTAGATAGTGCCAAGAAGATTTGTTCATGGGTTGGATGCAGAGTGTGAGAGAAAAATACTATTACTATTCTAACTCTTCTCCCTGTTTATGTCCTTGCCGCCTTCAGAACAACCAGAGCCACCTTGTCAAAAAGTTATGCCTGGCGCTATGATGCATGCCTGTAATCATAGCAGCTTGGGAGGCTGAGGAAGGAGGATCAAAAGTTCAAAACCAGCCTCAGCAAAAGTGAGGTGCTAAGCAACTTAGTGAGATCTTGTCTCTAAATAAAATACAAAATAGGGCTGGGAATGTGGCTCAGTGCCCCAAGAACCCTGTGTTCAATCCCCGGTACCAAAAAAAAAAAAAAAAAAAAAAGTAAGACATAATACAGAATTGCATTTCTCAGAAATTCCAGTGACTTTTCATTAGGCATCATAAAATTCACAAAACCTGATTCCCATTTTTTCCCCTTACTTCATCTTCCTCCCATCTCCCTCATGCACACTGTGCTCCAGCATTGCCTCCTTCAGATTCTTTGAACACAATGGCACTGGTAGGAATTTGAGCTTGCTGTTTCCTTTATCTAGAATAATTTACCTTTAGATATCAACTGCTCTTCTCTCACTTCCTTCAAGTCTTCAATCAAAAATTCCTTTTTCAGAGAGGATTTTCTTGACCACCCTATCTAAAATTGCACATATCTACACCTCTTTTATGCTTTAATTTCCATTTAAAAATGCATATTCATAAAAAATTGCATACCACAATTCTGTGGTAGGCAGAATTCCATCCCCTAACGTCTGCTCTCTATCACTGTGTCATTCTATGCGTATGTCATGCTACACAGTAAAAGGACTTTGCAGATATAATTAAGGTTTCTAGATATTTATATGCAATTAAGATAATCCTGAATTATCTGAGTAGGTCCAAGGTAGTAGCATGAATCCTTAAAAATAAAGAGAGCTAAACAAATTTTTACCAACTTTGAAAGATGATGTTGAGGTGGCTTGTTTTAGTAGGCTTCACACAACATACAAGAAATTTACTTTGAAGATCCAAAGACCGCAAGCAGGAAAAATCCAAGTCGAAGAAATTTTTATGCAATGCAAGATTTAGTAGGATATGTTAGGCATTTTGCAAGTTCAACAACAACAACAAAACAGTATTTTCAAATACAAAGCCTAAACTGAAGATCATACAAAGTTTTTTTGTTGGGGGAGAGGTACTGGGGATTGAACCAAGGCATTCTACCACTGAGCTATGCCCATCCCCCACTGTTACAGGCAGGAGTCAGGATCAGTTTCATGTTCCATAAAGTCAAATAAACACCAACAATGCTGCCAAGATAATCAAGAGAGCAGGAATTTTATTTTTAAAAAGTAAGAGAATGATTCAGAACTCTACACGCAACACCTGGGAGGGACAAGCGTGCCCTTTAAGTCTTAGAGCACTCCTCCTTTTTTAAAGACTTGTAAGGAAAAGTCGATAAGCTTCTCTTAATTGGTTTTTGATACTTCAATTGTCCCACTGCAGGCAAGAGCCAGATTATGGATTATGCAGTCATTTTTGGCAAGAGGAGACTTATGCCCTTTCTGAGAAACAGGAACTATTTTATAAAGTGTCGGGGTGTGTTACAATGGCTGTTCTTGTGCTTACCATCTTGCTGATCTTTACTGTTCCTCCCTACTTCCCAGCACCTATTCTTTTCTATCTCATCATCAGTTCTTTTAATTTTTAATTTTGAGACAAGGTCTTGCTAAATTGCCCAAACTTTGGGATCTTCCTGCCTCAGCATCCTGAGTTGCTGGGATTACAGGCATGTGCAACCATGCCCAGCCTGGACAAACATTTTAAACTGTGAGTACTTGATTTATAGTCAACATAAGCAACCCTATATAGCTTATTCTAGAGAACATAGATCCAAGAGTTTATTTAGTTAAATACATTCAATAATTCCTCAAAGCTAAGTATTTCTTAGTGTTCTACTGAGATTTTTCTTAAGTAAAATAATGTCAGCATTTTAAAATTAACTGAGTTTCAACATGTTCTATTCTTAAGAAACAGCTAAGATTTAGGATATAACATTCTTGAAATAATTTGATTTCAGAAAGTTGGGAGTTTGTTGTTTAGAAATGGGGATTGAACCTAGGGATGCTAGGGGTACACTGACCTGCATGCATCTCCAATCTTTTTTTTTTTTTTTCTTTAATTCTGAGACAGGATCTCACTAAATTGCTGAGCCTGGCATCAAACTTGTGATCTTCCTGTCTCAGGCTCCTGAGTCGCTGGGATTACAGATGTGCACCTCCAAGCCTGGCTAGGAAAATTTTTCAGTATGTGATGGTTTAACATTTTCCATGTCTGTTTTTCTGTTCAAGTTTCCTGTTTCTTTAATCAATTTCAAAAATTTATATTTTTTCATAAAGTTTTCTTTAGGATAAGTATTTTTAGCATAGTTTCACATAATACAAACATTTTTATCTTTTCTAAATTTGTCACATTATTTTCTCATTTTAAAAATTGTTGCACATTTCTTTACTTGTCAATGCAAATTGCCCTCTTTATCCTGGTTAATACTGTTGCTCTGGACCTCTACTGATACCATCTCTGGCATTCACCTACTATTATTATTCATTCTATTATCTTTAACTTCTCTTTTGTTTTAGTTATATATCTCATAATATATCCAGTATCTGATGACTGCATTTTCTTTTTAAAACCATTACAAGAATCTCTGTCTTTTACTGTATCCGCTGAAATAATCACAATCACATAAACTGGCAACATAAAAACTACATTCCCTTCTGATGTGACTCTGCATCATGTCAGAAGAATGAGAAATTGTGCTCCATTTGTGTACAATGTGTCAAAATGCATTCTACTATCATGTATAATGAATTAAAACAAATTTAAAAATAAATAAACTTTTAAAAATGATTATACACATCAAATCAATGATCAAAAAAATATATTCCTGTAGCATAATTTCCATCACCTTTCTGTTTCCTTATATTCTCTTGCTAATTTCTTAATTATCTGCATTTTATTGTCCAAAAACTTCCAACACCAGGGCAATTGAGGTCTTGGTAAATAAGTTCTGGTACTTTCCTCCTTTCATGGAAGCTTACTGTGTCTTACTCATAATGGTCTGATCACTCTGTTTTAAACAGATATAGATTGCTTCCTTTAAGCATATAAAAACTAAAAATAAGTTTTTATGCCAATACATAATTTTATTTCCACACACTTACACTTGTCCTTCCTCTCCAGTGAAGTTCATTCTTTGCCAGAGATGTGATTTATGTTCTTACAGGAGGTTATAGCAGATCCTACTAGGCAATAAGAGCATTTGCCCTGAGAATTTATATCATAGGTTTTAAGGCCCTTAAGTTTTAATACTGCACATATATTGATAGATATATTTCAAAAACTCACTCTATATATTCCTAACACTCATCTTAGTGTCTGCTTTCTTGGAGCTATCACAACTTGGGTTTTTTGCATGGCAGCCACATAAAGTAAGCAACAGTTTATTGAAGAGTAAGCCCTGTTAAAGGAGAAGGGAAGATGCCATATCTGGCAGGAGACACAGATAGCAGAACCAGTCTTACAAAATCTCTGCCAAACCCAAAAAAAATTTTTTTTTTTTTTTGGAAATAAAGAATACACAGTAGAGAAATCCACATTAGGTGGAAATAGCTTGTATCACTATCTTGCTCAATAATTGGTTAGGTGCTACCCGGAGAAGAGCAAGGAAAATTGAGGCAGACCCAAAGCTAACAGCTAAAGACAGTCAGATTGTAGTAAGCATATCCTTTTAATCTGAAGCTTTCCCATCTGAGGCCTTGCTAAGCTTGGCAGGTGAGTTTCCCAAGGAAAACTAATCCCTAAAGATAACAAATGACTCCCTGTGAGTGTACCTTTCATAAACAAACCAACTAATCCAGAGTTTAAGCCAGAACCACCTCCTTTTTGGAGCTCTTGTGCAGAAGGCCACTGACTGATTCCACTCCCAAATCACCTCAGGTCCAGGTATCAAGCAACTAGGGACTGTCTCTATGTCACAGAGCCCCTGAAATTATTCAATTAGTCAACTCTAAACCTACTTACTCTCTCTCATGCATTTTCCCCATGAAAACCATAGCAAAGTTCTTTCTCCCTTTTCCTCCTGTCTGACCTTAATACTTTCCTTTGTGGCCCCGTGTGGTCCTGTGTGACATGATGTGCATCATCCTCTTGGGAACTGAGTAGCGAACTACTTTTACATTGGCAAAATTGTTATTGGATCTGATGGTCTTGTAGTGGCACCCCCTCCTCCACAGAAAATCTTAATTAAGCTTCTCCAGAAATCTGCACCGTAATTGATCTAAGGACTATCAGCAAAAGTCTCTACCAAAGAGTTCAATGTAGTTAAATTCCCTATATCTGTTGCTCTATCTTACTTGGCCACCAGCCCAAAAGAGATCAGCACTCCAGGTGCTGAATGCCCCTTTACTAGCTTTTTCACAAACATTTATGGACTATCTAGTATAGTAACAATATGTTTTATAAAAGTCTGTTTGCAAATGCAAATTGTAACAAGAAGGACAGATCCTTTAACAAGGCCTCTGGCCTTGGGCCTGAGCTTCACAGAGATGTTTACATTTCAGACATAAGAGAAGAAGTTACTAATTGGGCTCCATGGTAACAGCTGGCAGTGGGAGGAAGGAAAGGGGAGAAGAAGCTCTCCCCTTCTCAGGTGCTGTCCTTGAAGTGTTAACTTGCCCAGAACAGTAAAGAAAAAAAGCTGCTTTTGTGTGAAATTCTGTAGATGGTGAACTTCTGAGCCCTTCCCCATACACGCTGAGTATAAAGTTCTAAAACTGCCTGAACTCAGGGTTCGGGGGAATTAATTGATTACAGTGAAAGCTGTACCTTTTGAAAGACTGCAGTCAAAGAAACCTGCTTCCTGTTTCCTATCCGGTGCCTTGCCTTGTCTTTTCCTACAACATTCTCACCATACTTAAATAAAAATAAAATCCACATTCAAAAGACAGTGCTTATGCTAGACAAAATGGTACATGCCTGTAATCCCAGTAACTCAGGAGGCTGAGGCAGGAGGATTGCAAATTTGAGGCCAGCTTGCTCAACTTAGTGAGACCCAGTCTCAAAAAATAAACAAAACAAAACACCAAAAACAGGCTAGGAATGTAGCTCAGTGGTAGAGTGCCATCTGTTCAATCCCCAGTACCACAATAAAAACAACACAAAAAACCAACCAACCAAAAAAAGATACAGGTGAAAAGATAGTCTGTTAAGGGAAAAGGAAAACTTCTTCAGCTATAATAGAAGGATATGGGAAGATGCATAAAGATTTGAATATATAATAACAGGAAATTGAGGGAGTGTCCATCTGGAAGCTTCTATATTTTTTAATAATAGAAGGGTAAACAAACATACATTGGAGAAAAGATAGCCTCTTCAGCAAATGGTGCTGGGAAAACTGGAAATCCATATGTAGCAAAATGAAATTAAACCTCCATCTCTCACCCTGAACAAAACTCATCTCAAAGTGGATCAAGGACCTTGGCATTAGACCAGAGACTTTGTGCCTACTAGAAGAAAATGTAGGCCCAACTCTCCATCATGTGGGCTTAGGAATCGAATTCCTCAACAAGACTCTTAAAGCTCAAGAAGTAAAATCAAGAATCAATTAATGGGATGATATCAAACTAAAATTCTTCTTTATAGCAAGGAATCAATCAAGAATGTGAAGAGGGAACCTACAGAATGGGAGAAAAACTTTGCCACCTGCACCTCAGAGCATTTTTTTCCAGTATATAGAAAAAACTCAAAAAATTTAACACCAAAAAAAAACGAATAACCCAATCAATAAATGGGCAAAGGAACTATGGTATTTATACACTTTATAAAAGAAATACAAATGGTCAACAAATATATGAAAAAATGTTCAACATCTCTAGCAATTAGAGAAATGCAAATTAAAACCACACTAAGATTCCATCTCACTCCAGTCAGAGTGGCAATTATCAAGAATACAAACAATAAGTGTTGGCCAGAATGTGGAGGGAAAGGCACACTCATACATTGCTGGTGGGACTGCAAATTGGTGCAACCAATCTGGAAAGCAGTATGGAGATTCCTTAGAAAACTTGGAATGGAACCACCATTTGATGCACCTATCTCACTCCTCAGTATATACCCAAAGGACTTAAAATCAGTATTCTACAGTGATATAGTTACATCATCTTTATAGCAGCTCAATTCACAGAGTTAAGTTATGGAATGAACCTCAGTGTCCTTCAACAGACAAAAGGATAAAAAAAACTGTAGTATGTATACACAATGGAATATAACTCAGCCATAAATAAGAATGACTTTATGGCATTTGCTGATAAATGGATCAAACTGGAGACTATCATGCTAAGTGAAATAAGCCAATCCCCCAAAACCAAAAGCCAAATGTTCTCTCTGATATGCAGATGCTAACACACAATAAGTGGGTGGAGGGAGTATAGAAGTTCATTTGATTAGACAAAGGAGGAGGAAGGGTAGGGGGGTGTACCATAAAATGGCGCCAAGTAGCCGGCCCAGGACAAAGCATCCCACATCACCTCATGCCTATTGGCTGACCTCTATTTCCGTGCTCATGGACAATGCATGATCCCCAACCTAAACGCTTCTATACTGCTATGCGTGGACAGCCCGCTTCCGCATTAGTGGCTGGAAAAGGAAACGCTATTGGCCTCCTGCCCCTATATAATGATGTACTTCCTCACAATAAACAGAGTTTCTGCTTGAGACAGAACCCTCCAGCTCTTGATGGTGTCGCGCCGGAGGACTTTACCGTTCCCAGTGCCGCCTTGCCGATCGGGGAGTGCCTAGGGATTCCCTTTTTCTGCTGGTCGGGAAAGGCTAACCCCCGGCTTGAAACCCCGACAGAAGGGAAAGAAATGAATCAGATATAACTTTTCTATGTGCATATATGAATACATGACCAGTGTAACTTCACATCATGTACAACAAGAAGAATGGGAAGTTATAGTCCATGTATGTATAATATGTCAAATACACTCTACTGCCATGTATATCTAAGAAGAATAAAAATATATATAAAATAAAATAATATAGTGTTGTGTAAAAAATAAAGTGCCTGGTATATGTTAGAAAATAATAGGTTAAGTCAGCTGTTGAAAACAAGTACAGTGAATAAGGGATGTAAAACAAATGTTTGGAGAAGAGTAGAAAAGATTTGAACTGGTTTTCATAAATAATAAGTCTAACACTGATTAGGCAAAGCTAGCTGTATTGCCAGGCAGTGTCAAAGAGCCAGCAGAGACCAACAATCATAAATTAATAATGTGATCAACTTAAAAATAGATTTTTCTTGTAACAATCATCTATACTCATACTGTTCTCATTACTGACTATATAAAAGATCACCTACAAGCCCTTTGTGGATATGCTGGATAATTTTAATAACTGGATTTATCAGCCAGATGCTTCAATGGGTGAAATGACTTTTGGTGGTATATATTAAACGTATTTATTTGTTTTGATTGCTTCTCTAAATACAGAGAAATACTACGAGTCAAATTGTGCATGTGTGCAATAATGTGGCAATTACACCCCATAGAAGAAAACAACTCTGCAGTTCAAGGAAGCTTTGATGTGGAGAACACTGAAGAGGGGTAAAAGGTATTTGTTTTAATAAGATAAAGGATAATATTACTCAGCTATAAAGAAGAATGAAACATGAAGGCATTCACTGGTAAATGGATGGAACTGGAGAATGTCATGCTAAGTGAAATAAGGCAGTCCCCCTAAATCAAAGGTCAAATGTTCTGTCTGATTTGTGGATGCTACCCCATAACTAGGGAGGGTCAAGAGGGGAAGTATAGAAGTTCACTGAATTATACAAGCAAAATGAAGGGAAGGAAGGGGAAGAGGAATAGGAAAGACGGTACCATGTGTCAGACATAACTTTCCTATGCTCATACACGACCAGTGTAACTCTACATCATGTTCAACCACAAGAATGGCATCAAAATTGTAATGGGTTGTAGCCCATATATGTATAATATGTCAAAATGTACCCTATTGTCATGTATATCTAAAAACAGCAAGTAGAAAAAGAGATGCTTTTGTTACCTCTTATTATAAAAAAAAAATCTTGGTAAAAAAATTTACATGTAGAAAGCATAAAAAAGAGTTGACTTTCAACATGAAAGCCATCACAGGTTGTAATGAATGTTGTGTTTTTTTAACCGTGTTTGTATGCATGCTTTTGGGATGATTGGTTTGGAGAAGCAAAATAAAGTGGGAATCTAGGAAAGTAAACATTTTAGAAATATCCAAGACCAATTTCAAAATATGTAAGTTCAACCATCAGCGATTTTGAGCTCTAAATACACACACACACACACACACACATACAAACTACTGAAGGAATGACTATATTACAAACAATAAATATGCCAGTTGCTTTACATTCATTAGTTCATTTGATTTGATTTGACTGAATTTGATTTTCACAACTTTATGCGAATGGTAATTTTAACTCCATTTTTACATGTAAGAAAACCAAGGCTGGGCAATAAATATAAGAGCCAAGATTTTATTTAGGGTGTATTCTACCTTCAAAGAGCATACTCTTTTTACTATATGATGCTTTCAGAAAAGACAAGTCTTCGAAACATATTAGGATTTACTTATCTTTTTATCTCCAACTGCCTACAAGTCATAATCCAGAAAATTAAATTGGCCACATTTTCAAAATCCAATTACTATATAATTTTTAAATTTACATTTATAATGAATGTAAATATTTAAATTACATATTACAACTTTTGAATAGTGGGTATATCCATTATCTTTCTACCTTTATAATATCTCTGAGGGAGTTTGTAACAAAAGCATCAACCAACCACAACTGTGCTGCCCTGGACTTGATTTACTAAATAGACTGCAAACTCAAAGAAAACACTACTGGTCTACACCTTCTTAGATCATCTGGTTTTAGACCAGAGACTTGTTGTTTTCTTTTTTTTGTTCTATTCATATTGTTATGACAGGCTCCATTGAATGTTTCATATTTCCTTCAAAGTTAGATCTTTTAATAGATATTTGCAGAGAAATATTTCAGTGTTCAAGATTCAATGACTTAGAGATAGTTTCTTTAGCATGATCTCTCCTTCCCCACTTTGGCAAGCAAAAGAACCAACCTCAATAGTTCTTACATTGTATGGTTTATCTTCTTTTAAAATAAATGATTTCTACGATCTTCTTGAAGGCTATTTGTATCAGTTCTCCTAGGTCATGGTTACCTTGGTTTTACAATTTTATAAGTGGGAGAATAAAATCAAGTTTATAACAGAGAAGAAGATGGATTTGGGTTTTTTGTATTATTGTTGGTTTGTTTTGGTTTTTGTTTTATTTTTATTTACTTTTTGGGTTTGTTTTGTTTTGTTTTGTTTTGTTTTTGTATAATGTGATTCTACATTCATTACTCCTGCAAAAGCCACTTCTTAAGAATGGAATAGGTCAAGGCCTATCCTTCCACTCCCTAAGGATCTGAAGATTAAGAGTCAACACCTTTTTAACTTGTTCCTATTATGAATAGTTCCTTTGCATCACAAACCATAATTTCAACCCCACCTCTCTTTCTGAATGATTAGTATCATGCAGGAAGTCACTTTCAGACTGAACAGTTTTCCCCATGCCACTCTCCTGACTCACTCCCAGGTTCTTTTGTGAACAGTAAAAGTAATAAATCTGTATTAATACATTAATTTATTGCACATTCAAACAATATATGGAGTAAGCACCTACTGGGTTAAAAGGCCTTTGCTGAGTATTCCAAAGATGTAGGAGAAGGAGCATGTGTAACTGGGGGAAAATCCTGTAATGAACACAAACAAAAAGCACTTCAAAATCTAGTAAAATTATTAGAATAAGAGGAAATGTTAAAAGCCATTAAAATATTTAAACTATTTAGCTCAATAAGACTTTTCAATATATTCTAAGTAAAAATTGAGAAGTTGGGTAAAAAAGAAAAACTGTTCATGAAGGTATCATTGACTCATTTACAATAGGAAAAATAGAAAATGTCAAAACACTTTGCATTAGAAAATTGTTTCAATATTCTATGATTACTCTATTCAGTGTAATATGATTTTCCCTTTAAGATATAGCCATTAAAATTTTAGTAATTGGGGCTGGGGATGTAGCTCAGTAATAGAGTACTTGCCTAGCATCCATAAGGCTCTGAGTTCCTGGGTCCAATACTCAATTCTGAAAAAAAATGAAGTGAAAAATTTGTTGACATTTGATGAATATAGGTGCAATATTGCATATTTTCTATTAGTTTGAAATTACATCAAAACCAAAAGTTATAAATATATCTTCTAGAAATAAGAATTAGTAACAGGGATATGCTTATGAAATAACATGAAATTTAAAAAGCACAATACAGGATGGGTATGGTGGTACATTCCTGTAATCTTGGTGATTCAGGAGGCAGGCAGGAGGATCACAAGCTCAAGGCCAACCTCAGCAATTTAGAGATGCCCTAAGCAACTAGTGAGATCCTGTCTCAAAATAAAAAATAGAAAGGGCTGAGAATTTAGCTCAGTTATAAAGCATCCCTGTGTTCAATCCTCAATACCAAAAAAAGTATAATACAAAGTTATACATTGATACAGCATAACTGTGTGCAAAACATTTGTACATATGAAAGTACTTAAAGTTAACATGTTAAAAGAAAGTAGTTTAGGTAATATTTGAATTTTAAAAAACATTGATTCATTCTTTTTCCACTGAAAAAATCAATTACAGATTATCAGACATGAGATACACAGTAAAAATATATTTAAGAAGGGTAAGGAGGATCCACTTATTCCTGCCTCTGTTGTATAGATTGAACATTATGTTTTTTTTAAAAAAAAGTGTAAGTAATTGAATACTTCTCAAGTTAAAATCCTGGAGTAAATTCATAAGTCATTAGTTGTCAGTAATCTATAAGAAAGTCATAGAATTTTAAAGTTGAAACAGTCCTCAAATACCCCCAATTCAGTTTCCCATTTTCTCATAAATACACTGAAAAATGCTTTCAAGGAGGAAAAATCACTTTTTTCCTTAGACTACATAATCAGTTAATGAAAAAGCTAAGCCTAGAACTCAATTTTTAATTCCTAGTCTAATTTTATCCCGACTTCTAATTCTGTAGTATTCATTATTTCTTACAAGGTAATCCCAGCATAACCTTCCAAATTTATCTCCTACTCCTTCCCAACACATTAGACAGGAATGCCCTTTCTCACATGTTATTCTTGCCTGTGTTTTCTTTGGTTCTGCTCCTGCCTACAAACATTACCTACCCCTACCCTGAATCCTTATTCTAACCCACACACAGATACTACTCACTACCATCCGCTCGTCTTCTAGTAGCACAGTGATAAATGTTTTTCAAAAGACAATACTAAGAAAAAGACTAGGTGGATTCTAGTCCCTGCTGTTTTGCTTGCTTATTCCACAATTTATGCACCTATTCAAGCACCTCTCGGAATCTCTGCTTCATATATTATGAGAAAAAAATACTTTAACACAGAGACAAGGGAATTCAGTGGTAATGCCCATTTATATGCAAAGTATTTTCTATAGTTCTTGGCTTGCTGTGTCAAGGAATGAGGTATGTTAAAATATGATATCAGGGGCAAAAATGCCATGTCCTCTTGAATTCAAAATTATTATAACCATGTGAAATAGTCACTAGTTTTTGCAAAATACTTGTCACCCTCAATTACAGAATAAATGAAATTCTTACTGCTTTGTGAAATTCCCTGTTTCTGATTCGGTTTCATAAGTCATACTATTGGTTCAAGTTGCTTCCTTCAGACTTGTTTAACAAGTTAGATTTTAATTACATGGGATTTCCTCCTTTGACTTCAATCCACTCAAAGATACACATAACACATGAGATTCATTTGAGTGAGAATCTCAAGGCAGTGGAACAGGCAGAAAAAAAGAAACTTCATTATTCAGGGTTAAAATGTACAGGTAAGTCCTGTTGTTTTTTTTTTCCTTCAGCAGCTTTAAATGTTTTACTATTTCTTAGGGATATAAAAATATACAGAAATTAAGAAATTTTGGCTATGTCCAGCAATCTTCTTGTGACTTCTGATAACTTCACTGACTCTTAGATATTGTTTAGATAGGTGTTTGGCTGTATTTTCACAAAATGAATAAACCTCAAGAGATGGTTTAGCGTTTCAACATCTCTTTTAATAAGCAAGTGTTTTTATCTCATTTTTTACTCTTCAAAGAGTGATGTGTAGATATTTTAAATGTAATCAGTAAAAAAATGCTCTACTGTTTCAGAATTTTTTGAGAATTCTGTATTTTGACTTCTGACACTGTGATTACTGGTTATTAAATATGCTGTGAATCTTGATGTCATTTTGAGAAGGTAAAGACAGTATTTGTCTCTTCTACATATAGTTATGGAATTGTAATTTTCAAGAAAAGTCTGGTAATACTTAAGAAAAATAATTTTTTGGTTTTCTTTTTAGTTAATGAGTAATTATTTTCATATACTTTTGCATAAAAAGCAACAAGGTGTGGCATAACCTAATGTCAGACGGTACAGTCCCAATTAACACAATGAAAATCACCATATAATTTGATGTGTTTATGTGTGCATCTGAGTATCTATGTTGTACATATTGTTTTTCTGTGAACCCAGCAAAACGATACTGATATGTCATGCGGAAAGGGGAATCAATAAAAGCAAGGACAATATGTGGCTATGATAAGTATAGTTGGATTTATTTTAACCTGACCATTAGAAATGTAAAATCAAAATTGAAGCTATTTTAAAAAATGGAAATCTTTGTTCATTTGAATAGATAGTTAAGTGAAAAGTGGGTGACAGTTTAAATTTTCAGCAAAGCAGAAAATAAAACATTATTTTTATATTCATAAAGTATAAATGAGGAAGATGTTAAAAATCTATGAAGTAATTTATATACTGTGTTCACTCTCATTACATATGAAAAGAAAACAAATTTTAAAATTATACTTTCTGATCAACCACCAAATAAAGATACACATGTCAAAAACTCTAGTAAGGAATATAAAACCTTAAAAATGTTTGTTGTATTAAAGTAGTGTTTATGAATTATATTTTTCCATTATTCCCAAAATTTTTATAACAATAATACTCTTTTGGCAATCACATTGCATTTTGAAATGTATTTTGCTGAAACATTTTAATTTAAAAAATTGATCCATATATGCAGCTAAATATATATCGAACAATGATTCAAAGGAAAATGAGGACTCAAATAATGAAAGAGGTACAATTACAGAACGCCTTTGATCAATCTAATTTTTAAATATTTCCATCATATACAGGAAATATGCCATTCAGTCAGGGCCGTCTTGCCAATAAAAAAGAACTTTCCTAAGGAGTTTTAATTTCTACAGACTTTTTTGGCACATTTTATCTCTTAACAGATTGAATCTACTACTAATAATAAGCTTTCCTTTTACTAAGCTGAAACATCTACAACTCTCAATTTACTTTTTACCATGGGTTGGTCAATTCATTTTACCAAGAACAAGATAATCAACATTATCATGATAAATTATTGAAATTTTGGATATAACTTAATATTAATAAGTACCCTTATTCAAAGATTTGAGGACCTGTGTCTGGGAAACCCAAATGCAAATCAGAAGTGGGAAGAAGGAAGCTCATTCAAATGACCTAGGGAAATGTTTTAACTCCAGCTTTTCCCAATTCTTTCATATTCTTTGAAGAACTGGAGTATCCAAATCAGGTAGAAGAAAGGAAATGCAATTCTATACTACAATATTTAGGTAATTGTGGGTAATTATTGCCAAATTTTAGATAAATCTTCTGGTAACTCTGAAATACATTTGGTTGAGAATGGGCTCTCTTGGATGGTTTGATTGATTAAAAAACAAAACAAACAAACAAGGATCTTACTAAATTGTCCTCTCCTGAGCTGACAAATGTTATGTTCTTTTGTTTATTCACCTTCTTTTCCCTTTCTCTGAAGAAGGAAATTCTTCTGCAGGCCCAGGAACCTGGAAGGTCATGTTATTGTTACTCATCTGAAGGTCCTTGAGCACTCTAGAATTTCTTAGTTCCATCCAGAGAGTATCTGTATCCACCAGATTATATAAAATATGATATGAGGTTTGAGGAAACAGGATGAAGTACAGGCTAGAATTCAGAATGTGGTTCAAAGCAAAAGAACCCATCTCAGCTCAGGAATAGACAAGTCTTAGCAGGACTCCTCCCACCAGAACAAATCTTTTTATTTTCCTCACTTTTTTTTTTCTTGATTGTGATATGATTAACGGACTACAGAGGCATGCCAAAGCCAATCAGATGCCCTACCTTCCAAGAGCCTGAGAGAACATGAGACAAACATGGGGGAAAAAGAAAAGAAAGAAAAACAATCAATGTCAAAAAATGTTTGCCAAACCCTTCCTTTTCCTGTTGTTTCAATTCTGGTCATTGAATTGCTCTTTTTTTTTTTTTTTTTTTTGGTACTGAAGATTGAACTCAGAGGCACTTTACCACTGAGCCTCATCCCCAGCCCTATTTTGTGTTTTATGTAGAGACAGGGTCTCACTGAGTTGCTTAGCACCTCGCCTTTGCTGAGGCTGGCTTTGAACTCGCGATTCTTCTGTCTCAGCCTCCCTAAATGCTGGGATTACAGGCTTGCACCACCGCGCCCGGCTTTGAATTGCTCTTTTATCTTTAAAAAAATCATGCTTAAAATTGTAAGTTATTAGTCAAAGAATGTATTTCTTCATAGAAATTGGGCAGGGAAGACACCAATATATTTTTATAATCAAAGCCCAAAGTAGTGTAAAGTACTATGCAGTTAAGCCTGTGATGGTTGTCTGTATTAAACATGCACAGACTCTATTTTTCCTATCATTATTCCCTAAACAATACAGTACAACCGGTATTTACATAACAGTTACATTGTATTGTAAGCAACCTAGGGATTTTTTTCTGTGTAGATTATATACAAATACTACACCATTTTTTAGAAAAGACTTAAGCATCTGCAGATTTTGTTACCTGCATAGGTCCTGGCACCAAACTGTCTCAGATACTGAGAGACAACTATCCAAATTTTTGCCTACAAATATTTTGGAATACATGTTCAAATGGTTGCTACATTTGACCAGAATTTCCTAACAGTAGTATGGAATGAGTACTGGGGATGTCATTAAGATACATATGAAAATCAGTTGTAATCAGTCATCTGAGATTATGTTTTCTAGCAATTTTTCCTACTAGAGAGCACTTTCAAACTATTTCCTCAGAGCTGCACCATGGCGCATGCCTGCAATCCCAGGGGCTCAGGAGAATCATGAGTTCAAAGACAGCCTCAGCAACAGTGAGGTTCTAAGCAACTCAATGAGACCCTGTCTCTAAGAAAATACAAAATAAGGCAGAGGATGTGGCTTACTGGTTGAGTGCCCCTTAGTTCAATCCCTGGTACCCACACACATCAAAAAAAAAATTATATCCTCAGAAATCCATTATTTTCTGACATTAAAGCTCTTCTAGGCCCACAATAGGCTATGGCTGTTCCCCCGCCACTTCTACATGAGGTAGAAATCAATAACTACTATTTATTGTAGTGGAACCCAAAATCATTGAACTTAATTTCTTAAAAGGTTTTGCTCCAACTTATAGGATCTCATTCTCTTAAGCAAAGACATTTTATGATATCAGCTAACTATAGTATATGCTCATGATGTGTAAAATAAAAGCACTATCTCAAGTCTAAAATTAATCATTGGGTAACAGTTCAATGTTATTAAAAATAAAACTGACTTTAAAAAGTTTATATCAATGAAAAATTCAACAAAAAGAATTGTAGATTCTATTAAATATTTACAATATCTATTTGCTAGAGTTAGGAACAAGTGTAGCAATAATTAATAAAAGGAAATGTGAGCTAAGTGTTCAAGTCTATGTATCAAAAAAAGAACACTGAATATAATTTTTCTAAACTAGATAAATTTTTATTCTGATACTCTTACTTCTTAGGCAACCTATCTGCTGACTTATTACAAGAAATAAATTAACACATATAAGTTTTTTTCTCTGATAGAATACTTCTATCAACATGAAAACATGTCATTCTATTTTCAGTTAAAGAAAGAAATCCTTCAATTGACCCACATCCCTTCTCTAGCTATGACTTCACTTTTCATCTTCTCTCCTTATAGCAAAACTCTCTGAAAGATTTGACTCATGGCATCTATTTCTGTTTTCTTCTCTAATTCTATTCTTTTGTTTTTTAAAATGTATATTATGAAACATATCACACATAAGGTCTAATTAAAAATTAACTTCTTTTCTTGTGTGCTATTGCATAGTAGGATGACAATAAATAATGAGAAATACACATGTATCCATGAATCAAAATATCATATATCACCCCATAAGTATATACAACTTTTTTATGTATTAATTAAAATAAAAATCAATAAATAAAAATCAACCAAATATCAAAGAGGGCTACTCCTTAAAGAAAGCCCTTGCATTATGTTCAAAGAGATGAACAAAATATTCATTCATCAATAATGGATAAATTAAACAATATTTATAAATCAGAATTGCCATATAGCAGTTAAAACAAATAACTTAGATTCATATCAAAGAATGCCTCAGAAAAGCAGGTTATACGATGATAACTATATATATATGTATATTTTTAAAAACTAATAAAACAATAATGTATTTAATTCACAAACACAATACCTAACTATACAAAAATATTAGGAATACACAAGAATGAGAGGCACTAAATCCGTTATGAATCCATTATGGTTGAATAGGATGGGAGAAAGGAGTCAGACTGGAGATGAAAGACCAAGTGAATTTTATCTGAAATGTCTTATTTTCTTTATGAAAAAAAACAGCCCAAAGTGGCAAAATGTTAGCAATTTTCTATTCTGGATGCTGGGTACAAGATGCTTATCATATAATTATGTTGATAACAACCTACTGAATCGCTTCCAGGCCATATAATTTAACACAAAATAATGGCATATGCCTAAAGTTAGTTCTGAGGATATAGTTAGAAAGGATATATTGATTTGCACTAGCACAAACCTTATTCGAGTAGAATTCATATCATGCACTATCTGATGTGAGACTTTTAAATGAATATACTTTTATTTAATATTTTAAAACTTTTGCCAAAAAAAATCAACGGTTAGTAGTTGTGGTAAGCAGAATGAGAGCTTCCTGAAGATGTAAACATTCCTAAAAGTCAATTTCTGGGTCTTCAGCATTTATTTAAAAGAAATAGCATTACCAGTCTCTTTGAAGATCCTGTGGGTACCTCCAAAAACACATCCTGCCTACTAACTACCCTCTCCTCACCCTGCCCAATGTAACTGTCATCTGTCAAGCTATAATTCACTTCATAAAATTTACAGTTTATAGACATATGGCAGAGTTCTTAGTACTTTATAGATATAATATCCCAAGGAATCCTCACAACCCTCTAAGGTGAGGAAACTGGGTAGAGAGGTTTTGTTATATGCCAGTGGTCACAAGGATCTGTGTAATAACTAAACTCATGTAAAAACTATTGCGCCATAGTGATGTTATACCAATGTTGTACTGCTGTATTACCAATGCAGTAATTAAAATACAGACCTTCACTCAGGGCTAGCATTTCATAGACATTTTTATATCAAAACAGAAGTAACTGAGTAAACAGGTATATTTATTCAGGAGTCAGAAAAGAATTCCTATGCATGTGGCTCTTGATGCCCATGTTAGAAACCATGGCAATATTCACAGAGTAGATAGGCCCTCACTTCTAACATATATTCCATCTCCTTCTGTACAGAGTTTATTTAATGAAAACTTAGGAAAATACAGTGGAAAACAAATCATAATCAGTCCCTGTTTTCATTTATTTGATTCATCAAGCAATGACATAGGGCCAGCCAAGTGCCAGACATTATTCTAGCTATGTTAAAATTTTAACTCATTTGTCCTTATAAAAATACGTAAGTAGGTATTATTGTTACCTCCATTTTATAGAAAAGTAGGTATTATTGTTACTTCCATTTTGCAGATAAGGAATTGAGGAGTTAGGTGACTTTCTATGTTCATAGCCAGTATATGGCAGAGGTGGTTGAATCCAGTTGGTCTAGATTCAGAGTCTGCCCTCTTAACTGCTATCCTACACTCTGTCATGGAGAGAGACCTATGCTCTCTCTTTCATGGAGATTACTATCTGTTGAGGGTTGAGGAAGCCAATGGGGAGAGATAGGAAATACATACATGAGCCTACAGACCCTCTTAAGGAAATAAAGTGTGTAGTAAATAAATAAAGTGTGTGCAAAGATGGAGTATGTAGTAAAGATTGGAGGATCTATCCTATAGAGTAGGTATCAAAGAAGAAGCCATCAATGTGAAGGAAGGAGGAGAGAAAGAAGAGTATGAAGGTGATGAGGAAACTCACAGATTCTTTGTTCAATGACAGAGAAGAAAACTGAAGTCCAGGGAAGGGTTTTACCTGATGTCAAGCAGCTTTCTGATTACAGCACTCCCCTGTCCCTCTATGCAGACTGCATCTAGGGTAAAAGAATAAATCTGCAGTATTTTTCATGAGCTCTGACCAATACATTCTATTGAACAGACCTCAATATTATTTGGTACATAAACTGTGGGTCTCTGAATTTTATTATGAAATGAAATCAATGAGAGAATGATACTGAGAAGCTCACGTCTTTACTTTGCTTCTGAAAACAATCTGAGCAAGAAAGTAGTAGGATTAAATTCAGAAGAGGTTGAGTGCAGATGTTTTTTAAAAAAATATGTTAATGCAAGGAAATATTACTCAACAGCATGTGAAACAACTAATCTTAGGTTTGGTCAATGATTCACTAGAAGATACTTTTTTTTTGTTTGCTCTATGAGAACAATTACCATTTATTAGTTACAGTAATTAAATAGAACTAATCATGATGAATTTAATGAAGCTCTAATTCTAGTATTTATTACTCTCACCTAAGTTCCTGGTAATAACACTCAACCTGTCATCCTGAAAGAATAATTCCAGAACATTTCTGAATTCTCCATTCTACCATCTCCTCTGATGTATTTCATCCAATGTGTGCTAAAATGTCTCTCATGCTTAAAACTCTTTATTAATAGATTTTTACTTCTTAATGTGTTCATTATGAATGATCTATTTGTTTTGTATTTCTTCTACTCAGTTGTTCACAGCACCTCTTTTTCTACCTCCCCATTCCTATACCCAACATTTTAAATGTTATGACAAATGTTAAAAAAAAAACCTGATATATATCTTCACATTCAAATTAAACAGGTTTGTCTCTTTGGCACTTCTTAGAACTTTTTCAATCAATATGTAACTACCAAATTAAATACTAGAAGATGTATACTCAGGAAGCAAAAAAGCACTGTCCTGTGCTCCTCCAGAGTACAAAATTCCTTGCCTATTTGGGTCACATTTTGTAGAAAAATTATGGGTAGAGAATATTCTGACATTCTATTTAGCATTGCAAATCTGATCATATTGAGGTAGGTTAGGGGCCCAGACCTTTATTTTCTATAAAAAACAAATATGAATCTAGTTCTACTATTAGGATTGAGTATATTCTGATGAAGCAATAAGTTGAGGTTTTGAACATTTTCAAATGATCTCAAAGCAGAAAACCAAGTTTAGACTTTAGAAAACAGAGAAGAAATGTGCTTCAGTAAAATCACTCTGTTTTGTCTCTGAACTTCTCTAATCTAATTTTATCTAAAACCCTTGATACACAAAGTTTAGTTCTTGGACATCATCTGGGAACTTGTTAGAAATGAAGAATATTAGGCCCAACCCAGGTCAAATAATTTAAAATTTACATTTTAACAAGAAATTCATATTTAGATTAAAATTTAAGAAATACTGGCGTAAACAAGTACTATATACAGCTATAAGATAGACTCCAAAGTATCCAAAATGGAGAGAGGCTATAGCAAGAAGCTTCCTTACGTATTTAGGTATAAATAAATATGACCTTCAAACTGGGTGTGCAATAGATTTCCCATTCCTCTCCTATGGACCACTCAACTCCTTGGACAAGTGAGAACCCACAATGTAGCATTTTCCTGAGTTCCAAAAGCTAGGTATTTCAGAAATAAGTGTTTTTGTTCTCAGAGAAGTTTAGAGAACAATGCTGTCTCCTCAGTTCAGGCTGTAGAAGAGAAGGAAGAAACCAGAGAATTGAGGAATGCCCAAAGAACGTTTAGCTTTTAGTCATGTTATAGCTTACATTAAAACATGAAGCATTTTTTTTCTAGGACTTTTCAATATTTTTTTTCACTCTGACACATGACACTTGATGGAAATATGTGATATAGTATGTAGATATAAGTGGGTTTACAAGCCATTTCCATTGTGTTATTTGTTACTCCACCCAAAAATAAGAAAATGCAAGTGAGTGGGAGGAATGTTACCTAGAATTAAATACTTTAAATTGTATAAGAAGCAAATCATTTCAAAACTTTGGTGCTTTGTTACATGTAACAAATTTGTTGCCATCAACAGTAACACACCCCAGTATTCTGGTATCTCATTAGAACTGCTGGCAGAGAAATAGCATCAGAAATCAAACTGAACAGGTTATTGAGTCTGGCTTCAATTTCTGGAAGTCCAAGCTCACTTTCATTGTCAGTAACTCACAGAGCACTCAGTAATTTTATTACTGCAGTAAGTCAACAATCATTAAAAGATAAATTTAATATAATAGCTGTATTTAAATATATTTACATACCATCAAGTTCACCTGTTCAAGGTGTGAGATTCAATGGTTCTCTTTCAGAGAAGTGCAGTCATCACCAAAGCATAGTTTCAGAACATTTTCCTCCCAGAACATAATTGAGTTCTCAAGATATTCAAGTACTCATATCCTAAAGCACATTTTGACAACAAAATATCATGTATTTATATTGTCATGAATATTTATTTATAATTTGCAAATAGCTAGCAAAAAAATGATGCCAATAAAAGTCAAAGAACATCTTAAGTTAAAAATAAAAAGGAAGAAAGGAAAGGAAAGGAAAAGGAAGAGAGGAAGAAAAGTTACCTATCTAAAAACCAAAAACAGATAGAAAAAAATGCTATTTTGACTGTCTTTGGTGAAACAGGTAAGGAAACAAGTCTTCAACAAAACAATTGTTTCTTGATTTGAAACTGGTGTTGATAAATGGCTGTACATTCAGAACTCAGAAGTAACAGAATACTAACATTGAAAACAGTGCCCTCTAAAGTACATGCTAGGTACCCCTGACTAGCATTAATCAGTAAGAGATAGATAAGTAACCTGTGTCCAAGCTTTCTGTTAAAATTGTTAGTATTCAAACACTGGGGGCACGTTTTTCAACAACAGCAGAGTCAATGAAGTATTTTCCCCATAACTTTGAGAATCTGATGACTTCTAGAGGAACATATTTAAAATATTAGCCATCATAAAGATCCATAAGAAATATTTCCATTCCTTCTATTTACAAATCACCTAGGCAGGCTCACCTTTATAAATAGTGACACATTTTTCCATAATGTCCCTGTGCCCATTTACAGACAGAAAAGGCTTTTTATAAGCTCAGTTATGGAAACAAGAGCCTACCCTTTGTACCACTAAACAGTACCAGCAAAGATGACCTTCCTTACAAAAGCAAGTGTCTATTAAGTGTGACCAAGTGGTAATCAGGATATTCCTTAAAGCCATTGCCTCTTTGCAGAAATGTCAAATGGTATGTAGATACCTTCTATAAATAATTCCATAAAGTTGTCTCTATTATTGAATATAGGGGTATATGCTGAGTGAGGAGAAACCAAGCAAGCTTAACCAATCTGCATTCATTTCTTCAAAACTTTGTCAACAGTATATACCATGGTCCTAGCCAATTCATTTTGCTTTGAGGAAGGTAAAGCATAAGTAACAACACAGATACACCATCCCCTTCCTTAGTCTAAAATAAGGTAACTACTAAATGAGGATTAGAAATTATCATTTGGATATCAAAATCTCTGGGATGCCATGAAGGCAGTGCTAAGAGAAAAATTCTTAACACTAAACTCATTCATCAGAAGAAGTAAAAGTCAACAGATAAATGAATTGACTCTTCATCTCAAAGCCTTAGAAAAGGAAGAACAAATTAACACCCAAAGAACTAGAAGACAGGAAATAATCAAAATTAGGGCTGAAATCAATGAAATTGAAACAAAAGAAACAATTCAAAAAATTGACAAAATAAAAAGCTGGTTCTTTGAAAAAATAAACAAAATTGACAAACCCTTAGCAACCCTAATGAAAAGGAGGAGGGAGAAAACCCAAATTACTAAAACTCGTGATGAAAAAGGAAATATCACGACAGACACTACTGAAATAGGATAATTAGAAACTATTTTGAAAATTTATACTCCAGTAAAATAGAAAACACCTGAAGACAACGACAAATTTCTAGAGGCATATGACCTACCCAAACTGACCAAGAGGACATACACAACCTAAACAAATCAATTTCAAGCAAGGAAATAGAAGATGCCATCTAGAGCCTTCCAACCAAGAAAAGCCCAGGTCCAGATGAATTCTCAGCTGAGTTCTACACGACCTTCAAAGAAGAATTAATATGAATTCTCCTCAAACTATTTTATGAAATAGAAAAGGAGGGAACCCTTCCAAACTCATTCTATGAGGCAAGTATCACCCTGATTCCAAAGCCAGACAGAGACACATCAAAGAAAGAAAATTTCAGACCAATATCCCTGATGAACATAGATGCAAAAATTCTCAATAAAATTCTGGCAAATCGCATACAAAAACATATCAAAAAAATAGTGCACCATGATCAAATGGGGTTCATTCCACGGATGCAAGTTCGGTTCAACATATGGAAATCAATTAACGTAATACATCACATCAATGGACTTAAAGATAAGAATCATATGATTTTGTCAATTGACGCAGAGAAGGCATTTGACAAAATACAACACCCTTTCATGCTCAAAACACTAGAAAAACTTGGGATACTAGGAACATTCCTCAACTTTGTAAAAGCTATCTATGCTAAACCCAAGGTCAACATCACCCTAAATGGAGAAAAATTGGAATCATTCCCTGTGAAAACGGGAACTAGACAAGGATGCCCTCTCTCACCACTGCTATTCAACATAGTCCTTGAAACACTAGCCAGAGCAATTAGACAGACGAAAGAAATCAAAGGGATATGAATCAGAAAAGAAGAACTCAAACTATCATTATTTGTGGATGACATGATTCTATACTTAGAGGATCCAACAAATTCTACCAGAGAACTTTTAGAACTAATAAATGAATTCAGCAAAGTAGCAGGATATAAAATCAACACCCACAAATCAATTGCATTTCTATACATCAGTGATAAACCCTCTGAAAGAGAAATTAGAAAAACTATCCCATTCACAATAGCCTCAAAAAAATAAAATACTGGGGAATCAATTTAACAAAAGAGGTGCAAG
>CM053408.1:73043090-73082777 GCA_028644305.1 Xerus rutilus
GAATAAGGGAGGTGGGAATGGGAAACATAAGAGAAATAGAGAAACACTAGACGCGACATGGGGGAGGTGGGGGGCAGGAAAGGGGAATGGGTATAGTAAAGATGGTTGATAAAAATATATATAAAAATATATATATATATATACTGTTCATTGAAAGTGCATATAAAGATGTTTAATATGAAAAAAAAAAAAAAAGAACACAAACAACAATAAGTGTTGGCGAGGATGTGGGGGAAAAGGCACGCTCATACATTGCTGGTGGAAATGCAAATTGGTACAACCAATCTGGAAAGCAGTATGGAGATTCCTTAGAAAACTTGGAATGGAACCACCATGTGAGCCTGCTATCCCACTCCTTGGTCTATACCCAGAAGACTTAAAAACAGCAAACTAAGTGCTGCAGCCACCTCAATGTTTATAGCAGCTCAATTCACAATAGCTAAACTGTGGAACCAACCTAGATGCCCTTCGATAGATGACTGGATAAAAAAACTGTGGTGTATATACACAATGGAATATTACTCAGCAATAAGAGAGAATACATTTATGGCATTTGCAGGTAAATGGATGGAGTTGGAGAATATGCTCAGTGAAGTAAGCCAATCTCAGAAAACCAAATGCCAAATGTACTCATTGATAAGTGGAAGCTGATCCATAATGTGGGGAAGGTCATGGGAACAATGGTAGAACTCTGTTCACAGGGGTGTAAGGGGGCAGAGGGCATGGGGACAGTAAAGGTGGTGGAATATGATGGTTATCATAGCCCTAACTTTATGTATGACTGCATGTATGTTGTGATTCTATACAACTTACAACTAGAGAATTGATATGTTATCCTCTATCTATGTACAATGAATCAAATTGCACTCTGTTATCATGTAAGCCTAAATAGAACAAATAAATAAATTAAATATGAAAAAAAGAAATTATCATCTGGAAAATCCTGCATTAAAAATGATGGGTGCAGAACTATTATTTTTATTAAAAAGGAAGCACTTGGAGCTGGGCACAGTGGTGCACATCTGTAATCCCAGAATTTTTGGAGGCTGAGACAGTAGAATTGCAGGTCCAAAGCCAGCCTCAGCAATGGTGAGATGTTAAGCAACTCAGTGAGACCCTGTCTCTACATAAAACACAAAAAAGAGCTGGGCATGTGGTTCAGTGATCAAGTGCCCCTGAGTTCAATCCCTGGTATCAAAAAAAAAACCACTTGGGCCTAGGGTTGTAGCTCAGTGGTAGAATGCTTGCCCAGCATGTGTGAAGCACTGGGTTGGTTGGATACTCAGCACCACATAAAAATAAATGAATAAAATAAAAGTATTGTGTCCATTTATAACTAAACATTTTTAAAAAGAAAAAGAAAAAAAAGAAGCACTGTGAGAGTTTCATTGAGTAAGTCTTCCTTGGTCAAAAATGCTTTCCCTGAAAAGGCTATGGAATAAGGTCCACTCATGAATAATGAATTGTCTTTAGCATATACCAAATTCCTCTGTAATCATTTCAATATCAAATTCAATTTCTGCTCTTAGCCAATGTCATTCTAGAAATGGTTCTTGAATGTGTTAAATGGAAAGAAACCAGAGTAATGGAAACACTGTCTTATTAAACAAAGGCATTATACACGAGTTGGTATAATAAAGTTAGAAAGGAAAGGAAAGAAAAATCCTTACCCTCATGGAACTCTAAACCAGTGGAGGGAGATAAAACAAAACAAGTAAATTGTATAGTATATCAGAAAGCTATAAATTCTCCACAAAATAATAATAAAACAAATAATAATAGAACAGGGAAAGGAGTTACAATTTTAAATAAGGGTAGTTAGGAAGGTCTCACTGAGATGATGTCAAAAGAACAGTGACTTAAAGGAGGCACAGGAGAGAGCCCTGTGGAAACTTGAGTAAGAGTGCTCCATGCAGAGGGAACTGGAAGGGAAGCACCAACACCAACTGGCAAGGGTTAGTTGTGCTGGAGGCTAAGCAGGAAAACCAGGATTCCTGGAGTAGGATAAGGAGATGGAGTACAATGGGAGAAAAAGTCAGAGTCATATGGAAATATGGGACCATATTAGAAGTTCCTGGAAGCAGAGTTTCCATGAAGCACCAAGAATTTGAGTTAAAATATTATAAGGTAAATGCCCAGAGTTGTACTAGATGACTGATAAACATATCTGCCTCACCAATTTTAGTCTTGAATATCCTAGAAAATGTTAAAAAATGCAAAAAGGTGTTGCTTTACATAAGAAATGCATATGACATTCAGCATAACATCCTTAGGAAGGTAATCAATGTGGCTCAAAAGTGGCATCACTTGTATCAAGATCATCTTGTGTAATTAGGAATTTCCTTCCTTTCTTGGAGAAGCATAAGTGCTTCTTTTAATAAGTGCTCAGCTTGTAGCTGTGAACGCCAATGTGAAAATGTGAAAATCATTCCAAAATTAATCCTTTGACCTTGGTTTCATTATATCATACCCTAAGTACCTAAAATAGCCAGATACTGATTGATGGATTAATGAAATATCAGTGTTTCTTCTATCAACCATTTAAATAACCACACACCTAATGATCCAGCATGAGTAATTATTTAACCTATTTTCATTCATTTGGCTACCAGTGCTTTTTAAAGAAAAGCAGAAAAAGAAAAGTAGAAAAAGAAGTACAGACCAAAGTGCATATTTTTTTATTTTTTCTATTTGTAAGCTACAGTACATATTTTATTTTCTCTGGGTCATGGATCACTTCATTTGTATTTTTATATGTAAAATAATTTTACTTAGGACCATGGAGTGATCATATGTTTGTAAATATTTATTGACAGCTGCATACATATACATATATAATTACCAAGTGCTTCTATGTATTACTGGATGTCTAAAGCTATAATAATGGGAAATTCTTTATGAAATCAAATTGATGTGTGGTGATGTGTGGATGCATATATGAGAGTTACACTGTAGGTTGGTATTTTTATTCCAACTATAGCAAAATGAATTGGTTTTATACACTCTTTTTCAGATATTTAAATACTACCTCTAAGTTAATGACTTCAGAAAAGATATCTCCAGTTCTAAAATTATTGCTCAGCCTAGAGCCACCTTTCCAGCTGATGTCTAAGACCGCTACTATTTAACAAACACTACTAGTTACTAAAATTCAATACAGATGATCCTGGCAATTTTTTTTTTTTTGGTACTGGAGATTGAACTCAGGGGCACTCAACCACTGAGCCACATCCCCAGCCCTATTTTGTGTTTTATGTAGAGACAGGGTCTCACTGAGTTGCTTAGCACCCCGCTGTTGCTGAGGCTGGCTTTGAACTCACAATTCTCCTGTCTCAGCCTCCCTAAGTGCTGGGATTACAGGCTTGTGCCACCGTGCTCGGCTCAGGTGGTCCTGGACTTATAATGGTTTGATTTAAGATATTTCATCTTCATCATGGTGTGAAAACAATACTTCAGTGGATGCTCTAACTTTAAATTTAGAATTTTGAGCTTTTTCCTGTATATCAATAGGCACCATGATATTCTTGCAATGTTAGGCAATAGTAGCAAGTCATAATGTCCAGCTATCAATAGGATCAAGAGGGTAATATGTGTGCATTGCTAAACTACAATGTAAAGGGGTGTATTAAATGCATTTTTGACTTCTTATATTTTCAATTTATATAAAGATGGAATTATTGAAATGTAACCCATCACAATTGAGAAGAATCTATATTATTATTATTATTATTATTATTATTTATTTATTTATTTTTGGTACTGGAGATTGAGCTCAGGGGCACTCGACCACTGAGCCACATCCCTAGCCCTATTTTGTGTTTTTAGTAGAGACAGGGTCTCACTGAGTTGCTTAGCGCCTCGCCATTGCTGAGGCTGGCTTTGAACTGGTAATTCTGCTGTCTCAGCCTCCCTAAGTGCTGCGATTACCTCCCTAAGTGCTTGCGCCACCGCACCCAGCTAAGAATCTATATTATTAAGACATCATGAAAAACCTCAAGTTCCTGTGACTAATATGATTAGTCACCAATGACTCAAATTCAATCCTCAAAGCCTCAGTTTGGAATGTAACTCTTAGCTTTGGCATTAAATCCCCTACCAGAGAATTGTGCTAATGTCTCATCTTCCATGTTCCTTTGAAATCTTCCCTTTCTACCCCCACTCAGCCCCTACACAACCCTAGGAACCTCCTATTCTACTAAAAGACTAATAGTCTTCATGATGAGAACTTCTGCCTGCTAACTCCCTCATGTTGCAGCCCAATTAGGCCACCAAATTAATCTTTCCAAAACACTGCTATTTCCCTAAAAATTCTTATTTCAAAAAGCTTAATCATGCCCTAAAAGCCAACACACAGTGTCTACAGTTATCACTCTTAATTCCTCCGTAATCTTTACGAACCTCATTTCTCAAGATTATTTTCCCATCTGCTTGCCCACAGACAATATACTGGGCCAATACTGTTCTCCAAACACATTTGCACTTTCTATCTCTTTTATTCTTTTTTCTCCATTTACTCAGAAGGCCTACCCATCTTTCAAAGCACAGCTCTCCTGTCACACATTACACAAAGATTAGTAATGGTTTCTCTTACTTTTAGCCAAAAGTTATTTCTCTGGCGTCATAATTTCTATAGCATATAGAATGATCATGTGGCACTTTTCACCTATCACCTTTTAGTATACTTAAAAATTATATCTTGTTTATTTTTGCATTCTGGCAAAATAATAGGCATGCAAAAAACGCAGTAAATATTTCTAGACAAGTATTCTACCACAGAACCACATCCCCATCTACTCAATAAATGTTTCTGAGTAAAACAATACCTATAGGAAAATAGAAAACTAATACTGAATTTGTTCTACACTAAAAATACATCAATCAAGGAGAGTGTGGACACATGCATTTCTTTCCATTCAAAGTTATTTGTGTGATAACACTCAAGAGTCATTTGCAAGGAATTAGTATTCATAAAAAATGTTATAACTAAAGGTATAAATTTAGAAGTCATCTCTGAAAAAGAATGTATATAGAGTGAGAGGAAAAGGATAGATGCTTAGTGTGATACTGAATATATTAAAAGATGTGCAGTTTTTCTTCAGATAGCATAAATTAAAACATAAGCAGACAGTAATAAAGAAGTAGTAATTAAAATCGCAAAAAATATTATTTTTTCTAAAAAAATTTTTCTTGACTTCCTTAGCCTTTTATATGGATTGTATATTATATGCTCACAAAATATCCTGCTTGGTGGGTGTTATTAAAACTATCATATAACAATTGATCAACAAATATATGAAAAAATATTCAACACAGAAATGCAAATCAAAACTACCCAAAGATTTTATCTCATGCCAGTCAGAATGGTAGTTATCAAGAATACAAACAACACTAAGTGTTGGTGAGGATGTTCATGGTACTGCAAATTAGTGTAACCAATCTGGAAAGCAGTATGGAGATTTCTTAGAAAACTTGAAATGGAATCACCATTTGACCCAGCTATCCCACTCCTCGGTCTATACCCAAAGGACTTAAAAACAGCATACTACAGTGATGCAGCCACTTTAATGTTTATAGCAGCTCAATTCACAATAGCTAAACTATGAAACCAACCTAGATGCCCTTCAATACATGAATAGATAAAGAAACTGTGGTATACATACACAATGGAATATTACTCAGCATTAAAAGAGAATAAAATTATGACATTTTCAGGTAAATGAATGGAGTTGGAGAATATAATACTAAGCGAAGTAAGCCAATCCCAAAAAACCAAAGGCCGAATGTTCTCTTTGATAAGTGGATGCTGATCCATATTGGCCGCGGCAAGGGGGGAGGGGAAATGGGAAGAATGGAGAAACTTTGGTCAAAGGGGAGGGAGAGAGGAGGGGGCATGGGGATAGGAAAGATGGTGGAATAAGATGGACATCAATGCCCTAGGTACATGCATGCCTGCACATATGGTGTGACTCTATTGTGTACAACCGGAGAAATGAAAAGTTGTGCTCCATTTGTGTACAATTAATCAGAATGCATTCTGCTGTCATGTATATCTAATTAGAATACATAAATTTTTTTAAAAAACTATCATATAGTTGGGGAAAATGAAATTCCATGATTTTAAAAAGATTCATCCAGGATACTCAATAGTCACTGGCATAAGGATCTTCATTTCTAAAGATCTTGCTATTGTACTTCAGTTTCCCCTATAACAATGCCCTTAAACCCCAGTGAACTATAGCTTACAAATTAATCTCATATTCAATACCTCTAGCAATTATTGATTCTTTCTGGATGGGCAAGGCATCCTGTTGCCCATTTCAAAAAATAAAAAATCTGGAGCTTGGAGTAGTTATGGTTTATGTGAGCTCTCATAGCTTACATTTGACAGAGTACTTGAGTCCACATGTCCTAACTCTACTCTAGTTCTCATTCTATATCCTCTCAAAGCCTTTTTCAATGCAAGAATCAACACTGTGTTCAGAAGTCTAAATACACTTCAGGAATCTTTTATATCTCAGATCCTTCATTTCAAAAACATGATTGGTGTTAGCAAAAAAGAAGCCTCAAAAAGAATAAATGATCATGTTTTAATTGAAAAAATTAATGACTAGCCGGGCACGGTGGCTCAAGCCTGTAATCCCAGCACATAGGGAGGCTGAGACAGGACAATCGCGAGTTCAAAGCCAGCCTGAGCAACGGTGAGGCGCTAAGCAACTCAGTGAGACCTTGTCTCTACATAAAACACAAAATAGTGCCGGGGATGTGGCTCAGTGGTCGAGTGCCCCTGAGTTCAATCTCCAGTACCAAAAAAAAAAAACAAAACTTAATGACTTACTTATTGTAGGAATATTAGGTGAAAATTATTAACAAAGAATATATTATAGAACTGTAAGTATTTTTCAATTTAGCAGAACCCAAATGAATTAAGATTTAATGCACTATGGTGAAGCAAAACCTGCAATCCTTTCCTTCTCTAATAATTGTTTAATACAGCCTTAAAGTATAGCCTTCAAACAATAGAATCCAGTGAAAATATTTTGAAGTCAACTAGTGATTGTTATAAAACATCTTCAAACATAATTCAGTGATATCATAATAGCAATAAGTTGGAAAGGGATGTTTCTTCAAAATTAGAACCAATTAGATAAAGTATAGCTAGAACATCAGTAGGAGAGGCACTTATTTTTCTCCTAGCAGTAAAGAAGGATTTATCTTACTGTGGCCATAACCTACACTTAGGTGAAGCCAAAGTTTCAGAAAGGGAAAACCTTAACCAGTCTGTTAAGCAATTGAGCTCATACTCTAAGCTTCATTGGCAGTAGGTTTTCAGGAACTTTCATCAACTCCCCTTGCCTTTATTACACACATGCACCCATACATAGTAGTCATTTGTCCACATCAATTTACAAACTTTATGAGAAGAATTTTTTTTTTTGGTACCGAGGATTGAACTCAGGGGTACTCGACCACTGAGCCACATCCCCAGCCCTATTTTGTATTTCATTTAGAGACAGAGTCTCACTGAGTTGCTTAGCACCTCGACATTGCTGAGGCTGGCTTTGAACTCGCGATTCTCCTGTCTCAGCCTCGCAAAGTGCTGGGATTGATTACAGGTATGCGCCACCATGCTGGGTTTATGAGAAGAATTTTAATCCTACATTGGCTTTTCATAGAAGTATCAGATTCTAGAACTTCAATACATCATTTCAGCACTGCTGGCTACAACTGTGGAATTTGTGCAGTGTACAAAAATATGTGGTTCAATGGAAGACTGGGAGCTGAGATAGAGGCTATCCCTGCCAAGCTGTGTGCCCCAAAGTGGAATTGCATGCAGCCCAAGGGACAGTCTTAAAATTTTTCATCTCCTAAAGGATGTTTTACAACATCCTTTTTAATTATGTTTGAAGATGTTTTACAACAATCACTAGTTGACTTCAAAATATTTTCACTGGATTCTATTGTTTGAAGGCTATACTTTAAGGCAGTATTAAACAATTATTAGAGAAGGAAAGGATTGCAGGTTTTGCTTCACCATAGTGCATTAAATCTTAATTCATTTGGGTTCTGCTATATTGAAAAATACTTACAGTTCTATAATATATTCTTTGTTAATAATTTTCACCTAATATTCCTACAATAAGTAAGTCATTAATTTTTTCAATTAAAACATGATCACTTATTCTTTTTGAGACTTCTTTTTTGCTAACACCAATCATGTTTTTGAAATGAAGGATCTGAGATATAAAAGATTCCTGAAGTGTATTTAGACTTCTGAACACAGTGTTGATTCTTGCATTGAAAAAGGCTTTGAGAGGATATAGAATGAGAACTAGAGTAGAGTTAGGACATGTGGACTCAGGTACCCTGTCAAATGTAAGCTATGAGAGCTCACATAAACCATAACTACTCCAACTACTCCATCTCCCAAAGGAGTTACCTTTTTCTAATTCTCACCAAAGTATTATATAGGCTAGCTCAGATTCCTCACCACTTGCCCAATATCTCTGTCTTCAAGGACTGTAAAGTAATTTGTATCCTCAAGGAAAATAAACTTATTTAACATTACTCAATATAAAAATAAATGAAAAAGTAAATCATTAAAAGAAAGGCATTATATTCTAAAGGTAAACACTCAGGTTTCTCTGGATTTGTAATTCATGGATAGAATTCTAACCCTCTATATAAATCCAGAGGTTCCAAAATGTGGCATGGTTTTCAAGAAGTTCAAACTATGAGGCATACTATGGCTCTGCCATCAAACTCTGCTACCCTGAATAATGCTCCATTCTTTCCTTTTACAGTGCACCTTGCACCTAAGTTTATCAAGAAGAAAAAATTTAAATAAAAGGGTTGGCATTGTTGGAAACAGGAGACAAAGATCCCTTCTTTCTACCCAATGTCCAACAGAGAAGCTACTCTGTTTTCACTTATTTTGTATTATTGGGCTTAATTCCACGTAATATAAAGACATATACACATATTCAAATATATGTATTTGTATATCCTATAATGTAAGGTCTGTAAAAACATTTTTGAATTTTCCATTTTTAATCTCAACAATAAAGCAGTAAAAAGTGTGATAGAAATTAATAAAAACTTATAATTAACAGAAAATCTCCTCCCATCTGATGTAGGTATTTTCAATTTGAACTTGCCAGACCTGGATTCATATGACAGCTCTGTCACTTACTAGCTGAGTAATTAATCTCTAAGCCTCTGTTTCTTCATCTATAAACTAAGGTTTTACAAGGATTAAATAAAATTACATAGAAAATCTTAGCACAGTGCCAAGTACATGGTAAGCATTTAATGAATAATAGTAGAGATTATTCTCTGACCTATACATTTTTAATTGTTAGCATTCACAAAAAAGAATGTCCAGCATATAATTTGTTAAATATTTTATCCAAAGTATTATAAAATTATTTTAAGTCACTCTTTGCAGTCATTCATCAATTTTCACATAAATTACACCTGATGTGAACTCCATGATGGATACTGTACTAGTGATAGAACATATACTGATAGACAAGATGCAGTTCTACCCTTCATGAGCTAAGGGTCCAGAAGTGGAAGGCAGCACAAATAAAGTTTCACACATAAAGTGATAATGACCAAAACAGAAATTTTCTCAACATTATGTGATCCAATGAGGAGTAGTGGTGGGAGGGGAACTACCTGGAAGGAGAAGAATGATGCTTCAGTTATCTTAAGGACAAAATGGGAATCAGCCAGGCAACTGAAGTATGAAGACTTCTTCCAGGCAAGAGGACATCACTCACAGAACTGGTTGTAACATTTGTCTAATTGGAGTAGAGTGGGCAGGTGAATATGTGGCAGAAGTTGAAAATACAAAAGGTGATCATGATGTGCCTTACAGCCTCTGTTTCTTCATCTATAAACTAAGGTTTATAGATGGAAGGTTTAGATAATTTCCTAAAGATTTTAACAAGCTAAAGGCAAATTTCAAATGAGGTAGGGGAAAGGAGGACATGAAACTCTAAGATTCTCTTTCAAAACTCCTTGGAAGTATTTTAAAGAATCTACTAGAAAAAGCAAAAACCCTAGATTGCTTTTCTCTCACATCTCACAAGAGAATCATTACCAAATCCTCTAAAGTCTAAACTCAAAATATATTCAGATTGACTACCTATCACTTCTGCTGCTACTACCCTTGTCTAAGCCACCATCATCTCTTATGTGACCTCCTAAATGGTCTCCTACTTCATTCCAGGTCCATTATCCCTCCCATAGTACCCAGAAGTTCCTACTAAAGAAATACATACGATGTCACTGTTTTGCTCAAAACTTCAAAATACGTTCTGTTTCACTCAAAATAAGGACCAAAGCCCTTAAATTCACAGCTCTAAATGATCCTACCCCTCGTGACTCTCTTATCTTTCTGATCTCATCTACCTGTACTACTCATTCAACTGCTCAGTCCACCCTGTCAAGCTGCCCCACCTAACTGTTCCTCAAATTTACCAGGTTAGACTCTGCTACAGACTTTCAAGCTTCTGTTCCCTCTATCCAGATCTTTCTTCTTGTGTCATCATGGCTAACTCACTCACCTCTTTTTGGCCTTTACTGAAATGTCACTTTCTAAGCAAGGTCTTTCCTGGACACTCTAATGTTATATCACCTTTACCTACCTTAAAAGTAGGTAAATAAAGGCCTTTACCTAACTCCATACTTCTTCCCTTACTTTTCTTATTTATTTTATATTTCTGTCTCCCCTACTTCCATCACCCAAAGCTTTCCTCTTCCCTGCAATTTGTGGCAACTCAGGGAACGAGAGCATATAAGGAAGTTTATGTTCTTTAATTCAGACCAACCTGGTTTCCATTTCTGGTCTGCTTTTCCTGAATAATGAGTTATTTGCTGTCTTAGTCTCACATTTCCAATTGTCAAAATGGAATTTTAATAGAGACTTTACAAAACTATTGCGAAAATTCACAATAAACATGTATAATGCCTGAAAAAGGCTTTCATGAAAAAAAATGTAGCAAGATATATTCCAACATTCATGTCACTTTTTTCAAGTCAGTAAAGCACAGAGGGGAATATATAGTTAAATATATAACATATTACAACTGAGTATTTGGTTTTCTATTTTAATGCAAGCATTAAAAATCTCACCAATCAGAACTCGGTATTGAAAGAAAAATATTTTTCTTGCACAGATTTCCACAGCATTATAAGTTAAAATTCAAACAATTTTTTTAAATTTACTTTCTTTTTTTTAAATATTTTTTTTTAGTTGTAGATGGATACAGTATCTTTATTATTTTATGTGGTGCTGAGGATCGAACCCAGTGCTTCACACATGCAAGGCGAGTGCCCTACCACTGAGCCACAATCCCAGCCCCTCAAACAATTTTTGCAAACATATTTTCCATAATAATTTACTAAGTAAAGATTGTACTTATTTTAGTTTGTGTCAGCATATGCTTTATAATCCGCAACATGAAGAGGTTTGACAATATGTTATACTGCCAATAAGACAGCAGATACTTCTTCAGCTGTTCCTCCACCGTGGAACAATCGATTCTTATGTAATTATTGCTTGTAAGATTAAGATAATTTGAGCTCCACACCCTTTGTTTGTTGAGTCATATGTCTCAGGGTGCTTTTCAGTCATTGAGTTGAAGATGTTTTCAGTGAACTGAAGGCAAAGTTGGCTCTAAAGTTATTCCCATGGGAAGCTCATCCAAGCTAAAGCATAGGCTGACTCTATCTAGCCTTTGGGTTTTGTTTGGGGTTTTTTTTTGTTTTTTGTTTTTTGGGGGTTTTTTTTGCCTCCAATTTAATCCTTATTTTTCGGTACCTCAGTACTTCTCACTCCACATCACATTCCATCTCTGGCAACACAATCAATACTTAATTGTTTTAGGGAGGATTATCAGTTGGAAACTTATTTAGCCCTTTGGGTTTTCCAATGCCTCCAATTCTATCTGCCACTACTTAGCAGCAACTAATATTTACTGAACTCATAAATTTCATATACTGTACATTTGCAATCACATGTAACTGGCACCACAATCTCATGAAATAACAGATAAGTCAACTGAGCCTCAAAAATTTAGCAAATATCAAAGTGCTGATTTTCTTCCAAATGTTGGTCTTGGGATCAGTGTCAGTGAAAGTTTTCACCAGTCTAGCAAAATAAACAAAAGGACTAATATAGTAAAAAAGTTAAAGTTATATTAATCATCTCCTTTTTATTATTAGGTTATTTCCTTCCTATTTTGTATTTAAATGTATTTTTATAAAATGTATTTTTATAAAATGATTATGTTTGAACAGAGTCAATTTTTATAATTTTAAATCTGCTTATTAAAATATGGTAAGATGTAGATTGAGAATACTCATGACGCTTGCAGGGTGTTCAGTGTTCAAATCTTTCAGATGTTTTTGATGTTCAAAAATTCTCAAAATAAAATAGAGCAAAAATCTGAAAAATAAAATAAAATTTGCTTATTTACCAAAATTAAAAATTGATAGATATATGTGTACTTCCAACAATCTTCTGAAAACTTATTGGTCTGATTGATCTGAGTTGGGTAGAGCCCAAACTGTACCATGTAACTCTGCTATAACACCTAATATCTGGAAACTGGTGATCTATTATTTTTTAATATTATTTTAGTTGTTTATGGACCTTTATTTCATTCATTTGTTTATATGTGGTGCTGAGAATTGAACTCAGTGCCTCAAAAATGCTGGCAAGCACTCTGCCATTGAACTCAACCTCAGCTCTGAAACTGTTGATCTTACGCCAGATTTTTGGTGAAACAAAACAAAAATGGAAGTCTGACTAGAATCTGATTAAATGAAACTGCTTCCCAAATCTGTGAAGGTTTTTAAATCTGAAACAGACCTAGAAGTTAATACATGCAACAATTATTTATAAATATCATAAATATTTACAAAACACTTATATATACCACGTACTCTACAATGTGTCAGAAAGGCCAGCATGAAAACCACCTTTACTCTCAAGGTGCTCACACCTTGTGAATAACCTATTTAACTAAAAATGGTCTCTTGTGAATAACCTATTTAACTAAAAATATTTACCTTGTGAATAACCTATTTAACTAAAAACATTTACCTTTTAATGCCTAATATAACCACATTTAATCTTCAAAGCAGCCCTAAGAGGTAGATATTATTTCCATTTTCCAGATAAAATGTCTTAGGTAAACTGGGTGTGCTGGTGTATGCCTGTAATCCCAGCTACTTGGGAGGCTGAGGTAGGAGGATTGTAAATTCAAGGCCATTCTGGGCAACTTTCCAAGACTCTATCTCCAAATAAAAATTTTTTTAAAAAAAGTACTGGGAATGTAGCTTAGCAGTAGAACACTTGCCTACCAGAGTAAGGCCATGGGTTCAATCCCTAGAATCTCAAAGAAAAAGTTTTAGTCTCAGATAAATGGCAAGAAGAACTAGAATTCACAGCCAACTCCTCTTGTACCCTCTCCAGTGGGAGTGTATGTGTGACTCTCTATATGGTGGAGGGAAGGAGGCAGTAAATAAGATCTTCCTGAGTGATATACCTAATAGAATATGAGATACTATACTAATACACTAATTCAAATCTATTGGCCTACACTGCTGTTGACACATTAATGGGGGAAAATGGTAAATCACATAAATCCTTTGGTGTTGGAGCAATTTATAATCCATTTCAGGTGCTGGCTGCTCTCCTGGATCCCAGCCCTTTGCCTCTGCCCACATTGTCATTTTTAATAATATGATTATCACAATGAGGCTTGTTTCTGTTCTGACTCCTTCAATTCCCATCCCTACTTCTTTCCTCTTCTCCACACTTCCGGCCATCCAAAATGATTTCTCTTTAATACATTCCTAGGGATGGTACCCAGATGAGGCAGGTTGCTACAGTAATATCCAATCTGGTCTCTTGGAAAGCATTGCTCTAAAAGAGAATGATAAGTTATTCTTGAAAACTTCATCAATTGTTAGAAAAACCGAAAGCAACTCCAAACCACAGGTCAGATTTCTTCATGTTTCCATCAAACTACTTAGTCAATAATTTTGTGCAGGAAAACAACAATAACAAAACCCTTGGGGGGGGGGTGGAAACATTAAAAGAGAGCCTTTTAATGTTTCAGATTAATTCTGAAACATTAAAATTCAGAAAAGCTCAATTCAGATTCATTTCCAGGACTATATCTCCATCAGTGGAGCTAAGAGACTGAGAAGGACAGAAGATTATGAGCATGGAAATGATAGATTTTCTGAGTGAAATGAATGACCTTTTCTTTTGCTCTTAAGACCAGCGTGGGCGCCATCAAATTCGAGATTCCTGAATCCGTATGTAGTATGCTTCATCGTCATGGCAGTGGTGGTGATCCTGGCAGTGATCACAGGTCTACTTATTCACTTTTTAGCCTTTAGTAAGTATCAGAGATCAGACTAAATATTTAAAAATACTTTCAGATTAAAAATTTGATCTTCTCTCTTGTTACTACTTTCTTAATACAAAGTGATCTTACTTAGAATGCTTCTCTACATATACTCTCATATCTATATTTCTTCTCAATAAGCATTTTATCTCTTCTCCTTTGAGTCTTTTTAAATGTACAAATAATACATTTTTAGTATATTAAACATTGCTACCCAAGCAAGAACCATTCTAGACAAAGAAAAAAGAAGCTCATCATACTTTTCTGATGTTAAAATTTGGTCATTTTGGTTTTTATTAATACTATGATTGCCCTCTTCATTTAACAACCTAATAAAATCATAAAAGTTAAATATTGCAAAGAATCTTAAGTTTCACCACCTAAAATTTGTATATACCTAAGAATTTATTAATTCATGCTATGAAGATCAGTAGATGAATTTGTAGTTGAGAAGTAGAAATGGGTAATGCCAAATTTTTAAAAGATTATGTGCTTTTATCATTTATCTCTCTCTTTTTAACCTTTTTATATCACCAATAAGATTAGAAAACGTGGATTAGAAAAATAATAGAAGAAATAAATAGCTTGTTCACTGATAAATAAGTTTCCTTAAAATCTTGATGAATATTCTTTCAGATGCCTTCACATAAAAAATGTATCAAATTTTACTATGCAATAGTAAGAATCATAATCTTTTTCACTTAGAAGTATTTCTTTGTAGTTATTTATTTTTATTTTAGATATAATTATGATAAATGATTTAAATACTGTGTGTGGATGTACCAAGTGGCATGTGTCTAGAGAGAAAAAGAGAGAACATAATTTATCATATATCCTAATCTAAACAGCCCAAAATCCTTAGCTATGCAAAGGCTGAAAAATTCACAGTTATGCAATAAAATACCAAAATAAAATACCAAAATTGAGAAAAATAGCTATACGGGATAATTTCAGATGATCAAATATAAAGACTATAGCTAAATTTTGCTCTTGACTACATTTTGCTGTCAAATCATCTAGAGTTAACTATCACTAAGAATAATTACAGAGGTAGGAAAAAGACATTGAGTTTCAAATTATATTTATTAAATTTCACTCCTAATGAGGTTCTCTGGTAACACTGGAAAACAAAGAGTAGGTACTTTAGTGAATCCTGTTCCAATCATGTCCCAGTAATCACTTACAGCCTCAAAATGACGTGTCTCTTAGCTACAAAGGACCATCTTCCCCATAGGATCTCCAACTCTTTCCTTGAATATTTCTCTGCATATGTTATATATATAAATGATGAAAAGAAAGCATCAATTTTTTCCTAAGACAGATTCTCTTAGGTTATGTTCATATTTATGATGTTTCTGAATTGTGTACAGATATGTTTTAGGGATCTTGGTCTTAACACAGCTGAATATGTATTCTGGAAGACCCCTTTTGATGAAAACAGCTCATAGTGGACTACCAAATTAGCTATGCTGACAGAAGATTTATTTTCTAGATTTTACAGAAAAACTTAAGTCAAATTACTAATTCCATTAAGAAATATTATTTGAAACAATTTTTTAAATGTTCTTTTTAGTTTTAAATGGACACAGCACCTTCATTTTATTTATGTTTATGTGGTACTGAGATCGAAACCAGTGCCTCACACATGCTAGGCGAGCACTCTACCCTTAATCCACAACCCCAGCTCCTTGAAATAATTTTTAAACTATTCAATTACTTGAATTCTTTCATAACAATAAATGAATAGCATATTATAAACATTTAGTATTTCTTAAATGAATAAGCCACAAATCTTCCTAAAATATAGTAAGAATAAAAACTGTAGCACTCTGAATAATTTTTAATGTCTCAAATAATAATGCTACATGATGTTCATACACCTTTCACAATTCTAGCTTTACCAATTTTTGTAAATACTGAAATAAAACAATTTTACTAGGTACATGTATATTAAATATATAGTTTTCTTTCTTTCAAGTAAAGCAAATTTTAATTGTGTAATATAACTTCCCATAATCCTGAATAATATGAAGATTCAACTACTGGAAACTTTATGTGAGATTGATCTTTCCTTTTTTTTTCTTTTTCAGATCAAAAAACTTGCTTTTACCATAGCAGTTTTCAAATACTAAATGTTGACTATAGTGATCAGTTAAGTTCACCAGCTACACAGGAATGTAGGACTTTGAGTGAAAAGATTGAATCTATGGTATGTGAATATTGTCTTGATTCCATTGTAAAATTATCATTAATAAACCTAACATTTTAAGGTATATTTTCAACTTGTTGATGCTCTGCATATTTTCTTCCCTTGAATGGTGAAAGGTGTTTATGCTTTCTCCAGGTTAGCTTGGTAACATACTGGTTCTAATTACCTTTTCTTGTGTTTTGGTTTGCAAAAATAACTAATTGATACCAGGGAAAATTGAAAGCCTCTTGCTTAATTTCAACAAATGCTTTGTATGATGCATGAGAATGACAACATAGTGTCATGGTTTATTAAGTTCTGGCAGTGATAAATGCCATACATTTGGACCACATTAACTATGTGAAAATGTTTTCAGCACTTAAAATTAAAAATTAAAATGAAACCCTAATCAGACCTTTGAATTATTTTTCTTATAAATCCTGTACAATAATGTCATAACCATAAAAATATTATTTTTAAAAATATAATTAAATACCTATTTGTTTTATAAGTTAGCCTCTATCATTTCTAACTTTATATTTTATAAAGTACATTGTTCATAATACATTATTATTACATGCATATAATTTATAAATTTATACTGTGCACATGCTTTGGCAATTCATGGATAAAATGTTTTACCAATAGGAATTCATGATTAAAATATTATGATTTGAATATGAGATGTCCCCCCATATCTCCTGTGAATGCAGGAATATTAAGAGGTAAAATGATTAGATTATGAGAGCTGTAACTTAATTATCTAGTTTGAATTGAGTGATGAAGTGGTAACTGTAGACAGGTGGGTAGTCAGATGGACATTGCTAGAGGAGATGGATTAATGGAGGTGTGCCCTGGAAGGGTGTAACTTTCCAGCAGCCCCTTCCCCCTACTTTCTCTCTACTTCCTAACATCACCATGAGCTAAGCATCTTTCCTCTGCTGGACCATTTCCCTCAAGATGTGCTATGTCTCCCTGCCCCAGAGAAATGGAGTCAACCTTCTATGGATTAAGTCCTCTGCAAGATGAACCCCAAATAAATTTTCCTCCTCTAAGTTGTTTTTATTAGATGTTTCAGTTACAGCAATGAAAAAGCTGACAAGGAGGATGAGGAGGATCGCGGGTTCAAAGTTAGCCTCAGCAACTTAGTGAGGCTGTAAACAACCTAGTGAGACTCTATTACAAAATAAAAAATAAAAATAAAAATAAAAAGGGCTGGAAGTGTGCCCTTGAGTTCAATCCTTGGCACAAAAAAAAAACACCCTAAAACATGTAGAGTAATAAATCATATAACCATATATCTTACTTCTTCATCTTTTCCTTGAAAACTGAGATTTCTAGATCTTCTGATTAAAGTATAAAAGAGAGTTAGAAATGGTTAGTAAATAAGATTACAAAAACATTAGTACTGTTATTCAGCTTATAAGAAACATGAAAAACTACAAGAATCAACTAATAAGGCTCAGAAGAGGGTATATATCTGACACATTTACAGGCAGCTAATAAGATATTTTTTCTCTCTGAAGATGAAAAACGTGACAAAAATCTGTGTGTAATTTTCTCCCTTTATATGACCTGCTCTACTAACAGATCAATAATATTCACTTTGTTACAATTTACTTAATCCATAACTAACCAATCCTTATTAATTAACAATATTACTGAGGTTGAGAATTCTAGACTATCTTAAAATACAAAAATAGTATTCTCATCCTCAATAATGAAGAAAATATAAAATAGTTGTTTCTTTTTTCATTGTTTACTTGGTTTTTGGCCAATGTAATAAAAAAAGTCAACAGTATAGGTTACAAAATCAAATGAGTGTGGAAAGCAAATTTATATGAACAGGTTCATACATTTGGAAGGAGGAAAAATATCCAAAGATTGAATGTCAAGCTTACCAAAGGTAGATACAATAGTCTGTGAGTTGCAGTACTCAACTGTGTATAGACAAATCATTTTTGTATACTTTTGACTATATTCCTTTTACAGATGGAGACAATGAGAGGAAAAAAAAGTTTCATTAAAATTCTTTTTTTTTTTTTTTTTTTGGTACTGGAGATTGAACTCAGGGGCACTCGACCACTGAGCCACATCACCAGCCCTATTTTGTGTTTTATGTAGAGACAGGGTCTCACTGAGTTGCTTAGCGCCTCGCTGTTGGTGAGGCTGGCTTTGAACTCGCGATTCTCCTGTCTCAGCCTCCCTAAGTGCTGGGATTACAGGCTTGAGCCACCGCGCCCGGCTCATTAAAATTCTTTAGCAAGCTAATCTGTTTTCATTTACTGCCCTTTTTTACTATACCACTGGTATACTTTTTCAGGTGTCAATTCACTGATTTTCTTGCAATCATTTGATAAGTTCCAAAGACAAAGCCAATAACATTTTCATCTACTCTGTGAAATATGTAATCTCATCCCTTCCTTTATGTTTGGACATTCATATCAACTAAATAATGGGTTTTTTAATGCTTATTATCTTAGACATCAATAAATTGTCATATAATGTTTTCCACATAATGGACATGTCAAAATTAAAATGTATCTTTCACACTTTGGTTTAGTAGAATCTTGCCAGTGCACCATCTAATTATGAATTAAAATGTAATAAGAAGAAATAGTTGTTTAAATATTAGCTATTGCTTCTTAAATTCATTGAACTCAAGTAAAATTAAAGTTAAATCCTTTTATGACAGTACTACATTACTAAAAATATTAAAACACATCCTTCTATGTACATAACTAGAATATAGCACAAAAAATGACATCAATAGTTAATTCTAGATGATAGAGTTTGGAGTGCTTTTTGTTTTTTTCTTAATACTTGCTATTTTTCAAATTTTAAAAACAACTTGAATTATTTTAATAAAAGTCAGTAGTTTCATTGTTCTTAAGGATATTTAAGATCTCTTTGAGAAAAAAGAAAATTATTTTTTTAAACAACTGATTGGTCTGATATCAATCCACTGATAGAAATGGATTCAAAGGAAGATACATTGTGATACAATAGAGACTGCAAAAACTTTACAATGTCAAGAAGAGGTGGATTCAAATCCTGGCTAAATGTAATATCCATCATACTACTTGATTCTCCTATCTTTACATTTTCATATCCATATTAATGAGAGTACAACCACACAATACAAGCTTAAGTAATCCACTCTCCATTATGAAACTACATCTGGTCCTGAACCACAGAACTATACCAGTTATAGAAGCACTCTTTCTTGAATGTAAGAAGGCTAAATTTTATACTCCAAGACAGCTCATCATTGCTAGGACTGAACAATGACTCAGGGAAATCATTATGATTAGGTAAAAAATTTACCAAATAATGCTAAGAATAACCTCTTGAGCTTAGGCATAAATCAGAAACAACAAGGAAAAGACTGCTCTTTGCCTCTTTTCCCCTTCTTTTCGGGCTTTCCATTGGTACTCATTTTAATCTGGTTTTATCTATTTAAGAAACAGCTGTGAGCCGGGCGCAGTGGCACAAGCCTATAATCCCAGCACTTAGGGAGGCTGAGACAGGAGAATTAGAAGTTCAAAGCCAGCCTCAGCAACGGCGAGGCACTAAACAACTCGAGACCCTGTCTCTACATAAAACACAAAATAGAGCTGGGGATGCGGCTCAGTGGTCAAGTGCCCCTGAGTTCAATCCCCAGTACCAAAAAAAAAAAAAAAGAGAGAGAGAGAGAAAGAAATAAACAGCTGTTGAGGATCATACACGGTAACTTGTACAAGAGAACTTCTTTAGTGTTAATTTGGCTATTGCACCATTACTTTTAGAAACAACTGCCAAGTCACATAATAAGGTCTCATAAAGTAAAATATCTGATGCAATTTGGATGAGTTCTAGTAAAGACATATGCTGTCATTATTATCTCTGCTTAATAGAGGAAGAAAAGCACGCCACATTAAAAGGTTACATAGCCTGCCTAAATCAGTCCCATGCTTTTGTGATGAAACTGAAGTAAACTCAATTGAAAATTCAGGCCTCTATTCCTCATTAACTTAAGTCCCACATTGCTAGGTTGGGAGAAAAGAAAGAAAGAATGTAATTATAGAGTATTTTGTTCTATATTTCTACAGATTGCTAAAACATTCCAAGAGTCAAATTTAAGAAATCAGTTCGTGAGAGCTCATGTTGTCAAACTGAGGTGAGTGAAACTATAACAAAAACTAATATAAACATAAATGTAATTTGTCACATTAGACTTTTGTTCACAGCACAGACTATAAATGGCATGCTCATGAAGTTCACTGTAATAATATGAAAATAGAATCCTGGGAAACTTAGAAATTCCAAAAATGTCTTATATGGCTTATTTAGCCACTAATGTGAGTGCCATATGACTTCAGTTTTTAATAAGAGAAGGAAGAAAAGATGCAGTGAAAGTGGGAATGAAGGTACTGTAATAGGGTCATCTGAATCCAGTAGATGACATTTACAATGCAATCTATGTAAAAAAAAAAAATGTCTCCTGGAGGTGCACACTGCTTCAGTTCTGGGTATATTCATCTAAGATCGGAATACCATAACTAACATCAGAACTGGCTGGTGTTATTTCATTTGCCTGGAATGCTATAATAAAAGGATGTTGCAGCCAAAACCATGACATGCCTGTCATGGACTAATAATAGGAGGAGGAGTATATGTGCTAGATTTTTACAGTTCCTGCCTTAGTTAAATATGTACATGTCCATGTGATATGATTATGTTGGTCCTCTCCTCCAACTAAAATAATCACCCTGATTGATTGACCTTCCCAAAAATGTCTTAAATGTGCACATTACTCAGTCTTTCCAATAATATACAAAAGTTCTTTAGTAGGGAGAAAAATTACACTGTTCTTCTCAAGAACTCACAAAAAATAAACACATAGGTCTAGTCAAATAAATTCTGATGAGGCTTTAAAGGAGTAGGAACAGTCTGTGGGAAGGGTATTTTCCAAAAGCATAATCATTTCAATGCATATTCCCTTTAGTACATTGTTGTAAAAGCCTCTGTACTAGTTATTAATGCTCATCTGTTTAAGCCCTCAAAACTGGTAGGACTAAATGAACCATGTACATTTCCTCTCTTTTGTTCATTTCACACTTAATATTCAATCTACTGCAGTCTTGCTATTGATGACACCACAGAATACAAACTGCTCTTGCCAAGTTCAACAAAGACAGCCAAAGTACAAAATCCAAATAAACCCTATTAGTACTTCTCTTGGACCTCTCAACAATATATGGCATGGCTACCTGTCCATAATATATTCCTTGATTCCTATGACCCTACACAGCCTTGATTCTCCTCTTACTTCTCTAGCTACTCCTTCTCAATTTCCTTTGCTAGCTCTTGTCCTATCTGTACATTCCTCAAATATTATTGAACATCAGGCTACCCTGTGAGCCACACATCTTCTCAGTGCACATTCTCTCTTTTCAATGGCTTCACCACCAACTATGCTTATTTGTCTCAAAGTTGTATCTCTGGACCAGTCTTCTTTCATCTCTAGACACACACAGACATTTCTTGATACCATAACATGATATCTTGCAGACAACTCAACTTTAATATATCCAAACCTGAACCTATCATCTCTCCTCAAATATAGTACTCTTCTGGTGTTACCCATCTCAGTAAATGACATCACCATCACGCCAGTTGCTCAACATTATCAACCTAGTTGCTCAAGAAAGAAATTCAGGACTCATCTTTAATCCCTACCTCTCTCTTAAACCCCACATCCAATCATTTAATCCTCACAGTTCTATTTCCTGAATATCGCCCAGATCTGTAACTCTTCTTCAAATATACTTCTATCACCCATTTCACTCCTGGCCTATGAGCTACCTTCAAGTCTTACTCCACTCCACACTCCATGTAACAGAAAGATTTTTTAGAACATACACACACACATGCACACACACACACATATATATATATTTATACACATACATTTCAAAAAGTTTATTAAACCTTCCTTTATCTGACTTTCTTTTCTATCTTCATATCCAGGGTTATCTTTCATTATACTCCTTCTTGTTCTTTATTCACCAGCCCCACTAGACTTCTTTCAGTTCTTTACTCTCCCTAACCTCCAGATCTTTATAAAATCTATTCCCTGTAACTGAAACTTAAATGCATACATATCCCCCTTCACATATGCACCACTTTATCTTCTTTATCTCCTGCTTTAAAATATAGTATTTCAATAGAAAATTTGGAATAAAAATAACACCAAAAACTCAGGAGACAATTACCATTGAAAAAAGTTTGTTATTCACAGTTTCCAAGAGGAAGGGACATGCCATACTTGACTGGAGGTGGGAAGGACACATGCAAAGCAAAGGTCAGCCAGGAAACCGGGACAAGAGGGAGTAATAGTAAGCAAGAGCCTCTATTGAGGTTTCTGCGTGAAGGAATAGTGAGGCAGGATAACCAGGTTTAAGATTGGCTAGTTTGAGCCAGGCAAGGTGGTGCACACCTGTAATCCCAGCAGCTCCGAAGGCTGAGGCAGGAGGATGGCAGGTTCAAAGCCAGCCTCAGAAACTTAGCAATGCCTTAAGCAACTTAATGCAAGCCTGCTTAAAAGTTAAAAATTAAAAAATAAGAACTGGAGATGTGGCTCAGTGGTTAAGTGCCCCCTGGGTTCAATCCCTGGTACAAAAAATAAAAATAAAAAATAAAAAAAATTATATTCTCTCTCTCTTTCTGTATATATGTGAGTGAGTGTGTGTGCGTGTGTGTCTGTGCGTGTGCTAGTTTGAATAATTTCAGAGGGGTTCTGGGGCATAGAAACTATCCTCCTTGCCTGATACCTAGCCCAGAGTTTATAAAAGCAGGTGAAAAGCAGCTTGAAGTGTGAAAACCCAATAAAGGAAATTTTTGGGTTTGAGGACTCTGGATTAGTTTTCATTTGAAAAGCATACTCAAGGGTGAGTTGTTTACTATCAGTAGGAATTGGCTAACCCTGTGAGTGGCAATCTCTAAGATTGCAAGGCCCCAAGGTATAAATTTATCAGAATATAGAAAATGAACAACACAGTTAATATACCTACATCTGACCATTTCCCAATCATGTTTCAGGTCTCAGATGAAATGATCTTTCACTGCCACTACTACATTAGGCTCATTATGAAACATTTTGAGTACAGAGGAAAGTACAGAAAACAATGAATAAAACCATGCCTCATATCAAGCCAACCACACTTGTCAAATCAACATTTTGTCATATTATAGACCTTTTCTAAAGATACAAAAACTTAAAAATATGTGATTGAAGTATCATATTTTTGTACCCAACTCCATTGTATCCCACTCCTTCCACTAGTTTTCATTTATTCAATGACTACTCATAAGTGATTGCTGTGTGCCAGATATTAAAAGAAGCTAAAGGTATAGAACTTGCATTCACCAAAAAACAAAACTCAGTACCTATTTTCATGAGGAATGTGATCCAGCAAGGGAAGTCAGATGATACACACACACACACCCACTCACCCACACACACGCCAGATGTGATACACATCATGAAGAAAAATAAAGTGTTAGGGGATGAGGATTAGAGATAGATAAATATGTTAGTTTATAATAGGGGATGAACAGGAAAGGCTTCTCTTACAAAATGACACTTGAATGGAGACATGAAGAAGACAAAAATAAGCATTGCAAATAAAAAAGGAAAAAGCATTCTAGGCAAAGAAACCAGCAAGTTCTTGATGTGGGAAAGTGCATGAGGTCATCAACAAAAAGAAAGGATACTTGTGTGCCTATAATGAAGTTAACAGAAGTAAGGTGTAGGAGATGATCACAGTCAGATCTACCCAAAGACAAGATCACGCAGGTCTTGTGGGCCATGGTAAAGGACTTTAAGTTTTATGCTGATGAGATGGGAAGCCAATTAACATTAGTGACACAGATTTTAAAGGATCTTTACATTGCTGCATGTAGCGTAAACTGAAGAGGCAAGACTCAAAGCAGGAGAATTCATAGAGTAATTTTAATAATATAGAATACAGATTTTAGTGACCTTGTTAGGATGATAGCAATGGTGGCAAAAAAGTAATGATAATGAGGTTCAGATACACCTTTAAAGTAGAGTTAATAGGGCTGCATGTTAAATGTGAAAGAAGATTCCATAATGATTCTCTTGTGCATGCTCCTATACATTTATTGTATATGAATATATCTATAGGTAACATATAAAGTTGTTTTGAATGTTTTCCAACTGTATATAAATAGGATTATACACTATTTTCTACAAATTTTCTCAAATTTCTTTTTATGTGAGTCCATGTTAATACAGCTAAACCCAGTTGATTAATTTTTACTGTTGTATATTCATTTATTTTATTATGTTATTGAGTGAACACCCACAGTTTATCCATTCAACATTTAATGTGTATTAATATTTTTTTGACATTCTAAACAATCCTACAATAAGCATTCTTTATGTATACACATATGAGAGGGTTCATCAAGAATATATAACTAAAAGTGTAATATCTAGATCTTTAGGTTGGAGTATCTTCAACTTAATAAGTTGATAAAGTATTCTTCAAAGTGCTTTAGGAAAATTTGTCTTGATGCCTTCATATGCCTCTTGGCTTCCTCATCCCATCTTAATTGCCAGTTCTGAATTACTATAACCTTCAGGAACTAATTTAATATTTACTTTAAAATATTAATTAAGCACCTTCTTATGCTTATTTCTATCCTAAGTTTCTGTTCTCTTTCAGTATTAGCTTTGACTGGGGTTTACAGTTGCCATTCTCATTAATTTTTAAGTTTGAATGGAGCAGCAGACACTGAACAAATAATTACAACTTTCATGTCTAGCAACATGAAAGTAAATAATTTTTTTAAAAAATTTCTCCATATAACACAACTGGAAATGCTAGATAGAGTTATAAATTTCATTTCAAATGCAAGTTGAGCTCACAAGAAGGTGAGGAAAATCATTAATATCTCAAAATTTTAAAATGTGACTATTATGTGATATATATGAGAACATTCAACAAGCTTACATTTATATTAAGCAAATAATAACTACAAGAAAGCCAATGTAGCCATACTAGTGTCAGACTTAAAATTTTAAAATGAAAAAAAAAACAACATTAATTAGGGATAAAGTAAAATGTCTAGACAAAAGAAATAATTCATAAGGAAGATAAAACTATTCTAAGCATATAGTCACCTAATAATATGCCCTCAAAATATATTAAGCAACAAGAAACAAACAAATTCATAGCAGTGGATTTTATGTGCATAACCTAACTATTAAGCTTAATAGGAAGGAACACAATGAATCATCCAGAAACAGTCACAGACCTATGTAAACAAAGTATCACAGAAGTGCTGACACAAACCTGAAACAAAATGGTTCATATGAAAAAAATAAAATTTGTAATGCATACCATAATAAGCTTAAAACCATAATATTAAAATCAAAAAAATTTTAAATTAACAGGAAAATTTGGGACAATAAGTACATATGGAGAAAGGATTTTTAAATAAGACATTTTAGAATTGATTTTCCCTAACAAAGTATACTATAAAGAAAGTGTGCCCAGGTACAGTGGCACATGCCTATAATCCCAGCAACTCAGGAGGCTGAGGCAGGAGGATCCCGAGTTCAGAACCAGCCTTGGCAATTTAGCGAAGCCCTAAAAAACTCTGTGAGACCCCGTCTCAAAATAAAATACAAAAAGGGCTGGGAATGTGGCTCTGTGTTCAATCTCTGTACAGAAAGAGAGAAAGAAAGAAAGAAAAAGAAGAGAAGTGTAAAGATGTGTAAAGATACACTACATACAGGGAGAATATTTTCGCAACTGAGGAAGTGGACAAATGATTGGTACCTATGCTAAGCACAGAACTCTTACAACAAATAAATAAGAAAAAGACCAGCAAACAATAGGAAAAAAATATGAATATGTGATTCAAAGATGAGGGAACTTTAATGAATGATCAAAATTATAAATAAATGTTCAAAAAAGACTGTTTTTTTACCCATTAATTTATTTGATCTTCATCATGACTCTACCAAAGAAGCACTGTGATTATCCAAGGAAACTGAAGCATGGAGAAGTTAAGTAACATGCCAGTCAACTCAGAGCTAATGGAAATTAGCTCTGGGATTTGAACTTAACCAATTTTGATTCTAGAACTTATATAATTTACCACTATAAAAGTAAAACTAAAGAATATTTTTTAACCCATTTAGTTGTAAGAATTAAACTATAGCCTGACTATATCAAATATTAGTAAGGCTATGGAGCACTAGTGTTTCCCATATACTCTTGTTTGAGGTGTAAATTTCGACATGATCAGGTGGAGGTAGTAGTTTATGTGGTAATTAACATGTAATAATGTGCAATTTATTTAGGTTTTTAGATCATCAGAACTTTTAACAAAGTTATCAAGTTTCACTGCTAAGAATGCAGTTTCCAAGGCTAATTGAAATGGGCTATAAAATCTTTTTTTTTTTTTTTTTGGTGGTGCTGGGGTTTGAACCCAGGGCCTTGGGCATTCTAGGCAAGCATTCTATCAACTGAGCTATATCCCCAGCCCCAGGCTATAAAATCTTAACACGTGACTATAAAAGATAAAATTTGATGCTGTAACCAGAGAATTAGGTCTAGATTCCAAAAAATCAACTTAAATTTCTATATCACATAAATTTGAAATCTCAAAAGTTTGTAACTTTGTTTAAGCAGATATTTGTTTAAGGAGATATTGAGGGTCTTTTTCAGATTGCTAAAGTCTAATAATAGCTAATATTACAGTGCACTTAAGATATGGTATGTACTTTTCCCAAAATTTTGTGCACATTAGGTCATATAATCTTTATAACAACTTGTTTTATGTGTGAGAAGTCATAGATACAGAAAGCTTAAAAAACTAAGTAACCTAGCAAAAGTCACACAGTAAAAGGCTACAGCATTCCAATTTTGAAGCTAGCTATACTGTGTGGTGGGTATAGTGTACAGTGCATTGAAATCGAATTTGGGGGACAGAATTTTCATCTATCATTACATATTCAAATGCCATTATATAACTCTGTTCTAAAGGCAAATTCCCCAAGTGAATTCTTAAAAAAGGTTCAGTCAAGAAGAATATATAAGCAGTATAAATACCATAATTATCCATTTAAAAAATATCTTTATTGTTTACAGGCCACATGGTAGTGGTGGTGTGACAGCAGATGTTGTCATGAAATTTCGATGCACTAGAGGTAACAATGGAGAATCAATGAAAGGCAGAGTTCAGGCTATTTTACAACAAATGCTGAATAACTCTGGAAACTTGGAAATAAATCCTTCAACTGGGATAATATGCAAGTACCATTTTTTGTATAACATTTTATTTCACTATATCCCTGAAGTTCACTAATTCAAATTTAAATCTTAATTACATCAGGCTGGCTTTTCTTTTTTTAGAATCAAACTTTATAAAAACAATATATTAAAAAGCTAAATAATATATAGTATGTAGCTTTCTAATATAAAACATTCATTTTTTTACTTTTCAATGTTTTTCTTTATCTTAAAAGATACTATTTTCTTTTTAAATGGAATAATTACAACATGGGAGATCTATTTCCTAGTGTTCACATGAGGGCAATACATTTTAATTTGTTCCAACATGCCCTTTTCCATTCTGTTTGAGACTTGTAAATAATAAAACGAGGTAAGAAAGCAAACTTGGTATTATATAAATTCACTATCTTGCTGAAATTGCTTAGATTGATCCATTAAGGGAATTTTCAAATGGCAACTAATTTTAGAATTCAGAATCTATGATTTTCAGTTTCAGTTTTCTCCTTTGTAAAATGGAAGCCTGTCCTTATGTTTCAGGGCTACATGAGGAAATTGTGATAATGCTTCTTTTTAAAAAATGTATTTTCAATCCCAGTGGCTTGGGAGGCTGAGGCCGGAGGATCGCAAGTTCAAAGCCAGCCTCAGCCAAAGTGAGGCACTAAGCAACTCAGTGAGGACATGTCTCGAAATAAAATACAAAATAGGGATAGGGAAGTGGCTCAGTGTCGAGTGCCCCTGAGTTCAATCTCTGGCACACAAAAAAATGTATTTTTACTTTTAATTGACACACAGTAATCATACATACTTATGGGGCACAATGGCATTTTAATATATGCATATAATATATAATGACTAGATCAGGGTAACTGGCATATCTATCATTTCAGACTTTTTTTTGTATTAAGGACATTTAAAATCCTATTAGCTATTTTGAAATATTCAATTGTTGTCAACATAGTTGTCCTACAATGCTATAGAACTTTAGAAATTATTTCTCCTATCCAGCTGCATCCATGAACCCACTGTCCAGCATTTCTCCATCTCTCCCTCCCTGATACGCTTTCCAGGCTCTGGTAACCATTATTCTAGTCTCTGTTTCCTTTGAAGTCAACTTTTGAGCTTCCACGAAGACATGTGAGAAGACCTCTGCAATTTGCTCACTGTTAAATCTGTAGCACTTAGAATAGTATCAGTAGAGTAATATATATATGTATATACCAATATGTTCTTATAGGTATAGTTGAATAAATGAAAAATTAACTTCTGCTACAATATTTATCATACTTTGTTTCAATGACTTAGTTATATTCCTGTTTGCCCAGCTAAAATGAGTGACTTGAGAGCAAGAAAATATGAAGTATGTGATGAGATATTTTAGCACAAATGTTAGTTGCTTAATAAATTCAGGAAAGTTGTAAACACAGAGATTTCTGGGGCCTATGACTCAGAGATTCTTTCAGCTGATGAGGATGGAGTCTGGAATCAGCATTTCAGCAAATCCTCCCAGTGATTCTGATTCTGTTTGTCTGAGTATACCCTTTAAGAAATTAAGATGGAAATTATTTTTATCTTGTGTTTTGTTTATCTTAGTCTCATTCCTTTTTTTTAAACACTAGCAATTACTGGCCAGGATACAGAACATTTTTTCACTCAAGGTAAGTTTTGAAATTATTTTATAAATATGGTTTTCTAAAATATAAGGAGTCAAAATGCAAGTCTCTTGTGCTCTTGTGCCTTTATTTTGAATTCATGCCAGTGGGGTTTTGTTGAAATAATACACTGCTGATCCCACTGACCCACAGAGTGATGTTTGAGCTATTTTTCCTTTTAGAAAAAAAATAAAGTAGCAGTGGAGTACCATCCACTCAGTATTCAGGTTGACCTCATGAAAATTTTCTTGGCAGTCTTAGGAAGCTTTTACTACCCAATTCTACAGTGGCATTTCTGCAGACTTGTAATTATGTTTGATGACACCATTTATGTAGATTTTCCTAACTACCAGATAGCTTGCTCTGTTGTGGATTCAGGTTAATCTTAGATATAATAAAAAGAATTATGAAAAATCTTGTCAGTATTGGGTCGTTAATCTTCTAAAGGGAAAGTCATATGTTCCAACACCATCTTCTATACTTTCAAGCTAGGATAGCAGAGATATGATCCCTAGAAAAGTGCTGTTTATATTTCTCTAGCTAGAAATTAGTTAGAAGTACCTGGATTGCTGGCCTTTCTCAGATACTTAACTAATTTTACAAAGTGATACTACCTCTCTGAGTATTTTTAAACTTTACTATACATTTAGTTCATGATTATCCTGAATAAAAATGCATTTGCATAATTCACTAGGGAATTTATTTGCAGGATGCAGCTAAGTTCCATACATATTCTTAATGGAAAGCTAGTTTTCTATTTGGGAAATTTGCAAGAAAAAAATACCTATTGAAGCAGGGCACTACTTAAGAGCCAGCCAGCCCCGCAATAGAAATAGTTAGTGGTTTACCTCTAATTGCTTGGTAATAGACTAATAAGAGAAAACAAAGCACCAAAATTGAGAAGAATTGTGTGATTAGCCCACTCCAGCCCATTTCAGCTCTGGCAATGAGAGCACTTGTGGGCTTCTTAAAACATTTAAATTAGCCTGTATACTACATACTAGAAATGTTCACTCATCCTAAGGCCTATTCTATAGCCATACAGCATCTCCCTTTCAAGAGCACATCCAGTTACACAGTCAGGTCTGGAGGTGTACTGGAACCTCTATGATAAACTGCAATACCACTAAGGAAGCTGCTTGCTGAGACCAGTTTTCTTCCAACTTCGATGTGTATCTCTCATCAAAATGTACCTTCTGAATTGTTCCCTCATGTGGATCTGGAAGACAGTATTTCTAACAAGTTCCTAGGGGATATCCATGCTGCAGGTCTGCAAAGCACACTGTGAGTAGCAATTTATGAAGAAAGAAATTTGCCAGGAGTTTTAGCCTGAGCTGTCATATCCATCACTGACCAATCCTAACCCTTACCACTCATGAAGCATTCTAGACAAGTTTGAAGCTGCTCCAGAATTTGAAACCCAAAGCCAATTAAGTTCAGACACCTTCTCTAGAAGGCAATCAATAGGTAAGGGTAGTCACACATGTACTCTAAAGACAATAGCATGTTGATTCTGCTTTTTAAAAGTCTAGCATATCCTGGGGGTAAGGAGATCCATAAAAGATGAAGTCATAAGTAATGGGGAAGCTCTGGCAGCTATCTCCCAAGTGTAAACGAATCATGGTCTTCCCAGCTCATTAATACCCTTTGTTCTTAGAATGTGGGGCCCGTCCAGACCTAATAACACTGTCTGAAGAGAGAATCATTGGAGGTACGCTAGCTGAGGAGGGTGACTGGCCATGGCAAGTCAGTCTCCAACTCAATAATGTCCACCACTGTGGAGGCACCCTGATCAGCAACACATGGATCCTGTCAGCAGCTCATTGCTTCAGAAGGTAAGGACACTTCTACCCACTCATGTGAGAATAATTAAGGTAGTCAGGTGCCAGAAGACTCCACCCACTACCTTCAAGACTAATCATGATTGGATAAAGCCAGAAAAAAATAAATGCAAACAATATTAGTGAGTCTTTTCTTCCTACTCATTAAAACCAAAATACTTTTTCTTCTTTTGCTTACTATTTTACTGTAATTCTCAGTTTCAGATAATAGTGTACCCATTGTTAAAAGAACAATGATTTGTATATTAGAATGTTTAATTTAAATCCTAGATATGAAAACTTAGAAAATTTACTGAACAAACATATTTTTCACATTTTTTTCAAATTATGGACAATACTATTATGTATGTCTTAGTGTTGGTAGAGTTGAGTATATTAACATAACTTTATATTAAATATTTGTGGTGGAAGATTTGTACATTACATCATGGAAGCTGATCAGTAGGCTGATGGCAGACCTAGAGACTGCTCAGTGCCATTAATTTGTTTATCAAAAAATATTGGATATTTATGATGTCTAATATTATATGTTATGCAAGCACAAGTATAAATGAAACACTACCCTTGCCTTCAGAGAACTTCATTCTAATGTTAGGAGAATATATACACACAAAAAATGATCATTTATAGTGAGTAGTATAAGTAAAATAAATTTATACATCTTACAAAGATTCTTAATTGAGGTGACTAAAGACTATTACTTACACTAGGACAATAAGCTTCCAATAGAAAATAAGCTGTATAAAGTTACCCTATTAGCATTAAAAGATAACACTGCTAATACTAAAAGATTTTAGATGTTGGCATTATAAAACCTTGCTAGTTTAAGGCCTACCTTATCACTAAGGCATCCTAAATCACAACAATTAGTAGGAACTAAATTCAGAAAGATTACCCAGAAAAGTGATGGTGAACTCAGGTGTGCCACTTGTCACTGTCTCAAATCCATACATTTACTACACACCCAAAGTCTTCAATGTCAAATTAATCCAAACTTATTTCTCAAAGCATGTGAATTCAGCCTCAGGATGACAGCCATTTTTCATCTCTCCTGGACTTGGCCTGTATTTCCCCACCTATGACCACTGCTCACCCTGCTGGTTTTTTCCTTAAATGTTAAAACCTTTTCAAATCTCTACTTCTTCCTATGAATTCTGTGAGATTTTTACAATTTCTAAGAAGCATTCTTCAGATTTAAGGGCACTATCTTTTAACATAGCACCTTTTTTTTTTTACAAAAATGTTTATTAAACCAAGATGGAATAAAAAATTAACAAGACTAGTATACGATCTGAACAAAAGTTTTGGGAAAGTCCAAATTATTCTACACTTTTCTTATGCTATCTTATAATTCTATATATGGTAAATAAATTTTAAATTTATTTTATATAATACTTTTAGTTTTGAATCCACCCCATTTATTGATTCTTGATTTTATTTCTTGCACTCAGGTAAGCTTGTTAAGGAAGATGGGGCCTAATCTGAGATGATGAAGATTTAGGCCTACTTTTTATTCTATTAGGTGTATGGTCTCTGGTCTAATTCCTAGGTCCTTGATCCACTCTGAGTTGAATTTTGTGCATGGTGAGAGACAGGGGTTTAGTTTCATTTTGCTGCATATGGATTTCCAGTTTTCCCAGCACCATTTGTTGAAGAGGCTATCTTTTCTCCAATGTGTGTTTTTGGCACCTTTGTCTAGTATGAGATAACCATATTTATGTGTATTTGTCTCTGTGTCTTCTATTCTGTACCATTGGTCTACATGTCTATTTTGGTGCCAGTACATGCCATTTTTGTTACTATAGATTTGTAGTATAGTTTTAGGTCGGGTATTGTGATACCTCCTGCTTTACTCCTTGATCTGTGTCCAAAGAACTTAAAAACAGCATACTATAGTGACACAGCCACTTCAATGTTTACAGCAGCACATTTCACTGTTGCTAAACTGTGGAATCAACCTAGATGCTTTTCAATAGATGAATGGATAAAGAAACTGTGGTACATATACACAATGGAATATTACTCAGCATTAAAAGAGAATTAAATTGTGGCATTGGCAGGTAAATGGATGGAGTTGGAGAACATCATGCTAAGAGAAATAAGCCAATCCCAAAATACCAGGAGCCGAGTATTCTCTCTGATAAATGGATACTAATCCAATAATGGGATGGAGGCATGGGATGAGGGGAAGAACTTTGGATGGGGCAAAGAGGGGGAGGGAGCAAAGGGGTAAGAAAATGGTGGAATGAGATGGACATCATTACCCTAAGTACATGTGTAACTGCACAAATGGTATGACTCTACTTCATGTACAACCAGAGAAGTGAAAAATATTGCTCCATTTGTGTACAATGAATTGAAGAGCTTTCTACTGTCATGTATAACTGATTAAAACTAATAAAAATGCAGATAAAAAAAGAAAAGCTCAAATAAACCAAAATCATTTTCTCTTTAAAAGAAAAAATTAAAGGAAATCACTATAATGAAAGCCACGATTATAAATATCATCAGAGATTACCAAAAAAATTCAGGGAAAATCTTTGAATTTTGCAACTACAAATCCTTCTATTCACTACCATGATGGAACCACTAGAGATGACAATCTACAAGAAGCGTGTATTGGTTCCCTCCCTAAAGACCTCACTCTCACTTGAGAACCACCAGTGAGGATTTGTTTGGGGGCATAACTAGCTTTACAAAAGGACACTGAAGTGATGAGAGCCGGTTAGAGAGGATTATTGAATTGTCACTTGTTCTATGAAGCTTTTCCTGGGACTCCTGTCTCCCTGTTCTATTTACATAAAAATTTTCTTATCTTTTACAGTAGTTTTTGTGATTTTATGAGAGTATAATTATCTGTCTCCTCCACTAGTGTGTGGCAGTCCTCAAGGACAGAGGCCATAATTATTTAGATTTTTACTCCCAGAGACTCATACTTTATGCAATGTAGACAATTAGTAGTGGCTTATTGAGCTATAATTATTGAAGATCACAGCTATGTCCATTGAGTGCCAAGCACAGTGTTTGGCATACTTCACTCGTTTCACTGATATTTAACAACGGTGTGAGAGGATATTGTCAATCAAATTTTATACATAAACCAAGAATCATAGATATTAACTAACTTGCCATAAATAATAATTTTAATATGTGATAGAGCCAATATTTAAATCTAAATATAACTGGCTCCAAAACCATGTTCTTATTCACTTGCTGGAAGGAAGGGAAAGAGAGACAAAGGAGGAAAGAGAGAAAAAAAGAGTGAAAGAAGTGTATCTTTTGAATCTCCCCTGTAAGAACTCTGACCAAAGAAGTTGAATGTAAAAAAAAATTATGGATTTGCTTGTTTTAAAATATTTTTTCTTCAGAATCTTTAACAAGGATTCACTCTTACACAGGCTACTATTCCTTATAAAAGTGTTTCCTAGACATATAATCTTTTTTGTGTTAACTCCACTATATAAACTCCAAAAACTCTTAAATTATTATTGGTTTACATTTCGTTTTTATTCAACCATTACAGCAACCATTATTTTTCTTGTTATCCAGAATCCTGCTTCCACTTCCCTTTCTCTACCTAAAAGTCTCACACTTAAAACATTTGAAACGTCTTTAAATATGCATGTACCTAAAAAACCTATAGAGTTGTTATGTGTGTATTTGCTTTTAATTTATAAAAGGAACATTGTGAATAATTTTTGTATTGTTTCTTACTGTGTTTTCTCAATCTTGGAAATGTTCATCTGGTCCACTGCTGCATAACAACCCATAGTAAGCAGCCGTTATATTTCCTTCACCCAACTAGGTTGCTTCAACTACCCACTATCACAAAGAGCATACACAACATATACAAGATATTCATATGAGGGTCATTCTATAAACCTTTACAGATTTCTCTGAGATATGTGCCCAGAGGTACATATGAAGTCTAAGAAATATACTAGAATGCTCTCCAAACATTTACATCTTCACTGATAATTCAAAAAGAGTTCCAATTTCCCTCCTCACTAACATTGGCATTATTCTCTTGATTTTTGTCACCCTTATTAACATACATTAGATATTCATTTTTAACTATAATTTCCTCATTACTAATGAATTTAAATATTTTTCATATATCTAGAAGCCATTTGGGCTTCCCTTTCCATAATTACCTATTCATACTTTGCCCATTTTATTATGGTTTTCCTGTCCATTTGTTGTTGGTTTATAGACTTTTTGTATATTTTATAAAAATTTAGATATTAAATATTGCCAATATTTTCTCATGGTTTCTCACCCATATTCTAAACTTGTCTGTGGTATGCATAATTTTGATTTAATAAAATTCACCCATTTTTTACCTTATGGTATATGTTTTGAGAGTTTAGCTAAAAAGTCCTATTCCTGGATCAAAATAATAATTTTCTGTATTTTTATGTCATTTCTATATTTTTATGTTAGTCTTCTCTCTCCCCAACTTCCCAATATATATGTAGATATACACACATATCTACATACACATATGCATATATATACACATACAATCATAACAAGCAGTACATTTAGTACAGAAAGGTCATTCATCTATTAAAAAAACAAGGATGTCCTTTATCATCACTACTATTTAAACTGAGTGTCTTTCTCAAAGCAAAAGAAAAGGAAAAATAAAGATTGAAAGGAAGGAGTTAAAGCTATAATGGCTGTTATTTCAGACTTCTTAGCTGCTTGAATGAAAGGGTACAAAAAAGGGAGAGATCAAAGAGGTTTGTGTTATGCTGGTTATCATTAAAGTATTAGAATATGCTCATTGGAATAGAAGAACAACAGGTGTTCATCACCCCAAGACATCTTTTCTAAAAGCTTTCTTTGTTTCTTTAGGCAAATATCCATTTGTTCTGCCAGTTAAATGCAGTTATTAGCTTATAATACAAAAAAATACAGCAAATAGTTGATCAAATAGTTCCTAGATGGTGGGTGTTGGCAAATCCAAAATGCAAATATTTGAAGTACTCACAAATTCTTTATTCAGATAGCATGGCTTCATATTTTTTTCAGTTACCCTAATCCTCAACAATGGACTGCTACCTTTGGTATTTCCACAACATCTCCTATACTGAAAGTAAGAGTAAGAACTATTATACTCCATAACAACTATAAGACCTCGACTCACGAAAATGATATTGCAGCTGTGCAACTTGACAGAGCTGTTACCTTTACCAAAAATGTCCATAGGGTTTGTCTCCCAGAGGCTACCCAGAATATCATACCTGGTTCTACTGCTTATGTAACAGGATGGGGATCTCTAACTTATGGTGGTAAGTGTCTCAGGAAAAATAAAACAATTTACCAACAAAATATCCTGTCATTTGATATTATTTAACTTTTTAAAGTTAGGAAGTGTTGAGGACAGGTTCTGCGAACAGAACCATCCTATATTCTAGTCATCTTAAACTCTGCTAGCTTTCTTCAGTAAAGCATAGCAAAGCTATACCCATAGAAATTATGTAGAATTCTCAAACACAGTAGTAGGTAAATGTAAAAGAAAGTGATAAAGAAACATCAGTTATTAAACAGTCCAGAGATTCTGTGGAACTTCAATGGCTTTAATATAAGAAAATAAAAGGGCTTAAATAGATATTGTTGAAAGACTTTAACAACCCTTGAAGTATCAACTGCCCTTTAAGGTATTCTGGGATGAAATGAATTCTGCTCCATGGTACAAAACTCCATGTATTCATAAATATTGCTCATACTTGCTTTTCAAATAAATAAGATGTAAATGAAAATGAGGAGAGAATTAAGGAGAAAATAGAATGAAAGAGAAACATAAGAGTTACCAGCCAGGGAATGAAAGGATAGCATCAACAGCTTTTCCCTGGGCTTTTACCCAGTTGTAGACTGTCTCTCCAAGAGAAACAATAAAAAGTAAGTCATCCCAGAAAATATTTCATTGTGTTCTTTTGGCCCAAAGTAATTTGAAATAAGAGGTAAAATTCGTGCCAGTCATGGAAAACTATAACTAAACTATTCAGAGGGAGCATCAATATAAAGTGGATTACTTCTTTAGGCCTAAGACCAGACTGATTTCTCTTTGATGTTAGATTAAAGGTTACTCACTCTTCATGTTATTTTCCAACTCTAAAGTTTATCAGTGGATAATTTAAACACCATCAGTCAATTTTAAGATAGAAAATTCATTTGTTTTCTAAATGTCTAAGGGGCACTCAATCATAAAACTAATGCAAAAAAAAAAGAAAGAAAAGAAAAATTCATCTGGCTAAAGGGGTTATCCTCCTTCCCCATGAGGATATTTGCTGGAGAGAAACTCCTAAATATGTCCTTAGATGCCTTTCTTGCTAAATAGGGAATAATGTTTGGAGGATATTTGTTCCTTCTCAAATTAGTAATAAGAGGTATTAATTTATATATCTTCAGGGTCATCTTATTTCTTCTTTTCTACTAAATAGGCAACACAGTCACAGATCTTCGACAAGGACGGGTCACAATAATAAGTAACAATGTATGTAACGCACCAACTAGTTATAATGGCGCTGTCTTGTCTGGAATGCTGTGTGCTGGAGTCCCCGAAGGTGGAGTGGATGCATGCCAGGTAAGTTCAAGACAATCTTAGCAATGCCATAATCCAAGAAGTTTATAAGTATTTACTAGCATGCTGTTCTGCTATAAGCATAAATGTAACAGTTGTAATATACATCCCAGACTATCTAAAAATTTATGATCCAAATTTTAGAGATAAAATGATCTTATGAAGTTTATCTATCATAAAACATTTACTTTTAATTTTTAACTACTATGAAAAGTTAAGTAAAACATTATTGTTCCCAGCAGCTAGGGAGGCTGAGACAGAAGGATTGAAAGTACAAGGCCAGCCTCAGTAACTTAGCAAGGCTCTAAGCAACTTAGTGAAGCCTTGTTTCAAAATTAAAAATAAAAAGGGGTGGGGATATAGCTCAGTGGTAAAGTGCTCCTGGGTTAAATTTCTAGTACCAAAAAAAAAAAAAAAAAAGCCAAGCCAATACTATTGCACAGCATGGTGCATATAGTTAATAACAGAGGACTATACTCTTCAAATTTGCTAAGAGAGTAATTCCAGATGTTCTCACCAGATAAAAATATTACATATTTGAGGTGATTAAGATTTAGCAAGCTTGATTTAATTATTCCACATTATATTCATAAGTCATAGGATCATTTTCTACCCCATAAGTGAATATAAATATCGTCAATTTAAAATAATTATTCACTTACGGTCCATAGGGAATAAATTAAAACTTAAAATATAAATAATTCTTGAACTAGAAAATTTATACAAAATCCTAATAATTTGAGTCACAAGAGTTCTCACAATTGTGTAGTGGCACAAATATAAAAGAAAAGAACTATTTGGATCTAGACTATAATTTTTTAACCAAATACGTAAGATCAAACCGTAAATATTAAATTCTCACCTTAAAGTAATTAGAATGAAATATTAATCCTAAAATTTTAATCAAATTACACTCCAGGTCTCATTACTTTTCAGCTAAAACATTAAAATACATACAGTCTGCCTCAAAAAATATTATAGCATTTTACACAGGAATTTATGAGATCCTATTTGGTTCTTTCATGATTTCATTCATTCATGTAATCTCTCATTTAAAGACACTGTATGAATTACTTTCTAGGCACCATTCGTTGTGCTAGCAGTGCTTCCCTGCACTTACTTAATCTATGGTTTAGAAGAAAGGACACAAGCTCAAATATCTACAAACAGTAAAGCTGGCTAGCTGTGGGAAGAATTACACATGTCTTTTAGTTTGGCATTTTGCTTGTCTGCTCTTGATAAGATAACATGCAGAAAAATTTTATTGTTATATAAGAATATGCCAAAATGAAAACTTCTATTTTGAATAATATACACTAATAGAAAAAAATGGTAGGAAGGAAGGACAGATAGCTGCAAAAAAGCTATGATAGAAAATACTGGGAGCTAGTTAACTAGAACACGCATACATCATCCAAAAGAGGGAGGTACTAATCAGCTTCATGCAGTACTTGCCACACAAGTTGGTAATGCACACACTGACCCTTCTATCCATCCAGACCAGTAATTAAACAGGTATGAAAGAGCTTACTACTCAGAGCAGTCAAATGAATAGCTAACTTTTCTAGACGCACATTAGGTAATAATAGCTGACTTTTATTAGTACTGACTACATGCCAGGCTGTACTTGCAGTGCTTTGTGTTTTTAAACTCATTTAAATTCATAAAATTATTTA
>CM053408.1:73083277-73114375 GCA_028644305.1 Xerus rutilus
TTTATTTCAGGATACAAAAGATGGGAGAGGATCCTAAAAGTCTAATAGAAAATATATTTATTTTATACTAAAATCAAAAGTGAATCTTCCAGAACATCAGTGACAATTACCCTGTATTTAGCCAGGAAAGGAGCTAACTACATCAACCATGACAATTACCCTGTTGTTAGCAAAAAAAGGAGCTAAGAACCTCTCAGACTATAATCTAAATCTTACACAGGCTCCGACTTTCACTATTCACTTCCTTTTTTCCAATTTCCTAAATATGAAATGATTCAGGGACCCAAAATAGATTTCTCTCTTTACAGTTTTTCCATATGTACATAATCAAACCCTCAAAACTCAACTCTTTCAATGTCTAGGCAATCTGACTGATCTCCTATGGGGAAAATAGTCATATTTCTGGTAGTTCATATGCATAACAAGTAGTTGTCTTTTGAAGAAAGGGTCTATTATTATGGAGGATTTTTATTCAAAATCTGAATGATCACCTTCAGAAATGTTGTATAAGCCTTCCACAGTCAGGTTTGATTTAAAATCAGATCATTTCCAAGGTCTCTTCCCACTCTAAGATGTTACCCATAAAATACAAATAGTTTTGAGGAGAATAAGATCTCTGCAAGAATGAAGAATTTCAGAATATTGAGATATTTATTCGCTCATTTGTTTAATCTGGTGTACAACCATGAAACAAATCATCTAAAGAAATTAAACCAATCAGAATTTGAATTGAAAACAATCCATTTTGGAGGGAAAGAAAACTGAGTGAAATTGAAGAATTAATTTAAAAACAAAAAGAACAGATTCCAAGGCTGCATATATGTTTAACCTATCTTTAATCACATAAATTAGACTAAAATTACTAGTGTGATAAAAATTGGTTGATATGTTAAGAAAGTTTTTTTCTACAAAATTCACCCATCTATGCATTCATGTATTTTTTTAATCTATCCTTAAGTTTGTTTATTTATTTATTAAGAGCTTTTGAACTCTTATCATGTAACAAGCACCATTCTAGGCTAGTCAAAATGAGTTCTAAGGAAGAGGAAGACAAAGGAAAGAGCAAAAGTCAACGACCTAAAGTTAGTACAATTTTGGTAGGATTAGGGAACCCAGAGAAGTCAGTGTGACTGGAGCAAAACTAAGGAGGGAGAAAATGGTAGTATATGAAACTGAAGAAATATGAATGTGGGCCTCATAAAGAAGTTTCTATTTTATTCTAAATGTAAGGGCAAGATAAAGAGAAATACTTTAATAATTTTCCATTTTCTAAGGATAAATCTGGCTACTATAAAGGGGAACAACTATAAGAGGACAAGAGTAGTAGAAGGGAGACCAATCTAGAGGTCATTATAGTCATCCAGGGAAAGGATGAGGTCAACTGAATTAAGGAGCTAGCAATGAAAATGGTAAAAAAAAAAATAGCTGAATTGAGAAAATATTTATAGAAAAAATAACAATATTGTTGATTGATTAAATTTAGGAGCTGAAGGAAAGGGGAAAATAGGAAAGTTTGGGAGTAGAGCTAGGTTTGAGTATGGGGAATCAAGAATTTCCTTCTGAGTCTGTATATCTTGAAATATACAAGTAATGACAGAAGATAAATAACTGCAAATATGTATCTGTAATTCAAGGGAGGCATTAAGTCAGGAAATAACTTTGCAGCATTTATGAGAAAAATTTCAAGGAAGTAGGGGACAAAAGTCAAGTTAGAATGACTAGAAGAGAAAATGGGAAATGTAGGTTTCAGAAAAAAATATAAGATGATATCTTGGTGACCTTAATGTCTTAAAAAAAGAAAAGAAAAAGATGTCTTAAGATGATGAAAAGGATATTGACAAAAAGAATTTTATAGTAAAAAATAGTAAATTCAATTTTATTAAAATAAGAAAATTGTTATTCAAAAGATACTATCACAGGAGTTGGGGTTGTGGCTCAGTGGTAGAGTGCTTGCTTAGCACGTGTGAGACACTGGGTTCAATTCTCAGCACCACTTATAAATAAATAAAATCCACTGACAACTTAAAAAAAATTTTAAAAAGATACTATCACAAGATAAAAAAGAAAAATAACAGAGTGAGAGAAAAATTTGCAATGTTGGAGGATACAAAACTTTATTTCAACCCTTTAGGGCATTTTTTCAGCTGGGCCTAAGAATTAAGTTCATGTTAGATCAATAGGAAAAAAGCACACAGATTTACTTGAAACAAATTTTACATAGCCCAGGAAACTTCATAAAGAAATAAAGACTCAAAGATGCAGTTACAGTTGATCACTCATATACTAAAATGGACAAAGGGTAATAAATTGTGAAAAAGTAACTAAATTATGTGGGAAAGCTAGAAGAGTTATTTTAACAAGGCCTATACAGAATTCTGTCTGGGACTTCTTTTCTAAATAATAAAAATGTTTCTTTCTTTCTGCTTTAAGGCATATATTCTTTTATTTATTTATTTATTTATTTATTCCAATCAGTTATATATCAGAGCAGAATACTCTTTGATTAATTGTACACAAATGGAGCACAATTTTTCACACCTCTGGTTGTACACAAAGTAGGGTCACATTATTCATGCAATCATACACGCACCTAAGGTAACAATGACTCTCTCATTCCACCATCTTTCCTCTCCCCATGACCCCTTCCCTCTCCTTCCTTCCCTTTGGCCAACCCAAAGTTCCTCTACTCATCTCACAACCCCCCTTTATGGAATAGCCTCCACTTACCAGAGAAAACATTCGACCTTTGGGTTTGGGGGATTGGTTTACTTCGCTTAGCATGATGTTCTCTAACACATCCATTTACCTGCCATAATTTTTTAATGCTGAGTAATATTTCATTGTGTATATATACCACAGTTTCTTTATCCATTCATCTATTGAAGGGCATCTAGTTTGGTTCCACAGTTTAGCTATTGTGAATGGACCTGCTATAAATATTGAAGTGGCTGCATCACTGTAGTATGCTGTTTTTAAGTCCTCTGGGTATAGACCAAGGAGTGGGATAGCTGGGTCAAATGGTGGTTTCATGCCAAGTTTTCTAAGGAATCTCCATGCTACTTTCCAGATTCGCTGCACCAATTTGCAGTCCCACCAGCAATGTATCAGTGTACCTTTTCTCTCACATCCTTGCCAACACTTATTGTTCCTTTTATTCTTGATAACGGCCATTCTGACTGGAATGAGATGAAATCTTGGAGTAGCTTTGATTTGCATTTCTCTAATTCCTAGAAATGTTGAACATCTTTTTCATATATTTGTTGATTGAATGTATTTCTTATTCTGAAAAGTGTCTGTTTAGCTCCTTAGTCCACTTATTGATTGGGGTTTTTTGGGGGTTTTTTTGGTGTAAAGTTTTTTGAGTTCTTTATATATCCTGGCGATAGTGCTCTATCTGACGAGCATGTGGCAAAAATTTGCTCCCAAAATATATGCTCTTTCTTCACCTTATTGATTTTCTCTTTTGCTGAGAAGAAGCTTTTTAGTTAGAATCCATCTCATTTTTTGATTCTTGCTTTTATTTCTTGCACTTTAGGAGTCTTGTTAAGGAAGACGAGACCTAATCCAACATGATGAAGATTTGGGCATACTTTTTATTCTATTAGGTGTAGGATCTCTGGTCTAATTTCTAGGCCCTTGATCCACTTTGAGTTGAGTTTTGTACATGGTGAGAGATAGGGGTTAGTTTCATTTCGATGTATATGGATTTCCAGTTTTCCTAGCACCACTTGTTGAAGAGGCTATCTTTTTTTCCAAGGTATGTTTTCAGTGCCTTTGTCTAACATGAGATAACTGTATTTAAGGGAGTTTGTCTCTGTGTCTTCTATTCTGTACCATTGGTCTACATATCTTTTTTGGTGCCAATATCATGCAGATTTTGTTACAATAGCTTCATAGTATAGGTTAAGATCTAGTATTGTGATACCTCCTGCTTAACTCCTCTTAAGGATTGCTTTGGCTATTCTAGGTCTCTTATTTTTCCAAATGAATTTCAGGATCACTTTTTCTATTTCTATAAGGAATGACATTAGGATTTTAATTGGAATCTCATTGAATCTGTATAGCGCTTTAGGTAGTATGGCCATTTTGACAATATTAATTCTGTAAGGCAGGTATTCTTCATAGTGGAACTCATCTCTGTCTCTTAAGACACAGCACCAAAGAAAGAATGATCTAGCACCTGATACTTTTCAAGTGGCATTAAATCAAAATAGTCAATATGCCAGAGTGACATATTTTTAATTCCTTCCCCATACACATAATTAACAAATAGCTTGTATCTGTAATGGATAATGACTACTAATCAAAATGGAAAAGATCAAAAATGCAATAGAAAAATAGGTCAAGATTTGACATGGACACATCAGCGAAAAAGGAAATTCAATAAATATGACAGAAGAGCTAAACTTCATGAGAAGTAAGAGCAATGAAAATTAAATCAATCTAACATACTCCCACTGCACACTTAGAAGAATGGATAAGAACTAAAAGTCTGGCAATATTAGGACTGGCAAGAATGTCGGAGTGTACATTGCTTCATGAAATTGAAACAATTTGGCATCATCTAAGGAAGGATATCATATGCAGATCCTATGATCTAACAATTCCATTCCAGAGTAAATACTCCAGGAAAGTATGCACATGGGCAAGAATAGACAAAGAAGTATTATTCACCATAGCCAAAGAGTAGAAACAACCAAATGTCCACCAACAGAAATAGGTAAGTAGATTTTGTTATATACATACAATCAAACATCATATAACAAAAAATGAATAAATCATAGAGCTACAACTAACACAGATGAACCTTAAAAACACAAAGTTAAAACAAATTGGAAACAAAAAGAAAAACAAGGAATTTGTCACCAAAAAAGGACTATAATTACCTTTCAGGGAGTAGGGCTAGGAGGAGACTTATGATTTGTAAGGAAAATACATACTGCTGCCAGTATATTTTGTATTTCTTCTTCTGGAAAGTGTCTGTTCAGCTCCTTAGCCCATTTATTGATTGGGAACTTTGTTAGCAAAGTTCCATGAGTACTTGTCTAACCATAAGTCATTAAGTTGTATAGTTGTGCTTTATTAATTTCTTGTACATATATTTTTTTTCACATTTCTGACTTAGAATATTTGTTGTTTCCAGGCATGGTGAGGGGAAGAAATCAATTATTCTCAGGTCATTCAGGAAAGAACTCTTTAAGAAAATATATGCAATTATTTTTAAGTTCTGAATATATGATGAGAGCTAGTAGGGAAAAATTTCTATTCTAATTGTTTCCATTTAAATTTTTATAACTCTGTTGAGACTAATATTAATATTAGCATACTTGAGTATTTCTAGTGTTCATAGTTCTTCAAATTTCTGGTTATAGGTCTTCCACAAATAGCAATTTTTGTAAAGAGTAAGTTTTTGAGGATAAAATTAAAAGACACATATATTTATAATTCTATCCCCATGAGAAACTCAGAGGGACATGGATCCCCAGAGGCCAGTTTCCCTGCCCAGGAACCTTATCCTATGGTGGGGCAGGTGGAGGGGGTTATCTTTGATTTGTTTTCACCAAGCCAATTCACCCACCAACTCCGAGTTCATTAAAATCAGCCTTCCTCTCCAATCCACAGGTTTCTCCAAGTTAATTTTTCTTTATTTTTTAAAAATTTCTTAATCTGCCACTATCAGTTTCTCCTTTCTCTGCCTGCGCTACTCCCTCCTCTCACAATCACCACTGGCTGCCCTGTTGGTAGGAAAGCTCCCGCTTCTTTTACATATTATTTCTTATGTGCAGGTATCTGATTCACTGTGTCTTTGGGGGGGAGGGGGACAAGTATTTTTTTACAGTTTAGTATTAAGTTTCAGCGTGCTGCCCTAGCTACCCACCTCCCTGAGAAGCTGTCTTATCCTTTTGTAGATGTGATGCTGAGGAGCTGTTAGGTAATGCTTTCTCCTAATCTATCATCTTTGGAATCCCCCAGCTGTTAATTCACAAAAAGGAAAGCAAACTATCAAATGTAATGACTTCAGGAAACTAATATTTGGACAGGGAGATAAATTGAGTAAATCTTTTAGCCATTGTTTAATTAGATGTTTGGACTCAGAAGAAAAATATCAGAACTTTGCCTAAATTTGTTATTTCCTCTCATTTTCTGGTGTGTCATGCACACATAATTTTAAACAGTTAGTTTTGCTTCAAGTATTTTTACTAAATAAAGACTTTAACCCTATGCCAGAGCCTTAAAAATACATCTTTAGAGCCGGGTGCAGTGGCGCAAGCCTGTAATCCTAGCACTTAGGGAGGCTGAGACAGGAGAATTGCCAGTTCAAAGCCAGCCTCAGCAATGGCGAGGTGCTAAGCAACTCAGTGAGACCCTGTCTCTAAATAAAACATAAAAAATAAGGCTGGGGATCTGGCTCAGTGGTCGAGTGCCCCTGAATTCAATCTCCAGTACCAAAAAAAAAAAATACATTTTTAAAATTCAAAATATAAAGGTAAACTTGATAAATGATAATGGTATCTATTTAACTATTTGTACTAATGTTAGATGATATTTTTGCATCAATAGACATTTTTGCATATTGCTATTTTTAGAAAAAAGAGATAAACAAACTCAAATCATATTATGGTTTAATGGTCACACTTAGTTTTAGAAGTATTTTCCTTAAAAAATTACTCAAAAATCTATGTTGAAGATTAAGGAAGTTCACTGATATGATGATGTTCACACAGTAGTAAAAAGAAAAATATGGTTCGTGGTCTGATGTAACACAAAGCACTTTTCATTACTACCCACCAACTCTCACTAGTCATTTATACAACTGTCCCATTCACATTTGTCTCCTGAAGGACTATGGCAAGCCCCAGGAACATTTTCTTCTTTTCTTTTCTTTTCTTTCTTTTAATTTGTTAAGCTTGAGCAATATTTTTTCCCTACTTCATATAATTTTGTTTTAGATAAAAAGAGGAAATATGATCATCTTAATAAATTACATAGAAGGAAAAATATGAAACTTCATGATTTAGAAAAAAGGTAAATATATAATCAGGTAAGATTTTTTTGCTACAAAGCTATATAATCAGTTAATTTATTTCATAAAATACACATTTTAAAAACCTATTTACATTATTTCTTAATTTTAATGATAATTATCATACCTTTTTCTAAATAACTAAATCATGCTCAGAAACAGAAATGTCACTCATCAGAAAAAAGTTCAAAACCCTCTCCTGTTGGGAGTTTCCAAAGTGAGCTTCTGTTACACAATTACAGACCTATTTAGGGAGAAATAATAAAGTATAAATAATTTCTCTAAATACTAACATTAATATTTTGAAATTGTAGTAAATATTTTCAGGTCTACACTACTGTTAAAGAATACAGGTTATACAAAATCTCTCCTGTTAAAACTTGCTTCAAATAAAACACTTTTATAAGGATTTCTATTTTTATTGGCAGTGATTTTGTTAGAAAATTCCTATATAAGCTAATTATGCTGATTACTCTAGCATAAACTGTTTTTAGTCTCTTGACCAATTTTGAATTTATACATCAGTAAATAAAATTTACTTCAATTTAGAATTTTTTTTCTAAAAGCAAAGCTGACTGGTACTCTAATGTTTTCCACACTCAGCCTACAACAATAACCAAATATCTCATCAGGTCAGTCAGGTTGCTGCACAGTAAAGAACAGCTGATTCATGTGTTTTCAATCAAATGTTTTGCCAGTATGTTCTCACACACATACAGAAAGTGTATTTGCTTAATACTGCAGTCTCTTTATCTCCTAAGAGGATTTTATGGAGCCATGACACGCTGTTCATTACTTTCCCTTGAGACACCATTTGTTCAGGTGTCTAGTATACCCATATATATCTTTCGTGTTACCAAAAATTTAAAAAAAGAATAAAACTATATGGAAAATTCACCATCAAAAATAAATAAAATTTCTTACACAAAAAAATCACATTTGCTTATAGATTAAAAAAATTTAACCCTTGAAAATTTGATCTGAAATCAGGAAGAATAATAATGATAGTTACAATAAATAATCATAGTTGTGAAGCATTTGCTAACTACCAGGTATTCCATATAATAAATTCAAGAGATGTATTTTTTAAGGAGAAGAAACTGAGATTCAAAGTTCAATATAATGTCAAAGATTATAAAGTTGGTAAATTGCTAAGTTAGAGGTTGAAACAAGATCTTCAGATTTTAAAGCCTATGTATTTATCTATTAGAAACTATTGACATTATTTGATTTTTTTTTTCCATACTGGGGATTGAACTCAGGGGCACTTAACCTCTGAGCCATCACTCCAGCCCTTTTTAAAATGTCTTTTTGAATTTTGAGACAGGATCTCACTAAGTTGTTTAGGGCCTAGCTAAGTTGCTAAGGGTGGCTTTGAACTTGTTATTCTCCTGTTCAGCCTCCCAGGCTGCTGGTGTTATAGGCATGTGTCACCTTGCTCAGCTATTATTTGAATTTTCACATATAAATGCTAGTTTTATTTTCCAAACTCTGAGTTTTCAACCTAAGAATCAGATTAAATACAATTTCTTCTTTCGCCCTAAAAATAGTCATTCTTTCACTAGTAGCTTCCACATGATAGGAATTATGTTCTAAGGATGGCGATTTCTAAGGGTCATTTTCTATTCACAGCCCTTGTGACTGACAAATACACACACACACACATACACACACACACACAGAGGCTGTAATTCAAATTGGAACCTTCAGAGTTGCAGCATTCAGATGGCTGGTGACTTTCTCTCTGTTCTTCCACATGGCATATTTCTTACTTTCAATGTGATTCTCCACCAAATATGCCTCCTTTTTGTTCTATGCTTCTTCCAGCTCTAGGTACCACATAGATTCAGGCCTGTATTTCTTTCTTTCCCAGGCTCTAATATGTTCACTGTCTGTGCTCATGAAAGCCACTCATTTAATGCTCAACACCATCACCACCTATCTTCCAACATGAAGCCATTTAATGCTCTCTTTAGAGATGTCCTAAATTTTCAACATTTAGGAATGGTACAGGTGTCTGTGCAAGGGCAGAAAGAATGGCTTCTCCCAACATCTATGCCATGCTTTATCATAATAAAAAATTCTGAAATTCAAGAAAAATGTCTTGAACATTTCATTCAACTCTTACTAATCACTTCTTCCTTAAAATCTCACTAAACCCTTCATTATAATGTGTTCTGTTTTAGGCCAGTGACTCCTTTATCTTTAGAGTTAACACTTAGTCCCAGAGGTCTGATGTATCCCCTACACTCTCCTCATCACTGCCTCCAGTAAAATTCCTTCACTCTTTCTGAGGAAATAAAACTACAACTTCCATACTCGTCAATGCAATAAAAAGAGATTATATGGAACTTACTAGATTATTAGATGGATGAAAGGATGTAGTATTATAAAAGCTGCTGTGCTCAAGTGAGTCAGATGAAAATAGTATTATACTTCAATAGTTTATTTTTCTTTTTCTACACATGTAATTCACTGAATCAAACACTAACTTTAACTCCCAAGTTTCTCTTCTAATTCTTATGCTGTCCTAACTCAACACTACTAGCACTGATACTCATTGTGGGCCACCTGGATGCAAAGGTAGTCAGTCCACTTGCCTTTTGCTCTTATGACAATTTACATATCTGTGTGGTATAATTTCATTTTATTGTTTTGTTTGTCTTGGTCACACTTCACATGCAAACTTGTTTCTTTTTAGCCTCAAAGACATCTCTTTCCCTATGTTTTTGAGAGGCAAAGAAACTTAAGGAGAAAGAAATTTGAATGCACTGTCAAAATCATAAGCAATAAAAAGAGGATCATAAAAAATCAATACCAGGAGCTGGGATTGTGGCTCAGTGGTAGAGCACTTGCCTCGCATGTGTGAGGCACTGGGTTCAATCCTCAGCACCACATATAAATAAATGAGTAAATAAAGGTCCTTCAACAACTAAAAATATTTTTTTAAAAATCAATACCAGCTTTGAAGATACATTCATACCTCCTATTAGGTTCAGTTAGGGGAAAAAATCTTTATAATTATTCTGCATATCAAATGGATATTATACCTAATTCTATTATGCTGGTGAAAAAGAAATCATTTGATTTGTAGCATTTATGAAAACAATGAATATTTTCTCCTTCTAAAACTTTGAAGCTTTTTATAATTCCTTCTCTAAAGTTTTTCTGTGAGAATACTTGTAAAACTTTCTTTACCTTAATTTCCTGTAACTTCATTTTTTTTCCCAGTCTGATAAATGAAACATTGATTGTAGTCTAAAACTGCCCTTGCTTTTATGGTAAAAATTACCCATAGCATGAGAACTAAATGAGAACTTCCTTTCTTCTTCACTAATTCTAGATGTCCAGAGGTAAGTGTGACTTTCCATTCTTTATTGTTTCATATAATCTGGGGGCAGGGGGCGGTAAAAGCTACTATAAAAACAATATAATTATAGGGCTCTTCTCAGTGGCAAACATTAATAATATTTAAATATAAAAATAACACTCATGAGAAAGAACTAATTATAAGAATTCTTTTTAACCCCCTCTAAAAGAGAATTTTATGCTCCTCTAAAAGATAACCTTAAACCTTGAAAGTAATATTTAAAAGATTTTAAATAATAATTTAAAAGTCAACTAAACAAAAAGGCTTGTAAATTAGGCAAAGAAAATTCAAGAATAAGAACTAGAGGTAGCTGGGCATGGTGGCACACTCCTGTAATCCCAGTGGCTCTGGAGGCTGAGGCAGGAGTATCACGAGTTCAGAGTCAGCCTCAGCAAAAGGGAAGTAAGTGCTAAGCAACTCAGTGAGACCCTGTATCTAAATAAAATACAAAATAGGGCTGGGGATGTGGCTCAGCGCTGGAGTGCCCCTGAGTTCAATCCTCAGTACCCTCCCCCGAAAAAAGAAGAACTAGAGGGCTCATGATTTAACATGAGAATTTCTTCATGATGATATTTGTAGCAAGCAGACTTGAAATTATCCATCAATTAAAAAAACATTTCCTCATATGTGAACATATATTTTAAATTACTTATGAACATATTATAAAATTCAATATGATCCTGTACACTTATAGACTGCATTTTAATTATTCAAGTAAGGCTTAACATTTAAGAAAGTAAGATTTATATGTATGTGTTTATAAATTAGATTTCTTTTGGAACTCAATTTTTAATTGAAACTAGTTTTTTAACTGATACATGAACACACACAAAATATATATTTATGGTATATCATCTGATATTTATATATATATATACACACATATATATATAATATATATGATATATACACACACACACACACACACACACATTGTGTAAAGTTTAAATCATGGTAAATGTATCTGTCCCCTCAAACATTTATCTTTTCTTTATGGTCAAAACAGGAACTCAGTGATTTTGAATGGCATTAATTTGGGGATTGAGAAGATGTAAAAGTATACAACCATACATTCTTTTGACCAATTTATGCCACTACTTTCTCATGAACATTACACAATCATACAACAATGCATATGATCTTTCTCCAGTCTTCATGAAGACCAAACATTTTAATAAAATCAAATGTAGGTAACTTTTACCTCTAATCCCTTTACAATTCAAGTCATATAACCGATACCCAATGACTGAATCACAAATGTTTTAAAAGTCAATAACATTAAAGGGAAATTTTAATTTATTTTTACTCAGGATATAGTTTGTAGTAGCCACAGAAAATTTTATTTATGTGCAGCCATTTTTTTATTATGGGTTCTGACACCAAAATATATTTGGAAAAAAATCTAAAATGCACTAGTCTAAACTAAGCATTCTTTCAAAAGATTTTTCTAGTATAGAGCCTAAATTATTAAAGGTTAAAGTGAAAATGAAATGTAAATATATATATATGAGAGATTAGATACTTTCAAACATGTAATTATAAAAATTAAGTATGTATTCACAAAAACAGTGATATCACCCATTAATAAATATATCAAAAAAGCATTCTCAGATAAGATTAGAGAATTTAACTAGTTTTTATTAAATCATTTTTATAAAAATATTTAAATACAAATGATCAGCAATGAGTATATGTGTATGTGCATACTCATTAACAAAATCCAAAGTACTATTTCTCAAATTATAAATTGTGTGTATTTCAGAATTACCTCTTAAATTAGTTATATTGGTTTTTAATTAGAACATTTGCTGAGATGAGTGTCTCTTCTAAAATGGCTTACTTATGTTTAAAAGCCAACAAAATTTATTTTTCCTAAGTGCTTTCAAACACTGAAATATCTTTAGATTTTATTTTGTATAGTTTCCTCACTTCTAACAAATTTTTACTTTACAAAATATGTTCTATTTGAAAGCTGCATAGGAAAGTGCATATGTTTTATACTTACTTTTAAAATACATCCATCTTAAAATTCCACCTGAAATGTTCAAGTGGCTATGAATAAATATAATAGAAATTTTTAAATATCCTTTCATTTTAAAAGAATATATTGTGTAAGCAACATAATAGTAATGAAGAGGAATTTAAAATTTTTTTTAAAAAAAAGAAAAAACACTGCCAATCATGACAATTTTCACATTTTAAATTCTCTCAGTCCTCATCTAAATATAAACATAAGTTTAGTCAGCTTATAATCATAATATAAATTTTTCATTCTTCCTTATTGACTTTATATTTTACATTTGCAATTATGCTATGCTGACTTATGATCATTATTGAAAGATATTTTCATTTTTTAAAAATTTTTTTTAGTTGTAGTTGAATATAATTCTTTTATTTCACTTATTTTTACATGGTGCTGAGGATCAAACGCAGTGCCTCGCACGTGCTAGGCAAGCACTCTACCGCTGAGCCACAACCCAAGCCCTGAAAGGTGTTTTCATTTAGTTTATATGTCAATGCATCTTTTAATATTAAGATTAAAATTAATGTGTACTATTCTGACAGAGAATTGATATCTAGAACATACAAAGAACTCAGAAAACTTTATACCAAAAAATAAAATAACACAATTAATAAATGGACAAATTAAATGGATACTTCTTAAAAGAAGTGAAATATATGAAAAAATAGTCAACATCATTAGTGATTAGAGAAATGCAAGTCAAAACTACACAAGTCAGAATGGCAGTCATCAAGAATGCAGACAATAAATACTGGAGAGGATGCAGACAAAAAGGAACATTTTTATACTGTTGGTGGGATTGTAAATTAGTACAACTACTATGGAAATCAGCATAAAAATGAAAATGAAGAAAATGAAAGAAAAATGAAGAACCACCATGTGACCCAGTTATACCACTCTTAAAGCATTAAAGTCAGCATACTATATTGATAAACGCAAACTTTGTTTATAGCAGCACAATTCACAATAGCCAAACTATGTATCCATCAACAGATGAATGGATAAAGAAAATGTGATATGTATGTAGTATATACACAGTGAAGTTTTATTCAGCCATAAATAAAAGTGAAATTATGTCATTTGGAGAAAAATGGATGGAATGTAAGACCATTATGTTAAGTGAAATAAGTCAAACTCAGAAGGTTAAAAGTCCTTTGTTTTCTCTCATGTGTGGAAAACAAAGAGGAAAAAGGGAAAAAGGTGGAGGTGGATCTCATGGAAATCAAAGGGAGATCAATAGAGAAAAGGGACCAAGAAGTGGAAGGTGGGAAGTGCTAGGGAGTGATATTGGTCAAATTATATTGTTAAATTAACCAAAAACATAGCCATTCCTGGGCATTTAAAATAGTTTAAAGATAGACATCTGTGACATTAAAAACTAAATACTATGTTTACATGCCTTGTCCTCTCCAGCCTTGTTATGGGGGCAAATTCTCAACCCTTATATTTCCTACATTTCAGACTGTTTCCTCTCTCTATATTTAAATCATAATTGTAATTCTCATTGATGTTTTGCAATTAACTGTACAGTGAGGCTGAGTTACCATGACTTGTTACCACCTCCCTCTCTAGGGCAAAAAGGGGCCATCTTTCTACTGATAATAGTTGGGCTCTCCTTAGCCCCCATTCATTGCCTCTGGGCTAGGGCAAAAGGACTCAATTATGCAGTAACCACTACTTAAAAACTTAAATAAATTTCATTATAGAACCAACCAGCCTTGAACTCCCATCATGCTGGACTCCCACCAAACTGAAAAATTCTCGGGAGCCCCCTTCCTTTTCTACTAATCAGTAATCTCTCTCAAGCCTCTGTTCCTACCCACAGGTGATGTTTCTACATTCAAGCAACATGACTGACAACCAGAGGCTCCAACACCCCTGCGTCTGCCTCCCTGCCTAACCGACACCTGAGCCATCTCCTCCTCTTGATGCCCCCAGTCCCACATGAAGTAGCCAGACAGAATCTGCTGTCCTATTTCATCAAAAAGGCCAGGATGTTAGGTCAGATCAGGGTCCAAGATGTCCAATTAAAGGGACCAGTCAGGGCAGCAGCAGTCAGCAGCTGCAAAACAGAGCAGCTAGCCAGACGCTGACGTCACCAGTAGACACGCCTCCTATCAATCAGCAGTTTTTCCTGACCTATCCAGGAAGGACTCTGGCCTTCTCTTCCTGCCCCCAAGCTCTCCCCTTCCTGACCAGGCTTCTCGAATTCTCCCTACACCAGAGCCCCAGTGCCATTCTCCCGGACGCACTCTGATGACAGGAGGATTTGCCCCAAGAGCGTATATTTTCAATAAAGCCTTGCCGAGCAGCTTTAATTCATCTTCTGGTCGTCTAGTCTTTACACATACAAATATGTAACAACAAATTCCATCATTATGTACAACTATAATGTACCAATAAAAAAACAGGGGGAAGTTGTGTAATATTTTTGATCCATTAGTTATTTGATTGACTGATTTTAGTGGTGGCTTTTATAAAGTTGACATTAAAGTTGTAATCAAAAGGAAAAGAAGAAAAGAAAAAAACGCAGAAAAAAAGTACCTTTAATTCTTTAAAGTGTTCTAACATTTTATCACAAAGCTTAGATAGATAGACACTTTCAAATACATAAAATTATGGAATTTACAAGGCAACTTAGAATTATAATTTCCATACATCATCTTTCTGTATCATCCTTCTATAGAATGTTTTTACTCCTTAGAATCTCTTAAATGTTTTTTCTTGGACACTCCAAACATCTTATTCTCTGACTCCTGCCCACACAATGGAATTGAGTTTCACTTCTGTCTTCAAATAATATTTCATGTATACTCCATCAAGTGTTTAATTTTTTTTAGGTATATATACTATTTATTAACAGAAAAGGCCTACAGACTCATTTCTTCCTGGACGCACCCATGGTGCGGCCACGACGCCTAGTGGTCTTAGTGTGCTGGCCTCGGACACGAAGGCCCCAGAAGTGGCGCAGCCCGCTATGGGCCCTAATCTTTTTCAGTCACTCCAGGTTTTCCTGGAGCTTATTGTCTAAACCATTGGCCAGAACCTGGCTGTATTTTCCATCTTTTCCATCCTTTTGTCTGTTCAAGAACCAGTCTGGGATCTTGTATTGTCGTGGATTCTGCATAATGGTGATCATATGTTCAACCTCATCCTCAGTGAGTTCTCCAGCCCTCTTGGTGAGGTCAATGTCTGCTTTCCTCAACACCACATGAGCATATCTTCGCCCCACACCCTTAATGGCAGTGATGGCAAAGGCTATTTTTCGCTGCCCATCAATGTTTGTGTTGAGTACTCCCAAAATGTGCTGGAACTTCTCAGGAATCACTAGAGACATGGCGGCAGCAGAGCTGTGGCGTGTAGGCCTCCTGGGGAAGAGACAAGTGTTTAATTTGATATGTTCTTTACCAGCTTCTTTGGCTGTTTTCACCAAGAAATTGTAAGCATCTAGGAATATTATTTCTAATTCTATAATTAGCATAGTGTCAACTCCGTGGTAGGTGTGCAATACTTTTTTTTTTGCTCAATGAAGGAAGAAAGTATCCTGTAGCAGGATCTTTGAATCTCTCTTTGAAGAAAGACCAGGTAGCTTTTCATCTGGTCGCTGAAGTAACCCAAGCATGTTTTGTTGCTAGAATCTATGAGGTTATTAGAGTTTCTGAGCTTTAAATGGTAAAGTAGTTAGATTTTGAGAAACTCACATCAAGAAAGTAGGATTAGGCTAACCCTGAAGGATAAATAGGATTTACAGACACAAATGAGATTGGGAAGAATATTCTAGATATTTTAAACACATGTACAAAAGTATAGTCTCTGGGATGCTCAAATAAATAACAATTAATGCAGAAACTTTAAAAGAATGTAGATGTATCTTATCAGAGTCCTATTAATAATAGATATGAAATTGTCATCATGATTCTTTTGATCCTAATACAAATATGATTTCTCTAGGGAGGCTGAGACAGGAGAATCGCGAGTTCAAAGCCAGCCTCAGCAATGGCGAGGCACTAAGCAACTCAGTGAGACCTTGTCTCTACATAAAAACACAAAATAGGGCTGGGGATGTGGCTCAGTGGTCGAGTGCCCCTGAGTTCAATCCCCAGTACCAAAAAAAAAAAAAAAAAAAAAATATGATTTCTCAGATTACCTTTCCCTATACATGTTTTGGGAAGAAGGAAGGTAGCAAAAGTAGGATGATTCTACTTGATTATATAATGAGGCTAAGTTTCTTTAACAAACACTAGGAAGGCTTCTCTCCCAGCATAATAACTAGATTCTCCCTTACTGTGTTCCCTGACCTCGGGCAAATTCTTTTTCTTCCAGGTCGCTAAACATTAAGGTGTCTATCTAGTCTCCAAACCAATATCAAAATTGGCTACTAAAAAATGGAATGCTGTCCAAAACTAGAAAAATATTGCTTAAATCTGTATATTATTAAATTAAAAATCAACACCCTAAAGATTTCAGGATAGCAAACATTCTTTAACAAGCATTAGTATTAAAGTGGCAGTAAAAATTTCAGGATAGAATTCATAAAAGGATGACACATGGCTAAAGGAGGCAAGAGAGTTATGAGTTGGAAAGAATACAGATTCTGATTGAGGGTTGGAACTTGGAGAGTCATTAGCTTTTCAACAAAGAGCAAAAAAGAGATTGCTATAATTTTCAAAAATAGATTCTAAGGATTAAAAATAGAAGCCACTCATTTCCCAGTAGACAAAAAAGAAAAATGTTTCTTCTCAAACCAGATGGCCTTACTGCTTCCTCAGTCACCACAACTGATTTTTAAATTTTGCTCCACTAGGGCCATATGATTATTTATTATTTATGGAGTGGTATATATACAGCTTATGTTTTACTAATGTTTTAAAATTCATTAGCAAATGTCTGGAAAGCACTTTGAAGACAAAAAATTGTGTAAGTGCTAAGTATTATCATTATGCCATTATCATAAAACACATAAAAGTCACATCATCTTGTAAGCTAAATAGGTGGAGAATGACTGTGTTGCATAGCACTCAAGGAGAAGATGGCAAAGAGACAAGCTCGGCAAAGAGAGGAGCTATGGACATCTCTGCAGAACAGGTATGTTTCAAAGGGGTAGGCAGCAGGAGAGATTGCCATTGTTCCTCAAGTAAATTTTATGAAGGGACTAAATTTGTTAAAGCAAGTTAATTTGTGTTTTAAAGTTCTTAAAAATGAGGTGCTCCCTCAAAATGTTGTGGAAATAATAGCAATATAAGTCCTAAGTAAAAGAAAAAAATGTTTAAGATGTGTAAATGGTAATCATTAGCATCTGTTCTGATCAATTTTTCTGAGGAGTCTCTCCATTACAATTAGAACATTCATGTAAAGTATGTGTACATTTGCTAAAACTTGAAGATGTTTGGGAGATTTTATCTTTGAAAAGACAATTTTAGTATGAATACTGAAAAGATGTAAGTTACTTATATCTATTTCTAGTGATGCGTATTATAGAAAGATATTGTTTATGTTTGAAATATGCTATTTCACCTACAGGAAGTGTTAGACCAAAGGTTAGGTCTCAGTTTTTAATTATTAGAATATTGTACTGCTTCACTGCTATATACGTTTAGTGGTATGCTTAAACCTTTTAGTTGGAAACAAGAATGAAAACAAAGAGATTTTGTTCCTTTCCATTAGCAAACTAATCCAAACTCTAACCCTAACCCTAAATATACTAATGACAACCACCAGACAAATCTCTACCTATAGTGCTAAACTTCTCTAGATTTAAATTGTCCTAAAGGGAAAATATTGTTCTACAGTCTCCTCATGTATAAAATAGAGAAATCAGGTTGGGTGATTTGCAAAGTCCCTTCCAGCTGTACACTAGGGAAATATCTCACTCAAGAAAACTTAAATTTAAAGGGAATTTTAAAGTCAAATGATGCTCCATATGAGACAAATTCTTGTATACAAGAAACTCATTTTATATCACCTTGTAGAAAAATCAGGAGAAATAACAAATGAAGGGTTTCTGAAAGTCCATAGCTTGAACTATTATAAAATTGTCAATATTCAATTTTCTTATCTACAAAAGTAGCAATTTTATATGATTCAATATATTAGAAGAACACAGTTAAAAGAATAGGAAATAGGGGCTGGGGTTATGGCACAGTGGTAGCGTGCTCACCTGGCACGCATGAGGCACTGGGTTCGATCACTAATTACCATTATAATACTAATCTAGTGGTTTCAGTGCCCATTTATTTATCTTATTTGAGCACTCATCTGGCATCCTCTTCCACATTTTTGATTCACTTCCATTGGATTCCAGGATACCACTTTCTTCAGTCTTCCCTTCTACTTCACTGGTTATTTCCTCTCAGTATCCTTTGCTGGGTCTTCCTCTTGTCTCTAGCCTCTTATTGAGGAAGTAACCTAGTGATCTTATATTGGTCTTCTTCTCTACCTATACTTATTCCTTTGGTAATCTCAAGTCTCAATATCTAATATGTTGGTGAATGCCAAATTTATATCACGAGCCCAGACTTCTATCCCAAACTTCAAACTTATACATCCAACTCACATCTCCACTTGAATACCTAATGAACATCCCAAACAAAAAAATAAAAAACTCAACTTGTACCCAGCACCACAAATTTGGTGTATTAACAGCCGTCCCATCTTAGCTGATGAAAACTCTATCTTTTAAGGTCTCTAGTTAAAGACCTTAGAAACTATCCATGACTTATACTCACATTCCATACCAATCAATTCTACACTTAAAATATATCCAACTTCAAAAACTTTCATTTTACATTGTCCAAGCCAACATCATCTTTCTGTTTGGATTACTATAATCAATTTCTATCTTGTCACTTTTGCTCTCTACAATTTGTTCTTTGAAGAAGCCCTAAGTATTCCTTTAAGACATTGGGTCAGATCATCACAATCCTCTGATCAAAGCTGTTCAGGGCTCCTATTTTACTCAGGGAAAAATCAAGATTATTATCATGATCCAGAAGGCTCAACAAGATCTGGTCTTTGTACCTCAATTTAACTTTCATATTCCTCTTTCCCTTCACAGCACCCTAATTCTACTACCTTACATACAAAGCATGTCCTGACAGCACGGCCTGTATATATTCTCTATATATTCTATACATTTGTATATAGCAATGTTTTGTGTATAGAATATTTGTATATAGAATGTTTCAACACTGCTAAGATTTTACCTTCTCATTTGGTCTACCATGATCACTCTATTTAATTTGTATCTTGCTGCAACATATACTTCATACACACACTTGCATTTCTGATCTCCTTTTCCTAACTCTACTTTTTTCTGTAGCACTAAATACTTTTCAATCAGTTTTGTTTCTTATTTATTAATTATGCTTTTGTTGTCTAGCTCCATTTAGGAAAATGTAAGCTCCAAAGGAGAGAATATTTGCTACTACAGTACACCCAGTACATAGAACATCTACAAATATTTTTGAATGAATAAATGAATATTGATTTGGTATTACCATTATTATTCATCTGTATTGAAAAATAAGCAGTTCAATACTATATTCACTAATTCTTCATTTTGTTTTCTAAGCTTAGTAGTCTACTAAATCTATAATTAATATAAAAATTATACTTTTATACTTAATATCAAACTCATATTTATTTCTGAGAGTCCTATATCAAGCTCATATTAAAACTTGCTGTCCTGTCCTTTTTGTTGAGAAGAACAGAGTCAAAAACGAAAATTGAACTCACAAGGTGTGGGAAGATTACTCTGTGTATCTTAATGATGGTGATTGCTACAGTCATCATTGGACTCATTGTCTATTTTGTTGCCTATGGTAAGTATTCTTATGTCTGGTTTACAGTCACATGTATTTGTAGATTCTGTGTTGGGAAAATTAGGAATTTTGAAAATTGGGAAAGTAAAGAAATCAGATAAGAGTATTTCCCACTAACATTTTTGCAGTCTTTGCTCTTTTTTTAAAGGTTATGTTGAGGTATAATTGATATAAAAAATTGCATGTTTAATATACACATTTGCATGAGTTTTGACGTACACATACATACCCATGATACCATTATCACAACTAAAATACTAAACATTTTCATCCCCTACAAAAATTTTCTTGTCTCTGAATTTTGTCCTTTGGTGACCCTGGGCATTCTAAAACAAGAGAAGGTGTATATACTATCTTTATCATTTTTCTTTTTTTTTTTTCTTTTGGGGAAAGGGTTAGGAGCTGAGAATACATTGATGAATAAACTGGACACATCCCCTATCTTTAATGAACTTAATAGCTCTCTTGGGAGATAAGTGAGTTAACAAATAAATATTAAAATCTAGAATCTGAAATTTCTTACTCAAAAGTCTGTAATATTTTCCCTGTACAATATTTTCTTCCCATAAAATTCTCATTAAGAGTAGACTATTCTCTAATAAATAAATAAATAAATATTTCAAACTATACAAATACTATTGTGCTATGGAATACTAGAATTGATTTCTCTTATCTGTTTTTAGATACCTATAGTCTGACCTCCTTCTATCCTCTCTCCTCACTCCCCTTCCTAGCTTCCACTAATCACTAGTCTGTTCTCTACTACTACTACTTTTTTTTTTTTTTTGGTACCAGAGATTGAACTCAGGGCCACTGAGTGAACCACTGAGTGAACCACTGAGCCACATCCCCAGCCCTATTTTGTGTTTTATGTAGAGACAGGGTCTCACTGAGTTGCTTAGAGCCTCGCTGTTGCTGAGGCTGGCTTTGAACTCACGATTTTCCTGTCTCAGCCTCCCTAAGTGCTGAGATTACAAGCATGAGTTCTCTACTTCTATGTAATCTACTCTTTTAGCTTTCACATATAAGTAAGAACATGCTGTTATCTTTCTGCATGAGGACAATGTTTTTATAAGAAAACATTTCCCTGAATCCCTATAATAGCTACACAATAAATTAGAAAATACATAAAGGTTACCAAGTATTTTCAATGTAATAATATTTTTAATTAACTTGTATTTAGTTACACCTACCTATGCTTGAAAATTGATAATGCATACATGTATAATAATCATTGTTTATTCAATCTATAAGAACAATGCTTGGGTGCTCATAAATATTTTCCCCCAGAATAATCTCCTGTGGCCACCATGTTCCCATCACATAAAATTCATGGTTCCCAGGTTGAGGACTATTGTTTAAAAACATAGTAGTATTTTATGAAAAAAAGTTTGCATTTATAAAAGAGTCTGTCTATCCAAATCAATATCAATTTCAGTTTATAAAGGCAAAAGAAAATTGACATAGAAGTAGAGAGGGGTATGCACAATGAAGTAATGAGGCAGTTTCTTCAGGAACTGAGAGCTTGCAACTATCTGTTTCATCTTCCATATACATTTTTCCATAGACACAGATTGTGCAAACATGACCATTAGATATATTGTAATGCCAGCTATTGCCACTGCCAAGCCAAGAATTATAGTCAGCATATGCCCATAAAACTTTGAATAAGAAGTGCTCACTCCCCAGGAAGACACAGAACTTGCTGCCTTTCATCTAGGGCCTGAAGGTACCAGAAACTGGAGATAGGAGGAGAGTATTTGAAGAGCTTGTCTTTGGAGATAGGTGGGCTATAATTATTACATTTATTACCACCATCCCATATGTGAAGAATGGATGGTATTTTCCCCTTCACATCAAGCTGAGAAACAGACTTTAAAAACAGACTAGTAGGTCCCTAAGACGATTGCAGGTTGGCTGGAGTCTGACTCACATCTGGATTATCTAAAAGGCAAGAAATTGGTGCATGCTTTTCAGTAGGGTGAATAGTGGTGGTACCCATGGGCAGTTTGAGCAACCAGGATCTTTGGGACAAACAATACTTTAAGTATTTCCTACGGACCAAATACAGATCACTCAGAAAAAAAAAGTTCCATCATTTTAGGTCCTGCTCAAGGGGCTTCAGAAGAGGTAATCAGATCTCAGGTTAAGGAATGGTAGATGTCTCTAGCTGTTTAAGTGTTGAGGAAGCAATAAACTCAAGCTGGAATAGAAATACATTTATCCATGTAAAGTAATAGTCCAGACATCCCTAGCAATGGGAGGAAAGGAAATTTAAAGTTCAGAAGAACATAGAGGCAGCCTTATAATACTTCTCTTTTGAATGAAGCTGTCAGTATTATTTTGTCATTCCCTACCCCCAGACTCCAAACCTGGAAGCAACGAACTATCTTCACAATAACTATTATTTCCCTTGACCCAGTAATTAAACAGGAACAAACAGCTGGACAAACCAAAACACAGCACAACTATTCACTTCTAGTCACCTACCTTTCTTTGTTTTGGATTACTCTAAATGAAAATGATGTGATTTCTATTTGGTTAATTTTTTTCATGCTTAATTTGTATGGATTTTAACAAGTATTTTTTTTTCTTTTTTTATTTGTTCTAATTAGTTATACATGAGAGAAAGAATAAGTCTGAAACTGTACACAGATTGAAATCAACAAGCCTTCACTTAGTGACGACTTTTATACTTAAGGCAGATACTAAACTAGTTGCTTTATTTAGAGTACAAAAATAAATAAGTATAGCTATTTTCTAATAAATAAGCACTAAAATTTGAATTTCATGTAATTTTCACACATCACCAAATACTACTCTTTTGACTTTTTCAAACTTTCAAAATGTAAAAGACATTCCAGGTTCATAGGCCATTCAAAATCAGGCTACATTTGGCTGAAAAGCCATAGTTACAGATTCCTGTGAATTTTAATCCCAACTGCACTAGGTGCAGTGATTCTAGAATCACCTGTAGAGGTGTTTTTAAAAATACTAGTACATAACTGGGAGTGGTGGTAGAAACTTGTAATCCCAGTGATCCTCAAGGCTGAGGTAGGAGGATTGCAAGATTGAGGATAGCCTCAGCAATTTAAGGAGGCACTAAGCAACTTAGCAAGACCTTGTTTCAAAACAGAAAGGGCTGGGAATGTAGCTCAGTATCCCTGGGTTCAGTCCCCAGTACCAAATAGATAGATAGATGATAGATAGATAGATAGATAGATAGATAGATAGATAGATAGATAGATAGATAGATGTCAATAGTGGTATTGCACTTTCTCAAATAAGTACAAATTAATTTTTTGAATGTATCATCACAAATAAATAAGTGCTTGAGAAGATGAATATGCTTACCCTGATTTGAACATTACATAATATATCCGTTTACCCCATAAATATATACAATTATCATGTCAATTAAAAAGTAAAAATATAAAAAGTAAATTAAATTATATTTCCTTACTCTAAGAAATATGAAAAAAATACCAGTACATAAACTCTACTCTCAAAGATACTGTCTAGAGTGGAAACTATAATCTTTAGGTTCCCAGATGGTCCTAGTGTGCAGCCAAAGTTGAAAACTACCGACCTTATGGAAGACAGATGCATATATAAGATCCAGACACATAATTTCAAAGGTCAGTGACCCAGATTCACTACATCATTTTAAAGTCTCAGGGACCCAGGTTCCTGTCTTGTTGCTCTACCATGCATGACCTAGATTACCAATGCTATCTCAAAGTCTAGTTATAGCTATCATGTCCAAATTCCAGAAAATAGAAGAGGGAGGAGAAGAACAGTTACTCTCTTGATAAAAAACTATCTCAGAAGTTGCACACATCACTTTTCTTTTGTCAGAACAAAATTCCATTTGTCAGAAGATAGATGCGCAAGGTTACTCCTAGATGTAACAGAAGATGGAAAACATAGTTTTTATATTGAGACAGTATCTGCTTGATTAAAGTAACAGATTATATCATCATAGAAGAAAAATATAAAAATACATGGTTCTGCCTCAAGAAGTTAATATTATATTTCAGTAGGTAAGTTTTTAAGTAATTAGCAAGGAAATTGACAGATGAGCTTTCCTACAAAGTTGATTGAGATGCATGGAAAATGTTAATCTTTCTTACTAATTTTCTCATTAATTCTATTTCAAGATATTTCCAAACATTGTGCTGATTATAAATGGAAACTCAGCCTGCAAAATAGCAACTTTATTTTCAAAGAATAGAATATGAAAGCAAAAGCATCAGAGGCCAGGCAAAATCAATACCTCTTCAAAATCAAATTTATTTGTTCTGTCTTCTCTCCTTCATATCCATGGACCAAAATGATATGTTTGTGTTACTCTTCCCATACTGTCTCTCCAGTGCCAGGTTTAGTATTAACTTGGATTCTATAAAAAGCATCTCTGACTCTCCAGAGACCCATTAGAGTCAATAAGAACATAGCCTGCAGAAATTCTCTCAGCAAGTTTTAAATGTAGATAACAGAAGATGAGGCCCAGGCTGAAGGTATTAAAGGTGATCCATCTTGTAAGATTATTCCTGTCAATAATGGGAAAAATTGGCTTCCACCAGAAGCCAGTTTGGGGAAAATAAGTCACTGTGTGTGAGAAACATCTAGGTGTGGAACCACGCAGAGATAAATGCACTGGTACTCATCAATTAATTATAAGCCTACATATGTATGTATGTATCCAACCACAAAAAGAATTCATGAAAAATAAAAATAAAAATTATATTTCTAAAAGGAAAACTGACATTTTTTAAAAAGTCAACATAAATACATTTGCTTGAACAACTGTAGATTATTTTAAGTAATTATTTAAATCTAAGGAAGAGAATTAGTGAAGTTGTAAATCTTCCTCAAGTTCTAAACCTTTATCCATAATGTGACCTGCATTATTTGAAAAATAGTACTCTTATAGGAATGTTAAAAATGCAATAAAAGTAACAGTTTCAGGGATCTTATGTCCTATTTTTTTTCTGCCTATGGTATATATTAGATTTGAAGAAGAAGAACTAATCCTTTATTATGGCAGTCTGGTAACTCCTTGTAACCTCAATGGCAGCACTCTATTTACCTCTATCCTTTCTAATTGCATGCTTGGTGCTCTAATAGGATAATAGAGCTGGAGAATGGCTTCAGTCTGTAGTGTCTGAAATTCATTTAGTAGTCCAATGAGTTAGTATAACCTAATACTGCCCCCATGCTTCTCAACGCACAATCTGATATAGGCAACTCTGATATTTCTAATAAGTCACCAAGTTTTGGTGCAAAGAAATACATAGCAACAAAAAAATATATTTCCTTCAGATTATTCTAAATAAAACCAGTGACAAGGAATGATAAATATAAAAACAGACATTGATGAAGGAAGAAAAAAAGTTAAGCAAAGGAGAAAAGAAAAGAAAAATAGTAGTACAAAGTAGCAATTATAGAGAAAGATTCTTCTTTGAAAATCATTTTTCTAATAAATGTGATAATATTCAATTAGATGTATGAAAAATACAGAAAAACATAAATAAGAAAAACTATCAATAATCCTACTCTCTGGTCAGAATCACTCACTATTTTGGCACATTTCCTTCTTTCTTTTCTTTTCATTTGCATTTTTATGACATTAAATATTATTCTGAAACATGATTTTAATGATTATACAATATTCTATTTTATAAGCAGATCATAAATTATTTTGTTAATTTTCTACCTTAAGCACTTAGGTTAATTCTAATTTTTATGTTACTCTAAACAATTCATTTTAATACATAGATTTGGTAGAAATCATTGCACTGAAAATAAATTGTAAAAAGGGGAATCACTGAATGAGAAGAGAATGTTTTTTAAGCTTTTGATAACATTACCAAATTATCTTTCAAAAATATGTACAATTCTATCATTCCTACAAGTAGTCCATAAGAGTGCCTGACTTTTTATTGTAATCTTTGCCACTTAAGCACCTCAAAATTCTCTTATTTTACTTTTCATGTCTTTAATTATTTGTGAAAGGACATGGAAGTCTATTCCAAATAATTAACTGCAGTCACTGACATGAAAAATTTTCTCCAAAAAAAAAATTGTGAAATCCTTTTACTTTTCCTTTTAAAATTTTTCTCCCTTCTCTCTTTTCCTATTCTCTCACTTATCTCCCTTCTCCCCATCCCCTCATCTCTCTCTCTTATTTGGCCCTATTAGTCTACAGGATGGAGGAAAACAATGGGACCTGAAAAATTAACAAGTATTTTATTTTCTACTAATTTAGATGTATTCAAATAGTACAGTGTGACCTAGCCCTCATTCTATTTCCTTGGCTTTTTTTCCTAAAAGTATAGGTTTCATTTCTTTGTTCTGCTTACTTAATGCTGAGTACTTACAAATAAATGATGCCTTGCTTACTTTGTACCTTATTCGTTTTAATTTCTCACAAACAATAAACTTTGTAACTTTACTGGTTTTCCTAAATGTAATCTGTGGCAATCACAAAACTAAGATAATAACTATACTTCAATGTAATTTCTTTTCATAATAATATATCTGTCTTCAGATCTCCCAAACTTGAAAACTAGCACATTAAAATTTTTGAATATACTTTGGGTACGGTTATAATTTAATTAACATTCTTATCTCAAAGCAATTTTAACAATCATTGGGCATCAAAAATATGGGGGAGTACGTCAAGACTATTTAAATGTCAAATAACCTGAAATTTTATCAGGGCATTCTATTTCCCATAATTTTTTTTTGTAATGAAAGTAGTTGCAAAATGTTCAACATGAAATCTATTTTTTCTTTTCTCTCCTTCTAAGGAAAAATACCTTTCTACTATCACATCAGCTTTAAAATCAACAACATTGATTATGACAGCAAATTTGCAAAATCCTATTCACAAGAATATATGGACCTAAATAAAAAGATAGTGTCTTTGGTAAGTTGAAATTATTTTTTCTGTGCATTTTTCTTTAAATGTTATGTTCCTAGAGGTAGTAGGATCCTAGCAATCACCTTCAAAATGGCAAGTAATTTCTAACCATTACTTTAGTTCTAGATTAGAATAGCCCTTTCAGAAAGTCAATTTAAAAATGTATATGACAGAAAAAATATAAAAGCAACAAATTCCAAGAACACCTAAGAAATGTGACATAAGAAGTACTCAATTAATATTTCAAAAGAATTAATAAATTAAATGAATAAACATATCCTGCCTCCAAGATGTATGACTAAGGCTGCTGTTTCTGCTCCTAAAACTAAGCAGACCTCTGAGAAAGAGGAACAGCAATCTGAGAGAGGACATGGCCCAAATAAAAGATCATCTTGCAGCCCTCAGTGTTAAGTGACAACTATAAAATACTTGAGAATATACTTTGTCATAAATTAAAAGTTTACCTGACTGAAAACTCAATGGAGAGTCTTGATGATAGCATCTGTTAACACAGACACCACTCCAATTAACTCAAGTAATTCTATCAACAAAATCCTGTCAAGAACAGTGTTGGCCTCATTTATCTCCCATTTCCCCAGGCAGATTCCTATAAGCCATCTTCAGACTTTGCTCTGAGTAAAGCTGTGGTCTTTCTATAACATCCCATTAATTCCTGGTTTCTAATAAGTTCAGGGTTTCTGAAAGTCCTGTGTGCTTTTACCATTATACTAAGGGTTAGTTGATAGAAAATGGAGATAGAAAATCCCCATCCTTAGCTTAGGTTTATGATAAAAATAAAATAATAAGGAAGAAATATAATACAATGCTTAAGATATAGTCTTTGGACTCAAGGTCCTTGTACAATTCTAAACATGACCATTTACTAGTTGTATAAACTCAAACAACTGACTTAAATTTCCATATACTTCAGTTCCTTCTACTAAAAATGAGATCACAATACCTAGGGTAGTTGTAGACATTACATAAGATGAAGTATGTCACAGTGTAAGCAGAAGTTTTATTATTCTCTAAGCCCTAAAAAAAGAAAGCCTAAAAATAGTTAAAATAGGAGCATCATTAATGTTGTTAATAAACTCTAAGTATATAAAAGTTTAATATATTACTTCAAAACAGTTCCAAAGATACCCACATTAATAAAACTACTCAGTAATAAATTCACACAAATTTATTCAAGTCAATTAGCCTATATTTGTTCCACAAGAGAATATCCTAAAAATATCAATCTAGCTAATTATTATATTGTGTTCTAATCTATCAACCACATCTTGACATTTTGCTTCAGGCTCCTTTAACAACTCTCACTCTTAGTTTCTAACTCACCTGTTTGAATACTCACCAGGTATTTCTCATACTTTTTTCATTTTCATATGTCAGAATGCTTGCTTTTACATGCTTTCCTGTTTTCACTGAATTCAATGATGCTCTATAGTTATTAACATACACAGCAAATTCATAAGTACAAATGGAGCTATGAATCATTAGACAAACCTGTTAGTCATTATTATAATTTTTTATTTTTATTTTTCTGATTTCCATTATATAACTCTTGTGATGAATCTTACTGAAAAGAGGAAATAAGTTGGATCAGGAGTGATGCTACTTTAGTATGAATGATAGTTTTTTTTAACTGCAGAGGATAGACTTTGATAGGAAATATTTTTAAATTTGATATGTGATGTTTTTTAATGAACAACTCAAGAAATCTCCATGTCCTCTTATTTTTTGTAACTCTCTAGTAGATAAGATGCCAAATTAAGGTGAATAGAAATTAGGAGTGGAACAAGATGTTAACAACAATAATTATAGCAACTAATTTTAGTATATTCTAATCATATTATATACTCATATTCCTCATAACATCCCCATTTTTCATATGAACAAGTGGAGACATTAATACATTAATTGCAAAGTGGGCTTAATACATTAATATGCAAAGTCATATTGCTAGTGGGCTTCCAATCTATGACTTTGTGTCCTATAAGTAAAGAGCATGTAAATATTATAAAATCTTGAGCAGGCTTCAGATTAAATAAGGCTTTTAATTTAATCTTTGTTTAATCTGTACTTTATTATGAAAATTTCCAAATTATAATTTCGTGTATTGTTAATGTACTTTCTTAATGTAACTATATATTTGAACTTTGAAGTTCTTCTGTTTCTTAAAAATCTATAATGACTGGCACTTTAAGCCTGATATCTTTCGTAAGTATTATAATGATCCATTTCTCATCCATAAAGTAATACCATAAGTGATAATGATTTTTCAGTTAGTCAGCCAATTCTTGGGATCATTATCTCAAAAATCTTTCCATGAGAATAATACAGAGCCTCCTTCCACACATTTGTCTAGCAGTGGCTCAGATGGCATTTTGTCATTTTACTTTAGGGGAAAGGAAAAGAGGAAGGTGGAGTGACATGAAGAAGATGGAGAAGAAAATATTAGATCTATATGATATTAAAGAGCAAGATTTGGAGTTATGATATGGGTGTCATTTGAATTTCACATCTTATTATTCCTCATTTCTGGGGAAACAGTTAGTTCTGAAATTCCTGCTCAATGTTTTGTCCAATAATCCTAATGGGATCCTGATACTTGCCATTAAAGTGTCTGAAAAGAGATTAAGGTTTTAAAAATTAGGGGTTACATGAGTATTACTGGGAAAATTCCCATAACTCCATTTTACATTGTGTTTGAACACCTTCAGCATAAAGTTAAGGTCTTGGTATTATTTAAGGTATATGCTGATCATTTGCGCTATGCACACATTACTAAATCAATAGTAGAGTTTTGTATGGTGGCCAAATATGAGCCGAATACATAAGAAGTGGTAGCTTTCTTAAGATTAATCACCAAAAATAATAAAATACAAATGTTTTATTTTAAATATTATTTAGTAGCCACAAAGTTATAAAATACCAAAAAAAATCACAAAATGTTCAAGACTTACCTGAATAAACCTATAAAACCATACCAAAGAACATAACAAATAAATGAGGAGAAAAATATGTTCCTGAAAGGAAAGCCTCATTATTTTAACTTTATCAATCTTGTCCAAATTAATCTATAAATTAATTATAATCCTTTAGTTGGTTTAGTTAATGATACAGATGTTCTTTCTTTTCTTCCTTTTTTAATTCTTTTTTATTTTATTTTATTTATTTTTGGAGGGTACTAGGAATTGAACTCAGAAGCACTTGACTACTGAGCCATATCCCAGCCCTATTTTTATTTTATTTAGAGACAGGGTCTCACTGAGTTGCTTAGCATCTCACTTTTTCTGAGGCTGGCTTTGAACTTGCCATCTTCCTGCCTCAGCCTCCTGAGATGGGATTGCACGGTGCACCATCGTACCTGGCTGTCTCTTGCATTTTATTTATTTATTTATTGGAACTAAGGGGTGCTTTATCACTAATCTACATTCCCAGTTCTTTTTTTTTTTAATTTTGAGAAAGAGTCTCATGGAGTTGCTTAGGACCTTGTTAAATGGCTGAGGCTGGCCTTGAACTTGTGATTTTCCTGCCTCATCCTCCTCAGCCTCTGGGATTATGGGTGTATGCTACCAAACACAAATTCAATAAAAAGTATTAAAGCAATTTGGCTGGTAATCAAAAAAATGTAGAGAATAAGATCACTTGTATATTTGCCACAATCACTATATAACATAAGTAGTTAGCATGGACACATTCTGTTTATAAATTTGAAGAATAGAACTGGATAAATTATTTTAAAATTCTTTATAGGTTTAAAAAATTCTATGAATCCATTATTTTCAATTCTAGGATGTTAATTCTATTAATTCATATTCAAAATGTTGCTTTCTATCTCTGAACACCTAAAGAAATAATCTAATTCTGTGTTGTCTTTGTAGCTATAAGTATGCTCCCTGTACCTTATTTTCCCAATTCCTAATTCTC
>CM053408.1:73114875-73132456 GCA_028644305.1 Xerus rutilus
AACAACCCAATCAATAAATGGGCCAAAGAGCTGAACACAAACTTCACAGAAGAAGATATACAATCCATCAACAGACATATGAAAAAATGTTCAACATCTTTAGCAATCAGAGAAATGCAAATCAAAACCACCCTAAGATTCCATCTCACGCCAGTCAGAATGGCAATTATCAAGAATACAAACAACAATAAGTGTTGGCGAGGTTGTGGGGAAAAAGGCACGCTCTTACATTGCTGGTAGAACTGCAAATTGGTACAACCAATCTGGAAAGCAGTATGGAGATTCCTTAGAAAACTTGGAATGGAACCACCATTTGAGCCTGCTATCCCACTTCTAGGTCTTTACCCAAAAGACTTACCAGGTGTATTTTTAAACATAATTAGAAAATATGCCTAGGGCTGGGGCTGTAGCTCAGTGGTAGAGTGCTTGGCTAGCATGCGTGAGGCCCTGGGTTCGATCCTCAGCACCACATATAAAAATAATGAATAAAATAAAGATTTATCAACAACTAAAAAAAATTTAAAAAAATAAAATAAAATATGCCTAGATAGTTTTAAGACTAGGATTAAATATTTAGGTTAAAATAAATCAAATCCATAACAAATTAATATAAAGTATCCAGCAATTGTAATAAAAACTTTCTTGGCTGGAATAAATGTGTTATACTGTTTTCAGTGGCCATTTAAAAATTAAAAAAGAAGTCAATTCAGAGTAACACTATTTATTAGAATGAAAATGAGATATAAGTCAGAACTAACTTCTGTATTCAGAAGGAAGTGAATAGCTACAAATAGAATTAAATTGTTAATATACTTTGGAATCTACCTCTTCATAAAACTAGAACTCATGGTATTCTGTTTCTTGGTTTATTTTTTAAGTTATCCATGTTTTTAATCTGTATCCCCAGATAATTCATTTAACCTGGTTTCATATATTGATGATACATTTTAGTTTTCCATTTTACAGACAAGGTAACTAAAGCAAATATAGGTTAAGCCAAAGTGACATAAACTAACAAAACCATTACTCCTATAATCTCCTTTGATGGTTACATTTCAAAGAGATGGCTTTCCAGTCCTTGGGAAAGGAAAGTATTATTATTATGAAAATGATTTGTTATTATAAATAAATAATAATGGTATGATTTGAACCCAGGCAATCTTATCTATATTATTATACCAGTTTGTCTAATCTCTAGCTTTTGCTCCTGCTCTATTTGCAGTTCATTCTCCATATAGCAAGCAAAATGAATTAGAAAAACATATCACTCCTGTGCTTAACAGAGGATAACAGTTTCCCACAAATTCCAAATTCATTAGTACAATACACAGGACCCTGCTTAAAGGGGTCCCTGTCTCTTTTTCTGAAGTCAACTCATCCTCATTCTCACTCACTTTATATGCATTCTGACTTACTACTGTTACTCCTATAAGCATACTAGAGTGGTTCTCACCACAGTACAAAGCAAAAAACTACACTTAGCAAAATTAAACAAACAATGAAGACTTCATTGAAGGTTATTGCAGTGGTAGAAAGGACAGAACTAAGTCTTCACTCTGCTGAAACAAAAATTGGTAGAGTTTTTTAAAGGCAGAGGTAAGAAGAATAGCTTAGGTATCTGTGCATACCAAAAGGAAAATTAAACTTGTACCTTTACACCTTGGAGCAAGGTGTCCACTGAAGTTAAGCTCCCACCTCTCATAGAAGCTAGGAGATAGGTTTGCCATCTCCTTTGATGGTTGATTTTCAAAAAGATGGCTTCCAGGTCCTTGGAAAAGTCATTTCCTGGGTTGTAAAATTGGCAAGAGATTTTGAAAGATTAACACACACTTCAAAGGAACAGAGAAAGAATTTATAATTACAAGTTTTGAAAGGAAATGCTCTAAGTGAAGAGATATTAGGGTCTATAGTCAGGTAAAAACCTGTGTAAAGTTTAATAAAGTTAAAGGAACCATTAAGTCTATCTTGGTCAGGACCTTTGCCCTTGTCTCCTTTCTGGAATGTTCCTCTACCAGTTGTCAGCATGACCCACTCCTTGTCATTAGGGTATCACTTATAAAAGGCCTTCCTTAAAGCTCTTTCCCCTACTAGAATATAAACAACCTGAGAGCAGGGACTTTGTGGTTTTATAAGCTGACATAGCTCTGACACCTAGAACTCTGTCTAGCGTGTTGTTTAAACTAATGTACTTCTGTTAACTGAAAGAATAAATGGAAAGTTCAGGAATGGAAAGGAAAACAGTATATGGCAAAGAATTACAAATATTTGTCATATAAAACTGAAGATGATTTTCTTATAAAACATGATTTTCTTTATTTTTCTTAATAAAGTAAAAGTAAAATAACTTTTAGTTAATGTGTATAGTAATAAAGAGGATCCTATGATCTTAATGATATCAGAATAAGAACACATGTCTATATTTAGTTTGGTTTTAGTGTTATTTGACCCAGGAGAAAAGTTCACAGTGACATTCACAGTTTGACAAATTACTTAAAATAAACAGTAATATGATATGTCCTACCTATTCCACAAAGAACAAAGGGATTGTCTCTACAGATCAGGCACCTGTCAGAAACATAAAAACTTAATAAATATAATAATTGACATATAATTACTAATGGCTTAACACTATTCAAAAGAAATAAAAACAATACATTTTATCCCCAAAAGGAAGGACATTTGATACAGATATACCTTAAAACATAAAGTGATAAAGGGTGATACAGAAATTAACTAACTTATTTTAAATTATCCTGAAAAAATAATAAGGTGTTATAGTAACTGAGAAAATCCTGGACTTTGGTTATTGTTTTTATTTTTCTTCCCAAATGTTATGAAGGTCTGGAAGTGGATGTTTTCAGCATCTTAAGTTACATAAAGCTCTGGGTTATTGATTTTCAGATATACAAATGTACAAATCCAGAAAAAATGTTTAGGAAGAGGTAAGGAGGCAGAGAAATATAGACCAGGGCAGAATAGACACTTAATCAAGTCAATAGTAGTAACCCACTGGTAAAATTTTTGGTTTATACATTTCCATCTTCAAATCAGAAGACAAATAAAATAAGTTCAGTTAAATATCTTTGTTCTCAGCCTCAATTTCCAATAAGTGAAAAATAACTGGCTCACTATTACAAAGTATGCCTCAATTAAAAGAAAACCAAAATAATAAATTGTTTTCTCATTTTACCTGTTTCTTTTGTTTTACTAGTTTCTACTAGCCTTTCCTATAGAGTCCATAGTGAACTCACAACACAAAGTTACATTTACATTAATAAATAATTTTTGTTCATTATTCTGAGATTTTTTAAGTATCTCTATATCCATTATAAGATGTATAAAATCTGTAATGATGCTATAAATAATCCAGTAAATAAGATTATCATCTACATTTTAGAGATGAGAAACTTAAATACAAAGAATGTAAACAGTTTACTGTAGTGTAGAAATTGGCAAATTGTAGTTTTAAAGGACAAATTCAGTTCCCATGAATCTAAATCATACTGTTTACACTGTTCCACAAGATCCACAGTGCCATTTCCACTCCCCTGTGGAAGACTGGGATAGTTAGCACAGGGCAGAATAATTCCACTTTGCCACTGTCTTAATCTCTACTTATTGTTTACAAACTCCCGATGCCTTTCACTAAAAGTTATGGAGGCTCAGTAATAAAAGTATAATTTGTCTCTTTATGTTTTGCAGCCAAGCCAAAGGGAAAGTCGTAATACATGCTGTACTAAAGTTTCAATCTTGTTACAAAAATAACGCAGCAAAATTTTGGGACAGAATTGAAACAATTTTACGTGAGAAACTAAAGGGCCAAACTGGGTCATTATTTATTGATTCTTCCTCATTTAAGTTTTCAGGTAAGCGTATGTATGGCATAGAATGGTTTTTATCTTTTAATTTGAACATGGTGTTTTGTTAAATAAAAACAGCATTCTTTTCTTGAAATATTACTTCATAGAAAACGATAACTATATTTATCCTTTTCTAAAGTGATCAGTGTCCCAAATAACATTTCTCTGCAAAGCAAGACAGCTTTAAATTCATGGTTTATTCTGTGGGGCATGATGTCACCTGATGTCTCAAGAATCTAGATTCCTAAATTCCAAAACTGTTGAATCCTCTTCAACATCAAACTTACTTCTTGATATACCTTCAGCAGAACTTGTCTCTCTCACTGTCACATACCATCTAATGCTTATTCCTGGGCACCTAACAATATGTGAAAGCCTCTAAAAGATGGAGGAAACAATTCTTCTGTTCTCAGAATAATTAGTGTCTCTCAAATCTTGATAACAGTAGAGCCAAGAGTGTGCTGGGCTATTGGTTCTCTGCTAAAGTGGACTAAAGTAAGCTAGGCTAATAATTCTTGTCACAAAATAGTTTGACCAAGGACAGGAAAGTATTGCTTCCCAAGGAAGGACTAATACGTTTGGGGAAAATAAATTAGGCCAGGTGTTCAGTTCATTTGCATGAAACATTCAAAGGATCAAAAAGCAAAACCTCAGGGAGGCTGAGACAGGAGAATCGCGAGTTCAAAGCCAGCCTCAGCAATGGCGAGGCGCTAAAGCAACTCAGTGAGACCCTGTCTCTACATAAAACACAAAATAGGGCTGGGGACCTGGCTCAGGGGTCGAGTGCCCCTGAGTTCAATCCCTGGTACCAAAAAAAAAAAAAAGCAAAACCTCAACATGTTTCTCCTGGATAAAGCCATCACATTATTGAAATGTGACTCCTTGGGTTATTATATGCGCTCTCTTAGAACCTTGTTCTCTTACAGCTTATTCTATGTGTATGCATATGTCATCAAAAAAAAAAACCAGAAATAAAGCAGGCTTCCAATTTGTAGGGAATTTTCCCACAAAGATTTATTTTTGGAAACTCATCTGCTAAAAACAAGAACTCAAATGTAAATAAGCAGAATTATATTCCTAATAGTCTTACAAACTTTAGGAACATTATGTACAATCCCATGAAAATAGACATTTTGGAGACCTTTTCCAGATATATTATTTTTCTCAGTAGTTTTGCTAAAATGCCATCCTATAATTCGCTACTGTTACTCCTCCTGTAAGAATACTAGAGTGGTTCTCACCACAGTACTGTGAAAGCAAAAAACTGCACTTAGCAAAATTAAACAGACAATGAAGATTTCATTGAAGGTTACTGCAGTGGTAGAAAGGACAGAAATGTCTTCATTCTGCTGAGACAGTAGTCTGCTACTGAGCTACATCCCCTATTAAATGTAACCTGTACTTTGATACTGTTTTAACTTCTATCTGTTGTTTAGAAACTTCTTATCCCACCCTCTTCACCCTTTATCAGCAGTTAGGTGCCTCATAAAATTGAGTGTGGTTTTAAGGGTACAGGAGGAAACACAATCCTTCTTAACAACACTTGATGTAAGTGATATGAGGCTCACATTCATGACAGCTCTCACCAAGATCAACTGTTAGTCGTTGTCACTGGTCACCAGGCAAACGATCTGTGCCATAGGGAACTGTAAAGTTTATTTAGGCAGTCAAAGTTTCTGTTATAGCACCTATTAAATATCCTGACCTTCTTATGCTGACTGATTAGTTCAGTAGCTTAGCATCTGCACTTAAATATTTCAAAGTTGTGAATTTCATTTTCATGTAAGCTGCTTAACAGTGGAAAGACACAACTTCCTACAACTGTGACTTAGACATTATTGGCCAGTAGTATTAACTACAACGAATCGCTAAATACAACACTGTGTTCTATACAATTGTGTGTAGAGAAAGATGATATAGCATAGTGGTTAAGGCCATGGATTCTACTATGAAATCGTCTGAAATTTGAACCCTAGCTCCTCTATATATTAGCTATTTGACTTTGGAAAATTTAAACATCTCTGTGCCTCAGTTTAACCATCTTATCATGGGAATGATAATAATTAAAAATACTTCATATGGTTATTGTGAAGATTTCAAATAACTAATTCACTATAAAGCATTTTTTAAAACATGACTAGTAAAAAGTATAATTAATTGTTAAATTTTTTATCAAGAGGAAAAAAAACATTTGAAATGTACATCCTATCGATTATATGTTTGTAAATCAATTTTATAGATAGACTACCTTTTTAATTAGTAGTCCTGCTCAAACTTCCCTCTAAACTCAGGCAGCTCTGGGTGAAGAGAAAGGAAATGGAGACATTCCTAAGGAAGAATGAACTCTTAAAGCACTAGGAAAGTAAAGGCAAGCTCCAGTCAAGCTCCCACCAAATAAAATCATTTTATCTCACAAAGCCTTAGTTTCTTCATCTTTAAAAAGAAGAGACAGTTTTCTTTTCTTAGAATAAATGAGCATCTAAAGCACTTAGTATAGTACCTAGCATAGAGCAAGTACTCATTAAATACTAACCAAGATAGATAGATAGACTATATGTAGAGATATAGATACACATATATAGATATAATTCGTGTGTGGGCATGTGCATACCAAGGAATGTTTTCCCAGTCATCACAGCTATTCTTCTGATAGCTGAATACTTGAATGTTCATTGTACAACCAATTGAACCTTAGGGAATATATGTTCATGCTTTTTATGTGTGGATTCAAAGCCAAGCAATAAGCTCTTTTAAAGAGATTTTACAAGCCTTGGGAAATTATTGCTCTCATAGAAATAAAAAGTTAATCTAGTAAAGTGTGCATGAACATTTCAGCACTTATTAATTATACGTACCTTAGGAAATTTTTTTATATAACTTGGTGGTTACAATACTAAATAATTACTAGGAAAATGCTTACTCATCTACTATTGGATAAATTTATTTTTCCATTTTATGAATAATTACTGGTTGAACACTGTGGCCCAGGATGTTTGGATAAAATTCTACCTTACAAATCATTTTTTAATTTATGCCAAATGTTGAATTAATTTTATTTCCCTATGTACATACCAAAGTATAAAAAGATATATAAAAATGATTTTGTTTGATAACTAAATTTTTTATATGAATAAGATTAAAAACCAAAATTTCTATAAATGCCATGCATATTAAGTCATTTATTTCAGATTAATACCAAAATTAGGAATAGTAAATATAGGTTACTAATTTTTAGTCCAGAGTAAATACATAAAAACACATAATTCATTGCCCAGTGGACATTTAAGACATGGTAGAGTGAAAAAAGACCTTAGAGATCTCTAGTCTGCTTGCCAAAATCAAGATTCAATGAAGTATAATGATTTATACTAAGTTAAAAAATGGGCAGATCCCAGACTTAAACCCATCTTCTCAGTATATTTGTGTTCTTTACACTTATTTTTGGTTTTCTGTTTCTGAGGACTGAAGTCAGAGGCTTTCACATGCAAGGCAAGCACTCTACCACTGAGCTATATCCCCAGTCCCCAGCCCCTTTCTAAAAATTTTGATATAGGGTCTCACTAAATTGCTAAGGCTGGCCTCAAACCTGGGATCAACTGCCTCAGCCTCCTGAATAGCTGTCTCTACACTTTTTAGGAATCAGTTTGGAACTTATGACTGCACTAAAAATCTACTTAGTCTATAGATTTCAAGTTCCTAGCTTAAAAAAAAAATCTTCCTTATTTTTCCAAATCTGTAGTTGATCATTCAAAATTCAGATATTTTAAATTCTGTCCTCAGTTTTAGCATCAATCAAGAAAGGATGTAAATCCATATAGAACTTAAAGAATTAGGTAGGATAAAATAAAATATTATGCAATACTAAATTTAATTAATAATTATGAATTAATTATACAAATGCCTCAATAGGTACTATGGAGAATTCAAAGAGAATATTGTCTTTCTCAGCAAAAAGTTTACCCACTTATGCTTACATTAAGAGTCAGTGTTGATAAAATTGGAGGCATGATTAGGATCATTATTTCACAAATGCATTTTAAACTTTTTTAGTATAAACTTTGTGATGTGGTATGGACCTAATGGTGTCATCATTTGATAAAAGCAAACAGTGACAGCAAGTTGCTAATGAGAACAGCTGAACACTCTTTCTGAAGACAACATGCCCAAAGCCCCGTGTTTCTCAGTCCAAGGGGCTCTACATCCTTGCCACCAGGTTTGGCTAATAATCCCAGTTGAGCTCAGAAATAAGATTCCCATGGAAGCTCTTTCTTTTCCTTCAGAGCACTTCTCTCAGTTTCTAAGTATATATTTACTAAGATGATAACCTACCATTTGATTACCAACTGTCTCTCCTACCAGACTATCTTCTCCATGAAAGCAAAGGACATGTTCTTTTTGCTCACTATTATATATTCAGAGTCTACCAAAAGCCTTGGTATATAGCAGTAAATAGTTGCTGGGTGAATTAATGAATTCAGTAATATCAAATCTGTAACTGACAACCAAAAGAGGATAGACTATCAGCTCAACTAAGGGGAGAAGCCCTGACAAAAATTATGATAGCTATGTTTTCAGTTCTTCCAAATTCAATACATATACCACTCCAAATGCATAGTAAAATGTATTCATTTTATAAAATGGTTGCCCTAGGACTTTAAAGTCTAATTCCCCTGAAGAATCCCAATTAAGGAGGTTTTATGACAAGTGTGGCTCATGTGTGCTACAAGAAGACAATGATACCTCCAGATTTAGGAAGTAAAGAAGGCTCAGTTATTAAGATCCATGAATATAATATGTAATCACATTTTTACTGATTCCTGAATCCCATGAAAGGTGACAGTTGCTACAGCCTTCCAAGTACTAACAAAATCGGTATTTCTATAGTGTTTTCTTCAATGAGAGGTCAATATTTTATCCATGAATTTGAAGCTCACTAGATCAGAAGACTTTCTATTTAGCACGAAAACTTGGAAAATTTTTTGATAGTATAGTTTTCCCCTGCCCATGAGTGAATTATTTCCTGAATAAAACTCTCATATGGAAAATTTCTTAAACTAATTCCATTGATTTCAATGGGAAAAGTTATTATGCATTCCCCAAACTCAAAATATGTATTCACTTATGCTCAAACAATATCATATTCCTTTAAACTAGAGATGATTGCATCAATAGTTTATTTACACAATTTCACCTTTATTATTTTATGACTGCTTATATAATATTATTAATCTGTTTTGTAGCTTCATCAAAACAGAATATGCATGTAAAATTTAGTGTTTATGAATTCAAACTTCAGTGCAAGATAGGAAAAAATGAAAGTAAGTATATCAAACAAGTTGGTCTCTAAACATGCTGCATTTGACTATCATTGCCATAAACTATCAAGCCATGAGCTAAGAAGAGAATGTAACACTAGACTATGCACTAACTACAAAGCTGCAAGAGGACCATGTAGTACCAGGCTCTCTCTTAGAAGCTGTATAAGAAAAAAAAACAAATCAGTCCTTGTAAAAACAAAGAAATGCCTCATATGCTAAAGTGAGGGTTTTAAATGAAATGCCTTATAAAGTTGAAAGCTCATAACTTTAATAGACATACTTAAGGGTATGACTATCATTTGTTTTAAAAAATAATGATCACTTCCTGCACAAAAATGCCTTGAACATAATGGTACATTCAAACTGGCAAATTGTATTAGTAAGAAAAATATTTTAAGTACTTACTCTAAATCATAATTGACTACAGTAAAACTTCAAATTATATATAATAGAATAATAACAAAGACTTTCATATACAAGTACAATGGTTCTGACTCACTATCATGAGTTTGACAAAAATAACAATGAAGCTCAGCCTAGCACTCCTTTGTGAGCATCTCACCAACACTGGGGTATGAATTATGTTATTAGAACACATTTTATCATATGGCTTAATCCTGGGACAAGGCATGGCTTCATTGTTTCATGCCTTAAGCAACTGAACTAACCAATCATCCTTTGATAAATTCTTTGATAAATCAGAGGATATTTTGATAAAGCTTATTATTATTAAGGGCTTTCTTAATGAAGAACCAATTTTCAGCTCTATAAGCCTGTTTTATAAGCAAAATGTTTAACACTTTGATCACCCAAAATTCCTTAGAAATGTCTTTTTAAAAAGGTAATTTTTTTAAACAGTTTGTATCTTATATTTTCAATAAAATACAAAAGTTCTTCTTAAAATTACGCTTTTCCAAAAATATTTTTCAAACTCATCACCAATTTATTGTGAATATCCATCACTATGGATATTCACTAATAAACAGTGGATATTATGCTACCCTTGAGAAATGTAGGGTTATTGACACCTTCACCAAATTACCTTAATATTTGAGTTTTAAGCTCTCATTTTCATTCTTTACATTTTATTTATTTTCATTCCTCAATGTGAACCAGAATTCCTGTTGTCACTTCTAGTTTCTCTATGTATTTTCCTATGGTCTTTTTTCTACCTAATCTTTTTTCAATTCATTTTAAACATTTTATAGTAGTTTAATATAAAAAGTAGAAAAGCAAACAGCTTTTGAATAAAGAGTATTGGACCTTCTTATTTAATTATATAAACTTTAGTACATTGAATTTTGGCTCCTCAGACACCTTTGTTTCTGACACTTGACTTTATTACGGAGAAAATAAGCTTCAAGTTTCCCCAAATATGCAGGACATTGTACCTGTTGTTATTTCAGAATGTCTTTCAATAAATTCAGGAATTCACTTAAAATGATATTGCAGCTTACAGTTTGAGATATGTACTATTAAATAATACAACTACATATCAGACACTGTCCAGACATTTGAAGTATAATATTAATAAAGTAGTTACTATATTAAAAATGACTAATACCAATAAGGCACATGAGATGCACTTCCACAAAAAAAATTGCATAAAATAAAAGTGGCCTACCACACTAATCGTTTTTATTTTCTAATCTCTGTCAAAGGAAAATCCACCACAATTTTCTAATAATTATTTTTATAGTTGGGTACTGAATTTTAAATGATTAACCACGTAGTGAGCCAATTCATTTAAAGAAGTAAATTCCAGAGAGAAAAAAATTAATACATTCAGCATGAACAAGTGAATACTACCAGTTGACAGTTATTTTGCACTAGAAATTCTTACATGCAAGTTGGCAAAAGAATATGAAGTAAAGAAATGATCTGAGAAGAGGGAATAAGAAGGAAACCTTGGAGAAGCTACATTTTAAGATGGGTCTTAAAGAAAGAAATGGCATGAGAGATCCACAAAGTCTTTACTGGATGAGACCTCAGTGCTGTGCCATCAAGTGCAGACCCTTAAAAGATGTCTAGGTACTTGGACAAAGCTAGAAATTTCCAAACTGAAAATTATAACCTAAATTTTAACTTTCTGTTCAATATGTACCCTCAAAAGGGTGCTTCCTTAGAAAAACAAGTATGGCATGTTAAAAGCATAAGACATGTGATCACATACATTACTACTATTCAGTACCTCAATATGACTAAGTATACTCCTAGGTATATGTCTTGTCCTCTCTGCATCATGTCAGCTTTTTGTACTGATTCCAAAACTTAAAGTCAACAATGATTTGCATTATAAAAAAGTACATTTACAGGCTGTGGTTGTAGCTCAGTGGTAGAGCGCTTGCCTCACACATATGAGGCAATGGATTCCATCCTCAGCACCACTCAAAAATATAAATGAAGATATTGTGTCCATCTACAACTAAAAGAACTTTTTTTAAAAAAGCACATATACAAATAAAAATAGATAATCCTGATTTTTCGTATTTCTTAAAATATACAAAAAAGTAAAAGGAGAAAATGGAGCACAGGTCTATTTAAAAACTATCATAGTTTTTAACTATTTAAAAACTGTGCACACAACTCATATTAATCTAATTTATTTTAATTTTATTACTAACATTTTCTCTTCATTGTCAAAATGATAAACATAGAAAGTATGTACTATTTAAAAAACCTAACCTGCATCACTCTAGAGGAATGAAAAATGATATCTAATGTCTAAACCCAGAGAAAATAAGTCTAACAACAAACATAAAGAAAAGCATTTATTGAGATTAGATATGAAGCTAGGTGACTAATCAAAACCTGCAGCGAGTAAAGGATTCAGATCCAAGCTCAGTCTCTTTGCTTTTTGATACAGACCATTCATATTACAACTCCGGAGTAGTTAATTTGTTTCCTTTGATGAAAATATCATGAATTGTTTCCATGATGAAAAATGATGATTTCTATGTCATAAATTTTTTTTAATTTTAGTTGTTTTTCTCAATAAGTTTCTGTGCACTTATAGTTTTAGAGTTTTCAGAAATCTATCAAATAAACATTTTAAAATATTCCATAAAGCACATTCCACAATAAAATGCAACCAAATTATTCTATATTTTTAATGTTAGAATTCTATGGAAACTATCTGAAAAATAGGATTTACCAATTTATTTACCATTTGGAATTATGTAAGAGTCACTTAAGTAGAGTTAAAGCCTGTGGCCTACATAAAATTTTTATTATAAATGAATTTACCATTGCTGTCAAATTATTCTTTATACTTAGAATCATAAATTTTAGTTTTAATTATTATTATATATTTTATATTTATTCTTTCAAGGCAAAAATCTTCACTGGAAATTAGACTTTTGGGGGAGCCCTCTTTATCAATGCATCTGAACTTGGTATGCATTGGACGTGGCTCAGTGGTTAAGCACTCCTGAGTTAAATCCCCAGTACCAAACTAACTCCAAAAGTAGTCATGGGCATGATATATTACAGAGCCAAAGAACATTTAAGCATTTTGTTCTAATCTAATATTCAACAGTCACTGAGCTGTGCTTAGTTTTCCCTGGATGAAATAAATTTCTGGACTCCTTCCCAAAAGAATATTTATTATCAGCAATTTCAAATCCCCTTTATGCTAAGTGACTTTTCTTGATATATCCAATTTTCTATGCCTAATTCCACCATAGTATGTGACAGTGCTGAGGATTGAATGCAGTGTCTCACACAGGATAGGCAAATATTCCACAACTGAGCAGCATTTGTAATTGCTTTCATTATGTGAAATAAAGAGGAAAAATACAGAGCAAGGTTATAAGTTACAGACAAAAATGATTTTAAAAATGAGTAATAATATTACCTAATAACTTACTAATATTAAATCTGTGACTTTACAATATATATATTGAGTTGGGAGGAATTCTGGACTCCGATTTCCTCTTATAAATTCCTGGCTTCTATTAAGTTTATTATTTGGCCAGGATGAGTTTATTCTTTGAGTTTGATATTTAAAATATAAAAAGGGGGCTGGGATTGTGGCTCAGTGGTAGAGCACTTGCCTCGCATGCGTGAGGCACTGGGTTCAATCCTCAGCACCACATCAAAATAAATAAAATAAAGATATTCTGTCCATCTACAACTAAAAAATATATTTAAAAAATAAATAAAATATAAAAAGAATAAAAACTCAGGTCACTTTAAATAAAGTTTGACTCTTCCTTTGATTTGGTTGTCCCTGTTCAATCCAACCCCTCCTACCCCAAACAATGACAAAAAATCACACACCAACTGGGATACCTGGTGAGAAGGTGCTTTGTCCCTGAGCTTGGGAAGAAGCAAACTTGGTAATGAGGGCCACCAGCTGGGTGGAATCCCCAGGACTACTGTATCTGAGAGGCTGGTAAAGTTCAACATAGTTAGATAGATCCAGGGAGATTGAAAATAATTGATGACCTCTGTCACCTGAAACTTGGATTTTAAAATGTTTTATTTTTTGATGCACTTGGTTTGGAAAATGTCAGAATGTAGACAGATTGGTGAAAGTAGAATGTAATCATTAGGCAGGAATAATTTTTTCAGTTAAGAATTATCAATGGAAGGCCGATGTGGCAGCTCATGCTAGTACTCCTAGCTCCTCAGGTTTTCTTGATCTTAAGGATTCAGGGTCAGGCTGGGCAATACAGTGAGACTCCATCTTTAAAAAATCATTAATGCATTACAACAGTTTATTTTATGTATTTACTGAGTTTATTTTTTGTGGTTCTGGGGATTGAACCCCAAGGCACTTTACACTGAGCAACATTCCCAGACCTTTTTTGTTTTAAGACAGGGTCTCATTAAGTTGCCCAGGCTTGCCTTAAACTTGCGGGGCAGGCCTCAAACTTATGATCCTCCTACCTCAGGCTCCCAAGTTCTATTGCATTGATTTTTAATTTATCTAGTTGTCTATCTTTTCCACTAGACTCTAAAATTATTGAGGAACCATGTCTTTTCTTGGACTGCTGGCCCGTGGGAGAAGACCAAGGCATAATTATTGAGCTGTTTTTTTTTTTTAACTGCTTTGTCTATTATCCTCTGATTCATCTCCCACTTGGCAGAAACAATGCCATTGCTTTTGTGTTGCTTCCTTTGTATGGCACAGTGAAAACAGAGTGTCTTAGATGACATTGTTGAATTCTTTATTCAGAGACAAATCTATAGGAGTTCCAGCCTCTGAGTCCTTAGGGACTTAGGAATAAAACACAGTCACACCAGTGACTCAGTCCAAAAGGATGATGGCTTAAGTCACTTCCCCATTCACTGTAGCCTGTCTTTCATGTAACCAAGTGATAATTATTCTATTGACTCTAAAACAATACAACTAAAAGTAAATTATAAGTCCAAAACATTTCTTCCCCTTAGCAAATCATGCATGAATAAAGAACTCCTCAAAGAACCAAGAAACTTCTGTGAATATAATAAGGTTTTTAAAGAATTAATCCTTTAAGTATATGAGTTAGCAATTTTCCTGTCCAGGTACAATTTTAATTATTTCTGAAAATCTAAATATTATTTGATATATTTTATCAAGCATCAAAATTCAAAACTGAACACTGGAGATATCTTCTCAAATAAAAAGTTAGCCTCTGAAAGGCAAGCTGTGAAGGATATGATAAAATGATGCCATCCTTCTCTTCAAGCAGGTGTGGCTCACATCTTCTCACAGCCCAACTGACTATTGAATGACTCTGGGTTTTTTTGTTCAGGCAGGTTGACTTTCTGGTAAAGGATTCTTTTGTCTACCCAATTTATTGTGCAACCTAATGTAAGAGTGCGTAACTGTAATTGGCAAGTAGAACTGGTGATACTCCTTTCTAGCTTTACGGAAATCCAAGAGCATTATAAAAATGAATCTCCATTGACATTTATAGTACTTACTTCATACATCACCTGGTTATTCCTTTTTGGAGAACTCTTTAAGTAGAAATTGCTGGTGGGTTTGGGGTTCCCTGTATCTGAAATTTGGAGCATAACTCATTGGTTCACCCTTTCTGCATACATTTCGCACCTGAATTGAGCAAGTTTGCAAATCTTCAGGGATATGAAGTACATAGCAAAATTATCTGGTGTAAATAACTTTATTCTGTAACATTCTCTAAAATGATTTTTCTATTCAAAAATAAGTAGACAACTTCAAAGCCTGCTTCATTGCTATATGACATTATTTTTTACATAAAATTAATGGAAATGGAATGGCATACTTAATTAAATATTTCAAATAAGCAAAATTTACCACTTGAAAGACTATTAATTTTAAAAGGATTAAAATAAATAGTAAAATGCACTCAACACAAAATGTACTAAATATAACAATGTATGTATGTGTGTTTGTTTTTTGCTTTCCTAGTTAATAGCATTCTTTCTTAAAGTATAGTGACTTAACTGTCCTATTCTAGTTCCCCCAAAATGCAGAATCTAAGACAAAAGTTTGCATGTAGTAGTAGATCTGAGAAAGTGAGTTGGTATTACCAAGGACAGTTCTACCCCCATCCCATGGGACCTAATGAACTGTATCGCTCTATGACTACATATGGAAGCATTTGTCCATCGGCTCTAATCTTTGGTCAGTAGCTCAACCAGTATAAATTCCTATATGTCCTAATTGTTGATCACTGAATATTCTGTGGGTTTCTTTTGGCAGACATGAGATGTCTAATGTACTTACTTGAGAAGGGTGCCTATGACATTGACCTGAGCAAAGCTGATCCAAATTTATATGATCACCACAACTGTTGCATAAAAGATGAGCCAAGATTCAAAGTGGTCATAAAAAAGTGTCAAATACATTCAGTTTTCTATGATATGAGTTCGGGATAATGACAAAGGTCATCATTTCTCATATACTTTAGTACTTTTCAGGACCAACACTGCTTTTTCAAATAACTTAGGGTGCCAGGCAGTGGCGCACACCTGTAATCCCAGGGGCTCATGAGGCTGAGGCAGGGGTATCTTAAGTTCAAAGCCAGCCTCAGCAACTTAGTGAGGCCCTAAGCAACTTAACAAGACCCTATCTCAACATTAAAAATAAAAGGGCTGGGGATGTTGCTCAGTGGTTAAAAGCCCCTGGGTTCAATTCCTAGAAACTTAGGGTAAAGAAGTTGAGAGTCTTTTTAGAAACAGAATAATAATTACAAGGATTTTATTACTCTCTATGCCAATTTATGAACATAGAAATTATATAGTCAAGATTGAGTAAAATGATTATGCCTACAAAATGTTTCTAAAACTAAAATTACTATTATTATTTAAATAAAATGTGTTCATAAATGTACATATTTTCATTTTCTTTTCCCTTGACTTTTAGATATCGCAATGCCAGTAGCAGAAAATCTTCTCCATACCTGTAAGTTTATCAACAAGGAGTTATTTTCTATTGAAATTTGATTTCCTTGAATGCCAAAAAAGACCTCCGTTTGAGAGTCAATGTTGTTATACCCACAAAGGTGTAGCAAGAAGCCTGCTTATAAAAACTTATATAAAGGTTACTGCAGCTGGCCTTAAATTCATTGATACCATGGTTTTAAAATGAGGAATACATTATCGCATGCCAAAATGGCAAGGGGACCTAGGGATAAGCAGTATAATTAAGAACCTAGAATCTAAAATCAGCTACCTATGAGTTTTGAGTCCCAGATTTGCCACTTAACGAATGCATGAATTTATGTGGCTTACTTCTCAAAGCCTTAGTTCCAAATTGTTGTGAAGGTAAAAATAAGGCGACACAAAGTACTTATAAGAGCATGGGGCTCACAGTAAGCACTCAGTACATGTCAGCTATCTGCATTTTCTCTTTTGTCTCTGAAAACTAAGCAACTAAGTTTGTGCACAGAGAAAATAGATGCCTTGTGTGCAAGCAGCTTCTTCCTCACACACCAAAGCATTCTGCTTTCACTCTCCCACTACTTGTACTGGGAAATATGATCCCCAGGGTTGCTGGAACCTGGTGCAAACTGTCAGGAAAAGCATTGCTTTTATCTGGGGTCTGAGACTAACTGGGGCAGCTGGGTTAAAGGAATCACCCTCCAGAACCAGGTGACACTAACCCCATCACTTTAACTACATAGCTACTTCTGATAAATTTGGGCAAAATTTAAACACAGAGCTATATTAGATTTTTTTCCCCTTTCATAGATTTTGACTGAACAATCCTCAAGCACCTTAATAAGACATCTTTTTTTTTTTTTTTTTTTTTTTTGGTACTGGGGATTGAACTCAGGGGCACTCGACCACTGAGCCACATCCCCAGCCCTATTTTGTGTTTTATGTAGAGACAGGGTCTCACTGAGTTGCTTAGTGCCTCGCCATTGCTGAGGCTGGCTTTGAACTCGCGATTCTCCTGTCTCAGCCTCCCTAAGTGCTGGGATTACA
>CM053408.1:73132556-73146694 GCA_028644305.1 Xerus rutilus
TAAGACATTTTGAAGTAAATTTTTACAGTGAAGAACTTTAGTATCCATAAGATCAAAATTCACATTTGGGAGTTTGTTGAGTTCATAGTAGATAAATAGTCAAGAAAGAAATAAGAACAGTGGTAAGGATGAGATCATCCAATCAGTCTATCCCACAGCTAAAATGTCTCAAAGACTTTCATTCAGTATGGTGAATTTGACTTGGCCTATCTAGGATTTTGATCATATTTTTTAAAAAGACGTATAGTCAAGAAAAATCAAGCAAGATGTTGGTATATAACATGATAAAGTATTAAAATATAGTAATAGGGCTGGGGTTGTAGCTCAGTGGTAGAGCGTTCGCCTCGCATGTGTGAGGTTCTGGTTCTGGGTTCGATCCTCAGCACCACATAAAAATAAATAAAGATATTGTGTACAACTAAAAAATATTTTTTAAAAATATAGTAATAGAAAAAAGGAGTAGAGGTTAGAAGGATAGAGAGACTATAAGAGCTCTGTAGATTTGCCAATGTTTCTGAAAGTATCAACCAGCAATATCTATTATGTTCTTTAAATCCTTAAAATTTACCATATGATCTCTTTTGACATAACAAAGATACAAGGTGCCACGTAGAACTTCAGCAAAGGTAATAACAAGGTGATACTGCAGAGGTGGTGGCTGAAAGCTTAAGAGACACAACAATCATGAGTAAATGAGAACTTAGAATGGAAGTTGATGCATGGATAGAAGTTAAGTGAGAATTATGAGTAAGAGCAAAAACAAGGAAGCCGTCACCCAGGGGATGTTCCTATTCCACAGAGAAGCATCTTTGTTTTTATATTCCTGTGAAGGAAGTTGAATAAAAGCCAACTTCCTCTAGGAGTTGTCCAAAAAGAAGGGAGGATAGGGAGGAACCATTATACCTCTGGGTTCTGGATTATTTGTTTTATCCTTTGTAGCGTCCATAGTGAGGCAGTGGAAAGAAAAAGAAAAAGAAAAGGGAGTTATAGTCAATGAGTCAGTGTGAGGGCTTTTACTCAGAAATAGCAGCTACAGAAACTGCAGTTCAGCTAAATGATTCTTATGAAGTGGAAGTCTTAACAACCTGAGAATAACCTAAAATTAAAAACAATATACAAACTTAAAAGACATTAGAGGGTCTGTAAAGCCTTTAAAATAGTCTACATGACTCTTTCCTGTGATTTTAATATCTTTCTAACTTCAGGAAAGAATATCTCAAAGTACATCTAGCATTCTGTATAATTAATATGCACACCAATAAAAATATTTTAAAAGCCCATTTCTAATAATAATCATTTGAACTTTTACTGCTTGCCATCTGTTATTCTCAAGGTACTTTACTAAAAATAGGTAATCTGTGAAATTTGAGAAAAAACAAAATCTCTGTGAAGAAATTGAGCAGCTAATCTTTCCAATTTATTTATATATTTTCATTCTTGCTATAAGTACCTTTCTCTAATCCAGGCTATCACATCCTTAACACTATTGACAGAACCAGACATTCATTTTTTCAGTAGTGCTCCTGTTAATACAGGACATTTAGAAGCTTCCCTGGCCTTTACTGGCAAAATACCTCTAGCCTCCTTGATATATCCCAATTGTGATAAGCAAAAATGTCTCCGACAGGGGCTGGGGCTGTAGCTCAAAGGTAGAGCACTTGTTTCGCATGTGTGAGTCACTGGGTTCGATCCTCAGTACCACATAAAAATAAATATATAAAATAAAGATATTGTGTCCATCTACAACTAAAAAATATTTTTTAAAAAAATGTCTCCAACATTGCCAAACATTCCTAGGGAGATAATGTTCAAAGCTAACTCTGGTTAAGAGTCACTGCTTTAATCTATACCCTCCACATTGATTATAGTAAGTTTTTTTGTTTTTTTTTTTTCACTCTCAAAATGCTTTGAAACATATCTATTACAGAAAAGAACTTTGTAATCAAGTATTTTTGCTTCAATATGTCTCATAGATTATAACATATACACTTTATTTCAACAACCATTTGTTGAGCTCCTGTTATTATTCTTTATGGTAAGTTCTGCAGATACATTTTTTTAAAAAAGATATGACCCCTAGCCGGGCATGGTGGCGCAAGCCTGTAATCCCAGCACTTAGGGAGGCTGAGACAGGAGAATCGCGAGTTCAAAGCCAGCCTCAGCAACGGTGAGGCGCTAAGCAACTCAGTGGGACTCTGTCTCTACATAAAACATAAAACAGGGCTGGGGATGTGGCTCAGTGGTCGAGTGCCCCTGAGTTCAGTCTCCATTATGAAAAAAAAAAAGATATGGCCCCTGCTTTCTATTAATAAGATAGTAAAAGATACCATAAACTTTTAAAGGACAAATTTGGTGTTTAGGTGGAGTAAAGTTAGTTCATCAAGTGAACAAGATGGAAAGAAAACTGCAGATTTGCTTTAAAGACTTCAGAGTCTAGAAGTTTCTCTGCATCTAAATAGGCAATAAAGCACAGTCCTAATTCATAGACTCCTGAAATTTTGGAAACTGACTGGCTTTCTTCACATGTCATTTATTTATATAGGTATTGTGTATTGTGATGTTAGTGGGAATATATTTCAATCTATTTGTTTCTCTTCAATATATCTTTCACATTCATGTTCACTCACATTTTCATAGGGATGTTTTTATAGCACTAATTCATTGCTCAACAACGCCCTTCGCTAAAATTAAAATGCACACATGTCCCTGTGCAACTCAGTAATGTAATGGTTATTTTCTTCTCAATTCAAACCTATAATTTGAATTTACCTCTTACATCAGGTCATAGTGAGGCCATACAGATATACAAAGCATTTGTGAGTGATGGCTATAGGGAAAGAAGATGTCAATCTGTTTTGAAGAAATTCTCAGTAAATCTCATGTCAGCAATAAGTCCATCCTAATTTCTCCAACATAGTGAGATTTTCCTCAGTCATTAATAGTGAGACATATTATGGAAAGTTAATTTACTACAGCAAAATTAAGTAATACCAATACTGTTGAACTCTATTTTAAACAGGTTGTGGGCAACGCACAATAACTCGCTCTGGCAACAAAATAGCAGGGGGTCAGGATGCAGAGGAAGGAGAATGGCCTTGGCAAGCTAGCCTTCAACAGAACAGTGTCCATCGATGTGGAGCCACTCTGATTAGTAACAACTGGCTTATCACTGCTGCTCACTGTTTTATAATGTAAGCTCTGGCCCAGATGAAGGTCTAAATGTCACTTAAGTATCTAAAATTCTGATAAATATCTTTCAACAATGTGTTCATAAACTATACTTCCAACTCTTCGATATTGTGAGATATACCCTCAAAATTATTCAATGATTTATCAGTAAAATAATAGATACAGTCAGTTTAGAGAAGGATTTGTGGAATGTTGCTCACTAATGACAGTTTGGATAAGATAATTCTTTGTTATGGAAAGCTGTTCTGAATACTGTGGAATATTAGCAGCATTCCTGCTCTGAACCAGCAGCATCTCAATACTGAGAACCCAAAATGTCTCCAGACATTGCCAGATGCCAGGAGAAAATGGCCCTCAGTTGAAAACCACTAAGAGTTATTTACTTCAGTTTTATAAAAGAAAACTTAAAATTCCAAATTGAACATGTATCTTCTATTTCTTTTTCATCATTATAAAACTTGGTTTCATTTAATCATAAGTATCTTAATGCATGTTCCCATAAATCTACAGCCTCAATTGCAAAATGATGATTTTTAAAGAAGATTTATTATTGCTTAGAAAGTGTGAACTTTTTCACCTACAAGATACTTACACTTTGGGCTGGGGTTATGGCGCAGTGGTAGCGTGCTCGCCTAGCACGCATGAGGCACTGGGTTCAATCCTCAGCACCACATAAGAATAAAATAAAGATATTCTGTCCACCTACAACTAAAAAATAAATATTTTAAAAAAAAAGATACTTACACTTTCATTTGATGATTCTTTTCATTTTGTTTATTAAAAAGAAATCCTTGTCAACCTGGAACGACTCTCTTCAAAATCATGCTTGTTTATTATGTTTCTTTAGTAGGATTTGAAAATGTTCTAGCAGCACTATTTGTAGTACTTAATATACAAATTCTTGAATAATTAGTAAGTCAAAAGTATTTTCTTTATAGTCTTTAATGGTTGAAAGAGATGATTTATACTATTTAAGTTCCATAAATGCACTCTAATCACATAGCCTTGCCCACTTTTTACTTAATATTGTTTTATGTTGTCATGTTCATCTTTCTTTTTTTTTTTTTTTTTTTTTTTAAATATTTTTTTAGTTGTAGATGGACACAATGTCTTTATTCTATCGCTTTGTATGTGGTGCTGAGGATCGAACTCAGGGCCTCACGCATGCGAGGCAAGCGCTCTACCGCTGAGCTACAATCTCAGCCCTCATGTTCATCTTTCTAGATCTCTCTTTAGTACTTTTAGTATTTTCTATTCAAAGCCAGAAATAAAATATAGTTTCTCTGGGCTATCTTTTATAAGATAGTAAATAGATATCCCAAGTTTCATCTGTTATCATTATTTTTATATTTCCTTTTACATGTAGCTTAATTTGGGCATGCTTCTAAGTACTATGGGAGCTCACACATATCTAATTATTTTTAAAAGATTAAGATATTACGTCCTACAACTCTAAAATATAGTATTTTTAATTAAATCTATTTTTTAGGGCAAATAATCCCAAAGACTGGAATGTGAGTTTGGGCTTCTTTTAAGTGATCCAAAAACACAACGAACTATCAAGGATATTATAATTCATGAAAACTACCATTACCCTGCACACGATAATGACATTGCTCTTGTGCATCTGTCTTCACCAGTATTATATACAAGCAACATCCGAAGAGCATGTCTTCCAGAAGCTACTTATAAATTCCCATCCAATTCAGATATGGTAGTCACTGGATGGGGAACATTAAAGTCTGATGGTGAGTTTTGAACCTCCCTGCATTACATGGTTTGAGTTTTAAAAGCTAAAAAGAAATCTACTCAGAATAATAACTAAATCTGAAAAATACTTACTCTGGATCATTCCACAGATGCTAATGTGCAAAGGATTGAAAATGATCCTCAATATAATTCATGCAAAAACTATAATTTCATAGAGCTGTTTATCATAATTCTCCTTAAAATGGGGCTTTTTACAGAAATTTATTATTTGGATACATAATTCCTTTTCTTCCATTTCATTTATTCATTGAATAAACATTTATTTTGACTATGGTCTGGATACTTCAAAAGATAAAACAGACAAATATCCCTACTTATTTTCTTAGCAAGGAAAAAGCTTTCATTCTCAGTAAAGAAAAACAAAAATTTCAAAATATAAGAAAGAAGTAAATATATATAGTGTGTTTCATGTATATAAGTGCCAAAGGAAAAAATAAGGACTCCAGAAGATTGAGCACTTCTGATGCAATGAGAAGGGTAGCCCACAAAAGTAGATGATACTTGAGTAAAGTCCATTTATATAAGTGCATCCTTATAATTCTAGTGATGTAAATATTTAGTGGCTGTTTGTGTTTATATATGCATTTTAAAAAGAGAAAAATTTTAAATTAATTCCAAAATTCAGAATTATAGTAATAAACAATTGAAAATCTAAAAGTGATCATGAAATTTATCTTCTGGGATATGAATTTTGAATTTTGCTTTCTAAGGCATATATGTAGTAAGTATAGACAATTTTTTTAAATCCCATCACACTCTATGTCTAAATGTGGTAATTAAATTAAATTACTAATTTCATTTAGTGTGTTCATAAATATTTCTTGCTTCTTTGTTACTAAAAAAGAAGAAAAATAAAAGTTGAATGAACATGTTTTACATTGATTTAGAAATTGTACGTAATGTTAAAAGTTAGAACCTAGTAACCTAGCCAAAGAAATTAATATTGGCTTTAGAAAAATTATATAATTTTCTTCCTTTAGGAAAAATTCCTAATATACTTCAAAAAGGATCAGTGAAGATTATAGATAATAAGACCTGCAACAGTGGAAAGGCATATGGTGGAGTTGTCACACCTGGAATGTTGTGTGCCGGGTTCCTGGAGGGACGTGTGGATGCCTGTCAGGTAAATCTGCCTAGTCCATTTTCCAATTTTTTTTCTTATAATTTTAAATTTTCAATTAACCAATTCAATTTTTCTCAATTTTTAAAAGTTTAAGTATGTTGCACAGCCAAATTATCTAATTAAAATTATGTTAGTATCAGTTAGGACTCATTAAAATACTGAAATTCTAAATCACCCTTTCTGTTATAAGAAGTAGTGAATGGAAGTGAGGAAAAGACTCAGTTATAATTAACAATGAAGAGAAAAACAGATGGGTAACTAGTTTGGTCTTTGAGACACACTGAACTTGTAAAAATCTATATATTGGAGCTTTTATAATTTGGCTCCAACATTCTAAATATTTATTTATTTAATAATATTGACATGGTATTCTCATGTGCCAATTCTTTACAAATATTAATTTATTCTAGTTATGTAAATTCTCTGCTGCATGTTCATATTATTTTAAACCCAATTTCTCCGATGAGAAACAAAGAGATAAAGTAACTTGTCTAAGCTCACACAACTAGTAAGTGACAGAACTAGAATTTCAATGCAGGATATTTGGCTCTTGTGCCCATACTCTGAACTCTACTAAGTTTCCATTCATTTTACTTAATGTGCCTCTCATACCTCTATTTCTGTTTAAAAGCAATAGTCCTAAAGCTATCAAAAGTACTACCATAGTTAGTTATTTAGGCAGGCAGAATCGCGGATAAGTTTAGGAAGAACCTCATTTTATTCTTCCATTCTTACACATAGTGATTTATTTACTACTACGTGCCAGACCCTGTGCTATGCAAAAGGAAGTTAAAATTAATGGAACATATTCTTGCACTCTAGGAGCCAGTGGACATGCAAAAACAAGTATATATAAAACGTAATTATTATCTCTAATTAATTTCCTATTTCCAATTGTTCCACTAACTAAACCTATTCTTTGATAAGAAGTACTTAAATCCCCATTCCTTCAATTTTCTCAGTCCATCACCCCTAGCCTCATGACTTAACTTTATGAAACCTAGAACCCACATTTTATTATTTCAACCACTGTTTACAATAACCTCAATGACTTAATCTTCTACTCCCCTGACACCTGTACTAGTTATCTTCAATCACAGAATAATCATCTTTCTTTTACTCTTACATAAGCACACATAGAAGAAATTTTGCCTTCTTGTAAACTGTAGTCATTTACTCATAGATTGGTCTAATATTATAATTCTTTAATGAATCCCTCATTGTGCTATGTCAAATCTTCATTATATTCTTTACCTAACCCACTATGCCCATATCTTTCTTAACATATAATATTTCACTGAAATATTTTCCAGTGAAACAGAGTATAACAACAGTTGACAGGAAGGTAGGGCAAATGGAGGGTTGTTTAAAGGGTATAAACTTTTAATTATAAAATTAATAAGTTATGGGAATCATATATATAGGATAGTGACTTAATAATTATGCATTGTATACTTGAAATTTTCTATGAAAGCAGATTTCATACAAAAACATAAATATATGACATCAACAGTTAATTTACTTGATTGGGTGAATTGTTGCACAATGTATTTATATATCAAAACATTATTATAACAAATACATTCAATGTTTATTTGTCAATCACACTTCAATTTAAAAAATATATAAAATACATCCATCTGTCTGAGAAGAAGGGGATAGCCATGTAAACTTAACATAAGTGAGCTGAGAAATCAAAATGGACAGGACAAGGAACAGAGAGATGGCCACCTGTTATTTTCCACTGACTCTAAGAATTATACTAGGTTCCAGGCAAAAGAACAAGATTTTTTCAATTATCAAATGACAAGAGTTTGGAATGGTGACCTGAGAAATGAGAAAAGAAATTGACTAGAGGCATAAAAAATATTTCTTAAAGGAAATTTTTTAGCATGATTTTGTTTCCCTGTGTATCAGCGAGCACAGGCTATGCTGGGGAGGAAGGTAAAGAACTCAAGATACTGTTGATAAGAGCAGTGGTATGGGTGAATCAAGGAATGTAACCTGCATAAAGAAAGATAGGAAGGAGGAAAAGACCTGATATACTAATAGGACAGGGAAGAGAAAATTAGTATTCTTAGTGAGGATGAAGAGTAGATACAGAGCATAATTGGAATAAGACAAAAAAGGATTGGCACATACAACCATAATGCTAAATAATGTTGTTTCAGAAGTGGAGCAGTTCCAGGTAATGACAAGAAGTGATGTGAAAAGGTTGAACAAATATGTAAATGATCAAAGCCAGGGAAGCTAAGATACTGTGGGTCAAGATATTAGATGCATCCTATAATGTGTGTTAAAATAATCTGAGATGATAGAAAAAATTAGAGCAAAGGGAAATCTAGATGCTAAGGTGTTCCATCATTCTGCGAATGGGCTAAAGATGAATGGATGAAAATTATAAGAAGTGTAGAAAGGTGTTAGACCAATTATACAGTTCTGCAAACGGAAACAAAGTTTGAACATGAATGAAGAGCAACTGTCCAGTGTTGGTGCTCAGTAAATACAAACCTTCCCTTTTTCCCAGTATCTGTCTGGAAATAAGGGACATGGGGAAACTAATCAGAGTTCCTCAACATATTGATGATTTCATAAGCAATAATACATTCAGTAGCTCCTTTGGATAATGACTGAATTGAAACTTTCATACATGTTTCCATTATTATATTGTTATATCCATATATATATCTTGGATTTAAGTAAATGAGCATATGACAAAGAATATTCTAGATTAAATCATTTTAGTTTTGAAATATCTAGGGTTTTTTCCCTCTTCTGTCCTTCTCTGTCATTAGTAAAATATGCAATATTCACCTTTAAAATGTATTAAAATTTAGTAATTGTTATATATGCTTTTTCTCTCTAGGGTGATTCTGGTGGACCATTGGTTAGCACAGACTCTAAAGGCATTTGGTTCCTTGCTGGTATTGTAAGCTGGGGAGATGAATGTGCTCTTCCAAACAAGCCTGGTGTCTACACTCGAGTGACATACTATCGAGATTGGATCATGTCCAAAACTGGTCTCTAGGGCAGAAGTCCTCTGTAAATAAAAGCTCAATGATTATATGCTTGTTAAAAATGGTTCTAATGCCAGACCACCTTTAACTTAGATATTACCTCTTCTGCATATTTAATGAACCAAATTTAAACACATATAATTTTAGAACTATGAAAACTTTCTAGACTTTGAAAATGGCTTAGTGAGACTATGAACTAGGACATAAAATTTTCTTCTTTGCCCCTTGCTAGCTTGAAAGTAAATGTGTGAGTAATATGTTTTCAGTTTATTAACGAACTATTCTCTGCTGATTTGTAGATCCAAATCCTCTGGAAAATCATTGAATAGGTTTTACCAATAAACTCCCTTCTGAGGGTAGAAACAATCCTCTGCTGACAAGCACATAGATTCCAGAGGATCAATATATTTGTAGTGTTGCAGTTTAGTGAGTTGCAGTAATAATAATTACTCTGGAAAATCTACTTCTTTTCTTTCTGGTCCTGTGCCAATGCTAATCCCTTCTCTATTTATGGCTTCTTCATCTTCAGTGACAGAAAACAACAAGATGATGCCATATGGTACATTGAATATATCACAATGATTCTTGACTTATTCTCATTCTCCTTTGAGTTTGAAAGTGAGACCTCTACATGATTCTGACTTGTACACACAATAGTAACATTATCCTCAGACATGTGGGCTTTGTTTTCAAGATATGCCTTGAATATGCAAATAATGACATGTTGAAAATCTCTAAAATCTTAAAATTTCTCAATAATACAAAGTATCGACAGGATAAGTAATGTAAAAATTTTGCTTCCACTTCAATATCTTTTGGCCCATACAGAAACATCCTAGCTGTGGGCATACATGGGCCAAATCATCAGGTCAGTTGCCATTTATCCAAAATATTGTCTCCTCTCCAAGTGCTTTTTTAGACAGTAGTCCATAAGTGTCTCCATAGGAGGTTTTCTTTCTCCTTTATATCACTAATAATCTACAGCTACCACCAATAACCTCCATGATGTAAATGTTCTTATAACACCCCCAAATTACATTAATAATAGTAGCTAATATTTATTGAGTCCTTACTATGTACCAAGCACACTTTATGTGTATTATTACATTGAACACACCCAACAAAAACCCAGGTGGATTGTTCCCTTAGTATATCAATTTTATAGGTAAGGAAAGTGAAATGTAGAAAAGTCAAGTAACCTTCTGAAGATCAGTTTATAATTGACTAAGCAGAGATTCAAAATCAGACAACTGTATCTCAGAGCCCAGACTTGTAACAACTAAGTTATGTTATGTGATATTGTTACAACTAATACTCTACCTAGTATTCTAAAATGTAACATTTTTCAGAAACCTAATTGATAAATTAGTACTATTGCTTTATTAAATACTTTGACATATCTTGTATATATTCATAAGAATATGTATTCTGCCATTTGATGTTTTAGAAATTAAGAATAAACAAAATGAAACTATATGCACATCAGTAAAGATTGACCTAGCATAGATCCAGGTACCACTCTTGTGATTGAGGAGGCGAGGGGCTCTTAATTGACAAAACTTCAGGTCTCATAGGGGTATTTCCAGAAAAAAAATCCTAGATAGACTTTTTAAAAATAATAGCTATCCATTACCCAATGCAAAATGTGCTGCCTTCTGAGTAAATAAAATGTAATTCAAAATCATAATCTCACAATGAACAGATTCTGTATTCTCATGTTATTAAGTTATAAGTCACAGATTTTTCATGTTATTCATATTCTGCTATCTTGGAAAACAGCAATATGGACCTCTTCACCTAATATTTTTTATGTATGAAAGGAGTACAAACTTCGTATGAGAAAAAAAAGTAAAAATATTTTATTTTTTATTTAGAAAATAAATTTAACACGATGACAGATACATTAAGTTAGCAAAATTTTAGAATGTACCTCCAGATAAGACTGGCTTGAATGAACCCACCAGTATGATGATATGCTGTATAATAATAGATTCCCTTTTCCTCTGTACAAGTCAAAAATAGGAAGTAATGACAATAATAAGGGTGTCTCCCCACCTGGGCACCATTGTCATAATTACTGAGTCTCTTCAAATTTGAGCATTTCTGCTATAAATAGTATATAGAAAGAGTTCATGATGAGAACACATGCGAAAGAATTGAACCATCAACAAAAACTAAAAATTAATTTAAAAATTAAACCAAAAAGCTTCTGTATTGCAAAGGAAACAATCAAAAATGAAAAGAAAAACTACAAAAGAAGAAAAATACCTACAAACCATAGTTTATTATATCCAAATACATAAAAATACCACACAACTTAGTACTGAAAAGGAAAACCAATAACCTGATTTTTAAAAGGGTCGAATAGTCTAATAAGACTTTTTCCAAGGAAGACACACATACAGATGCCCAACAAGTACATGAAAAGGTGGTCAACATGACTGATTATTACAAAATTGAAAATTAAAACCATAGTGAGGTGTAACAACAACTGTTTGAATGGCTATTATCAAAAAGACAGGAGATAACAAGTATTGGCAAAGGTATAGAAAAAATTGACGCTTGTACATTGTTGGTGGGAATGTAAATTGATACACCCATTATGGAAAATAATATGAAAGTTTCTAAAGAAATTAAAAACAGAATTGCCATGTGATCCAGCAATCCCACTACTGGGCATATATGTAATGGAATTAAAATTAGTATTTCAAAGACATATTTGCACCTCATGTTCACTGAAACATTAAGCTAGATATGGAAATAATTTATCCATAAGGGGAAATGGATTTAAAAAATGTAGTATACACTCACACACAATGGAATGTTATTGAGCCATAAAAGAAAAGGAAATAATACCACTTATGACAAAATAGACAAACCTGGAGAACATTATGCCAAACACAGAAAAACAAATATTGAATGATATCTATTGGATATGGAAAATGACAAGCTGCCAGCGCCCGCGCCAGCACAAAGGGAAACCGAGTCGGCAAGGGAGCCTCAGATGAAAATCACTCACACACACACACAGAACAAGGCAAGAGAGACTCTTTTATTGAGCTCACGTCCCTCTTTATATATGCAAAGATGCCCTATATCTCGCAAGCGCTACAGGGTGCACAGGGTGTGACTATTCTACTAGCACCCTGAGGCTATTCACAGGAATGCAGATCTGTTACAAGAATGCGGAACTATGGCCAAAAGCACATGATTGAAAAACCTGATACTGTTGCACATTATGTACTGTGGAGACGCCCAGGCCAGCTCTCTCCCACAATTCCCCCTCTCTTTTCCTAGAGCCTGTCTTAGGTCATGGGAACTCTGGAACACAGCTTACCCATCATGGGAGAGTATACCTTCTGATGATATGGTATACTTCCTGTCTTAGGTTGCTTGTGACCACGCCCCATCTTACCCATCATTGGCTTTCCTAGGATTGCGCAAAGCCCAGCCAGATCTGAGCAGAAAGGTCGTTTTTAAAGAGCTATCATGGCCTGATTGATTTTGAATTGATCTTACAATTTTGCAAGATCACCATCCCAACAGTACTATGGCAGCCAACAGGAGTACAATCAAGGTTATTGACCCAGCCCACTGATGTAACATTGTTCCAAACTTTTGCAAAGCACTGCACCGGAATCCATTAAATCAACCTGAGTCTCAATTTGGGCTAACAATTGAAAAGTAAAGTTTAAATATAACCGATTTCAGGGTCCTGTTAAATACTGATTTAACTGAAACAAAGCACTAGACAAGTTTTTTGAAAATGATTGTTGATGGCCTGTTGTGATGTAAGTGGATCAGCAGTATGCAGTATGGTGTGCTAACGTCTCCACCGTCACAGACGTTGCAGCAGACCGAGCTAGCATGATTCCCGCCACAGCAGCAGCAGCAGCACTCACACGGCCATTGACAGGGCAGGCTCCATGGTGTAGCAGCGCGCCACGCGGGGAGCGTGTGAGCTCGCGCTGCCTGTCACCACCGCCTGCACCGTGACTGCTGCAGCTGTAATCCCAAAATCCCGTGGGGCTCTGTAAAGTTGCACTAGGAAAAAATGCTTAGACACATTAACAGAATAACATTTTCAAGCAAAACATGTGGTGAGGAATCAGTAATTACTCTCTACCCCTGTGTGGAGTTATTGTGATCATTAACCCATATAGGGGACTCAGCATTCTTGGGAAATATGCAAACTGAGCCTCTAGTGCATGTCAAAATGGGATCCGGGCCACACCATGCTCCAGTTTGTAGATCCTTCCAACGGGCAAGGCCCAGACCAGGGCGGCAAGGATTCCAATGCCGCAGGGCCACTGAGCGTCCATTGGAATCAACATTCAAAAAATTTAAGATATAGAGGACATGAGCAAGTCTACCACGTGGAAGGGAATTCTCCAAGGAATACTCACGAGCTCTTCAATAGGTCTTCGCCAGTGTCATCAGATTCTGTAAAACACAAAGAAAGGCTTCACAGGAGGAAAGAGGCTCCTGGACAGATTTTTAGGTTATAACTTCCCTGACACATCTGTCAGGGTCCCAAACAGGAATGTCTGCATCATGGGGATAGACACAGACAGACCCTCGGGCTTGAGAAATTACAGGATCAGGACCGCGCCATACTCCTGTCCTTAGATCCTTCCATTTCACTATCTTTTGTGTCACCTGAGGAGGGTTCCAATGTTGAACAGCCACAGAGTTGCCCTGAGTATCCACAGTCAGAAAATTTAAAATATAGAGCACATGGGCAAGGCGTCCATGAGGGGAGGTGAATTCCCCCTCCTTTGTTTTAGAAAGATAGGACTTCAGAACTCGATTTGCCCATTCCACAATAGCTTGGCCTTGTGGATTGTATGGAATGCCATGTACTAATTTAATATCATAATCCGTGCAGAAGGATTGAAAACTCACAGACGTGTAGGCTGGACCATTATCAGTTTTTAAGGTTTTAGGAACTCCCATGTAAGCAAAGGCCTGTAAACAGTACACTTTGACATCCTTAATCTTTTCTCCTGAGTGAGCAGAAGCAAATATAAGCCCTGAAA
>CM053408.1:73147194-73163998 GCA_028644305.1 Xerus rutilus
ATAAGGAGGCATCTTTTGAACCTTTTCTGGTGCAATGATTAAATTAGCCTTTAGTAGGAATGTGGAAAGATCCTCATAAGCTTGTAATAGTAATTTTTCAGTTGAGGCAGCTAACAGAATGTCATCCATATAATGAATAACATATGCATCTGGATATCTGTCTCTAACTGGTTGTATAGCTGCCAATACATACATTTGACAAAGTGCAGGACTGTTAGCCATGCCCTGCAGCAATACTGTCCATTGAAACCACAAGGAAGGTTTCTTCAAATTAGTCTGTGGTAGGCTAAAAGCAAACTTCTCACGATCATTTTTGTGTAAAGGAATATGGAAAAAACAGTCCTTTAAATCGATCACCAATAAATGTCAATCTTTCGGGATTGCTGTAGGTACAGGCAACCCTGGTTGAGTGGGTCCCATAATTCGCATCATCTTATTAACAGCCCTCAGATCCTGTAAAAGTCTCCATTTTCCAGACTTCTTTTTAATGACAAAAATAGGTGTGTTCCAGGGGGATGTTGATGGAACTAAATGTCCTGCTTTTAATTGTTCTTTCACCAGGGACTGAGCAGCCTCAAGTTTTTCCTTAGTTAGGGGCCACTGCTCTACCCACACAGGTTCATCTGTTTTCCATTGAATGGGTATAGGGTCTATATTTGAGGCTGTTGCTGCTGTTGTTGAGCCCTTATTAAAAATTTCCCAGTCCTGTTCTATCCTTACCAAGTCTTTTTATATCGTCCTCAGCTACCCTGTGATTTTTTTTTTCTATACCCCTTCTCGGCTCATATCCCTGCCTTTCCATCATCCTCAGCACTGTCTTGTCTGGAACATATCCTTGTTCTGTAATAGGTTGTTGGACCGGCTGTGTGGTTAGCACAGCCCCCATGGCAGACAAAATGTCTCTACCCCATAAATTAACAGGTAGATCAGAAAGGACATAAGGCTGAAAGTGTCCGTTATGCCCTTCAGCATCTTTCCAAGGGATAAACCTGGAGCTTTGTAATGGATTGGAATTATAACCTAAACCTTGCAAAGTGGTTGCAACCCTTTGAGTAGGCCACTTTGGTGGCCACTGATCTTGAGATATGACAGAAACATTGGCCCCTGTATCTAATAGTCCCTCGAATCTCCTATCATATATTGTTAGTGTTAGCCTAGGCCTAATTCCCAAGGTAGAGGTCCAAAATATGCAAGGGGCACCAGAAGATCCAATGCCTCTACTGTGATTATGGCGGATTCCCTGTGAATGTGAGGGCACCAAAACTAATTGTGCAATCCTTTCCCCTTGGGGTATGGTAATGACTCCCGAGATTGCTGATGCAAGAGTTTTTATTTCAGACTCATTATCAGAATAGATGACTCCGGGAGTGACGTGCAACCCTTGCAGAGTAGCACTAGCTCTACGTAAAATTAAACCTAAAATATTATGAGGGAGAGGCCCATATACTCCCGTAGGCAGTGCTTGGGGCCCCATTTGGGGTGTAAGAACTACTCTTGCTGCGGTGCAGAGGTCCAGTCCTGCTGCATGGGGCTCTGTTTGGAGGAGATCGCGGACGCAAACAGATTTTGACATTGCGGCAGAAATTGAATGGGAGTTGGATGTAGAGGCGCCATAGCCCCGTACACTCTGGGTGTTTGGGTCGGGGCCGAGGCTGGCCCCAAAGCCCGTTTCCCTGAATAGGGTTGCCAAAACGATCATTCTTGAATCTGCACTCATTAGCCCAATGATATCCCTTCTGACACTTAGGACAAATGCCTGGGGCCACAGAGGTCCTATTTTGAGCCACTCTGGAGCTTGGAGAGGGACAGTTCTTTTTAATGTGTCCCGGTCGGCCACATCCAAAGCATGTTTTTGGACGAGCACCTTTGTCAGGTCTGCTGGGTCCATGAATAGCGGCTGCTAACACTTGTCCTAGGATATGGGTGCTATCAATGCCTCTGCATAGTCTAATATAGTCATTTAAGCTCTTGTCCCTGTGACCACGGAGGGCCTGCTGGCAATGCTTATTCGCATTTTCATAAGCCAATTGTTTAATCACTGGTATGGCATCTGTTACACTACCAAAGATCCTCCCTGCTAGTTGTATTAACCTATCTGCGAAATCAGCAAAAGGTTCAGAAGGGCCCTGTATCACTTTGGATAAACTTTGCCCAGCTGCAAGATTAGGCAGGGCTCACCACGCCCTGGTAGCTGCAGTAGCTATCTGGGCATAGATGCCTGGAGTATACTGTATTTGTGCATTTATAGTGGAATATGGGCCATTTCCTTCTATCATATCCAAATTATGCTGGACTTGGCCAGCCTGAGCATTCCGAGCTGCCATGACTTTACATTGTTCGTGATATTCGCCCTTCCAAATAAGATAGTCACCTCTGGATAAAACTGCTCGGGTTAACTGTTGCCAATCTGACGGAGTGAGATTCAAAGATGAAAAGGATTCAAAAATGGCTAAAGTGAAGGGTGCATGAGGGCCATATTGTACCACAGCATCCTTCAAACCTTTTACATCCTTGAAATCCAACGGCTGATGTTGCCGGACTGTCTGTCCTTGTTGGTTTTGCACTTCTATTACTGGGAACATCACGTCTCCCGATTGAGGCTCTGGAGGCGCCGAAGGACTGGCAGGCCTCCTAGACTCATGTCCTGGATTAAAGGGAGGTGGTCTTCCCACTGAATAATGCTTTGGTTTCTGCTTACATTGTTCTTTTAATTCCCATTCCTGTAATCTCTCTTGCAATGTCTGGATATCCTGTTCCAATTGCAATTCCTCATCTTCTTTCTCATCCTCTCCTTCTTTCCCTTCCTCGCTATCCATTTCAACTTCTTTAAGGGACTGGGTACTTCTTTCTAGCCCCGTACCCTGTTTCCTCAACAGAGTTTCGATCGGATTTTCCAACAATTCCCTACTGTGGGTAGTGCCCATCTTTATCTGCACTATTAACAATTCACCCCCTACTTACTGGCCAATCCTGGGATGTCCATCGGCATTCCTTCCCTTCTTCCAATCTCCGTTGGACCTCCAGATGCCAGTGCCCGCGCCAGCACAAAGGGAAACCGAGTCGGCAAGGGAGCCTCAGATGAAAATCACTCACACACACACACAGAACAAGGCAAGAGAGACTCTTTTATTGAGCTCACATCCCTCTTTATATATGCTAAGATGCTCTATATCCCGCAAGCACTACAGGGTGCACAGGGTGTGACTATTCTACTAGCGCCCTGAGGCTATTCACAGGAATGCGGAACTGTTACAAGAATGCGGAACTATGGCCAAAAGCACATGATTGAAAAACCTGATACTGTTGCACATTATGTACTGTAGAGACACCCAGGCCAGCTCTCTCCCACAACAAGCCCCAAAATATTGTGTCCTGGGGAGAGGGAATTAGGGGGAAGGCAATACATTGATCCTTTCCCAATATATTCTTTCCCAATGACAAGACAGGCTCCAGGAAGGAGATATTCATCAATTCTGGAATGACAGCCTCTGGGAAGAGACCAAAGCATTGACCTTCCCAAAACAAATCCTTCCCCAGCCCCTCCATCTGCCCCAATAAAGACAAATCCAAGATACTAACCATTGACCCCAGCCCCTCCATCTGGTCCAATAAAGATAAATCTCAGATACTGACTGCTGAACCCAGACCCCCCCACTGCCAAAATCACCCAACAAAATAGACGCCAAATTCCTGAGTGCCCAAACTGACATGCTCATTAATTAAGTCACCTCTCAGTGTAACCTATATAAGCACAGACTCCTGCTTTGGCCAGTGGCTCATTTTCCATAAGGAAAATGAGTCCATCAGAGGCATGACTCTGTTCTTTAAAAAGGTTTTTGCTCATCTGTAAAGTTTGTAGTTGGCCCGACCCTTTTGTGCTAACAATATCCTTTATATGTAGAATATAAAAAAATTGAACTCATACAAACAGGGTAGAATTGTAGTTGCCAAGGTTGGGAGAAACACAATGTTAATGAAAGGATATAAACTTTCAGTTATACTATGGGCAAGTTCTGTTGATCTAAAATACAAAGGTGGTAGCAGATGTGTTAATTAATTATAATAATCATTATATAATATATACATATATCCATTCATTATTTTTTACACCTTGAGTAAAATTTTAATGAACTTAAGCTTCACTTCTCAGTTGATTTCTTTTTTCACCTTCTTAAACCCCATGCCTTTGAGACTGCCTTCTGCTGAAGTACCCTGCCTAGCATCTCTTTCATTGACTTTGTGATTGTACTCAGCTGTTTACAGACTCCCTCAGGTGATACAGTATCTAATAAGACCAGTTTATTTGCTATCCTTGCTAACATTTTTACTTTGATATCTAATTTCTCTCATTTTTACTCAGACTACTGATTTTGCTGATTTTCAGGGCAGAGTTTATTGGACTTACTGCTTTTCTTTATGCCACTGAAAAGTGCACTTAGGATTGCTCAGAATCTTTTGGCATAATGTGTTTACTTCCTCTCAGAAAATCTCATAGTTTAGATGGAAACAACTGGCTTCTTCAATGATTTCACCAAGCAGACTTTTCACCAAATAAACAATACAAAGACCTTTCTAGAGAATTTGGTACTTACATCATTTTCAAGAATGGAAAAAGAAGAAGCAGCAGCAGCAGCTATCCTACATACACCTTTTTCAAATTCCAGGAAAAAAGGATAGTCTTATTGTAATAGAAATTAAAAGCCCGAAATTGTTTTATGATCCTAATTTCCTGGTAACCTGTTTTTCATGCATCTTGGTTTCCTTTGGCTGATAGTGGAAACAGAAACTTCCCCCAAAGCCTGGGCACATACAATCAAAGGGTTAAAAAAGCATAATTGTAATTTCCTAGCTAGGGAGGCCTACCTAAATCTACATATGTACATTTCTGCCTTTTGTTTCACTGTACTCACTTTCCTCTCATAAAAGCTGTTCTTGACCCTGAATACCATCCCACCCGAGGAGGAAATTTGAGAGAGAAAAATCTTTGTCTTCCTCAGGTGTTGCTTTGAATAAACCTATTTTCATCTAACAACTTCTCTCTCCTGAGTGTTTGTTGAAGGGTGAGCAGCAGAACCTTCAATTCCAGTAACATTGCATTCCCTTAATAAACTCCATGAGATTCTGAGTTCTTTGTCTTATTCTTTATCCCCATAGTCTAAAATTCTATCTAACATGTAAGAAATATTTGTCAAATAAATGAACAGAAGAATGAGTAAATGAATAAAGTTTACAAATTATAGCTCCTATGACTATATTAAATAAGACATCTTCAATAAGTGAAAATAGACCATTTTAATAAGTGGAAAATTATAAAAGAGAATAATAGAAAATGACTATGAAGCTTCCTGAAAGAGAACTTAAATACTATGTCATGCATTTTATAGCTATGAGACCCAGGGAGCTTGGGACTCATATTAGAAAACTAGGATCTCCTCATTCTCAGTATAATTCTCTTTCTTCTATACTATAGTCACTATGAAAATAAGTTTAAATTCCATTATAGAGCATTCTATTGCCCTCAGTCATTGATTTTCTAGAATATTATTTGACTAGATTACACTAATCGTAATGGACAATGGTAGTATCCTACCCAGGCTCCTTCATCAGAACACTATCCCATCAGTTGTTGTCTATGACTGATAGTTACCCCGCTTCTGAGAAGTGCCATCAATAAATGGGAGCCACCAACCCAGACATGCTTGAGAAATTATTCTTCTCTCTACTTAACAGATGTTCCTCAGCCAATGGGTAGCCCATACAGGAGTATAAAAGCTCGGCCTCCTTTCTTAATAGTGGGTTCCATTTGTGGTTCCATTTGTGCCCGTGCTCCACGTGGCATGAGGCTAAGGCTCAACTTTAGATGAACTCACACTTATCCATTTTCTTCCTCTGTCTCATCTTGCCTTCCTCATTCTTTTAGAGGTATCAACTTAAAGTACAACCTCAAATTCGTGCACCAGAATTCTCACCTTCAACTCTGATTCCAGAGAACTCAACTGGTTGATTTAGTTTTCAGATTAATTGAAATGTTAGGGTGAAGTTTTCTTGTATTTTTAAAAAATACTTGAAATATTTCAGCATATTTTTCTAATTCAAAAAATCCAGTACAGTAAACCTGATTGGATCTTTACTGTTTCAGAATATATTGCCTAAGTTCATCATTCCAAACATGAAGTTTCTTTGTTTGACACTATAAAGTTAGAGGCAGGTGTTTTAAGTATTTAAATATAATTGTATTAATTTTAAGATATATTCTTGTGTTTGACAAAACTTATGTTCTCACTTCTCTTTCCCCCTTTTCATGGTAAGATACAGCAAAAACATTGTCAATTAACTGAACATAACCCTAGAATTTCAGTTAATTGAATTATATGATTCAAAGACTCTTGCTTTAAAAGATTTTTCTTTGTCCCTAAGGATGCTTTGATGAACTAATAAGGAAATATTCTATATAAGAAATAATACTCTATCATAGAAATATATCCCAATCTATGAAATTGCTCTTTATAATAAAGGCTTTACCTATGTAATATCTGCACTGTAGACCAAAAAAGCTGAGAATTGTTTATATTTCAATTTCCTATTATCATCCTACCTTTGAAAAATAATATCAAAAGATTTCAAATTTAATATCCTGGTAAAAAATTAATGAAAAAATTCCATACAAAAGAAATATAGATATGATTTACTTAACTAAAAATAGTTTTCAAAGAGTTTGTTAAATAATGATGGTATGTCTGGGTTTCAATTATGTTTTAATGTCATGTCCTAAAATTTTAAAAAATATAATATTCATTTTTCTGAAACTAAATTCATTAAAAAATCTTTTTTATAAAAAATTTGTCAGCTGGGTGCAGTGATGCATGCCTGTAATCCCAGCACTTTGGGAGGCTAAGGCAAGAGAATCAAAGTTCAAATCCAGCCTTAGCAATGGTGAGGCACTAAGCAACTCAGTGAGACCCTGTCTCTACATAAAACACAAAAAAAGTTGGACTGGGGATGTGGTTCAGTAGTCGAGTACCCCTGAGTTCAATCTCTGGTATCCCCACCACAAAATATCCTACAAAAAAAATTGTCATAAAAGAATGTCATTGTCATTAACTCTGAAATGAATATTCATTTATTATGGAGAGAAAAAACTCAAGATCATGAGTGAGTTTTGCATGAAGTGGCAAAGCAGAAAGTTAAGAGCATTGACTATAGAGGCAATAATCTTGGATCCTCTAAGTGTAGAATCATGTCATCTGCAAATAATAATAGTTTAAGTTCTTCTTTTCCAATTCATATCCCTTTAATTTCTTTCGTCTGTCTAATTACTCTGGCTAGTGTTTCCAGGACAATGTTGAATAGCAGTGGTGAGAGAGGGTATCCCTGTCTAGTTCCCATTTTCAGAGGGAATGATTCCAATTTTTCTCCATTTAGGATGATGTTGGCCTTGGGTTTAGCATAGATAGCTTTTACAAAGTTGAGGTATGTTCCTACTATCCCAAATTTTTCTAGTGTTTTGAGCATAAAAGGGTGTTGTATTTTGTCAAATGCCTTCTCTGCATTGATTGATAAAATCATACGATTCTTATCTTTAAGTCTATTGATGTGATGTATTACGGTAATTGATTTCCGTATGTCGAACCAATCTTGCATCCCTGGGATGAACCCCACTTGATCATGGTGCACTATTTTTTTGATATGTTCTTGTATGCAATTTGCCAGAATTTTACTGAGAATTTTCACATCTATGTTCATTAAGGATATTGGTCTGAAGTTTTCTTTCTTTGATGTGTCTCTGGTTTTGGAATCAGGGTGATACTTGCCTCATAGAATGAGTTTGGAAGGGTTCCCTTCTTTTCTATTTCATGAAATAGTTTGAGGAGTATTGGTATTAGTTCTTCTTTGAAGGTCGTGTAGAACTCAGCTGAGAATCCATCTGGACCTGGGCTTTTCTTGGTTGGAAGGCTCTTGATGGCATCTTCTATTTCCTTGCTTGAAATTGATATGTTTAAGTCATGTTTGTCCTCTTGGTTCAGTTTGGGTAGGTCATATGCCTCTAGAAATTTGTCAATGTCTTCAGAGTTTTCTATTTTACTGGAGTATGAATTTTCAAAATAGTTTCTAATTATCCTCTGTATTTCAGTAGTGTCTGTCATGATATTTCCTTTTTCATCATGAATTTTAGTAATTTGGGTTTTCTCCCTCCTCCTTTTCGTTAGGGTTGCTAAGGGTTTGTCAATTTTGTTTATTTTTTCAAAGAACCAGCTTTTTGTTTTGTCAATTTTTTGAATTGTTTCTTTTGTTTCTATTTCATTGATTTCAGCCCTAATTTTGATTATTTCCTGTCTTCTAGATCTTTGGGTGTTAATTTGTTCTTCCTTTTCTAAGCCTTTAAGACAAAAGAGTCAATTCATTTATTTGTTGACTTTTACTTCTTCTAATGAATGAGGTTAGTGCTATGAACTTTCCTCTTAGCACTGCCTTCATGGCATCCCAGAGATTTTGATATGTTGTATCAGAATTTTTATTTGCCTCTAAGAATTTTATTATCTCTTCCTTGATGTCTTCTGTTATTCATGCATCATTCAATAGCATATGATTTACTTTCCAGGTGATGGAATAGTTTCTGTTTTTTATTCTGTCATTGATTTGTAATTTTATTCCATTGTGGTCAGTTAGGACGCAGGGTAGAATCTCTATTTTTTTGTATTTGCTAAGACGTCTTTGTGACATATGATATAATCTATTTTGGAAAAGGATCCATGTGCTGCTGAGAAAAAAGTGTATTCACTCGTTGATGGATGGAACACGCTATATATGTCTGTTAAGTCTAAATTATTGATAATTTCATTGAGATCTATGGTTTCTTTATTAAATTTTTTTTGGAAGATCTATCCAATGGTGAGAGAGCTGTGTTAAAGTCTCCAAGTATTATTGTGTTATGGTCTATTCGATTCTTGTATTTGAGAAGGATTTGCTTGATATACATAGAAGTCCCATTATTTGGGGCCTAGATATTTACGATTGTTATGTCTTGTTGATGTATGATTCCCTTAAGAAGTATGAAATGACCTTCTTTATCTCTTTTCATCATCTTTGGTTTGAAGTCCACTTTATTTTATATGAGGATGGAAACTCCTGCTTGTTTGTGAGTAATATGTTTTTCCCACCCTTTCACTTTCAGTCTGTGGATGTCTTTTCCTGTGAGATGAGTCTCTTGAAGACAGCATATTGTTGAGTCTTTTTTTTTAATCCAGTCTGTCAGTCCATGTCTTTTAATTGGTGCATTTAGGCCATTTACATTCAGGGTTATTATTGAAATATGATGTGTAATTCCAGTAATTTTGGTTTATTTTTGGATTTTACCTTGAATTGTTTTCTCTTTTCAATGGTCTTTCCTTTAGTGTAGTTCCTCTCTTTGTAAATTTTCATTGTTGGTTATCATTTCCCCTCATGGAATATTTTGCCAATAATTCTGTGTAGTGCAGGCTTTCTTGCTGTAAATTCTTTTAATTTTTGTTTGTCATGGAAGATTTTTATTTTGTCATCAAATATGAAGCTTAATTTTGCTGGATATAGGATTCTTGGTTGGCATCTATTTTCTTTCAGGGCTTGGAATATGTTATTCCATGATCTCCTTTCTTTTAGGGTCTGGGTTGAAAAATCTGCTGAGATACGAATTGGTCTCCCCTTATATGTAATCTGGTTTCTCTCTCTTGTGGCCTTTAAAATTCTATCCTTATTCTGTATGTTGGGCATTTTCATTATAATGTTCCTTGGTGTAGATCTGTTGAAATTTTGTATATTTGGTGTCCTGTAAGCCTCTTGTATTTGATTTTCCACTTCATTTTTCATACTTGGGAAATTTTCTGATATTATTTAATTGAAGAGATTGTGCATTCCTTTGGTTTGAAATTCTGCTCCTTCTTCTATCCCAAAAAATCTTAGCTTTTGTCTTTTGATGCTGTCCCATATTTCTTATATGTTCTATTCATGATTTTTTACCATCGTCACTTTATGGTCAAGTTTATTTTCAAGATTGTGTAACTTGTCTTCATTATCCGAGGTTCTGTCTTCCAGGTGATCTAGTCTGCTGGTGATGTTTTCTATTGAGTTTTTAATTTGGTTTATTGTTTCCTTCATTTCAAGAATTTCAGATTTTTTTTTTCACAATCTCTAGCTCTTTCTCAATCTTTTGCTACTTATAATTGTTCTCTTATCTCTTTGTTAGAATGATAAATGGTTGCTTTTATTTGCTCTTCTATTTCTTTGTTGGATTGATTAATTTTTGCCTGTAATTGCTCACTTATGTCATTCTTTAATTCACTGATCATTTTAATTATGTACATTCAAAATTCTTTCTCTGACATTTCATCAACTGTGTTGTCAATGGATTCTGTTACAGTGGTATCCAGGTTTATTTGGGGCACTTTCTTCCCTTGTTTTTTTCATGTTGATTGTGTATCTTCCTTTCTTGAAATACTAATCTGAGGTATTGCAGCTTCTATCCTACAATCTTGTATTGACACTCCAGATTACCTGTGTCTCACCGTGGAGCTACTTCTGTTCTCCCAGTGTCCCCAGATGGGCACTACTGTCACTGAAGTTGGTGGCGGAGGTAGTGGATGTACCTCTAGAGGACAGTGGGAGTGGCCTTGGCTGGGCTCCTGAGGTGGCCCCTGAGGGTTATTTTGTCCCTTGTGCTCCTGCTGGTGAACAGGAACTCTGGAGTGGAACTGGAGGTGGGCTCATGTCTCACTTAGGCAGTGTCACAAACAGAAGAGTCTGTGTGCGACCCTTATAGTGAATGTGAGCTGCCCTGGGGTTTGAGGCTAGCAGGCTCTGGTCTGCCTTCAGCTGGGAACCCTTGGCATTCCCTAAGGGCAGTTTGGGGTCTTCTGTCTCGCCTGACCACAGAAACTCTGGAGAGGAACTGAGGTGGGCCCAGAGCTCACTTGGGTGGGGCCTCTTCATGCTGGGATCTCTGCAGGCAACTCTTACCCTGGGTGTGTCTTCCTCTGTGGCTGGTAGCTATCAGTCTTTGGTCAACCCTTGGTTGGACACCCGTGGAGTTTCCTGAGGGTAGATTTGGGCCCTCGGTGGCTCCTGCCAGTCCACAGGAACTCTAGAGTGGAATTGAGGTGGGCCCAGGCTACCTTGCACTGGTGTCTCTGGAGCAACTCTTGCCCTGAATTTGGGCTCCTCAGTGGCTAGAGGCAGCAGTACCTGGTCTCCCTTTGACTGGACAACCATGGAGTTTCCTGAGGACAGATTTGGGCCCTCTGTGGCTCCTGCTGGTCCACAGGAACTCTGGAGCAGAACTGGGGTAGGCCCAGGCTGCCCTTGGGCAGAGCTGCCTCATGCTGGGGTCTCTGAAGCAACTCTTACCTTGAGTTTGGGCTCCCCTGTGGCTATAGGTAGCAGTCCCTGGTCTCCCTTTGGCTGGACACCTGTGGAGTTTCCTCAGGGTGGATTTGGGCCCTCTCCATATGAAAATTTTAAAGCATGAAATATTGAGTATTTTTAATAAATGCTTATTGAAAGGAGCATAAAGGAATTGTATAAGTAAATAAACCTCTCAGAAATATCAGAGACTTTATAAAAATACTTTGAGGAGTAGAATAAGAAAAAGAAGAAAGAAGAATAAAATGATAGTATATTTTACATAATCAATAGGATGTAAATTTCATGTGAGCTCAACCTTATGGAAACTTAGTTTGAAGCCTATTACAAATGGTCATCTCAACAGATGCACAGAAAGCCTATGACAAATGGAAAATATTTATAATCATGCATATTTTTCTAAATTCCATTTTTAAACCATATATATATTATTATACACTTCCATTATAAATTCTTAGATTTATTAGAGATCTAGCATTCAAACCCACTCCTGAAAATGATGTAATTAAGATGTATTTCAGAGTTTAATTAATTTATAATATAGAAAACCTAAGGGTGTCAAGAGCTTATCAACAAAAGAATAAGATTAAAATCGTACTGTATTTAATAAGTAGTAACCCACATGAAGTTTATGCAAATAAAAGTTCACTATAAAGTAATCATGAAATATGTTTGGAAAGATAAGATAAAGAAATAAACTTTTAGCATTTCTTTGCTATCCATAAGTACAATGGCTAATATGAATGGTCAATAAATGTTTCATTAAATAAATTTTTTTGAACAAATATGATAATCTTGGTAGTTTAGGTTTGTTATATATTCTTAATTAAAATTAAAACAAAAATAAAATGTTATTACTTTCAGTATTTAGTGAGTATGTAATTTTTGAGAAATAGACATGACCATTATGCTTCTGATTTTTTGTTCATTTTATATATTGATAAGTTATATTATAGATGTTTTTCATAAATCTGACATCCAAAAACCTTACATAAATTTTAAATGAAATTTTCTATCATTTACCTCTGACATATCTATACTGAAATAGTAGTAACCTGTCTTATGGTGTAATTCTTCAAATCAGATACATTCTAAAAAAATGAAGATGAATTTATCATTTTACATGCTATAGATAATTTGACATTGCTCTACAAATTTTATGACTTTGAGAATTCCAACTCCATGTACTTTTGTGCAGATACTTCATAAATAATAGTTGACATTCCTTCTTCAAATTCTATGAATTAAATTTGAACAAAAATACTACTCTGGGCCAAAAGGAAACTCTTAGCAAATATGAAAAAAAATTGATATAATTCCTTGCATCTTATCTATCATAATGGAATGAAATTAAAAATCAACACCAAAAAAACCTATAGAAACTATAAATATATGGAGACTGAACAATACCCTTTTGAAAGGTAAATAGGTGATAGAAGAAATCAGGGGAGAAATTAAAAAATTATTAGACTCAAGTGAGAATTGTAATACAACATGCAAGAACCTTTGGGACACTATGAAGGTGGTTGTAAGAGGAGCGTTTATAGCTATGAGTGCCTACATAAAAAAATCAGAGATCCCAAGTAAACAACCTAATGATACATCACAAGGCCTTGAAAAAGAATTCCAAAACCAAAAGGAAGGAAATAATGAAGGTCAGAGCCAAAATCAATGAAATTGAGAAAAAGAAACAATACAAGTGATTAAAGTAACAAAGAGTTTATTCTTTGAGAAGATAAACAAGATTGATAAGCCCTTAGCCAAAATAACCAAAGAAAAAGAGAGAAGACCCAGATTATTAAAATTAGAGATGAGAAAAGGAAAAATCACCAGAAATTTAACAGATCATTAGGGACTATTTTGAAAATTTATAATCCAATCATTTGGAAAACTTAGAAGAAATGGATACATTTCTAGACACATACAATCCACCAAAATGGAATCAAGAGGACAAAGAAAATCTAAACAGACAAATAATAATAAGAGAAGCAGCAATAAAAAACCTTCCAACAAAGAAAAGCCTAGGACTAGATGGATTCTCAGCTGAATTCTACCAGACTTTTAAAGAACTAATGTCAATGTGTCTCAAATTATTCCATGAAATAGAAAGGGATGAAACATTTCTGAATTCATTCTAGGAAGCCAGCATCACACATATACTAAAACCAGATAGGGACGCATCAAGGAAAGAAAACTATAGATCAATATCCCTTGAACTTTGATGCAAAAATGCTTAATAAAATATTAACAAATTGAGTTCAACAGCATATTAAGAAAATTATACTCTATGACATACTGGTTTTATTCTAGAGACACAAGGATATTGTAACATATGCAAATCAATAAGTGTAATTCCTCACATACATAAAATTATGGGCAAAAATCACTTGGTCATCTCAACAGATGCAGAGAAAGCCTATGACAAAATTCAGCACCCATTCATGATACAAACACTGAAGAAACTAGGATAAAAGGAACCTATCTCAACATCAAAAAAGCTATACATGAAAAACTCAAAGTCAACCTCATAGGAAATGGGGAGAAACCGAAAGCATTTCCTTTAAAATCTGGAACAAAACAAAGATGTCCACTTTTACTACTCCTATTTAATATAGTGCTAGAAATTTTAGCCAGAGCAATTAAGCAAGAAAAGGAAATGAAAGGAGTAAAAGTAGCAAACAAAAAGTCAAATTATCACCATTTGTAGATGATATGATCCTCTATTAGAAGCTCCAAAAAGTTCCAAATAAGACTTCTAGAGCTAATAAACAAATTTGTCAAAGCAGCAGTTTACAAAATCAGCATACAAAAATCAATAGCCTTCCTATGCACCAATAATGAATCTGCAGAGAAAGAAATCAGGAGAGTAATGCCATTCACAATAGCCTCAAAAAATAAAACAAAACATCTAGGGATAAATCTAACCAAGGAGGTGAAAATACTCTACAATGAAAAGTATAGAGCACTGAAGAAGATACAAGAAGTTGGAAAGATCTCCCATACTCATGGATAGGCAGAATTACTATTGTTGATATCTCATACTACCACAAGGGATATACAGGTTCAATGCAATATCCATCAAAATACCAACTAGAACTAGGAAAAAACAGAACTAGAAAAAGCAGTCTTACAATTCATTTGGAAGACTAAAATAGTGAAGGTCATTCCAACCCAAAAAAACAATGCTGGAGTGGGTAGTGTTGGTGTACACCAATAATCCCAGCAGCTTGGGAGGCTGAGGCAAGAGGATCACGAGTTCAAAGCCAGACTCAGCAATTTAGTGAGGCCCTAAGCAATTTTTTGGGTCAGTGGTTATATGTCCCTGGGTTCAATCCTTGGTACAAAAAAAAGAGAGAGAGAGAGACAATTCAGGAGGTATTATAATACTTGAATTCAAATTATACTACAGAGCTATTGTAACAAAAAACTGAATGGTATTGGTATAAAAACAGACACACAGACCAGTAGTACAGAACAGAAGGCACACAGAAAAACCCACACAATGATCTGATCCTTGACAAAGATGCCAGAAATATACATTAGAGAAAAGGCAGCCTCTTTAACAAATGGTGCTGGATAAACACATTATCCATAAGTAGGAGAATAAGACTTGACCCCTATCTCCTACCCTGTACAAAAATCAACTCATAATGGATCAAACACCTAGAACTTACACCAGAAACCATGCAATTCCTAGAAGAAAACATAGGGTAAACACTCTAGCATATAGGCACAGGCAAGGACTTTCTCAATAGAACCCCTAAAGTTCAGGAAATAATGCCTAGAGTTAATAAATGGAATGACATCAAATTAAAAAACTTCTTCAAAGTGAACAAGAATGTGAAGACAGAAAAAATTCCAATCAATAAATGGGCAAATGAATTAAACAGACACTTCTCAAAATAAGAAATACAAATAACTAACAAATATATAAAAAAAGTATTCAACATCATTACAATTAGAGAAATGCAAATCAGAACTACCGTGAGATCTCATCTCACACCTGTCAGAATGCAGTCATCAAGAATACAAACAATAATACATACTGGAGAGGATATGGACAAAAAAGAACAGTTTTACACTGTCGGTGGGATTGTAAATTAGTATAACCATTATGGAAATCAGTATGGAGCTTCCTCAAAAACTAAGACCCACCATATGACCCAGTTGTACCACTCTTTGGTATTTATCCTGAAGAATTAATGTGAGCATACTATATTGACACATGCATACCTATGTTTATAGCAGCACAATTCACAATAGCCAAACTATGGGACCAGCCTAAGTATCCATCAACAGACGAATGAATAAATAAAATGTGATATATGTGTGTAGTATGTGTATATGTGTGTGTATACACATACACACACACATGCAATGGAGTTTTATTCAGCCATAAAAAAAAATGAAAGTATGTCATTTGCAGGAAAATGGATAGAATTTGAGACCATTATGTTATGCAAAATAGGCCAATCTCAGAAGGTCCAGGGTAATGTTTTTTCTCATATGTGGAACCTAGGGAGGTAAAAGAAAAAGAAAGATGGGGGTAATCACATGAAAAGCAAAGGGAGATCAGTAGAATAGAGGACATGGACCAAAGGGTGGAAGAGGGGGGGAGTGTTGGGGGAGGATATTGGATAAATTATATTGTTAAATTGTGTGCATGCATTAATATGTAATAACAAATTTCACCATTATGTACAACTATCATGTAACAACAAAAAATGTGAAAACAAATTTTTACCCATTTGGCAGTGGTTACAGACATGATCACTCTTGATAAGTTGTGCTTTGAGGGAAAGAAGAGAGAAAAACAAAGGGTAAAAAGGAAAGGGAAGGAGCTAATAATGAAGCTCATTTTTTCCTTTTTGCCTAAATGGAGAAGACAATGGGCAAAACATACTTCAATAAAATTGAATTTTACCATGAACATTTTTCCTTTGTTCTTTTGGTTGCTGACCTACATATGACAGCTTTTCAAGCTTGTAAATCTATTATCATGTTTTGTTTTGCATTAAGCATATGGCCCTGATAAGATTAACTGATATAATGTATATGCAAAGCCCATGAGTTCTTAAGGAAAATGAATCAGGACTATTTTGTTATAAGGAACCCGTTATAGCTCATGTAATAGGTCACAAATCTTTGGTATAAAAAATTGTCTCTAAACAAAAGGAATAAAAATGTTACCTCATGGAAAATAGAAGGGAAACCAATAGGAAGGAGATGAGTGGGAGTGAGGAGAGAAGAACATGCAGAAGTACTGGGGAACAAAGACCATCAAATTATGCTATGTACATTTACAAATACACCACAATGAATTCCACTATTACATATAATTATAGTGTAAATTTTTTTCCATTTGCCTCAACAAATGTTTTCAGTGAATAGTGTGTACAGCTTCTGATAATTT
>CM053408.1:73164098-73257661 GCA_028644305.1 Xerus rutilus
CCTGTGTTTCATAATCATTCTTTTCTAGGAATTAGCTCCATAGTCTTCACCAGTGTATATGTCATTGTTATTGTTCTTGTGGTTAAAAAAGATAATGATATAATGAAAAAGTCTCTCTTTGATATCTGATATGAATATGATTTCACTCTCTCCCCTAAATCTCAATACCTGAAGGTTCACAAAGTAGTATCTTTTAAGCTACTATGAATCTCTGGGACAAAATGTTATGAACAGTTTGTGTTTCTAATACACTTTAATTTACTCAGTATGGTGTAGAAAATGTTAAGCTTATAAGTGAGGCAGGCTCTGCAACTGTGGAAGGATTTTTTAAATACCTACTAATAGTTATACAGGGAAAGAGTTATGAGAAATAGATTTTCAATGTTGATGAAACTGGCTTATAAGACTTTGGCAAATGATCATATAAAATGCAAATGGCAGTTTGGGTCACAGGAACTAACCCTTTATTTTCTCTAAGAGCAATGATTCAATATTCACTAATTTGACTTGATATAACTGAAAAATAATGATAATTAACTGGTGCTTGTGCATATTGGTGCTTAAAAATAGATAAAATAGATGTGTTACATTTTTCTAAAAGGTATGCTTCTCATAGTTTTTGATTTATTTATTCCTCCCACTAGTTATTCCAAAACAATAAATTTCAAACGAAACCAAAGTACTTTTATTGGAAAATATATCTAGACCCTTTAGAAAGCCAATTGGGAAGTCAAATTCCATGCTCTTACTATAATATTTTATCCAAGTCTGAAAGCAGTGAGAGAAGCCAGTAATTCTGGGCATATAGTGACAACCAAAAGAATGCCAGGTAAGCAACAGTTTAAGCTGTTGAAGATCCAGGAAGCAGTCATTGCAAAAGAGAAGCTGAGGAGGCACATCACACATGTCTGACATACCCATCTAACCTATTCTAGTACCAAACAAGCTCCTGAAGGACCTGAATGATGTATTCACTTTTTAAAATCAGCAAAAGCTAAGAAAGTATATGTAGTAGATATTTAATAACTCTTCATTAAATAAGTGAATATAAGACAAGATAAATGAATAAATAAACCAAGAAAAATGGACCATCTAAGACAAAAAAGTCACCTTATCCCTGCTTTCGCTGCCACAGAAGCAAACTAGTTGATGATATATTCAAATCAAGCAGTGAGTTAACCAATTCCAGTATAAGTGATACCAATGTTCCTAAATGACATCAAAAAGCACTCATCATGAAAGTTAAAACAGTAACACAGAGAAAGATTTTAAATAGTCTCACTGTGAAATGATCAGATAAGATGTAAAGGAACATAAGCCAAGCGCGGTAGTGCAAGCCTGTAACCCCAGCACTTAGGGAGGCTGAGACAGGAGAATCACGAGTTCAAAGCCAGCCTCAGCAATGGTGAGGCGCTAAGCAACTCAGTGAGACCCTGTCTCTACATAAAAACACAAAATAGGGCTGGGGATGTGTCTCAGTGGTCAAATGCCCCTGAGTTCAATCTCCAGTACAAAAAAAAAAAAAAAGATGTAAAAGAGCATAAATAAATAAATAAATATATATATGCAGTACAGTATTTATGCAAATCTTCTCTCCAATATCTAGTTCTCCTGTGCAACTTTGTGCCATAATAATTATTTAAGTACAATATTTAGACAATTATACAATCAAGGCAATAATTTTAAAATGACTAATCTTTTTGCTTTAACTTAAGCATGAATAATCTGACCATTAAGACTGATTGATGAATTTGAACACAGCCTAGTTTGTATCAGTTCAGATTGATTCTGTGAAGGTAGTAAATTTCTCATTTTGCATGGGATAGTTTTAAATCAACATATATGTCTAGTGCTTGGAACTCAACAATGTGTATTTGAAAAACAAAACGAAGAAACAGCTTTGAGAAATGTATTCAATTCTTAACAGAACAGATGTCAATCGGATCAAGCATTTTTAGAATTTCCCTCATTTTCATTTTGCACCTGTGTTGAACAGAACAAAAAAAATAACAGTTTTTAGAAAATCTCTTCATTAAAGTGTCCTTCTTCACTTAGGAAAAATGTTGTGAAAACCAGGCCATCTGCTGAGGTGGTACAGTTACATTTGACCCTCACAATGTGTTTGAAATCCTCTGTTTTAGTATCCTGTTGGATTATAAACCCACAAAACAAGTTCACCTTGATCTTTCACACTAAGTCTAAAGTATCTCAGGGACAAAATTTGACATAAATCTAAACCTGTCATGTTCTCATCTAAAAAAGACAGAAATAAAATGGGACTTTAGGCTCAATTACAATAAAACATCAGAAGTACCAGAAATACAAGTCTAGAAGCTTTATCATTGAAGAAATATGGCAAACAGTGCCTCTCCTGAACAGAATCAGAATCACTGCTCAGCCATCAACAACAGCATCCCACTGATGCAGGGCAACCTCCCCACACTGACCTTATCTGGAAAGATTCGAGTGACAGTGACTTTCTGCCTTTTTCTACTCTCCACCACCTTTAATGCTTCTTTCTTATTGAAACTTCAGAAGTGGACTCAGAAGAAAGAAAATGGGAAAAAACTCTCGAGAATGAAGGTGCTTTTAAAACATTTGACATTAGCCAACTTGTTGGAGACTCTGGTTGTCATGCCACTGGATGGCATGTGGAATATTACAGTCCAATGGTATGCAGGAGAGTTCCTCTGCAAAGTCCTCAGTTACCTGAAGCTTTTCTCCATGTATGCCCCAGCTTTCATGATGGTGGTGATCAGCCTGGACCGCTCTTTGGCTATCACCAGACCCCTTGCTGTGAAAAACAATAGCAAGCTTGAACAGTCCATGACCAGCCTGGCCTGGATTCTCAGTAGTATTTTTGCTGGACCACAGGTAAACCATTATTCATGAACTTGTATTAATATGGTGATCACAGATTTCCTATCTAAACCTGAGTAAAGGTCTTATCAAAGGCAACACATATTGCATTACCTTTAAGAACCAAGGGTCTGGAAGTCAGAGTGGAGTTTAATACTGATTGTTCAGTTTCCTCAAGCAAATTTCTTAACATCTCTAAGCTTCTGTCCTTTTATTTATAAAATGGGGTAATGCCTACTTCATGTACCTTTATAATAATTAAATTAATAATGTATTAAAATATCGAGTATATCTGATACATAGTAAATGTTCTTTTTTTAATTTTTCAAGCCATTCTTTTAAAAAAAATTTTTATTAGTTGTTGATGGAACTTTATTTTATTTATTTATATGAGGTGCTGAGAATTGAACCCAGTGGCTCACATATGCTAGGCAAGCACTCTATCACTGAGCCACAGCCTCAGCCCTGTAAATGTTCTTTTAAAAGTAGCTATGCTGAAATTGATCTCATCCCTATCTTTTTATTTACTTATTTGTTTATTTTTGAGATAGAGTCTCTCATTATGTTGCCTACTAGGATGACCTCAAATTCACAGTCCTAATGCCTTAACTTCCTGAGTAGCTGGGATTACAAGCATGCACCACTAGGCTTGGCTTCTTCCATTTTTTTCTTTTCCTCTAGATGACATACATTTAATGCTTAATTGAGAAAATTTTTAGGAACTATGAAATTCGCATAAATAGAAAATATTTTATAACTTTTTATTTGGGTTTATTGAGTAGAAACTAAGAATTTTGTCACTACAGCTAAGGAGAAATTATCTTGATAAGCATGTTGTTCTGTAGTTTGCAATTAGGTAAAATTGAACAAAGAGAGAAAGTGGGAAACTTTAGACTTTGGAAAAGTTGAATACTTTGCTGAGCTAGGTTTTTTTTTGGGGGGGAAGTGGTTATTGGGAATTGAATTCAGGGGCATTTGACCACTGAGCCACACCCCAGCCCTATTTTGCACTTTATTTAAAGACATGGTCTCACTGAGTTGCTTAGTGCCTCACCTTTGCTGAGGCTGGCTTTGAACTTGGGATTCTCCTGCCTCAGCCTCCGGAGCTGCTGGGATTACATGTGTATGCCACCACATCCGGCTGGAGAGAAGTTGTTGATAAAGCTTTATGACCACGGGTGTGTAGGCAAAAGGCCCTTTCCCCATGCCTTTGGAAGATATATGTCTCTTCAGATTGCCTTCGATAGAGGCAGCCCAGCAGATTGACCTGAAGAACTTGCTTTTTCAACAATCATATTTCTGAAGAAAATAACAAATTCTTGCAAATAACAAAGATCTTTTCATAACAAATTAAGCAGTTGTCTCTATGCTTACAAATGCACTATATAGTAAACCCAGGGTACAAACATGTGTTAAGAAATAAAGTCAGAGTTCTCTAAGATCTCCAAAAAATTGCCTTTAAATTTTTAAATCTAGGGACTGGAGATGTGGCCCAGTGGCAAAGTGCTTGCCTTACATGCATTTAGCCCTGGGTTCAATCCCTAGCACTACCAATAATAATAATAACAGGGGCTGGGATTGTGGCACAGTGGTAGCGTGCTCGCCTAGCATGCGTGAGGCACTGGGTTCGATCCTCAGCACCACATAAAAAATAAAATAAAGATATTCTGTCCACCTACAATTAAAAAAATAAATAAATATTTTAAAAATAATAATAATAATAACAATAAATCTATCTAGACATTCTAAACTGGCCAGATAGTTTTAAAAACAAGCCAGATGTAGGAGTGCACACCTATAATCATGGAAACTCTGGAGGTTATAGCAGAAGGCTCACAAGTTCAAGGCCAATCTCAGCAGTTTAGTGAGGCCCTAAGCAATTTCATAAGACCCAGATCTTACTAAAAAGGGATAGGGATATATCTCAGAGGCAGAGCACCACTGGATTCAATCCCCAGTATAAAACAACAAAAACTGACAATAATTCACTGAATAGTGCAAGAAATTTTCCCACAGATTTCTCATTTAATTTTTCTTTTTTTTTTGGATATCAAATAATAGAATAAATAATGTGTTTTGTCATAGGAAAAGTGAGAAAAACTGAAAAAGCTTTATTTCTGAAACGCTTTATTTCCCTGGAGAAAAGTATATTACAATTATTCTCATAATGACTAAATATACAGAATTAGGCTTCACAAATAAGTCACTTGAAATTAGGTTATTTGTCTAAGGCTTATGCACTTGAAATTTTCATTGTATTTCTTTAAAGTATGAGTGCTGCTTATTGGTTGGTTTACTTAGAGAAGATAACCACAAGCTAGGTCCTTATCAGGGAGCCTGATACTGATGCAACAAGCAAAAAAACCCTCAAAAAATTAATTCATTTGGGAAGACAAAACTTAAAAAAAAACTAATGTAACTATATACTAAAATTTAAACGTATTACAAATATAAGAAGAAAAGATTTCAAAATTTCAACTATTTTGGTTGAAATTTTGAAGAAAGGTTTTAGGGTAAAGGTAGAATAAGGTGAGTTTTTAACACTGAATGGTATTTGGGCAAGAAAAAATAAATGAAGTATCAAATGTATTTTTTCAATGAAGGCTAAAAGATATGATTAATTTTCATAAGAAACTTGTTTTGTTGAAGTGAAATATTGAGAGTTAGGAATAGTGAAAAATTAGATTTGATGATTGCCCTTTTCCTTTGACTTTATGATGTTATGAAACAATGTGATTATGTTTGTCTGCCTATGTTTGCCATTAAGGTATACATTTTTACATGGTGCAGACTTTATTGTATGCAACTTAATATTTATTTTTAAGATATCTAGCAAAACTAAAAATGCTTGGATACATTAATAAATACAATTTGTTTTATTTAACAATTAAAAAATAAATTGAACAAAATGTTTTTAAAGAAAGAACATTAAAAATGTTTGGGTAACTGAATTAATGATTACGATAGATTTATATTACAAAAGACATTGATCGCCATAAAAAATCTAAAATTAATGTGAGAACCTTTGTGAGTCCTGTATAAGGAGTAAAAGGGCATTTCAAGTTTTATTTTTAATTTTAAAAAAAATTGTACATATTTATGTGGTACAATATGATGTTTCTTTCCATATATCACATTTTGTAGTGATCAAATCAGCATAACCTTCGCCTGAAACCAAAGCTACTTCTTTTAAACAAAATATTTTAACAAAATACATGTAGGCCCAAATAGAGTAAAGTAAGACAAACTTTTCAAGTCATTTAGCAAGTAAGTGATTAAATTGAAGGTCAGGAATGGAATTGATAGTAAGAAGGACATTTCAAATAACAACATCAAAAAGGCTTAGCAACAAATTGGCTCTGTTTAATAATATAGCAGAGGAAAATAAAGCTCAATATTTTTAGCCAAAATTTTGAATAGTAAAACCACTGAAATAGGTAGATGGAGAAGTATTTTTCTGCCTGTTTGAAGACAGTGGGAAGGAAAAATGTGAGAAGAGGCTTCAGCCAATGCAAAGGCGGGGAAATGGCTTTAGGACATGACTAATGGCAATGTAAGATCATTGTATAGATAGTTATCAGAAAAAATAGTTGGTAATTTGAGATACTCATGTAGATGAATATGCAAACAGAAATACAAATAAGACAGTTTGTGATAATAACCGAATGACATATCCAGTCTCTTTCTCCTTGAAAGAAGACTCCCAAGAAGCTCTACCTAAAATATTGATTTATTAATTCAACTACTTTCCTCTAAATAAATTACAGCAATAATAGAAAGATAATGCCAAATACTGTACCTATCCATTTTGGCACAACAAAAAGAAAATAAGAATTTAACTTTGAATTGTTTAGGAATTGCATGTAATGGTCTGACCTCAAATACATTGTTCTACCAGAGATTTATGTGACTATCGACCATAGAAAATGATAGTAACATTTTATCTTGCATAACAAATGATTCATTCTTACTTTCAACAATGCTTTTAAGTTTACAAAGCACTTTGCGAAAGTTTTCTGGAACCTGATGAGTAAGATTTTTCTTTCTTTTTCTTTTTTGCTTTTTCTTTCTTCAGAGCAGGGTATACCTAGGGCCTTACATCTGTTATTCAAGAGCTCTAACACTGAGCTATATATCCATCTCCAGACCTTTTTAAATTTTTATTTTGAGGAAGTCTCACTAAGTCACTGAGGCTGACCTAGAAGTTGAAATCCTACTGTCTCGGTGTCCTGAGTCACTGGGATTATAGGCATGCATCATCAAACCCAGCTCAATTGAAAATGACTTATTAGAATATTTTGCTTTTAATTCCTTGCCCTCCCATCAAGACACAGAAATTCTTTTCTATATGGGAAACAAATGCCATTTAAAATTCATATTGAAGTATGTTTTGGGGAGAAGATGTGAGCCTTTTCAGTTACTATGTAAATTGTTCTATCTTGAATTAATCTATTTTTGCAATACTGGCAATTGAATTTAGGGCTTCATGCTTACATGCTACAAAAAGTTTCTTCCACTGAGCTATTCTCCTTTCCTTTTCCTTCTTGCTTTTCTCTCTCTTTCTCTCTTTTTTTTCTTCTTCTTCTTTTCTTTCTTTCTCTCTCTCTCTCTCTTTTTTTTTTTTTTGGTAGTAGAGATTGAACCCAGGGTTGCTCCACCACTTCGCTACATTCCCTTTCTTGTATGTGTTTGCTTAGGTATGCATTTTTTAAATTTGAGGTAGGTTTCCCTTATTTGCCCAAGCTGCCCTTGAACTTGCCATTCTTTTGCCTCAGCTCCTTTGAGTCAGATTACAGGTGGGTGGTTGCCATCTCACCCTAAGCCACACTTTAAAGCTGAGCCCAGCAATAAGCATTTCCTTATTGAGCACGTACTATGTGCCTGCATTGTTTCACATGCTGGACATTTGAAATTAAACCAAACAGAGTAGAAGTTATTATTTTGCCAGCAAGGTGAAACACATCTCTAATGCTAATGACCGGGTTAGTGTGGCAGGAGGACTACAGTGTGAGGCCAGCCAGCCTGGGCAACTTAGTAGACCTGTATCAAAATATAATAAACAAATGGTTGGGAATATAGCTCATTGCTTACGCTGTGTGACAACTTGAGTTCAATACTCAGTACTACCAAAAAAAAAAAAAAAGAAGAAGAAGAAGAAGAAGAGGAGAAAAAAAGAAAGAAAGGAAGGAAGGAAGGAAGGAAGGAAAAAAGAAAGGGAAAAAAGGCAGAAAAATAAAAGAAACAGAGTTGGAGAGATTTACAGGTTTTTGGAAGCTCATATTCTGGTGATGGGTTAGACAAATCATAGACATGGGTAAAAATACATAATAAGTGTTCCGGAAGAAAACTAAGGGGAGAGGTTAAATTAAAAACAAACAAACAAACAAAAAACAGATCAAGAGCTTTTTATTTGTAGACTGTGACACATAGGATATGTCATGCGTCACCACACTCTTTGGATAGGCCCATTGACAAAATCATATCTTTTTGTGCCAATTTACATTAAAAATGTGACTTTAATCTTCATTCTTTAGTGCATATATTTATTTGTTGTTTATTACTTAAGTAATTCAAACCACAGTTAAAACAACAACAAAACAAGACACTAGTTGTCACAACTCAAGCCTGGAAATCTGGGGATTTATGACATTTTGCTAGAGCTCAAAATGACCTATTTCAAATTGGCCACCATGGTTTTCTACCTTCCTAATTATTAACCTCAGAAGCTAAGTTCTATGATAGTTTGGGAATGTGTTCTCAGAAGTTTCAGCAGCATAGTGTGGTATAAAAACTTTAAATTATTTGCTAGTAATAGATTTTTTTAAAAAATCATATGTGGAGCCCCAATAAACTAAATAAATGTAAGTGGACCCTTTCTGTTTCAAATAGGCATAAGGGAGGACTACTCTTTTTGACTATTCACTAGCCCCAAGTCATAGTTCCTTTAAAGATTTCGGATTGCCCAGCAACAAAGTTTGAAAGCCAGTAGGATTGTAGAAATGGCATTCAAATCTCAGTACTCTCTCTTACCAGCTATGGGACTCTGAACAAATAACTAAGTTTAAAAGAGTAACTGCAAAGAATAAATTATGTGATATATAAAATAATCCAGTATGAGACTTTACACTTTAATTTTAAACACTCAGTGTTGATTTTCTTCTTTTCATTTTCTTCTCCCCTTCCTTTTTTCTTTTCCTTAATAGTTTTTTCTTTTCCATAATAGTTTTTGAGGTCAGGAAAGAAAAATGTAGAAATATGAGTAGCAAAATGGTTAATTTGTTATGAAACAACAAAAACAAATGCTTATATAAACCAGGAGCTGTGGTACAGTCCTGTAATCCCAACAGCTCTGGAGGCTGAGCAGAAGGATTGTGAGTTCAAAGCCAGCTTCAGCAAAAGCAAGGCACTAAGCAGCTCCGTGAGACTGTGTCTCTAAAGAAAATACAAAATAGAACTTGGGATGTGGATCAGTGGTCGAGGGCCCCCGAGTTCAATCCCCAGTACCCACTCCCCCAAAAAATGCTTACATAAATATTAATCTCTCCAATTTTTTTAAAATTATAGCTTGCCTTCTGACTGACCAGTAAATTTGGCCAAACTACTTTGTGATCACAAAACTATACTACTCACTCTGAAAATTGTGTATCAAGATCATAATTCAAGTCTTGGAAGCATCATATCCAAAAAGTAGGCCGGGAAAGAAGAAAGGAAATGAGAGACAAAAGAAGAAAAGGAGGAAGTGAGGAAGGGAAGGAGAAAAGAAGGGAAGAAAAAAAGTAACAAACATAAATCCTGGGAGCAGCTCTGATTTTCAACTATCTGTGGTTAGTCTGGTAACTAAAGTTCAGTAAAAAAAACATTTCCTAAATTAGGTGTGTCTATATCTAATTAAAAAATCACATGCTTTTTAATGAGAGGCATCTAAGACCACAAGAATTCCAGAGTAGTAGATTATTTAGAGAAAGAGTTCATATCCCTAGTTCGTGTGTGTTAATAGGGAATATTACATATTGACAGTTTTTAAATTATAGTTAACTCAAGACTGCAGACAAGAAATATGAGCCACTCCTTAGGCTTTAGTGTAAAGAAGTGTGGTCTGAAGATGTGTGGAGGCTTGCCTTGACACATGAGAGAATTTACCAGCATAAAATGCACTTCTGAATTTGAAGAGCAGTTTAAATTCAATTAATATTTACCTCATATGTTCAATGTGCCAAGTACTGTGCTAGAACATAGTAACAGCATGCGGGCAGCAGAAATAACAACAATAATAATGAGGATGATAAATAATTCTTAAAGACATAAATATGTGCCAGGAATTGTGCTAAATAGCTTCACATATACTATTTTATGAATGTTCCAACAACCCTATAAATTAGGTTCGATTAGTATCCTTATTTTACACATGAAGAAACTAAGCCTGTGAATCTTAGTATCAGATGCTCATGATTACTATCTAATGAGTAGAAATGTCAGTATATCCTACCAACTCTGAATAAAATAGAAATATCCTCTCTACCTCCTTAGTTTTTATGCAGGCTCTTTGGACAAATCTAGGAACCCAATTAATACAAGATGGGTAGCAAGAGATAAGTGTAAAATTTTTGTTGAATTTATATGTACATGGGGATCTTTACAAGAGAGTGGAATCTGAAGAAATGACTGAAGAATGATGCTTTTATATTTTTCAGGCAGAGAAAAACAAATTAGTACAGAAACAATAGCACAAATGGACGTGTGAAGTAGAGTACTGAATTCTAGGAGTGTTACTATGGACACATGGAGAATGTACAAGCTAGTGGAAGAGAAGCATTACTAAAAGAGTTTGTTATTCAGGTTACTGCAGCACCTATTACAGTCTCTGATGATCAAGGCTATTTTCCAATCTTGGTATTTGAAGGATGTCTGTCCCAAAAGAATCTTTATCGCTTGCTGCATGTAGAGAAAATCAAGCCAAATGGCTCAATATCTCTAAAGATAGAGTTCCTCAAGTTTTTTCAGCTTGAAAAATCAGTATACCAATTTGGCATATTTTGCCTTAACTCTTTCAACTCCATAGCCAGAGCTTCAAACTACTGCACTTTACTCCATTATGCATTTAGCTATTTCCTTTTTTCTGTAGAAGGCTAAGGAAAAGCTTAAGCTGAGACTAGAAGGATAAAAGACATCAGGAAAAAATATGGTATGTATTTATAGATACATAAATATATATAGATAGATAGGTAGATTTATGGATAGATAAATAAATACATATGGATACCCATAAAAGTTGTATGCCTTGAAAATTTTTATCATATGCTTAAGAGTACTATAGTGCTAACTTTGCACAAGCACATAATAATTCATTTTATTGTCATGACATCCCCTAGAGGTAGATACTGTTATTGCCTCCACTTTATAAATGAGGAAACTAAAGCATTCCATCTGAAGATAATTATCTTTGGAAAAATTAGGTAATGGGGTAATTAGTGTGGGGTAGGCGAGAGTTAAATATTCGAAGAAGAAATAAGCATTCACAATTGCCTATGAAGAAGAAAAACAGAATGTTCTTGTTTATGTCAAAATAAAGCAAGCATTGACAAGAATTAGAGTCAGGGATAACAGAGGAAAAACATACTGAAACTAAAGAAATATAATCCAAGGACAAAGGAATCACAGAAAGTAATGTGGATCCCTATATCAATCACTCAAATGAGCATGGCCTTGGAGCACAATATAAACCAAAGCAAAATTAAGGCAAACTAATTGATAGGCAAGTAAGATTGTGAATTTCCATATACTTTTATTTTATTTCTCTTTTAAAACTATCAGTCTATCTTGTATCACAGGTGTAATATACACTATATAATATCCACAACCAATATCAAATTCCCTGATAGAAAGATTATATCTGGCTCGTCTTTTATGGCAGAGAGCACCTGGTATATTTCTTTTTACCAAAGAGTTGCTTAAAAAATAAGCACTTATTAAATAAAAATGATAACTAGTAATTGAAATCATAGTACTACATTTGAAAGTCAGGGTTATTGAAAGTTTTATCACTATGGCTTAAATATGTGAATTATTAAGTAAAGAATGTGGTACAATGCAAAGCAGAAAGGCAAACTCTGTCATCTGATTCCAAAGGTGTGGAGGAAAGTAGTAAACTTTAAAAAAAAAAAAACTAAGATTCTTAGGTTCTATGTGAACTAAACCTTCCAAAGACTTCAACTCACACATCTGTTTGGTATGATTCAATACTAAACTTTAAATCAAGTCAAATTAGAAAAAAAGTATGGAAAATTGAGAGCCTCATTTTATAATGTGGGAAAAATTGGTCTGGATCATAAGATAAAAGTAGCCCAGTGTTTTGGGGCTTCTTGACTTGGAGATTGATAATGTGACTATTAGTCGCCCTCTAGTGGATTAATTTAAAATTTGTTTTTCCTTTGAAGTTGAAAAAAACTGAAACTGAAAATCAACTTTCTAATTATAAACATAAAAAATAAGATTGTTTTTCCACTCTAAAAAGAAAAGATACATTTTGTGGTACCTTTTGAAGCATCATATCCCACTTACACTACCATACCCGCCCAATCCCAAAAAGGATAGAACCCCTGAACCTTTAAATTAATTTAAATAAATTAAATTAACATGCCTTAAAATATACAAATAAATAAATAAAAGTATTTTGTTCAATTTTATTTTCTACCAGTTTAAAAATACTTGGGATCTCTTATCCTTTTATTTTAATATTTCACAGCTAAATGAAGCTTCTCAGTGGAAAGCTTGGAAATGACTATATAACATATGTATTTGATGAATGGAAAAAAATAAATGTCCATTAGAATTTTTTATTGAAAACTACTTGCAATAGTTAAGAGTTTAGCTACAATGCTCTAATAAAAATAAATAAAAATAAGTTTATTCAATTTGAACTTTTATAAGTTTTAGAATAAAGAAGGCTTTTTTTAAACATAATTTCTCATTCAGAAAAAGATTGCAAGAATCATGCAAAGGTTTTTTAGATTTCTTTCATATATATAGATAGATAGATACTCCCAAATATTAGCATTTTTCTATATTTGCTTATTTACTTTCTTATTTATTTACTTATATACATTTTTCTGATTGTTTAAAAGTTTCAGATATTATATCTCTTTACCCCTTCATACGTTAGTGTATGTTTAAGACCTCATACATAGCCCCAGCATGAGTGTCTAAACAAGGAAAGTAGCATTGATACAATACTATTATTCAATCTATATACCCTATTTAGATCTCAACAGTTGTACTTAATTTACTTAATTCTTATACTCTTAACAAACTAAATGATTATGTGGTAGATTCAGTTGCATGATTCCTTAGTCTCTTTTTAGCTGGAACCATTCCTCAGCCTCCTTTTGTGTTTCATACTATTGACTTTTTTGAAAAGTGGAGGCCAGTTACTTTGTAGAATGTCCTTCAATTTGGTTTTGTCTAATGTTTTCTCACAGATTTACTTTAAACAGTAATACTAAATAAATTGCCCCAAGTTGTTCTCAATGCATTATCTAAGGAAGCAGATGCTGTGAATTGGTCTCATTATTGGCATTGTGTGTGTACACAGAGATTTTCCTTACTTTTTTTTTTTAAAAATATTTTTTAGTTGTCAATGGACCCTTATTTATTTATTTATTTATACGTGGTGCGGAGAATTGAACCCAGTGCCTCACACATGCTAGGCAAGCACTTTACCACTGAGCCACACCCCAGCCCCGAGATTTTCCTTACTTTTTAGCAGTTGTATAGCACTCTATAATGTGTCCTATCATAATTTATTCAGCCACTATTTTAAAAACTGTCACATAGATATTTTCAACATTTTTCAACGTCAAATGATGCAACTAATAATCTTGTATTTTCACATAACAGGGGTATGAGTGTATGTCGAGTGTATGTATGTATTGCCTGGTATAGGATTTCTGGAACAAAGGAAATATTGTATTAGTTCTCCAAAGGAGCAGAACCAATAGAATAAATATGAAGGGATTTATTAAATTGGTTTACATGAGCAGAGATTGGCCCCACAATAGCCGTCTGCAGGCTGCACAGCCAAGGAAATCAGTAGTTTTTCCATTCAAGAAATTGGAAGCCTCAGAATAAGAGGGACCAATGATGCAGCCCCAGTCCTAGAGTGAACACCTGGACACTCCCTGGAGAGGTGCTTGTGCAAGTCTGCATTCAAGGACTAAAGAACACAGGCGGAAATGATGCATTTGTACCTTGTTGGTGGGACTGCAGACTAGTACAATCGCTCTGGAAAACAGTATGGAGATTCCTCAAAAAAAGTAGGGATGGAATCACCATAAGACCAGCTGTCCCACTCTTATGTATTTTCTCAAAAGATCTAAAATCAGCATATTGCAGCAAATATCCACCTCAATGTTTATAGCAGCACAATTCACAATTGTTAAATTATGCAATCAACCCAGTCTCCCATCAATAAATAAATGGATTAAGAAGTTTTGATGTGTATATAGACAATTGAGTTCTACTCACCCATAAAAAAGAATGAAATTATAGCTTTTGCTGGTAAATGCATGGAAATGGAGAATATCATGCTAAGTGAAATAAGCCAAACACAGAAAATCAAAGGTCAAATATTTCCTCAAAATCTAAAATAAAATAAAGGAAAGGAGGAGGTAATAAGTTAATATGAAGAACCAATGGAATATATATTAATAGACAAGTGAAAGGAAATCTAGTAGAGTAGAAGGAGAAGGCGAGAAGGGAGGGAGAATGGGAAGGAAATGGGATAATAATGAACTGAAATCAATTTCCACGCATGTTTGAGTTTGTCAGGATGAACCCAACTACTATGTATAACTATAAAGTTCTAATAAAAAAAAATATACATGGAGTCCGATGTCCACAGGAGATGACGGCAGCAAAAACAAGCACTTGCTCAAAAAGAGTGAATCATGGTCATGGGGCAAGTTTTCCCCTTCTTCCACTTTTTATTCTATCCAGGCCCCAGCCTATTAGATAATGTTACACGCATTCAAGGTGAAGTTTCCTCCCTCATTTGGCTGAACTACATGCCAATCATCTCTGGAAACACCTCACAGACACACCCAAAAGTGTCCTTTATCTAGGAAGCTCTCAATTCAGTCAAGTTGACAAGCAATATTAACCATCACAATGCATATGTAGTCATTACCAAATTTCCATCCATAATGGTTATGCCTTTCATGTAGCATTGTACAAGAGTACTGGTTTCCCCACAGCCTTGCCAGTAGAACGTATTGCTGCACATTTTTAATTTTTGCCAATCTCAATAGTGAAAATGGCATTTCAGTGTAACTTTAATTGGCATTAATCTTATAAATAAGGATAAACATTATTAGCTATGTCTGAGGCCATTTTTTAATTTTTTTTGTGAAGCTTTTACATCTTTTGACTATTTTTAAAATGTCAGTTCAATAGGGCTGTCAGTCTCTAAAATAAATTTTAAATATGTATCGAGGGTATTGTAAGAGTCAGACACTGTTTTAGGCAATGTGGATATACTATAAACAAAATCACTTGCAATAAGTTTATTCAGCATAATTGTACTTGAAAATGAAAGACTGAACAAGGTTTAAATTCTTGGATGATGATTATTCTGCAACATTGAATAACTTCCAAAAAATCCAAAATCCATTTGTACCTACTTAAACATATTTTAAGTAAATATCCAATTATAAATTTTCACAGAAATGTCCAAAGAAAAATATCAAGGAGCTTGGAAATTGCTTTAGGTAACGTATGTTAGAAGGACAGTAGAATGCAAGAAAAAAAGTTTCCAAATAGTATTTGAAAAAAATAACCTAAGTTTTGTTTTCTTATTTTCTCATACAGTTATATATCTTCAGGATGATCCACCTAACAGATAGTTCTGGACAAACAGAAATCTTCTCTCAATGTGTAACACACTGTAGTTTTCCACAGTGGTGGCATCAAGCCTTTTATAACTTCTTCACTTTCAGCTGCCTCTTCATTATCCCTCTTCTCATCATGTTGATCTGCAATGCAAAAATCATCTTCACTCTGACACAGGTCCTTCATCAGGATCCCCACAGTATGTATTACTTGGGTTTAGTTTTAATTATGTGCAAACAGTTTTTATTTTTTTTATTTTTTATTTTTTGGTACCAGGGATTGAACTCAGGGGTACTGAACCACTGAGCCACATCCCTAGCCCTTTTTTTGTGTGTTTTATTTAGAGACAGGGTCTCACTGAGTTGCTTAGCACCTCGCCATTGCTGAGGTTGGCTTTGAACTCGATATTCTCCTGTCTCAGACTCCCAAAGTCCTGGGATTACAAGCGTGAGCCACCACGCCCGGCCAAACAATTTTTAAACAACAAAACTAAAGCAGAGTGACCCTTAACTATGTGCCAGATATGGTTCTAAAAAGTTTATACACATTAGCTCATTTATTATTTACAATTACCCCATTAGGTAATATTTTTATTATGCCCCTAATTTAGAGATGAGATAATTTAATATCTTCTGATGTTCTAAATTTACATCAAGAAATTAAAGAAAGGATAATTACTCCACTAAAACTCAGAAGAAGCATTGGAAAACTGTTACTGCTGGGCCATAAAATAATATACCAACAACACCTGATATCTAGAACACAGCAAATAACCTATTAAATGCTGGCCAATAAATTTGTTGTTTTAATCAGCTTGTTTGCTGCTGTGACCAAAAGACCTGACAAGAACAATTTTAGAGGAGGAAAAGTTTATTTTGGGGCTCATGGTTTCAAAAGTCTCAGTTCATAGACAGTAGGCTCCATTCCTTGGGGCATGAGGTGAGGTAGAACATTATGGCAGTGGGGATGGGAATAGGAAAGACAGTAGAATGAATCAGACATAACTTACCTATGTTCATATATGAATACACATTCAGTGTAACTCCACATCATGTACAACCACAAGAATGGGTAGTTACACTCCATGAATGTATATGTCAAAATACATTCTACTGCCATGTATATCTAAAAAGAAAAAATTTAAAAAATTTTAAAACTCAATGAAAAATAAAAAAGAACATCATGGTGGAAGAGTGTGGTGGAGGGAAGTAGCTCAAGACCTCACACCAGGAAGCAGAGAGATCCCTAAAATAACAAAATATAAGCCCCAAGGGCATACCCCCATCAAACCACCTCCTCCAGCTATATCCTACCTGCCTATAGTTACCACTTAATCTCTATCAGGGGATCAATGCACTGATTAGGTTAAGGCCGTCATAATCCAAACATTTCACCTAATTTTTTGCTTTGTGTAACACCATAAGCTTTTGGGAGACAACTCACATCTAAACCATAAGACTTGTTAAACTGATTCAAATCCCCTAATATCCAAAAACAGAAATTATGCACAGATATGTGTATGTGCTTGTATGTAAATATGTGTTTATTCACCAAATAATGTTAAATATGTAATTATTTCATCCAAAATACCATAGATTTAGCTATACATATTTTTCTTTTTTCTTTCTTTCTTTCTTTTTTTTTTTTGCTTCAGTAATCTGGTATACTCCCAGAACTAAAATTTATGAATTTATGAAATAATCATGACATCTCAAGACATGCTAACAATGACGCAGTACGTAAGTTATACCTGGTACAAATGAATAGAGAAATCATCTTAATTATTAAGGGAAAGATCAGTTTTGGTAGATATTGTCAAAAGGAAATAATTATAGTGATGCTGTGTAAGTTTCCACTTGCAGCCCAAAATGTTATTTAATATTTTTTTTAAAAAAAGAATAGTGCAGGGGCTGGGATTGTAGCTCAGCAGTAGAGCGCTTGCCTCGCATGCATGAGGCCCTGGGTTCGATCCTCAGCACCACATACAAAGCAATAAAATAAAGACATTGTGTCCATCTACAACTAAAAAAAATATTTAAAAAAAAAAAAGTATAGTGCAAAAACAATTTGCTTTTCAAATCTTATTCAAGAAAGATTTAGTTATGTAAGGATTGTTTAAGAATGAGACATGTGAGCCGGGCGCGGTGGCTCAAGCCTGTAATCCCAGCACTTAGGGAGGCTGAGACAAGAGAATCGCGAGTTCAAAGCCAGCCTCAGCAACGGCGAGGTGCTAAGCAACTCAGTGAGACCCTGTCTCTACATAAAACACAAAATAGGGCTGGGGATGTGGCTCAGTGGTCGAGTACCCCTGAGTTCAATCCCCAGTACCCAAAAAAAAAAAAAAAAAAAAGAATGAGACATGTGGAATAAGAAGATGAATCAAAAACGGGTTAATCTGAAGAAATATGAGTAGTACCTAGATTAAAAAAAAAGGCAGGGAGCAATAGTTAAATATTTACTAACACTTTCAGCCATTTACTTTTTTATTTACTCGACTAAAACGTACTGTCTGATACTGCTGGAAACCATACCAGGTGGGATACCATGGTGGCCTAGTATCTATCCTATTTTCACAGAGTTCGTAGTCTAGCATAAAAGAGAGCAAACAGTAAACCAATAATCAAGTATGATGATATTTCAAAAGAGGAAGTACAGCATGCTGTGTCTGTATCTTATCATATTCAGCCATTGTGCTAAGCCAAGGAGCTTTATTTTTTAAAAAAGTGTTCATTCCTGATATTTTACTACATATATATAATATTTACAGATATTGATGATTAAATGAAATAATGTGTGAAAAAAGCAAGGCCCTAGCAAGGCATGTACTAAATGGTAATTAGTTTTGTCTGACCAAAATATTATGACCAGTCTACATTCAATAAAATATGTATTTTAACATTTCTACTCAAAAAATTAACTTTATAACATTATAAATATAAATGTTTTTCTCCATATTTAGACTCTTGAGTGATCCTTGAAAAATAAGCTGTAAACTATTTCCCTCAAAAAGTATAGCATGTGAAAAGTATGTCTTACTTTAAAATAGCACTTCTGGATTACAAAATGCAAGAAAAGATTTTGAATATTTAGAACTGCAGCTTTATAAGTTTAAAAACTAAGTCTTAACTTCTAAGAGGCAGCCTACTAAAGTGAGCAATTCCATTGATTTCAATAAATTTCTTCACAAGAATGACTATGAATGCTAAAGGATTATGTGAAAAGTGAAATTATTTTAGATATCATAGAAAGAAACATGGTTGAAGTAGATAATTTGGAGCAGCACACTTTCACCCATACATCATTCTTACTATCCTTAATGGCAATGATACCTAGTGAGTCAGAATTCAATTCAGCTTAGCCTCTATTTTCTTAAATTCCAATTGTTTGGGTACCCCAAATTTCAAATCCACATTAGTCTAGTGTAAACTTAAAGAGCACACTCCTCTTCAATCTCTTCTATTCATTATGTGACAGTGAAAAATAATAAAAATATGCTTCTTAAACAAGTTATCCTTATTTAAAATACTGGAAATTTTCTCCTATAATATTTATTAGGTTGAATTAGTGAGTTTCTCTTTGGACTGTCTTAGTTTTGTGAAAAAACTGTCTTTAAACACCTACTCTTTTTCTCTAATAGAACTACAGCTGAATCAATCCAAGAACAATATACCAAGAGCACGGCTGAAGACTCTAAAGATGACAGTTGCATTTGCCACTTCATTTATTGTCTGCTGGACTCCCTACTATGTCCTAGGAATTTGGTACTGGTTTGATCCTGAAATGTTAAACAGGGTGTCAGACCCAGTAAATCATTTCTTCTTTCTCTTTGCCTTTTTAAATCCATGTTTTGATCCACTGATATATGGATATTTCTCTCTGTAATTGATAGGTGACACAGAGAAATGTGTAAGTAATGTGTAGGAAAAACAAGATAATGAATTTCTCCACTTGGGAATGACAAGAACAAAGCTGCAACATATTCCATACAAACAAAACAGGATTTAAGTTTCAGTTATTATTCTTATTCTTTTACAAACTACATTGTCAAAGTCACAATTATAAAAAAAAATAACTTCAGAAAATATACTGAAAATTTTCTCCTAATAATGAACTTCTAAATTAGCATCTGCCTTACTGACCTTGTATTACATATTATTTGGGTTTCTTTTCACTTTCTTTGTATAATAAAACAAGGAGAAATATTATTGTATTACTAAATATAACAATATTTAAAATAACAACAGCCTAAGGCAAAAGATGCCAAAAATTAAGACAGAGAAACCACAACACAGTCCTGATCTCAGCATGCTTTTGGAATTTTTCTCCAAAAGGGACTGAGTAGCAATCACAACTATTTAAATACAAGTAAAGAAAAGATAATATTATGGATTATTATATGTTTTAATGTGAGGAATTTTTTGTCTATCTCCTGATCTTACTAAATGCATACTTCATAAATCGTTGAGAAAGTCAAAAATCAAGTAAATGCACAAGCAAAAAGATGTTTGAGGGGCTGGGCTTGTGGCTCAGTGGTAGAGCACTTGCCTAGCATGTGTGAGGCACTGGGTTTGATTCTCAGCATCACATATAAATAAACAAATTAATTAATTAAAGGTCCATCAACAACTAAAAAAGTATTTTTTAAAAAAAGATGTTTGATACATAAAAGGGACTCTGGAAAGAAAACTGTACAGTGTCAGTCCATACAGATCAAAGATTGTAGAGAGCATTGGAGGAAAAAAGGAAAAGAAAAAGTCCTTGTAAATGTGAAACTAACACCTACTGATATTCAGATTAAGTAATATGGTTTCCAAAATATGTTCATACAACATGTATTTTATTTCATTCAAATCTTTACCCTTTCCATGAACAATGCAAAGATGTGAAAATAATGGAAGTATAATATACATTTAATGAGAAAAATATCATATGAGACTTAAAATGAATTCAACCATTCTTTAATATTTTAAATAAGTTACAATTATTCATATGAACTATGTAATGCCACACAAATGATGGAAATAGGAAGAAATTTCCAAATATTCCAGTGCTTGACAAATTGTGGAGAGCAAACTGTTGAATAATGTAAGTCCTTCCTTTTCTTATCTTTCTCCTCTCATCCTTCCAGTTTTGTAGTTTTATTGTGGGATTCTTTTTTTCACATCCCAACTTATTTCCCAAATCTGTCTCTTTTGAGCTCTTTCTTTGTTCTCTTTCTTTCGTATCTTCTTTGTTACTCAATTCATACCTTTAATTAACCAATCCATAACCCGACTCTACAGTTTAGGCATGGTTCAAAATGTGCAGCACACTGAAATGCTCAAAGTTTGTATGTAGGCACATATTAAGGTTTTACAATTTTGTTAGACATCATGGGGATGTAAGTAAGTCACAATAATAGCCATCTTCTCCAGGGCTCTTTATACTTATTCCTAAAGAGATAATACATCTTTCTTCTGGATATAAAGGCAAAAATAACACACCTGCAGCACAAGGTGCAATTTAAGGGCTTTATTGCAGATGTGTTTAATGAACATATCTTAGTTCAGTTCTTATGTATTCAAGAAACATATTTAGATACTCCCTCAGGCATTTTAAAAATAACTTTAATAAAGGGCTATTCAAAATCTGGAATCAGGGGTTTTTAACCTACAGCCCATGAACAGAACTATATTTCATCAAAATTGTTTTGGAGTTTCCCTATTCAATTATGTTATGCAATTTAAGTTATCTGGAGCTGCTCCCAGTTGGAACTGTCAACCCTCCTGGCTAGAAAAGAATGGCAGCAAGAAACACCTAGGGAGGCCACAGGAATCAATTTTTGACCACCCAGAAATGTCTCATTGTCCTTGTTGGGGTAGCGGCCAGCCAGACACGGACACCTCGTGCAGCCAGGAAATCCTTTATTCAGGGGAGTGGGCACCCGGGCGAAGGAAAGGAAAGAGAGAGAGGGGACGCGCGGGAGGGATTTTGTGGAGCCCACTACAAACCGCGTGGTGAGCTACGAATTGGTCACTTCAAAATTGGGGGCAGATAAGCAGTAGCGGTCTTCTTTTGATGTGCTAACTTGAGCAGTTAGGCTTTGTTTCCCAGGTAGAAGATTCGGGAGCGTAACCCCCTGGGGCAGGAAATGCCTTAGGCTTTTAGAGAGGGGATGTGAAAATTAATTACAAAAGGGCTGTATTTTTTACCTTACAGTCCTGATAAGGGGTTTATAGGCTATACCATACTGTCAATAATAGGCACAAAAAAGGTTGAGAATGCCTACTTGCTTTTGTATATTTATAAGGAAGTTTGCCAGCGCCTGCGCCGGACCAAAGTGAAACAGTCGGCGAGGGAGCCACGGATGAAAAAAATACACACACACAACAACGATTCTGAAGAAAAAGAAGCTCGAAGCTCGTTTATTTCAGCACTCTGGGCTTCTATATCCTTCCTACCCCCCCCCCAGGGGCGTTGCAGGCATGGGAAGCGTGGAACTGCAGACCCAGGTGTGGAAAATGCTCGGGCTGCAAAACAAGCTCAGACCACAAGAACACGGGAGTTCAAGGAACGATCAGCACCTGTGGCTTCTCTCAGAAATCAGGGTACAGCTGGTTCTGGTAAATAGAAAGTAGCCATGCACGCAAGAATGCTCTCACATTTATTATAATAGAAATTTATTAAATGTATTTGTTTTGATATATGCCTAATAATGGGCTAATACTGAAACTATATTGTTCCAATATGTTTAATCATTCTTTTTAAACTGAGAAATTCTTTTAAGGTTAAATATGTTATGAGAAACTTTACAGATACAAGTATTCTATACAGTATTGTAGCCCATAAATTATGACTATAGATATAAACCAAAATTCATAGCCTAATAATTAAATGTGACTTTTCAACAAAAGATTTATAACTCACCAGAGTTATAAATTTAACTTAATAAATTTATAAAATATAAATTTATTCTATTTTCCATCATAATAAAAGATGAAAGTTCTTTGTAAAAGAAGAAATGTTTTACAGAATGAATCCTACAGAAGATGAATCCAATGTAAATCAGGTAATATTCTAGCCTGATTTCTTTATTTAACCTATAAAATAGTTAAAATTTGGATTTCTTACAGCAACTTAGTTTAGTAGCTAAATGACATAAACTAATAGCAATGAATTTAACAAAAATTACATTAATTCAATTTTAACCTATTAAATTATCAAAAAAAAATACTCTAGGGTGTTGGGGAGGTAGTATCACAATTATCTTCCAAGGAATATAAGTCAGCATAAATAAGTTAGGAATTATCTTAGTGATTTCATCTCAGAACTTACATGGTAGTTCTGAAACAGAAGTAACATTTTTAGGCAGTTAAAATATTTTTAGAATTTCAGAATCAATGCCTAAGACTTTGCTAATTACTATAAAGTATTTCCATATTAATAAAAGAAAAGAATGTAGTTTAATTTAATCTTATCATTTTTATGATTAAGTTAAAAATCAGATTAAAAACACTTAGTCTAATTTTAGAAATTCCATAGCATGTAAAATGGATGCATAGAAACAATAGATAAGCACATGAAAAATATGAAATATAGTTATCTGAGTGATTTTAAAGTGTTTTCTTCCTTTTAAATTTCTGTAATTCAAAATTCCCCAAAACATATATATACTGATTTTATTATGAGAAAAAGACAATAAATGCTAAATGTGTGAGTGTTTGTATGACTTTTATTTTATGCATCACTGTTTCTGTTAGAACATTTTTGCTACAAGGAAAAGAAATATCAAAGAAGGAGCATTTTTCCCTTTCATGTCACAGGATGTTCAAAAAATAGGCATGCATAATGGTTAACTCAGAGCTTTGAATCAGCTTTTATGCTTCCACTAGACTTTTCTTTCCTGACTAGAAGTTGGTTTTTGCCATTATAAGTCTCAAAAGGAGAAAGAAAGGGTGGCTTCTAATAGTAGATCTCCCTTTCCCAGGCCTGGGAGGTATTACCCAAAAAGCTCAAGTGTAAGACAATGCAAGGATATTTAGAGGTGAGTTATTAGAGGTTTAAGCTAATCAGCACATTAATGCACAATAGGGATTAGCTGGGTGGTTACTGTAGGCAGGTAGGGTGTAGCTAGAGGAGGTGGTCATGGGGGCATTACCTTGGGGCTTATATTTTGTTGTGGTGAGGAAAATTCTCTCTGCTTCCTGATGCCACTTTTCCCAACTGATTTCCTCTGCCATACTCTTCTACCATGACATTCTGCCTCACTTTGGGCCCCAAAGAATGGAGTCAGTCATCTATGGACTGAGACCTCTGAAACTGTGAGCCCCCAAATAAACTTTTCCTCCTTTAATTGTGCTTGTCAGTCTTTTGGTCACAGCAATGAAAAAGCTAACCAAAAAACACCTTCAAACAAAATTCAGACTACATGTACTACAAATTTAAATATATGCAATTTGAATATAAAGCATAAAAACTAAATGTAGTTTAAGGAACACAGTAATTATACAACAAATGTAGTCCTAAGGAAAAAGAATAAATTTGCATTGTTTTTCATGATCTACATCTGAACATTTTAAACTCTATGTGGCTGGAATACACATCTGACATGGAATATAGGTTCTAATTATTCCCTTCTGAGGAACTCATGAGTCCTGCTTTTTTAATTTGTTATTATGTCCATTAGTGTAAAGCCAAATGATCAGATGGAAGTAAAACAGGACCAGAACAGGCTTTATTTTGGGAAGAACGCTCCCGGGGCCACCCTCCCCCGACACCAAGCTTGAGCAGGCAGAAAATGGCACTGGAGCCTCATGGCATACAGAATTTAAAGGGTCCCCCCCCTTCCCTGTCAAGAAAAGGAAGGCTTAAGGCAGGAAGGGAAGGGCCTGGGGCAGGAAGAGGTGTTGGTCTAGAGTCCAGTGTCCTCTGAGATTGGTTAGGTGAGGCTGGTGAGGTCAGAGTCCTTCTGGGATGAGCCGGGAGTCATGGCGGCTTTCATGTTGGAGGTTCGCTGTTTCTCTGTATCAGCTACTGGGGGCTGCCATGTTGGCATGTTCAGCGCATGCATACTGCGTTTGGCATGGGCGACTGACGGTGGCTGTGTGGGTGTACTCTGCGCAGGCTTGCTGCTCCCAGCGGTGGCAGCGGACAAGGTGGGGAAGGCAGCAGCAGTGAGGAGCAGGAGAGAGAGAGCGAGGAACTTTCAGAAAGTGCCCCCAGGGGCTGGGCGCTCCGACAGGGCCAGCTCACGGCCAGACCGAGCAGGTCGCAGGGCGGCTGTTTTCACATCTGCCTCTGACATAACAATTAATGCAAGAAATTTTCATAAATTTTAAAAAACCTGGTCATTACTTCAAATTCAGAGAAAAATTGCCAAGTAACTGCAACTTGATGTGGATTTTTCATAAAGCTAATGAAATTTAACTTCAAAGCTACCCATTTATTCAATCCACTCCTGAAGCCCTGCAGAAGACGTTTCACACAGTTACTTTTTTTTTTTTTACAAAATTTACTAAAATAAGATATTTTAATTGCAATTGGTTAAGACTATCTCTTTCCACTCTTACTTTCCTTCTGTCACAATTGTTCCCCTCATATGAGGTGGTGTTGAATCCATAAATCTTTAGGATCCAGCGAACAGAAAGCTGAATTAGAGATATCTTTAGGTTAAGTCTAGAGAGACACTATGTGGTTTTGGTCAATTTCAGGTATAATTAAGTCATTGCTATAACCATCATAGTAAGTTTCTAGGCATAATACTAGATAAAATACTCACCAAACTGACTCATCTGGTACAGTAACAGACCATATCATGATATATGTCTAGAAAAATGGCACCCAGAATGATGTGGAGAGTAAGAGGAGAACAGGATATAAAATATATAAAACTTAGTCTACAGAAAATTCTGCCAATCCTTTGTATGTACAGCCAAAGGAGATTCTCAATAAGTCACATTGTTGTATAACTCCTTTCTTTATGACTGGAATCTGTGACTTAATTCTGCTTTACCTGTGGAAAGTTAATAGGATCATCACCTTGATTAGGTGACATAACAACAAAAAGGTCAGTCTCATGATGATATTATGTTATATATGATTCTAACAGGAGCAAGAACTTCTGTTGTCTTTAAAGAAGCAAACAGCCACGATGTGAACTGCTTCTACCAGAACTATGTGGTAAAGAACTGTGGGCAGCCATTAGGATGTAAGAGTAGCTTCCTGTGAAGAGTCAGTAAAAAGCTAGGATCCTCAGTTATACAAATGGAAGGAAATTATTTCAACAATCTGAATAAGCTTGTCAGTTCATTCTTCTTTACTCAAGTTTTCAGATAAGTACAGTCAAGCCAGCACCTTCACTATAGCCTAGTGGGACTTTGAGCAGAGGACTCAATCTTGAGCCTAGACATGTTCCTTATCCAAAGAAGCAGTAAGAAATTTGTGTTGCTTTAAATCACTAAATTTGTGGTAATTTGTATGCAACAATAGAAAACTAATATATTTAACATGTGAAATTGTAAGGGAAAAATTTGGTCATCATTAAATCCTAATCAAAATTGAAATAACTCAACACCACAGCATAGGCAATTGTAAACTCCCCTACATTTTTTTATCGGAAATATATAGGATCTAATTTATCAAAATGTCTCTGCTTTTACAGAACAAAACTATGACAGGAACATACACAGAAAATACACGTATTTTATGTATCCCAATGAAGAATCAGCCTGCATGTTAGGATGTCATTACTAATATAGAATTGTGAAATTAAAATAAATATTTTTAAATGATCAATATAACAATGATGTTATTGTTAAGACATTATTCCAAAATCCCAAATAATAAAAAAATCCAAGGCCGAATGTTCTCTCTGATTGGTGGATGCTGATACATAAGGGGGGTGGTTTGGGGAGCATGGGAGAAATGGAGGAACTTTGGATGGGACAGGGGGGAGGTGGGGGAGGGGAAAGGGGATGGGAGTAGCAAAAATGGTTGAATGAGATGGACATTACTACCCTAGGTACATGTATAAAGACATGAATGGTGTGACTCTGTCTTGTTTGCAACCAAAGAAATGGAAAATTGAACTCTATATATGTACTACGACTTGAAATGCATTTAAAAAAAATTTAAAATCCTTCACAAAATATTCTTGAGAAAAAAATAAAATAAAATAAAGATATTATGTTCATGTACAACTAAAAAATTATTTTAAAAATTTTAAAAATATGTTTTTGTTTTTGTACAGTTCAATTAACTGGTGTTAAATTTTTTAAAAATTTAATTTATCCTAAGAAAATACATAAACCACTGGAATAAAAACTTCACATTATGCTATGCTGTTAATTATTTTATTATTACATAGAATAATAGCTTTAGAAAAATATTGTAAATTGTATTTCCAGTTGTGGTTCCAACTGAATTTTGTGGTTCAAATTGGATTTAGTTTTAAATTTAAAATCAATAAAAATATCAAAAATTGGAAAAAAAGACAAAGAATTTATTCTGGCCAGGGCCAAGGGATCAGAAAACAGACAGTTCTGCAGCCCAAGACAAAGTGCAGTTGGAGAGCAAGCTTTGAAAACCAAAAACCACAAAGGAAGGGAGCTGGAGAAGCAAAAACAATCATAAGACACATTTTATAAAGTGTCACCAAATTCTCAGAATTGGTACCTTCTGTACATACTCTGGAAGTAAGCTAACACCAGCTCCATAGTTTAAAGACATTGTGGCCAGTGTACAAGTGGGTAAGGGTGTCACCTTCTATGCAAGTGGGCTCATGAGGAAAGGAGGGACAATTCTGCACAGTGTGAGATGTGTGAGCAGAATGGAGTCAGCTTGACTAAACTTTCAAATTGGCCCATAACATTATAGAATGTTATTATACTAAGATATAAGCAAGGGGAGCTATAGTTTGTATATTGTTTGTGTGTCTTTCCAAAGATTCATGTATTGAAGGTTTGGTCCTAGTATTTAGTGTAGAAGTAGTGGGACCTTTAAGAGATGGAGTGTAGAGGGAGGTCACTGGGGGGCTTTGTTCTCAGAAGGGATTTGTTTTCATGGGATACTGAGGTAGCTTTTGAGAGAGAGTTATTTTATAAAAAGAGAAAAACTGGCCCCTTCCTCTGTTCTTTGGCATCCTGTCTGGCAATATGACCTCCCCCTCTCGTACAACATCCACCAAGGTGATGCTACCCTTCTGAGGCCTTCCCCAGAGCTGAGAACCATGCTCTTGACCCTTCAGAACTGTGAGCTAAATAAACCTTTTTCTTCATAAAGTTACCCAGCCTTGGGTATTTCATTATAGTAACTGAAGACAGACTAATACAAATAGTATGCAAACAAAATAATTTAGGGGAAAAAAAGTACTTCATGGTTATGTCAAGTAGATAATGATAAAATTATATTATTTTGTGGATTTTATGATGTTCGTGGTATTTGTAAGATTTTGTAATTTATTATGTTTTTTTATTCTAACAAAAATATTTTCTTTAAATACAGTTATAGAGAGAGCCCCAAATTGTAAAACCTTGGCACCCCAGAAAACATGGACTCATTTGATAGGAATTAAAGCCTTGCATTATTTCTAAGACCACTTCCCAAATTAGTGTATCAGCCCTATGCTCCACCCACCTAACATGATGCATCTCACTATACTCCAATTCATTTCTTCCTCCATTACTCACTGCTCTCCTAAAGTTTTTCCAATTATCTATCACTAAACACACTGGATCTGTTCTGCTTTTTAAGGTGCACTTTTTTTCTTTACTAAAGCTAGTTCCTCTACAATAGCTGTTTGCCCCAATACATGGAATGGAACCAACTCCTCAAAGCCTACCCAAGTCCAGTTCTCTTCAACCCATTGGGTTGAAACAGAAAATATATCCCAAAGAAATAAAAACATGGAAACTTGCTAAGGATACAAAACAGGAGAGTTCCCTGAACTTCCTATCTCTAAATCTTAAACATCCCTAAACTATATAATTTTCTCTATATCATCATGTTACTATGAAAGACTTGTCCCTGAACTTCTTAAAGGTAAATCCCTATACTCATGCTCTGGCTACCTTTCTCCCTCACTTTTAAAGGATATAACTTCTTCTGATATCTCTCTGAACCTAACACCATCAATCTCCCCTTGCTAACAAATCATTCCCACTGGCATATAAAAATGATTTATTATTTTGAAACTTTAAAAAATATCCTCAACTATATACTTAATTTCAGCCTCATCTTTTGCCATCCATACCTCTACTCTTCTTCATAAAAAAAGAAATAAAAAATTTTAAGAGTTGTCCACACATGATGACATCTCTTCTTTACTTCTCTTTTAATCCTCAACATTTATTAACTTGGATCCTGATCTTACTACTCGTATTCTTCTTAAGGTCACCAAGGTCACCTAAACTAATAGAGATTCATTTCTTTTTGATTTACTATAATGTTCATTAATATTCAAATGATTATCCACCCTTTCTGTAAGGAATTCCAGTGGAAGAAGACGGGGCAATCTCTGGGTGAAAACTAGAGGGGAACAGGGATACTCGCTTGAGAGAGACCATGTGACAAAGACGTGGGTCAGGAGATTACCAAGCAACAGAGGGCTACAAGAAAGCTAAATTGATGTCTTTCTTTGCACAGGATGCAGTAACAAAATGCCACAAGAAATTTACTTTGCACAGATTTAAAGGCTAAGAAATCAGAAGTCAGGGTTCCTGCATGGTGCTCTGGGTTTTCCTGGCTTGCAAAAACTGCCTTCATGCTACATCCTAAAATTACTTCATCTAAACCTCATCACCTTCCAAAGTACCCACCTCCTAATACCATTGCATTGCAATTTCTGGAATCACATGCAGGGTTAGGGCTTCAACATATGTATTGGATGTGGGTACAAACTCTGAGTTCATAGCAATGTCTGAAGGCCACACTTCCCCCTTCAAGTGAGTAAATCACATTGCCTGCACTGAGAAGCCTTATGCTATTTTTCTTATCACTAGCCAGTAATATCCTTCCATTTGCAAATATCTGCACATCAGCTATTGATTATTCACAGAAATGGTCATTGTCCTCAAATAGTGCTGCTCTCATCTAAATTACAGCCTGTATGTAAATCATCCTGTTCATCAGTCTATTGTATTTGTAATGCCCCTGAAAGGGAGGGGTGGGCTATGTATTTCTCAACACTGAAGAGTGGTGGTGCTTTGGAAGAGGAAACCTAACATGGACACTTGAGTGTTACTGGACAGGAATGAAATCCTACACCAATTCACATTCTATTTAAAACACATTCTATTTAGCTCAGTGAAACCATCCCCTCCTGGTTTTCCTTCTATCTCATTGGCAGTGACCTAGTGTTTTATAAGTTTCAGGAATTAGCTAACCTAAATATAGGTCTTTAGGCTCTCTTGAATTTCTGCTGGTTGGTGGCAAAATCAGTTTTTAATATGCCTATTGTTGACCAAATTCTATATGTTCTCAAGAGTTTTCCATTTATCCAGCTTCTTAGCTTTCTTTTGAAATAGCTGCGGTCTGTCTTCACCTCCATATAACCTGGAACACTCTAATTGTTTTTATATTAGAGAAAGGGGCAGTCTATTATATAGGCATAGAAACAATAACTTAACCACATTATCAACCAGATTGTATCCTCCATCACTATTTCTCTCAGATTTTATAATGTCTTAAATGTCCACATATCAGAATTCCATTCAAACTTGTTCTCTATCTCCCTATCAACCTTCTTTTGCGTGTGTGTGTGTGTGTGTGTGTGTGTGTGTGTGTGTCCCAGTTTTCCCTGCTTGGAAAACCTTCCACAAACATTTTCTGTAGCAGAAATGACTTGCCCACAAGTTAATCAATTAATTCTTGCCCACAGTTAGTCAATTAAGATATGAAATGTAACCATTGCATTTCTCTGCCCATGGTATCACATAATAGTTTTTACAAATATGAAGGCAGCACTCACCATTGAGATGAGGTTATAGATCAAGTGCTTCCCTGAATTCAAGGTTGGCGTCCATTACCAGCCTCCCACTGCAATTCCAATAGAAACTGCCAAAGTAAAGATGAGGATTTATCAGGCAACACTATTGTCATAGATGAGAACTGGGCTTGCTTAGACCAGTTTGTCATACCAAGAATGCCTTTGTGCACTGTGCAGATAGGTGAAGAGATGAAAGAAGAGGAGTGTTTTAAAGTATGCATGCTTTAGAGAAAGATTGTGAGAAGGTCAACGTGGATTTAAGAGGATGAGACAAAGGAAAGAAATATCAATTGTCCATTCCTTTTGGTTTGTCGTATCTACTTGACTCTAACTTAAATCACCAGTATTAGGTTGTGTCTGTATAATTTTTTCTATTTTTATCCATGAAAGTGAAGGCATTTATATACAGATGTGTGTGTGTGTGAGAGAGAGAGAGAGAGAGAGTGTGTGTGCTTGTGCACACACACATGCATGCACACAGAGAGACAAACAACATTGACACATAAAGAGAATAGGCTTAAGAAGGAAAAAGTGTCATCGCTGATCTCGAACCTAAAATACATGTTGCATCAATAAGTTCCCAAGTAACCAGGCTCATGTCTCCTCTCTAGCTTTACCTTGAATATACTCCTTCATACTGACCATAGTCTACTCACATTAGCCTAGAGGAGTTCAAATAAAAATAAGATATACAAATTTAAAATAAAAAGTGTATACTTTGAAATATTCATAAATGAGTTCAAAAACTAAAGCAAGATAAGAAGTTAGTGAGTGAACACGATGAGGGGTAGTCAGAGAAAGATCCCCTAAGGAAATGATATTTGAGCAGCAGTTTGCATACTGTGAAGGAACAAAGCATACATAGGTATAGTAGATAAACACCCTGGTATGGGAGTGGTACAAGTTAAGTATCCCTAATTTAAAATGCCTGAGACTAGAAGTATTTTGGATTTTTTCAGATTTGGGGATATTCACATTTATAATGAAATATCTTAGGGATGGGACTCAAGTCCAAACATGAAATTCATTTATGTTTCATTGATATCTTACAAAAATAGCCTGATGGTAATTTTATACAATATTTTTAGTGTGCCTGTATTTTGACTGCAACCTATCACATGAGTTCAGGTATGGATTTTTCCACTTGTAGGGTCATGTTTGTGCTCAAAAAGTTTTGAATTTTACAGCATTTCAGATTTTGGATTTTCAGATTTGGGGAAAGTCAACTTGTAGGTGTAAAATTTTTACCCTCCTAAGAAGAGGAAAAATTTCATATCTTCTGTAGCATCTTCCCTCCTCTTGGTTAATACTAAGTACTCCCTCCCATGAAAAGACAAAGCGCTTTGTTTATTGCACATTTATGAACAACAAATATGTTAGTCCAGTGCATGCAAAAATGGAAATCTGTCAAGTGGAAAACTAAAAGTGAGAGAGGCCCCAGGTACCACTAGACATGTGTCAAGGCAGAATCCAGAGCAGAAAACCACGGATCAGAGCCAGGCAGAATGAGGTTGCAAATACACCAAGCAACAGAAACCAAAAGACTAAGCCAACAATCAGTGAAGCCCAGAACTTAATAAAGAAAACCTGACTAAAGACAAGGTTAGAGGTAGTTCAAGTTATGAGAGAAAGAGGGTTACAGCAATACAAATCCTGGTCCTAGTATATAGCTGCACATATGTCATCAGAGAACTTGTTAAATATGCAAATTCTCAGGCCCCATTCACTGAAGCAGAAATACCAGTGTGGTGCCCAGCAAAGGTGTTTTAACAAGTAGACCAGGTAATCTTGATGTCTGATGAAGTCTGATACCCAGTGGGCTAAAGAATCTGGTTATCAAATCAATGAGAAGAGAAAAAAAAAGATGGGAAGGAAGATGATGTGCATATTGTTTCAGTGAAGGAAAAAAAAGATGTAAAATGAACTAGAATGAGTTTAGACAGCAACTGGCTTAATGGTAAAGTGACCATGGATGGGATCCAAATCTCTGGAATAGAGATCGGAATATTCTCTTTCATAAAGGGGCTGAGGTGCTTCTACTCCTCAGCAAAGCTGATCTCAATACACTCACAGCATATTGCCTAGAAAGCCATGCTGTTTAAGCTGCTAAAACAATCTACCATAATTAGAAAAAAATAGAAATTCATTTCTTACAGTTTCTTGAGGCCAGAAATTCAAGATCAAAGAGCTGGCAGATTTAATGTCTAATGAAGAAGCGCTTTCTGGTTCCTAGATAACCATCTTCTTGCTGTGTCCCCGTGTGGCCCAAGGGAAAAGGGAGATCTCTGGGCTCTCAATTCCCAAAAACCTCATCTTCAAATACCATCACAATGGAGATTTGATGTCAACATGTGAATTTTGTGGTACAAAAACACAGTTTATAGCATACATATTCTAATTCACAAAGAATATATGTAATTATTCATATTTTAATAGGGTTATTTTCTTTACAAAGGAATTACCTTTAGGTTTTCCTAAATAGTTTCCAACCAGTTCAAATGCGACTATAACAACGTTGAGCAAAGAAGATTGTCTCAAAATTCAGGAGGTTGGTTTCTTTCCAAACATGTTCATGGAATCCTGACCTCAGGGCTCAGTATTTCCTATTCTTTTTCATAGTTCTAACTGTTAAAATCTAGGCATAACACACTAGAAAAACATCATAATTGAAAGAATACTGAGTTTGAACCCTGACTCTCTGTCTACAATAGTATGAATTTATTCAAGCCATTCAACTTCCTTGGGTCATCCTTTGTGAAACAAAGGGGTTGTACATTTAGATGACTGTTAAGCATCTTTTCTGGGCTAATATCCAATAATTTAGAAGTATGAAGTACATTTAAATATATGTTACTATAAAACAAAATAAAGATGCTATTGGTTATCTTTACAAGTTATAACATAAACCATTGGATTTATAGAAATCCAATTTGCACGTAAGTTTCCAGGAAGATATACATTACTGTATACTTACATAGTGATTAAAACGGGTTGATTCTAAATGTATTATGGTATCCTAGATTATATTCTGGAACAGAAAAAAAGGAAATTAATGAGGAAAAAGAACTAGTGATATCCCAGTGAAGTGTATACTTAGTTAATAGTAATATATCAATGGTAAGGTCTTAGATTTGAAAAATGCACCAGGATAGTAAAGTAAGATGTTATCATTAGGGAAAGTTGAGTGAAGGATATATAGCAATTCTCTGCACTGTCTTCTGTAAATGCAATATTATTCCAAATAAATATTTTAAGTAAAATTATTGCATTAAGCCTTTGGAATGCAAACATGCATTCATAGGATGACAGAAATGAAGAAAAGGGACTGTTCAAACCAAAGTGGAGAAAGGAGTGCAAAGAAATCACAGACATCAAGCAGCTATATTTTTTAATACTACACAAAAGCAAGAGGAAGGCGAGCTCTCTGAAATTAGAAAACTTTTCCCAAACCCCTTGAAAAAGTAAAAATGGGCTTGGACTAAGAAAATAAAACTGTGCTTTGCCATTCATCAAATATTTATAACAGATATAGACAAAGCCAGATGGTGAGTTAACAAAAACAATGGTTTCTCTCAAGAACATGTTTTAAAGTGTTACAACATCACTACATGGTACATGTATGAAGACACGAATGGTGAGACTCTTTTGTTTTCAACCAGAGAGATGGAAAATTGAGCTCTATATATGTGCTATGACTTGAAATGCATTTAAAAAATTAATTAATTAATTAAAAAAATAAAAATAAATGATAGTTGCAAAAAAATTAAAATGTTACAAAACCCTCCATTTGAGTTATTGTTGATTTTTCACTACCAGAGAACCCTTTTCTTTAAAAAAAATCATAGTCAAAATTTTTACTGTTTGAAATTCTATCATTAAGATAAACATCATTCTTGGCTAGAAAATCTAAGTAACTTGGACACAAACACACATTTCCAAACAAGTTGCAGAACCCCAAAAAGGTGTTTGTTGCTGGGTGCCATGGTACAGGGCTGTAATACAAGCAACTTGGAAGGCTAAGGCAGGGGAATTGCAAATTTGAGGTCAGGCTGGCCAACTCAGTGAGATCCTGTCTCAAAATAAAAAATAAAAAGGGCTGGATCTGTACTTCAGTGGAAGAGGTTCAATCCACAGTACCAAATCTCTCTCCCCAAAAATGATGTTTGTGGACACATTCTACTTTTATTTTCACCTAATTGTTTCCAAGAACACAGTCTTTTGTCCATGTTGCAGTTCAGACCTAAAGTATACTCCTTTACATACAGTCTTTTGAGCCTACCAAAATGCTACTTCATTTTAATATCTCCTAAACTCCACATTTTTCCAAATTCCTTCAATAAATCTATGTTTTCCTTTACTTGGTGAGGCATCCCATGATTCCTTTGGAATGTGGGCTCCCTTCTTGCAATGTGTCTGACTTTCTGGAAATACAGTTTATTCCTAGAGAATTTAGGCTTATTGAACTAAGAAGTCTGCTTCATACTAAAAATTCAAGAAACACTAATTTCACATTAAAAAGTGAGCAATAATAACAACAAAAAGCATCAGTACAAATCTGACACAAAATTACATGAAAAAAGATAATGAGGAGCATAATATCATTATCACAGAAAATAAAAACATGCCTGAAAAACATGCCACAAAATAGATCTAAATTATAAGTTACTCTTTGGAAACTGGCTAAATGACATTAAGAAAATGGTACAAAACATTAAAGAATATGATTCAGAATTAGAAAAACTTGGAAATAGGTGACAATGTGGGAAAATTAGTAACCAAAAAATGAAGTAGGAATGCAAAAGCTAATAAATGCAATTGATTTGCCATGAAGAATTGATGCAACCCCCATGCCAACATTTGTCTAGTTCTTTTAGTTGCTATAAATTCATTTTGTAATAATTATTCAAGAGAGGCTCATGAAAAGTACAGTCTAATCAAATGCTGCTATCATATAACTTTTGGATAAATGTTTGTACACTTTAAACATGAGAGTTTGTTTTACTGGATATAAAATCCTTGACTTAAAGTTTTTTCCCTTTAATATCCTAAATATGTTTTCCTTGCTTTGTTATAGTATAAAACTTCACTGTCAAAAAATCTAGTGATATTCTAATTATTTTCCCATTTGAAAATGTGACAAAACATTAAAATCTGTGAATTCTAGGTTCCTGTTATATTGTATGTTTCAAATAATTCATACCATATTTCATGCTATGGTTTTGATTGTAAATGTCATCCCAAGGCCCATGTGTTAAAGGTTTTGTCCCTAGCTCCTTATGCTATTGGGAGGTAGTAGAATATTTAAGTAGTGGGGCCTAATTGGAGAAAGTTAGGTCACTGAGGGCATGAGTTTTAAGGGATATTGGGATCCTGGACATTTCTTCTTTATTTCCTTCTCAGCTGCCATGAGATGACCAGTGCTCTTCTACCACATTTCCACCATGACACACTGTGCTGACAAGGACCCAAAGGAACAACTGCCAAGTGACCATGGATTGAAACCTCTGAAACTTTACTCCATTTAAGTTGATTATCTCAGGAATTTGTTACAGCAACTGAAAGCTGACTAATAAAATATACCACAATGTTCTATAATGATAAGTGAGAAAATATATATATTTCAAGTTCAGGGATGTTAAAGTGTGAAGAAATGTGGTTCTTACATAAAATACAGTACACTTTATTTCTATTGCTGCATAACAAATTACCATAGACTTAGTAACTAAAAAAAAACCACAAATATATTAGCTCACAGTTCTGCACCTCAGAATGCAGGCATAGCATAGTTAGGGTCTCTGTTTAGAGTCTCATAAGACCAAAATCAAGGTATCATCTGACTACATTATGATCTGAAGTTTCAGAGTCTTCTTTAAGCACATGCAGCTTGTTGACAAACTTAGTTTCTTGTAGTTGTAGACCAAGACTCCCATTTCTTTTCTTGGCTATTAGCTAGAGGTCACACTCAGCTCCTACTAGCCATAATATGTGGCCCCTTTCTTCCCTCTCCAAATCCAACAATATAAAATCTTTCTCACATTGAACCTCCCTCATACTCTGAATCTTTCTCCAGGAAAATCTCAGTCCGCTCAAAAGGGAGAGAGGCAATACACAAATAAATATATATCAGGAGATGATAAAATACTAAAAAGAAAAGAAAGTTATGTTTGCTTCACTCTCTGCTTAAATTCTCTTCTGCTAGATCTTCACATGGCCCACATTATTTAGGGTTTGGCTCAAATGATGTTAGCTGAAGAAATCATCTATTACTACTCTATTTAAAATTGTATCCCCCAGTCCTCCTCCAAGTCCTTCTCAATATCCTTATCCTTTATTTTCTTTATCACACTTACAACTTTCTATAGTTATGTTTCCATTTATTTTCTATTTTTGGCTTCCCATGAGACTGCTGAAATCAGGGGTACTATCTCCTGATCACCCCTCTACTCACTAGGCCCTAATGTTTAAGAAGCATTGAGTAAATATTCAGGAAGAAAAGAAATACGGAAGGGAAATTAGAATGGGGAAACCAGGGAAACTGACAGTATGGGGTGGGTTAGCCAAAAATATTTATGCTTGATAACTTTACAATAAGGAGAAAAGACAGGGCTAAATCTAGTGCTAGAGCAGAACCTTAAAAGAATAGTACATAAACCAAATTCATTTTAATGGTTATGTGGAAAGGTTCACAACTGAATTGAGAAACCTATCCATCCCATGAGTATCCATGATGCTAAAGATGAACAACATGAAGTTTCCAAGTTTTGGAGGTATGCAATTTTGAAAACAAAATTGAGAGGCCCAAAAGATAAAAGTTTTACCTTTCCCCTCATTTTCATGAGAGGAACAAATTCTAATTAAGTAAAACTATTATACATTACATAACAATACATAATGCCCAAAGTATATGCCCACTTTAAAAATCCTGCAGACTTTTTCTCAATTATGTTATTGTGTCCATCTATTTTCCAAAAAAAAAGGAGCAGTGTTTTTTGTTTTTGTTTTTTGGTATCCGGTATCGAACTCAGGGATACTTGACCACTGAGCCACATCCCCATCCCTATTTTGTGTTTTTATTTATAGACAGCATCTCACTGTGTTTTTCAGTGCCTCGCCCTTGCTGAGGCTGACTTTGAACTCGCGATTCACCTGTCTCAGCTTCCCAAAATGCTGGGATTACAGGTGGGCAGGGGCGCCCGCCTGAGCAGTCCTCATTAAATATGTGTTTAATGAGGTAAATCTGGTAATCTGACAGTGATTAGCTCTAAGCTACAATGATCAAGAAGTTCCTTTCCTTCACCCATAAAATAAGCAAACTTCATAGCTCTAAAAGCCACCTGATTCTATTAAGTATATGACAGCGCATCACTTGTAGGCCAAAATTATTCAAATGTAATCTCAAAAATCTGAAGCTATTTTTTGTTTATAAAATACAGGAGTTTCCTCTACTTGCTATAAAACCAAGGATTTGCAACGCAGTCCCCAAATTTCGCGAGTCACTAGAGTGCTCTGGCTCGTAGAGCCAGAGATAAAAGTGACTTCAGTGTTTGGGTACATTTGCGCGAGGCAGGTCCGGGGCTCAGTTCTAAAGACCATTTCCTTCACCTGCGGCAAAGCCACCCAGCGGCCACACCCAAACCGGAAACCAGGACGTCCCTGGTGTTGACGGGAAGGCTACGCCGGGCTCCGAGCTTCTCTGGGCCCGCCCCCTCTGATGACGTCACCGCACGCCCCTTGACCCCCGCGGTCCCGCCCCCTCGCTTCCCTCCCCTAGCCCGCGGCGGTGGCGTTTCGGCGCACCATGGAGGGATCCAAGCTTGTGACCGCACCTCGTGGGGAAGAGGCTTCTTGCTCTTCCTGGGGAACCAGCAGGTGAGAAGATGTTGTAGCTGCAGGGCTGCAGGACCCGGACTCTAGCACCCTACTTCCTCTCGGATCGGCAGAGAGCGCGCGGGAGGCCACGGGGCCGAGGAGAGCGGGTCCTGGAGGCCAGGGGAGCGTGTGGGGTGGGTGTGGCGGCGCGGCTCGGGCCTCTGCGGCCCAGGACTGTTCCTGAGGCGAAAGTCCGCGTCCCGCCTCTTTCAGGGCTTTCTCAGGTCCGGTCAGGGTCTAGCATCCTCTTTTTTCTCCTGGTTAACTGACGTGAGGGGCTCTGACCAGAGCTAGTTCTGGCCCAAGTCGTTTGCTGTGAGTTTCCCTGCCAGGTGCCAAGCACCTTCCTTTTTCTTTTTCGTTAAATGAAAGCTAAGAGCGCCACGGTGCATCATCCTCCACTGGGATCCTCCTTTGAAAACTATCGCCAGAAGGAGCAAGTAAGGTTGAATCAGTGGCAGTCAAGGCACCCTGAAGCCTCTGTTGACTAGGGCGAAGGCGGGTGCGGGGAAGCCAGGGAAAAAATACACAAGATATCTTTTCATATATCCCAGTTGGTTAGTCTTTTTCTCGGTTGCGTCCTTCCCGCCCCTGCAGAATTAGGGCGGGGAATATCCCTCCCAGGCCCTTACCAATGTCTTAGTAAGTAGTTTCTCTTTCATGAAGCATGTTTCCTGCCCGTTGTCATAATACAACATATCAAAGATAGAAATTATGGATATATTAATTTTAGGTAATGTGAGACTGTCAGTATACCTGTAGCATTTCCACTACTTTCAGACCGAAGGATGTTTTAACTACCATGGTATTTATTGTCTGCCCTTGTCAGGTCAGATTTACTTGGGAGATAATAGGTAATAAAAACAACTGTCCCGTAGGTGAAATATTTTTTATTGTCTCACAAATCTTAGTATTTTAAAAAATATTCTTAAAGCATGCAGTGAGACAGAACTTTCTAAAAAGTAAATGCTCGTCATAACATTAAGAATCAAGCTGGTTAGAATATAGTTCTTCTTTTTACTCAGGAAGTTTACCCACTAAACTAATTGTGTCCCATGCAAGGAAGACGCAAATGCAAGTGTAAGAGCTATAATAGGAAACTGTATAATAAGAAATTTTGTGTGTATATTCTATCAGAATGCGGAAACAGTATATTGTATGTACGTTGTCCTGTTAGGTGATATCTTAGAATGCGGATATCTTCTGGTTTACTTTCATGAGTGCAGTCAAGACTTTTGTAATAGTTATCCATTTAACTAGAAGCTGATATTTGATGATGCTAGTCAGTTTTGGTAAGGAAATTGGTAACATTTTAATCACGTGTGTTTACAAACCCCTTGACTTATCTATCAATGTCAGGTAAAAATTAGACTCAAATTTCCTACTATCACATTGTTTTCAGAACCCCATAATTGATAGTAGTGCTTCCCAGATCCAGATTTGGATTGCACTTCTGCCAAGATGATATTAATCTCAGGCTTCGCTATGGTTCAGGCCCAACTGCACCATGCTGGGTAACTGTCTATGAACCATTTCTGCATGTTTCCTACAAATATGATTTTTCTTTGTGTGCTGTGGGAAAATTGGGACACACTACTGTAAATAATGTCACTGAAGTAGATATATTTTATCACACTAATAAGTTTTTTTAGTTTCTTTTTTAATCTTTAAAATTCATTCAACATTCTGAAGTGCTTCCTTTATGCCTATTACGAGAGGCAAGGGGAATTGAATTGTTTAGGTCCCTAATGTTTGGGATAGCAGTTAAACATCAGAATAGAGTTATTGTTTTGGCAGGTGTATAAAATCTGTAGGTCAGGAAAGATCATACATAAAGAAATAGGTTTATATATTATTAGCTTATGGTTAATTATGTGGGACTAAATGAGCCTATTTAGGAGAAGTGTGCATATAGAAAAGGTTCATGGGACAAAATTGCTAAAAATATAGATCCATGAGAATAAATGAGCAATAACAAAATACCTCAGAATAAAACAATGATGGACTGTACAGTTTAGTACACAAAGGACAAAGCAAGAAATTGGTGAATTTTAATTTCAGTACATTTTAAAAATCTAAAGTAATATGATAGGTATATTTGGTATGTAAAACTCTTTAGTAAATCATGAATCTGATGTCATGTATAACTGAGTATTACATTACAAATTAATGTAATAACCATACTTAAAAGTTCGGGTTTTTTTTTTCCTCTCAGTGCAAGTAAAAATTTGCCTACCATGTCAACAGAGTCTGTGGAGATTGATGATGCATTATACAGGTAAGAACCTCATGGAAACTTATTTTCCCCATTGTCCTCAAGTAACAGTGTAGTATATTTGAAGATGCCATTAGGCTCAGACAGAATTTTGTATATGTAACCTAAGAGTTCCTGTAAGGTTAAAATTAGGGTTTCTGTGTTTGTTTGATTTTGTACTATAAGTAGTCTGAAGCTTTAATAAAATTTAAATCTCAGCTTCTTAAGAGTTGAATGATAGGACTAAAAGAGAGATTTTGCTATCCACTACAAAATATACCTGTATGGTCTCTGTATAAAAGTTATTAGATTTCCTCTATATAGTCATAAAAATACATTTTATGTACATAGAATTTGGAAAGATGGGGCTCATTATGTATTTTGAGTTACTCTTTATTTTTATTTGGGATGCAGAGTCAGTTATGAGAATTTTATTAGGAGTTAACATATACCACCTGAGATGTTGATTCCAAATCCTGTTTTGTACAATACTCTTAGAAAAAAGAGTGAACAGATGATCTGTAAATGGTCTCTTGATGACAAAATGAAGGTACCTTAAATTTGGACTCTTAATCTGTAATTACATTCTTAGTGACCCTTTAGTCATGTTCTTCCTTGGAATAGCAACTGGCAGCTCCTTAACATCATGTTGGCTAATAGCATTTTCTGTTTTTTATGTCCCTCCAACCTTGTAAAGCTGATGTAAAAAACAAAATATCCAATAGACAGTGACTATAATACTATGTAAGTAAGTAGGTTGTAGTTTGCTTGACTAAAAATTGTAGAGCATAGCATGTCAAGTCTTATTATTTAAGGTAAACCATTTTCTTTTACCGACAGACATTATCTTTAGGTGTAATTGTTTGCACTTTGGATCTATACCTCGTCGAAAACATCTTCCAGTGGTTTCTTAATGTGCTTTTTAAAATTTCAATCTTTCTTAAAAAATTGTTATAATAAATACAGGAATAAGTTAAAAAATAATAAAGCTAGAAGTTTGTGTGGTATACTACTAGTTACTGCTTATAAGTTATCTTACTAGAGATGCAAAAAATGAATGGTATTATAAAGACTACTTGTGATATTCTCACCAGGAAACAGCCTTTATTTTCTCAGATTTAAAAATTAACTTTTTATTTTTAGTGACAATTCTGGAGATTTTTATTATTAGTGACTGGATTAAAAGTTTGGGAGTTGACTGGGTTTTGTTTGTTTATTTTGTTAACACATGTTTATTGCTTAGTGAGAACTAGTATTAGACTCCGGACTTTGGGCAGTGATTTATCTTAGAGACAAGTTTCCATCTATTATCCTACAAAGAACATGACCAAAAGGACACTAAGAATATAATTACAAATTAGGAATCCAAACTTAACATGCCTTCTGAAGCGTATGTTATGATCAGGAGATAATCTGTAATATGATTTTGATATGAGAAACATACAGTATTCTTTTGTCTCTTTTAAGAATCATTAATCTCAGGCTGGAGTCATAGCTCAGTGGTAGAGTACTTGCCTAACGTGTGAAGCACTGGGTTCAATCCTTAGCACCACACAGAAACAAATAAAAAGAATCTTTAATCTCTTACCATTTTAGGGAGGTAGATTCAGAAGTAAGTTGAATGAATGTAGGATACAATAAAGATGGAACCAGAAGTTCCTCTTTCTGATCTTACACACAACCATAGTTCTAACCATTTTGTCCCATTGTGCAAGTCCAGATGTCATACTTTATGTAGTATTTTAGAATATGATCACAATCTACCTCTTTAATAATTATTGGAGTAAAAACACAGTATGAATCTTACCCTATTAACAAATTTTTAAGTGTAGCATCATATTGTTAACATTATGTACATTATTGTTTGGAAGATCTTTATTTTTCATCTTTCATGACTGAAACTACCATTTGCATAGCAACTATCCTAACCTTCCTTTCCCTGGTCTCTGACAACCTCCATTCTACTTTCTGCTTAGCTTCCTCATGTAAGTGGAATCATACAGTATTTGTCCTTCCATGGTTGGCATATTTCATTTGGCATACATGCCCTCGATGTTCATGCCTATTGTACCAAATGATAACATTTCCTTTGTTAAGGCTGAATAATTTTTTATTGCATGTATATACTACATACCACATTCATTCATCAATGGGCATGGTGAAGTAGAACATCCTTGCCTTGTTCCTAATGTTTGATGGAAAATATTCTTTCATGGTGGTGCATGGTATTAGCTGTAGGGTTTGTCTTTTGTTTTTGGTTTGGGCTTAGGTTTTTTTGGGGTTTTTTTTAGTATTTTGTTGTTGTAGATGGACACAATATTTTATTTACTTATTTTTATGTGGTGCTAAGGATCGAACCCAGTGCTTCATGCATGAGAGGCAGGTGCTCTACCACTGAGCCACAATCCCAGCCCCTGGGTTTAGGTTTTTGATGAGTAGTATAAAATTTGTCAAATATAGTCATGTGTCACATAATGACATTTTGGTCAGCTACTAACTACATATAGGTAAGAGTATAACTGCACTGAAAAATTCCTTTTGCCTAATGAGGTTGTTGTTACCTGTTGCAGTATCTTAGTGCAACACATTACCCCTGTTTGTGGTGATGCTATTGCAAACAAACCTCTTGCACTGTCAGCTGTATAAAAGTATAGCACATGTGATTACATACAGTACATAATATCAATAATGATAATGAGCATCTGTGTTCTGGTGTATGTATTTATTACACTTTTTTTACTATTAATATTTTAGAATACATTCCTTCTACTTATTAAAAAAAGTTTACTGCATATAGTATGCTGTGTTACACCAACAGCAGCCTGATACATCTGATTTACCATTTCTCTTGTGCTTGGTTCAATCTCATATTGTTTTGTTCATCATGGCACCTGCTATGGTTTGGATATGAGGTGTCCCCAAAAGCTCTTGGTATTAATGCAGCAATGTTTGGAGGTGAAATGATTGGGTTGTGAGAGCTACGACCTACTAATCAGTCCATCCTCGTTTAAATGCACTGGGTGATAACTGTAGCAAGTGAAACGTGGCTGGAGGAAATAGGTCACCAAGGAGCATGCTCTGGATGGGTTCATTTTCCCTATATCCCCTTGCCCCTCTTTCCTTTCTTTTCTTCCTGTTTGGTCATGAATTGAATGACACTCCTCTGCCACAGCCTTCCACCAACCATAATATTACCTCATCTTGGGTCCAAAGCAATGGAGTTGGCCTACCATAGACTGCAATCTCTGGAACCATAAGCCAAAATAAATTTTTCCTCCTCTGTTTTTCTTTTTGGGTATTTTGTTCACAGCAAAGAAAAACTAACTAACACAGCCCCTAAGCATACAAAATCCGCTACTAATATCAGAAAGAGGCAGTGTTGATCAGTTGACCTGGAAATGAAATGAAAACTAATTGAGGACTACAAAGGTGGAAAATCAGAATTATTGCTCCATTGTCAGGCATGTCAGATTCCACCATAGTTATGATCTTGAAGGGCAAGAGCACAGTGACAGAAGCTGTTAAAGAATCTGCTTCATTTAAGGCATTGAGAATAACAGAAATACAAGATGGCCTTTGTGAGATGTGGCGAAACTTCTAATGACCTAGATCGAAGGCCAGATACAGAAACATTCCTTTCAACACCATGATGATTACAACCAAAGCCAAAAATTTGTTTGCAGTGCTGAAATTTAAAGACCAAACCCATCTTTGATTTTAAATTTACTGCTAGCTCTGAATGGTTTTTAATGATTCAAGAATTGTTATTTATTACATAATGTAAAAGTGAATGGTGAGTCTGCACACGCTGTTGTTGTAAAGGCATTTGAAGAACTTTTGGATACTCTGATTTTGAAAGAAAATTACTTGCCAGAGCAAATCTGCAGTGCATGAAACTCCCTAGTCTGGAAATAGATGCTATACCACATAACTTAGGTGGTAATAAGCAATACCATCTAGGTTTGTATAAGTACACTCTTTCACTGATATTTACATTGTGTTCCCACAATGACAAGATTGCATAATGACATTTCTCAGAATGTACTTGTGTCATTAAGTGACTCATGACTCGTACTTTCTGAATTCTCTGAGATAATCATATGGCCCCACTCGCCCCCTTCTATTTTTTGGTTCTTAATTTTGTAAACTACAATGATTAGTTTTGGGATGTTATACCACCCTTGCATTCTGTTTAGGGGATAATACCAATTTAGTCATTTTCTTAGTTGATTCAGGTTGCTATAACAAAATACCTTATACTATGTAAGCAATAGACATTATATTGCTCACACTACTACGGGCTGAGAAAATCCAAGATTAAGATGTCAGCAGATTTGGTGTTTAGAGACCTCTGGATGATGTTTTCTTGCTGTGGTCCTTACATGGCAGAGGGAGCAAATGTGCTCCATCAAATCTCATAAGGGCACTAATCCTATTCTTAAGGGCTCTGCCCAAGTCATTTCCTAAAACTAATTCCCAAAAGCCTTTCCCCATCTGAAAACCATCATATTGAGAATTTGGTTTTAACAGGTGAGTTTTAGGGTAACAGAAACCTTCAGACCATAGTGCTCATGTGGTATTTTTACATGTTTGTACATGTGTGTGGCTCAGTTTCAGAAAGTTTTGTGTCCATGCATGTGAAGGATATTGATATAGAGTATTTCTTCAGTGACTTTTCTCCAGTTTTGGTATCAGGGTAATGCTATCTCATAGGATGAACTGGGAAGTTTTCTAGAAAGTTTCTAGAAATATCTGTCATTAGTGTTGTCTTTGTGGGAAAGTTTCAACTGCAGATTCGATTCTTTTAATAGATACAGGGATATTCAGATTAGATATATATCATATTGAATGGCATTTGGTAGCAGTATCCTTTAAAGAACATGTCCGTTATCTTAGGGGTTGATTTTAACAGCATGATTAACAGTTGACTCTAACAATAGTTTGTAGCATTCCTTGAATGTCCTTTCTACTGTCTATAGGATTTAAGATGATAGTCCCTCATCAGTCCTGATAATGGTAATTTTTCTGTTTTCTCTCTTCCTGTAACATTTTGTCTAGAGATTTATTAGTTGTTTTCTCCAAGAACTAGCTTTAAGTTTCATTGATTTTTTTTTTCTTTTTTTTTCATTATTGGTTTTGTTCTACATCTCATTGATTTTTTTGAGTTTTTAAGTTATTTCGAGTTTTTTCTTCTGCTTATTTTGAGTTTAATTTACCTTTCTTAGTTTTTTAAAGGTAGTATTTAATGTCATTGATGTTTGAGACCTTTTTACTAATACTTTTGTGCATTACTTAAGGACTTGGATACATTCTGAGAAATAAACATTAAGCTATTTTGTTATATGAACATTAATTAAGTGTGCTTACACAAAGTAAGATGGCTACATCATCAGACACTATAAACTATGGAACCACCATACTAGTCATTATAAAACACATGACTATATATCCATTTCATGCCAAAAGTCTCCCTCTAAACTTGGCTTTATCTGCATCCCATTTATATAGTTTCCATATTAATTCAGATCAGAGAACTATAATCTTTCATCAGATTTCTTTGACCTTTGTGTCATTTAAAGGTGTGTTGCTTGATTTCTAGATACTGAGGATTTTTTCCAGATACTTTAGTATCAATTTCTAATTTTTCAAGATTTTTAAATTGACAAATATCATATATCTTGGTATATACCACATGATGTTTTAATATTGTATGCATTTTACAATGGCTAAATTAAGCTAAATTAAAATATTTTCTCATGAATTTTGCCTTTTTTTGTAGTAAAAACACTTTTAAAAATCTATTTGTTTTAGTCAGCTTATTTATTGCTGTGACTAAAAGATTTGACCAGAACAATTTTAAGGGAGGGAAAGCTTATTTGGGGGCTCATAGTTTCAGAGGTCTTAGTTCATAGAAGGCCGGCTCCATTCCTCGGGGCTCAAGGTGAACAGAACATTATGGTAGGAGAGTGTGGCAGAGGGAAGCAGGTCACAAGGTGATCAGGAAGTTCTCTGCTTCCAGATCTCCATATACCCCATAGCCATGCCCCACCTGCCTCCAGTTACCACTTAGTTAATTCAGTCAGGGGATTAGTTAAGAGTGTGATCCAGTCATTTCTCCTCCAAAGCTTGCACTGTCTCACATGTGAGCTTCTGGGGGACAGCTCACATTCAAATCATAACACTGCTGTCTTAGCAGTATTCAAGTATATAATTCTGACCTTAGTAACTATAGTAATTTGATTCCATTGTCAGTAGACATACTTTGTATGACTTGAATTTTATTAAAAAAATTTTTTTTTTGCAGAATATGGTCTATCTTGATCAGTTTTCTAAATACATTTGAAAAGAATGTGTTCTGTTATTTATTGGATTTTCCTATCAATGTCTGGTCAAATTGATAGTGTTGTTCTTGTGTCCTGCATGCTTATTCATTTTATGTCTGCTCTTTATATGAGAGGGATATTGACTGTTACAGTGTTTTAATGGGTTTCTTATTTCATTTCTATCAGTTTTTACTTCAGGTAGTTTGAAGTTCTTTGATCAGAGCATAAACATAGAATTGTTATGCCCTCTTGGTGTATTTATCCTTTTACTTTAAGCTATTTGTGTGTTTAAATTAGGCTCCTTATAGATAGCATATTATTGAGCTTTTTCACTTTTCTTTTTTTCATACTTGTAGTTTATTTTTTAGTAAATAAAAACAAATTGTACATTTAAAAATTGTGCAGTGTGACATTTTGGTACATATATAGTGTACTACTTAAATCAGGTTTAATATAATTTCTTGATGGTGGAAAAATTCAAAATTTTTTCCACTAATTTTAAAAAATGTATTATACATATTTGTTATCCATTGTCATCCTACTGTACAATAATACATCAGAACTGCTTGCGCCTAACAGTAACTTAGTACCCATTGATCAAACTTTTTCTGTCTCCTTCTATACTATTCATAACTACCATTTCTACTCTCAACTTTTTCAGATTCCACATGAGTGAAATTATATAGTACTTTTTTCTGTGTCTAGTTTATTTCACTTATCTTAATGACCTTCAGTTCTGCCTGTGTTGCTGCAAATGACAGAATTTCATTCCTTTTTATGGCTGAACATTATTCCATGATGTTTATCCATGTGATGGACACTCCAATTGTTTCCATTTTTTGGCCATTGTGAATAGTGCTGTAGTAACTATGTGAGTGTAGGTGTCTCTTTGATGTACTTATTTAATTTCTTTGGGATATATACCCAGTAGTGGGATGACTGAATCAAATGAATTTTTTGAGAAACCCCCATACTATCTTCCCTAATGACTATACTCATAAACATTCTCACTAACAGTGTGCAAGAGTTCCTTTACTTCACATTCTTACTTACTCTTTAGTCTTTTTAATAATAGCCATCTTATTGAGGTAAGGTAATAATCTCATTGTGATTTTTTTCCCACTATATGCCAGGTGCTGTGATTTATTCTTTTTTTTTTTCATTGTGATTTTGATTTGTGTTTTCCTGTGGTTAGTGATTGTTAGTCAACTGTCAATCGCTATTTTTAAAAAAAAAAAAAAAAAACCTGAGAAAAACAACTTAAAGGAGGAAAGATTTATTTTGACTCATGACATCAGAGGTTCCAGTCCCTAATCAGCTGGTTCTATCATTCCTGGACCAATTGTGAGGCAGTAGGTGATGCCAGAGGGGTGTGGCAGAGCAAAACTGCTCATCTCATGGCAGCTGAAAACACAGCCAGAGTCCAGAGACAAAATATACCCTTAAAAGGCATACCTTTGGTGACCTACTTTGTCATACTAGGCCTCTCAAAGTTTTTAGCACTTCCTAGTAGCATCTTTAACTCAGGACCACTTGAGTTTTGGAGGGACAGTAAAGATCCAAACTGTAACATTCAAGCCTTGGCCCATAAAGGTTCAGAGCCATAATACAAAATGTGTTTCATCTCCAAGAGTCCTTATAATCTTAACAGTTCCAGTATTATTCAGAAATCCAAGTCCAAAGTCTTTTGTGAGACTTGAAGGCGAACTCTTAGCTGTGAGCCCCTGTCAAAGTCAAAAAGCAAGTTATACATTTCCAATGGTGAGATAGATACAGGATGAACATTCACATTCCAAAAGGAAGGAGTGAGGGCATAGAAAAGAGAAATGAGACCAAAGCAAGACCAAATCCCATTAGGGCAAACATTAAGTCCTATAGTTCCAAGTCTGGCATGTAAGGCACATTTTGGCATTATGTGAGTTCCAAGCCAAAAGCAGTCATATCCTGTGGCCTTGGAAGCTCCCATGACCACAGCTCTTAGATTCTGCATACTTGCAAAACCAGCATCTCACACAATGCCAGAGTCTGTCACCATGTCAGTCAGTGGTTCGACCTATTTGGTCTATAACTACAGCATCTCTGAATGCCTGGACAGCTGAGCATGGTGAATCAAATTCTGGGGAAACAATATCTTAGCAGCCTTGTGGAAGGCAGGACACCCAGGGACTCTTTTCTCATATATCAGACTTGTATTTTTACACCTTTGAACCTGTGAATTGGGGTCTTGCTGATTTCTGAGATGCCTTCACCAGAGCATCTTTCCTTTTGTTTCTATTCAGAGTACTTGGCTTCTTTTTAAAGCTAACAGTCTCTTTAATAACCACACCCTCCTTGCCCACAACTTTAATCATGCTGTTGTTCTGGCAAAATTGCAAGTTTTTCAAAATTTTTATGCTCTGGTTTTTGCTACTGATTGTCACTGTAAATTTTGTTAAAAGCAGGCAACATTGCCCGTGCCACAGCCAGTATGCTGTGCTGCCTTGAAATTTCCTCTGACAGATTAATTAGTCCATCACCTTTAAACTTAGCTTCACAGAATTTCTAGGGCATGGATAAAATGTAAGTAACTTCTTTGCCAAAAAGTAATATTAAAGCCTTTTAATCCAATTTCCAATGTTGTCTTCATTTCCATCTGAAACCTCATAAATGCACCCTTTACTGTTCTCATTCCTGTCAGCGTTCTGGATTTCTGAGCTTACTCCAGAATCCAACCATTAAGTCGTTTTATAGCATCCTAAGCTTTTTCTAGCCTGCTGCTCTGAAGTTTTCAAATTCCTTCAACAAACCAGTTCCAAAGGCTTCCGAACCACATGGTTAGGTTTAGTCACAAAAATGACCCTACTTACCAGTATTGATTTTCCAGCTTAGCTTTCATTATTGTGACAAAATACCTGAGAAAACTTAAAGGAGGAAAGATTTATTTTATCTCATGATTTCAGAGGTTTAGCTTATTGTTTCTTGGCTCCTTTAGTTTTTGGCCTGTGGTGAAACAGAACATTGTGGTGGAGAGGGCATGGTAAAGCAGAGCTGTTCACTTCATAGCAGCCAGGAAACAGAGAAAGCAAGCCAAGGTCCCTAGACCGATCAGTGGCATGTCACCATTAACCTACTTCTTTCAACTCCACCTCCTAGGGTTTCCATATGTCACAGTAACACCATCAGCTGGGAACCAAGCTTTCAACACTCAAGCTTTTGTGGAACTTTTAAGATCCAAACCATAATAGTGATGAAGTGCATTTTTTTCAGACAGCCATTTGTGTGTCTTTTGAGAAATGACTAGATCTCTTACACATTTTTAATTGGTTTATTTTTTATATTGCATTTCTTGAGTTCTATATATTCTGGATTTTAACTACTGTCAGGTGTATAGTTTGCAAATGTTTTCTGTTTATTTTACTGTAGAAATTTTTAAATCAGAAATTTGTCTGTTTTTGCTTTGTTTCCAGTGCTTTTGAGGTTTTGTCCTGTTAATATTCTAAAGCATTTCCTCTATATTTTCATCTAGTAGTTTGATTAATACATGTTACATTTAAGTTTTTAATCCATTTTGAGTTGATTTTTTTTAATTTTTTTTTTTTAGTTGTAGATGGACACAATATCTTTGTTTTATTTATTTTTATGTGGTGCTGAGGATCGAACCCAGTGCCTCACGCATGCAAGGCAAGCGCTCTACCACTGAGCCACAATCCCAGCCCTTGATTTTTATAACTGGTGGAGAGATGGGTTCTAGTTTCATTTTTCTGCATGTGGATACCCAGTTTTAGCACCATATATTGCAAAGACTGTTCCTTATCCAGTGCTTATTCCTTTGTCAAAACTCAAACCATAGACATGTGGTTTTATTATAGAGTACTTTCTTCTGTTCCTTTGGTCTATATCTGTTTTTATGAGAATAACATGCTGTTTTGATTATTACTGGTTTGTATTTTATTTTGAATTCAAGTAGTGTAATGCTCCTGCTTTGTTGTTTTGTTATCGTTTTCTTCAAGATTGCTTTGATTGCTTGGGGTTTTGTGTTTCCACACAAGTTTTAGGATGGATTTTTGTACTTTTGTGAAGAATATCATTGGTATTTTGATAGAGACTGCATTGAATCTATAGGTCACTTTTGGTATTATGGACATTTTGACAATATTGGTTCTTTAAGTCCATGAACATGGGATATTTTTCCCTTGGTGGGAGTGTCTGTATCCTCTTTGATTTGTTTCATCAGTGTTTATTTTTTTTTATGTAGTTTTTTTAATCTTTGCTTGAATTATTCCTATGTTATATTTATTTATTTCATAGCTATTGCAAATGGATTTGCTTTCTCGATTTCTTCAGAGATTTGCTAATGGTGTGTGGCAGTACAACTGATTATATGTTGCAACTTTGCTAAGTTCATTTTATTTTATTTTTATTTTTTTGAGTCTTTGGGGTTTTCTAAATATAAGATCTTGTCATCAGCAGTCAGGGACAGTTTGGGTCACATAATGTCTTTCTGTTATCTAATGGTTCTAGCTAGGACTTCTTATACTATGTTGACTAAAAGTTTTAAAAGGGTATATCCTCATCTTGTGGCCTTTATTTTTATTCAATCTGACAGTCTGTCTTTATTTGCAGTGTTTATAGGATATACGTTTAACAGTCAATCACTAAGTATCCATGGGAATTGATTCCATGATACTCGTCCTACCCCTGTGGATACCAGAGTCTACAGATGCTCCAGTCCCTTATGTAAAATGGCTTAGTTATTTTCATAAAACCTTCACATATCCTTTGGTGTACTCTAAATCATCTCTATGTAACTTATAGTGTAAATGCTGTGCATGTAATTGTTATACTGCATTGTTTACGGAGTAATGACAAGGGAAAAGGTCTGCACATGTGTTCAGGCCAGACACTTTTTTCTATAAATATTTTCAATACATAATTGGCTGAATCAGTGGAGAATCCATGAAACATTGATGCTATTTTTCTATTTGCTTTCTATTTGTTTAGCCCGTTCTTTGTTACTGTGTCCAAAATATCCTAGAAGCCAGTTGCTGGTGCAAGCTTTTAATCCCAGCAGCTTGGGAGGCTGAGGCAGGAGGATCACAAGTTCAAAGCTAACCTCAGCAAAAGTGAGGTGCTAAGCAATTCAGCGAAACTCTGTCTCTAAATAAAATATTTTTAAAAGGCGGAGGGGCTAGGGATGTGGCTCAGTGGTTGAATGCCACTGAGTTCAGTACTTGGTAGCTGCCCCTGCCCCCCACCAAAATATCCACAAGAACAACTTAGAGGAGGGAAAGTTTATTTAAAGTTCACAGTCTCAGGTCTCAGTCCATAGACAGTCAGTTGCTCTGGGTCTGAGACAAGGGAGCAGCATGTCATGGGAGAAGGGCCCAAGAGAGGAACACATCTTAGTTTATGACATGGTCAGGAAGCAGAGAAAGAGTGAGTGAGTGAGTGGACGGGGCCTCAGAAAGAACAACCCCTTCCAGGGCATGTTCCCAGTGACCCACCTGCCCCACCTGCCTATGGTTACCTTCCAGTCAGTCCATTCAAACTAGGATAAACTGATTAGGTTACAGGTCTCACAATTCAGTCATTTTACCTCTGAGTACTGTATTAACAGGAGCTTTGGAGGGACACCTCATATCTAAACCATAACATTCTGCCCCTGGCCCTCAAAAGCTCATGTCTATCTCACAGTGCAAAGTGCATTTAGTCCATCTCTAACAGTCCCATAGTTAACAGTTTCCGCATTCCCCAAATTCCAAGTCCAAAGTCTTTTCTGAGATTCAAGGCAAACTCTTGGCTTAGAACCCCTATAAAAATCAAAAGCAAATTATATATATCCAATGTACAGTTGCACAGCCTAAGCATTCCCTTTCCAAAATAGAGGAATGGGGGCACAGAAAGAAGGGATGGTGCCAAAACAATGCAAAAACCCAGCTAGGCAAACAGGTCCTGTAACTGCATACAACATCTAGGACACATGGCTATGAGATGTTATTTCCAAAGGAATTTGGCAGCCCTGCTCCTTTGGCCTTCCCAGTTGTAGCACATAATAGCTGAATTTTAGCCTGATCCTTTCCATAGCCCTTTCAATCTGTTTATCATTTCTAATATTCTCCATGTTTTTGTATAAATACATATTACCATTTGATATCATTTTCTTTGTGTCTGAAAAGACTTCCTTTAACCTTTTTTGTATTGACAGTTTGCTGGCTGTGAATTCTTTCAACTTTTGTTTTTTTTTTTTAATAAATATTTTTGCTGGGTATAGAATACTAGGTCAATAGTTTCATTTTTGGTATTTAAAAATATATGCCATGGTCTGGGGTTGTGGCTCAGTGGTAGAGCACTCTCCCAGCACATGTGAGGCACTGGATTCGATCCTCAGCACCATATAAAAAATAAATAAATAAAATAAAGGTTTTGTGTCCAACTACAGCTAAAAAATCAAAATATATATAAAAAAATATATGCCATCGTCTTCTGATTTGTACTACTTCATGGAACAAAGTCAGCTGACATTTTTTCTTCTCCCCCATACATAATATGATTAATTTTATCTAGTCACTTTTAATTTTTCTCTTCATGCCTGGTTTTATGATTTACCTTGGTGGAGTTTGCTTTATATTTCTCAGTTTGGGGTTTGTTCACATTGTGGTCTTTGAGTTTATAATATTCCTGGAAAAATTTTAGCCATTAGGTACTCTTTTTTTTTGTCTTTCCCCCAGTTTCTTTCAGGGACTCCAGTTTCATTTATATTAGGCCAAGGCAAGTCTTGTAGCTTACTTATGATGGGCTTATTTGTGTATTTTGTTTTGTTTTTCCATTTTTTAAAAACACCTCTGTGTTTTATTTGGGGCAGTTTCTATTTCTGTACCTTCAAGTTCTCTTTGTAGTGTTAAATCTAATGCTAATTACATCCAGTGTACTTTTCATCTTAAGATTTTACAGTTTTAATACCCAGACGTTTTGTTTATGCTTTCCTTTATCTTCTTGAACATATGGATCATATTTATAGTTTTAATTGTCTTCTAGTTCAGTCATCTATGTCATTTCTTTGTGTGCTCCTATTGATTTATATCTATTTATGATAGATTGTGTTTTCCTGATTTTTTTGCACACCTGGTAGTTTTCTAAATACATGTCAAGGGGATGGGGTTGTAGCTTAGTGGTAGAGTGCTTGCCTAGTACATGTGAGGCACTGGGTTTGATCTTCAGCACTACATAAAAATAAATAAATAAATAAAATTATTGTGTCCATTTACAACTAAAAATATTTTCTAAATAAATAAATATATGCCAGGCATTGTAGAATTTACCTTTTTTGATACTGGACAAGTCAATTCCTTTAAATATTGTTGAGCTTTGTTCAGGGTCAGTTAAGTAACTTGGAAACTGTTTTTTTTCAAAGTTTGCTTTTAAAATTTGGAGGAGACACATTTGAGGCTAACCCCCCGTTGATAAAATATCCTTCTCAATATTCCATCCAGTGCCCTTTGTATTCTGAAGTTGTGTGCATAGCTAGAGAGGAACACAAACTTTTTCAGGCTCTACTTGTACTTGCCCTTTCAGGTGGTTCTTTCCCCAACTTCAGCTTGTTTTCTCCCCTGCATGTTAATCTGTACTCAGCTGAAGATTTGAGGAGAACCCTCTGCAGATCTCTGGCACTTACTCTGCATTTCTCCGCTGTTGGCTTAGCTCATAAATCCTTGCTTTCTTGAATTTTAAGCTGTTTCTTTAATTCAGGGAGACCACTAGATTCTGTTTGCATTCCCCTCCCTCCGTTGCAGCCTGAAAAGTTTCCAAGTAATAAATAAAACAAAGCTCACTTTATTTATTTTCCTCTTCTCTGATGCTACTGTCCTGAGTTACCATTATTTGGTGTCTAAAACCTGTTATTTCATTTATTTTGTCCAGTTTTCAGTTGTTTAAGGCAAGAGAATAAATCTCGTCCTTATTACCTCTTTGTAGCCAGCAATAGAAGTCCTGTGAATATATTATCTGTCTCTCATAAGCCATTTTTTTTTCATTCCTGCCTTTTCCCTGGTCTAGTAGTCTAGAACACATTTCCTTTTGGGATTCATCTTTGAACTCTTATTACTTCTTTAGAATTCATCTTGGATGAGCCCTCATTTGGAAACTTCCATTTCTTCCACTAATGTAGATAATCACTTCTTCTGTATTCCAGGTTTCCATACTTTTTTGTACTAATGTATAGTACTTAATCTTGTAGAATTATGTGATTATCTGTCTCCTAGTAGCATATGACAGACATTTTGCTAGGTATTTTGTATGCTTTATTTCATTTACTGTATAATTTATATTTCATTTACTATATAATTCTCATAGAGCTCATATGAAATTGTTTCTATTTCGCTCTTTATACAATGAATCCAAGCCAATACCTGGTGCAAAACCGTGTTTCAGTAAACATATGCATATATAACAAAGATAACTGAAGTTCATCCAGAAGAAAGTGATTGGAGTGTTTAGGGATACTCACAAGTGATGTCTGTTGGATTTAAGGAAATGGAAGGGTTACCTGGAAAGAGAAGACTCTGGATCTTGAGTAGCATCTTCAAATATTTGGAGGACTGTCATATCAAAAGGGGATTTGATGAGTTCTCTCTGGCTTCAAAGAGGTAAAATTAGAACATAGTTGATAAAAACTATAGGGAGATAATTGTTCCTTCAAAAATGGGAACATTTTGAGTAGAAAATGCCTTCTGAATGTAGAGTAGATAACCTCAGTGATATCTTTTCACTTAGTATATTTACTGTTAAGTGGCATGCCCACTTAGTAGAGTCAACTGTAATATAATAATGCTGGAGTTGAGGAACTTAAAGTAAACACCTGGTTCTTTAGATCCTATGTGTACTACTTCCTAACAGTAAAAACTTCAAAGCATTTCAGTGTCTTTAAATTGCAAAGTACCTGACATATTAGCTTGCACAAAGTAGGTATTTAAATAGTAACATTCCCTTAAGTGGATAAAATTGAAAAGAGAGGAGATCCAAGTGACTGTTGAGAAATAGATTATGTGGTTCTTCGAAAAATCTTAGTGCATGTATCTTGGTTTTATTCTTTTATTTAATTTGTTCTTTTTAGATACACATGACACTAGAGTGTATTTTGACACATTATACATGGAGTATAACTTATTCTAGTTAGGATCCATTCTTGTGGTTGTATATGATGTGTAGTTTCACCGGTGGTGTATTTATATGGTTGTATATGATGTGTAGTTTCACTGGTGGTGTATTTATATATGAACATAGGAAAGTTGTGTCAGATTCATTTTCATGTCCTTCTTTTTCCTATTCCCACCCCCTTCCCTTCATTTCCCTTGTCTAGTCCACAAAACTTCTATTCTTCCCCTCCTCACCCCCCTTCTGTGAGTTAATAGCCACATTATCAAAGAGGAAATTTGACTTTTGGTTTTTGGATATTGGCTTATTCCACTTAGCATGATAGTCTCTAGATCCATCCATTTACCCGTAAAAGTCATGAAGTCATTCTTCTTTATGGCTGAGTAATATCCCATGGTGTGTATAAACCACATTTTCTTTATCCATTCATTTGTCAAAGGGCATCTAGGTTGGTTCCATAGCTTAGCTATTGTGTGAGGTGCTAAAAACGATGTGACTGCATCACTGTGAAGTATGCTGATTTTGACTCCTTTGGATACATACAGAGTGGAGTTACTGGGTCAAATGGTGGTTCCCTTCCTAGTTTTTTGAGGAATCTCCATACTGCTTTCCAGAGTAGTTGCACCAATTTGCATTCCCACCAGCAATGTATGAGTGTGCCCTTTTCCCCACATCCTCACCAACATTTATTGCTTGTATTCTTGATAATTACCATTCTGACTGGAGTGAGATGGAATCTCTGTGTGGTTTTAATTTGTATTTCTCTAATTGCTAGAGATATTGAACATTTTTTCATATATTTGTTGGCTTCATATTTCTTCTTCCGGGAAGTGCCTTTTCAGTTCCTTTGCCATTTGTTGATTGGATTATTTATTTATTTATTTGGTGGTTTTTACTGCATGTTTTTGTCATATATAACTGCATGTATATGGTTATTACTTGCCTAAGTAAACTTTAAAATAACTTATAAAAAGGCAAGACCACAATGGAAAACATTTTAAACATAGTTTTTGTGACTTAAGCATAGAAAAGAGGATTCAAGTCCTTTAGAACATAGGAGTGTTGTTCTTGTGTACCAGCTGTTCATTTCTTTCATTAAATTAGCAAATTGGTATTTTGTGTCATTACATTATAGGACCTTATTCATCACTGAGGAAGCTGTGATAAATAAGGCAAATACCTTGCCTTATGGAATCTATATATCTCCTAGAAAAAGCATACAAATAATGAAAACATACTGTAATAAGTGTTAGATTGCATATAAGGTGTTACAGATGCATATAAACAGTGTCTTAAGAAAGGATAGGAGTAAAGGAAGCATCATATAGGAAAGTAATGTATAAGCAGAGACTTTAAGGATGCATAGAAGCTAGTCAGGCCTAGAAAATTAGGGGAAAGGAATACTCTACACAAAGTCTACAACCAAAGGAACAGACCACATTTGGAGAACTGAAAATCTTTATCACACAGGAACATGGAGTTTCATAAAGGATGCTAAGAGATAAGATTGGAGAGCTAAGTAAGAACTAGATTATGAGTGGCTTTGTGACTAATTTTACAGAAATAGGAGACCATTGGGGTTTTTTAAGTAAGAGAAGGATTTGCTAAGATTTGTACTTTATAAAGATTATTCTGTTAATAAGTAATATATAAAACTGGGGGAAAAAATCAAGAAATAGAAGTGTAAGTATATCATTTAGATATAAAGAGGGCAAATATTAGGAAAAAGTAAAGAAAAGAATTTGCAAATGACTGTCCTTAGGGAGTAGGAATCAGTATAGAGAAGAATTAGGTCAGAGGAAGTGATTGTTGTTGGGTTTGGTACCACCACCCCCTTTATTATAAACTTTCTAGAATTCTTTTTTTTTCTCTATCTACATGTATTGTGGCATAGGGGTTAAGAGTACATGCTAAGTCTTTACATCAATTTAAATTTTACCTCCGGTTCTTACAAGTTATTTAACCTCTCTGGGCTTAAATTTTTCTATTCTTTTGTATTATAGTGATGGTGCATAATAAAAACTTAAGTGTTAGCTACTGCTATTATATGCCAGTCACTATTTAGGTGCTTAGATACAAGGCATGTAGACACTTCTAACAATTGTAGTAGGAGTGTTTTGAAATGTTGCTTTTACTGAACGAGAAAAAAAATAAAAACAGAACTAGTATAGAAAATTTTATCAACCGAATTATTAAAATAAACCTAATGCACATATAGAGAACATTGTGGTTTTTAAAAAATTGTTCTAATTAGTTATGTGTGACAGTAGACTGCATTTTGACATCTCATACATAAATGAAGTACAATTTCTCATTCTTACGGTTGTACATGATGTGGAATTATATCAGATGTGTAGTCATATATGCACATAGGGTAAGAATGTCATAACATATAACTAAAAAGAACAAATAGAAATTAAAGAAAATAAAAGGAAATCTTGGGTACTTAGATAAAAGGTTAAGTTTTATCCTATTTTGTAGGGAACAAGAAAGGAAATATAGTTTGGGTTTATAAAATATCATCTGACTAAACAAAAAAATCCCTTTTAAGCTTCTACGTGGAATATGGAAATGCGAAACAAAGAAATTAAATATTTAATTTTAAACAAACATACCTTAAATATGTGTAAGTCCAAAAGCAAGTACTAGTAATCTAAAGTGTTTTAAAATTGTTATTTATACTAAACTCATTTTTCAAAAGATTCTTCTAAGAATTCACTGTATAATTAATTTGTATTATCAGAACTTATATAGCATCAGTTTTCCATTGTTCTTGCAGATAACATCTTACTATTGACTTGATTAATATATCTTTTTAAAATTGTCAATATGTATTTTTTTCTAAATCTCCAACCTGACAGTACTTGTTGCTCTTAGGATGCATAACTCACAAAGGTTCTAAATGTTTTATTTGCTTTTACATGTAAAACATTATTCAAAATTTGCTTAATTTTTTAATTCTGTTGACTCTTAACCAAATTTTTGTCTCAGAATTCCTGTTTGCAGTGAACGTTTTAAAGTGGAGGTGGCAAACTCAAATGTCTGTAGTAGCCACTGAGATAATAAATGAGCAGGAAGGAATGGAATTGTGGCAAGTCTAGCATGCATAATCCTCCCTATCAACTCCATCTGTCTGTTTTCTTGAGGGAATATAGATCATACTACCAAATCACATAATTTTTCAAAATATATCTGACAATGAATTTGGAAATTTGAAAACTCCACAAATTATCCAAATCAGTTGTTTGTGCAGGTCAGATATTCTATATTCTACATTTTGCTTATTTTTCAAATTTATATAAATGGAATTGCTTTGAATATCCTGTGTATATTTTGTTTTAATGAAATTTATGGGTATTCATATTGAAAAATGCAACTGGTCAGTAATTTTTGTTCTTTATCTGCTGCACTGCAATATTTAATTATAATAAAGTACCATAACTTAGCTATTCTCCATTCTGTAGTTTTGGATGTTAGAGTGCAAACAACTTTAAGGGATAGGTAATTTTAACACAAGTTAATATTTTTTCATTGTGTTTTATGTAGTCGACAGAGATATGTTCTTGGAGATACAGCAATGCAGAAGATGGCGAAGTCCCATGTTTTTTTAAGTGGGATGGGCGGTCTTGGTTTGGAAATTGGTAAGCAATATTTTATCCATAATTTTAAGTGATGTTTTAGAGTAACATAAGGTTATTTTAAAGAATTTAACTCTTGCCCCTTGTACATTCTATAAGGAAATTAGATCCACAAGCTTGACTGAACTCAGTTTGTTTATTCACTCATTCATTTATTTATTTATTTTGAGGGGATTGAGCTCAACAGCACTCAACCACTGAGCCACATCCCCAGCCCTATTTTGTATTTTATTTAGACACAGAGTATCAGTGAGTTGCTTAGCACCTCACTGTTACTAAGGTTGGCTTTGAACTTGTGATCCTCCTGCCTCAGCCACCTGAGCTGTTTGGATTATAGGCATGTGCCACCATACCCAGCTTGAATTCAATTTTGATTCTTTTGGCCAGACTATTTCATGACATTGTTATGTGCTTTCACAAGGAACCAATAATGACTCTCCTTGCTTCTATTTTTGTGATGTTAATAGCTATTAATGATCAATTGCTATACCCATTTTTATATGTATTCATAACACATGTTTGTAAGAATACACTAAAATTTTACAAGTGGTTGCCTCTGTGTGGTATGATTATAAAAAATTGTATTTGTTACTTTTTTGTTAATCTGTATTTTCTAACATTTTTTGCAAGGAACTCATATTTCTTGTATAATTAAAAAACAAAGTTAGAGTTACCCAGAGTTGTGTCCAAGATCCATGAAGACATATCTAATATGAATTCCTAGTATTAAATTATTTCTTTTTCTTTTTCCTTTATAGCAAAGAACCTTGTTCTTGCAGGGATTAAGGTAAGTGAACATATGTCCTTAGTAAGAAAAAATTTGCTTGTGGGTTTTTTTGTTCATTTATAGTGGTAGTGTTGTTTATACTTTGACTTACTGTGTCTTTGTTTAATAGCAAAATTGTGCTAATGCTCTCATGTCCTTTATAAACAAACTTAGGAAATATCAAAAATGTAAAATAAAATAGTTTAACAAAACCCCATGTACATATCATAGCTTCATTTACCAACTCAGGGACACATTTTCATCTGTCTCCTTCCCATTTCTGAGAGCCTGCAACTGCCAAATTATTTTAGTGTAAATCTTAGACATAGTATTACATATGTCATTCTTAAACACTTCAGTGAGGTACCTTTTGTAAATATTACTACAATACCATTTTCACACCTAAAAATTTAACAAGTTCTAAATATTGTTTGTATTAGTTACCTGTTGCTATGAAACCATTTACCCCAAAATTCAATAACTTAAACAACATTTTTTTTCTCAAGTTTCTGTGGGTAAGGATTCAGGAATGTGTTAGCTGGTTCCTTTATGTGAAGATCTCTCAGAATGCTTCCATTAAAGTATTAGTAGGAATTGTAGTCATATTGAGGCTAGCTGGTGAAGGATCTACTTCACAAGCTTGCTCTTATTTTTGGCAGCATTCGAGTCTTCATGGGTAGATTATTGGACTGAAGACCTCGATTTCTTGCTTGCTCTTCAGTTCATTGCTATGTCATGTTCTCCATAGGGCACCTCATGCTGTGGTAGCTTGCTTCCTCAGGGTAAGCAAGGAGAAGACAAGAAAGGGATTGTACTAAAAAATCAAGTTATAGTCTTTTATAACCTATTATCAGAAGTAGGTGCAGTTCATTCTCAAAAGGAAAGGATTACCCAAAGACATGAATGTAGGAAATTGGAAGCAAGGTTATTTTCATTGATATTAAAATTGTTCCATTTTTGGGGGCTGGGGTTATGGCGCAGTGGTAGCGTGCTCACCTAGCACGCGGGAGGCACTGGGTTCGATCCTCAGCACCACATAAAAATAAAATAAAGATATTGTGTCCACCTACAACTAAAAAATAAATATTAAAAAAGAATTGTTACATTTTTGGTTATTGTAATTCTTTGAAGTTTTTGAGTTCTTTTGATACAATCTCAGTTGTGTTTGTCACTATAAAGTCTTTTTTGGTAGACAGAGTTAGACCATTCTAATGGTCTAAACCATTAGATTTAATTTCTGATTTTCAAGTTTAGGATTGTAAAGTATTACTAAAATTTTTTAATTTACTTTTAGGATTGTTGGATATTTACTTCTTCGATTTTATATTTTAAGCTTTCTTTTTTTTTCCTTACTGTAGGGTGTTAGTTCTTAATGAAATCAACCTAATTACCTGTCAAGTGTTTATATATATAACACAGTTTCAGAATACCAATTTCATTATTCTTTGGCGGGGTGTCAGGGATTGAACTCAGGGGTACTTGACTACTGAGGCACATCCCTAGCCCTGTTTTTTGTGTTTTATTTAGAGATAGAGTCTCACTGACTTACTTAGAGTGTCACCCTTGCCGATGCTGGCTTTGAACTCACGATTCTCCTGTCTCAGCCTCCCCAAATGCTGAGATTACAGCAATATTCTTAATAAAATGTTGTTAACAACAATTCAAGTTTGTTTTATCATTTTTTAAATCCTACCTGGATTCGACAGACAAATTAACTGTTTACTTAAGTCACTTAAATTCCTCTAGGTAGTTAGACAAACAACTCAATATTAACAGTTTAGTTCATTTGTGCATTGCACTTTGGATTTTTAGGAGTTGCTTTTAATTTAATTGTACTATTATGTGACATTTATTTGATTCAAAGTCTTATTTACAAAGCAATATATTTTCAGTATGTTTTATCTACCTCGTTCCTTTCTTCGCTTTGAGATTATGCCCTTTCTTTGATATTCTTTCCATTTGTTTTTCAATATGATCAAATGTGTGCACACATACATATGTATCCATATATTTGTGTGTATGTATTTATCCTTTCCTGCCTTTGTTACAGTGCCTTGCTTTTCTCCATCTTGCTTTTTATCACTTAATGGCATATCCTGAAGATTTCTAAATAATAAATATATATAGAGAGACATGTATATATAGTTCTTTTTTATAGGTGCATGAATATACATTATGTGATATATCACATTCCTATGAAGTTTGCTATATTGAGAAACTTGGATATTTTGATTGTTTTTCTTAATACCCTTGGACATATGTCATTTTGAATATTGCCCAGAGTATCTTTTGGATACATTCCTAGAAGTGGGGTTGCTGTATCAAGGTTCAACTGTATTTGTCTTCTTGATAGAAATTACTAAATTCCTCTTCCATTAAGGTTGAGCCACTTCACATCCCTATCAGTAATTATGCAAGTGGCTGATTTACCTCATCCTCATCAGTATAGCATGTTGTCAGATTTTTGGACTCATGTCAGTCTAACGAGTGTGAAAAGGTATTTCTTTCCTGAGCAATGCTAAGTATCTTTACATATTTCCAAGGGCCACATGCATCGTTTTTTCAGTATATTCCTTAATAAATAAATTAATCTTGCCCTTTTTTTCTATAAGGTTTGAAAGGACCTGATATGGGTTGCAAGTTTTGTTTTTCTAGCTTGTGAATTACCTGCATGACTTGGAACATGGCATATTTTTAAATGTTTATAAGAATTTTTGTATTTTTGTATGTTGAATTTTTTTAACATACTTTTTTCACATTTAACTTCTCTTAAATGTTTAATTTTTTTTCTATCAGTGTATTGGGGTTTCCAGATGTTATACAGTCATATATCATCTGCATATAGATCTAGTTTTATATCCATTCTAATTTTTATGCCTGTAATTACTTTTGTTACATTTACACATAATACCTACAGTTTAGTATGAATAATGTTAGAGATAGTGTCCTTATCCTATTCTAGATTTCAACACTTTTCCTCTTTTCTGAAGGCACTTACAATCCATGATATAGAAAAATGCCAGGCATGGGATCTAGGAACCAACTTCTTTCTCTGTGAAGATGACATTGTTAATGGGCGAAACAGGTGAAGATATTTGTCTTATTATGAGTTTTTAGAATTTTTAAATTCTAAGTTATTAAGAATATTTTTTGTGTCTGGAGCACCAGTTCAGTCATAGTTGTTTAATCATTACCATAAATTCACAGTATCATAGTTAAGTAAGTACTGGTGTATGCTTATTTAATTATTCATATTATCAAGGTTTTGATATAGTCATTATTATCTAGAAAATAATGTCTTTGGGATTATTGAACAATATCTTTAGTATTATTGAGTCATTTTGATTTCTAGAGCACGGAATTTAGAACTATAAACATACACTTTGAGATTATTTGGCTATGAATTGTGATGATACATTTTTAAGATTATATAATTTTATGAAACAAATCAGTCTTTTGCTTGTATAATTTATTGTTTTAATTAAAATTTCATAACATGTTAGGTTCTTATGATGTCATTAAGTGTTCAACTTAAAGAGATTGAATATATTGAATGAAAGATGGCTAATTATTTTTTTAGGGCTGAAGCTGTACTTTATCATATTGCAGAACTAAATCCATATGTTCATGTCACATCATCTTCTGTACCTCTCAATGAATCCACAGATCTCACCTTCTTAAATAAATATCAGGTTAGTAAACCAATTTTGTGTTAAGTGTTATTGACTGGTTCCCAAACAAATCAAGTATTAATACAGCATAACTGCTTAGTTTATTGAGCAACGCAGAAAAAGTCACATTAGAATTATTGCAGTAATACTTATTAGATATTCATTTTTCAAGACAGGACCTAAGAACTAATGATACAGCAATTAATTTGGCTATTTTAATAGTAATGTGCATAAAAACTACTAAAATACATTTATTTCTTTGTGCATCTGCATGTCATTTAAGGGTTCTACTATTCTAGACTAAACTTAGCTTGAACTCCACAGTGTGAGTATCTTCATGTATCTCTTGGACCAGGAGACTGCACCATTCGTGTTCTTATGTTAACAGAAACACAAAAGGCAAGTGCAACCTCTCAAGCACATTTTAAGCTCTTATTCACATTACTTCCACTAATACCATTGCCCAAATCAAGTCACATTGTCCAGCTCAAAAATCAAGAAGCAAGAAAGTGTACTGTTTTCTTCCTAAGGAGCAATAATGAAGTATTACAGTTCAAGTGCAGTAAACGTGGATCAATAATTCAATCTACCTTATGTTCCATTTCCTTCAATAATAGGAGTAACAAAATTTCCCAGAATATTGGATATTCTAAAAGTAACTAGGTTGACCTTGGTTTTTTTTGTTTGTTTTTCTGTGATTAAATTACGTCATTACCTGTTTTAAAGATCAGTATATAGACTTTTGTTCTGGACCAAATAATTTAAAATCTATTCTTCTAGCACTTAGAATTCTACCCAAGAATTACTAACATATTTTCTTTCAAATAACTATCTAACCTGGTAATAAAGTAAGTGGTTAGAGGCCAAATGAACACATTATAAAAGACCAGTGAGCTCTTGGTCACTCACAGGGACAGAGCTACTTGTTGCAATATTTGTTGTTCTTGGAAATTAATGGTTACAGGAAAATATGAGATACAGATTTAGATGTATATTAGATAGAGGAATGGAGTTTAGACACCCCCTTACCCTTCATAGAACTGGAATCTCAGAGACCTACAACCTTAGTGAAAGGGCAGATAATAATACTCCTTGTCTATCAGAGCAATAAACTTGTCTGTCTTTTTTGAGCTTGAGATGAAAAAATAAAGATCTTCCCTAGACATTTGTAACCATAGGCCTATACCCACACAGGTTTAGAGATCAGCATAGTAATCTTTGTAGTCTAGAAATTCCCAAGCTAAGAATTTAATGTAAAAAAACAAAGGTAGTAGTACTATTTTGACCATACCGTAGAATGCCATACAGAAGCTAAACTAATTAAGATAATGTACTCTCTGCTAGACCACTTTGTATTCTAATATATAAAGCCCCTTTGAGAATAAATTCACAATCTAAAACAACAAGCAGTTCAGTTGATCAAAAGTTGATAGATATAACAAATTGGAGTTAAATATTTTAGAGAATAAAATTGTTGTATAAAAGCTATAAATATAGTTTTCAAACTGAATAAATCTTAAGAGAAGGGAGTAAATATATAATATAAGTGAGACAGTATTGAAAAAGACCAGACAGATGTGGTAAAAAATTAAGTAGAAACTTAATAAATGAAATGTAGTTACAAAAATTAAAAATTAGTTGATAGATTAAGCAGTGGGTAGATAGACATTAGATAATTGAATAATAGCTCTGAGGAGATCACTGAGACTAGCAAATAGAAATAAAAGAAAATACGAGTAATAAAAGAAATGAGAGCCTGAATGGAAAGATCTAATTTTTGAGACTGGATTTCTAGAAAGAGAGCATTAAGAAAAAACACAATATTCAAGGAAATTATGCTTTTTCAGAGCTGATAAGACACAAATCCTCAGATTCAGTGTATACTGGTTCTTATGTTAGATTTTATATTATTTATAGGCTAATAAGGCCAAATAAATCATTAGAGATGAAAAAGGAGGCATTACAACTAATACCACAAAAATGCAAAGAATGAAAACCCAAACACATCAATGACAAGTAGTGATACTGAATCATTAATTAAGTCTTCCAACAAAGAAAAGTCTAGGACCAGATGGTTTCACTGCTAGATTTTTTTTTTAAAGAAGACCTGATGCCGGTTCTTTTCAATCTATTCCAAAGGATTGAAAGGGAGAGAATCCTTACATAATCATTCTACAAGGCCAGGATTACCCCATTATCAAAACCAGACAAGGATACAACAACCACAAAATATATATATATACCAATGTCCTCACAAATTAATAATGCAAAAATTCGTAACAATTCTAGCAAATCAGATCTAACACATCAAAAAGATAATTCACCATGATCAAGTTGGATTTATCCCATGGTCACAAGGATAGTTCAACATATACAAACCAATAAATGTAATATGAACAGAATGAAGCATAAAAATCCTTCGTTAAACATCCCTTAGACACAAAAAAAGTATTTGTGCCCAGTGTGATAGCACATGCCTATAATCCCAGCTACCCAGGAGGATGAGGCAGGAGGATTATAAATTCCAGGCCAGCCTGGGCAACTGAGCAAGATCATGTATCAAAATGAAAAGGATTAGGGATGTGCTTCAATGATAGAGCATTTGCCTAGTGTGCACAAGGCCCTGCATTCAATCTTAGTACTACCAGAAAAGTAAAAATAAAAATCATGTGATAAAATTCAACATCCCTTCAAAATAAAAACCCTGAACAAATATGTATAAAAGGATCAACATTGTAAAGACAAAAATGATACCTACAGCCAACATCATACTGAATGAGGAAAATCTGAGAGTGTCCCATCTGAGATCTGGAACAAGACAAAGGTACCCATTCTTACCATTCTTATTCAATGTAGTACCAGAGCATTTAGGCCTGAGAAATAGATAACATAAAAATAGGAAATGAGAAAGTAAAAATATCCCTATTGGCAGATGGTACTATACATAAAAAAATTAACATTCAAACAAAAGGCAGTTAAAACTGATGAACAAATTCAGTAATGTTGTAAGATACCAGATCAACATATAAAAATCAATGGCATTTTTATACACCAATAATGAGATTGCTGAGAAAGATATGAGAGCAGTCCCATTCATAACAGCTATAAATAAAATAAAATTCCTAGGAATAAATTTAACCAGGAAAGTAAAAGACCTCAACGCTGAAAATTACAAAATACTGATGAAAAAATTAAAACACACAAGAAATGGAGAATACTCTTATGTTCTTGGACTGAAAAATTAATACTGCTAAAATGTTATTATTACTAAAGTAATATATAGAGTTAGTGCAATTATCATCAAAATACCAGTGATACTCTTCCCAGCACTAGACAAAAGCAATTCTAAAATTTATATGGAAGTATAAAAGGCCAAAGTAGTCTTAAACAGAATAACGGGAAAACAGTTACTGGAGACATCAAAATACCTAATTTCAATACAAACCACAGAGCCATAGTAACATCCATGTGGTAGTGGCATAAAAATGGATGCACAAATAGTGAAACAAAATAGAGATCCCAGAAATAAACTCACACATCTACAGCCAACTGATTCTCAACAAAAGCACTAAAAACATGTATCAAATATAAACTAGCCTCTCAGATGTTCCCAAGAAAACAGTATTCATATGTAGAAGACTGAAACTTGACCCCATCTCTCATCCTATAGTAAAATCAACCCAAAATGTTTAAAAGCCCTGAATGTAAGACCTGAAGCTTTGATTCTACTAGAAGAAAAATAGGGTAAACACTTTAAGACATTGGTACAGACAATGATTTTCTGGCTGTGACTCTAAACGGACAAATAAAAGTAAAAATAAATGACATTACATCAAAGTAAAAATCTTCTGCACAGTAAAAGAAAAAACAGTGACGAGATAACCTACAGAAGGGAGGAAATATTTGCCAACTATTCATTGGCCAAAGGATCCTTGATACCTAAGGAATTCAAACCTAATGTAAAAACAAGTAACCCAATCAGAAAATGGGCAAATCATCTGAATAGACACTTTTCAAAAGAAATGAAATTTAAAAAAAAAAAAAATATATATATATATATGAAAAAATGGTCAATATCATTAGCCATCAAGGAAATGCAAATCAAAACTAAAATGAAATATCTCACCCCAGTTAGAATGACTGTTACCAGAAAACCAAAAATGGCAAGGATGTGGAAAATAAAGACATTCTCATAAACCATTGATGAGAATGTAAACTAGTAAAACCATTATGGAAAGCAGTATGGAGGTTCCTTTAAGAGCTGAAAATAGATCTACCATATGATCTAGCTGTCCTACTTCTGAGTATATATTGAGAGTAAATGAAATTATACCAAAGATATACCTGCACACCCATGTTTACTGCAGCACAGTTCACAATTATGAAAATATGGAATCCACATAGGTGCCCTTCAACACGCATGGGTAAAGAAAATTTTTTAGATACACACAAATATTTTTCAGCCATAAAAAAGAATGAAATACTTCATTTTCACCAAAATAGATGGAACTTGAGGACATCATTCTAAGTGACATAAGGTAGACATAAAAAGACAAGTACCAAGTTTTCCCTCATGGAAATATATAAAAAAAAAAAAATTGACCTGAATATATAATGGTGATTTCTAGAATTTGGGAAGTGGGAAGGAGGTGGATAAAGGGAGGCTGAATTTGGTCAGTGCACACCATATGCATGTATTGACATATCACACTGAACTCCTTTAATACATACATGTTAAATAATACACATAAATCAAAACTAAAGTAGAATTTTTTAAATGGAAATTAGGTTTTATTTTACCACCATCATCACCACCACCCCATCCCACTAGCGTAACACAAAGGGCTCAATGGATGTCTCTGCACATAATGTGTGGCTTTAAGAGAAAACACTGAAGTTAGAAAATCTGATGTTTTATAGCAAGCAGTAAATAAGTATTCTCTTTTCCCTTGAAGGAGACATTACCTCATCCCTCAAGTTTTTACTTGGCACATATAATCCAGAGAAATGGCCCCAAGTTAAGATCTTACATTTATGGCATAACCATATGACATTCCAAATGAGATACAGTATTATAAAAAATGAGAGATCCATCGAGGAATGTCTTATTACAGGTAGTACACTGTATTCTCACATAGATAAATAAATCCATACTTGAATATTGCTAATAAAAAACTAACATCCAATTCACTCAGACCAAGAAACACAAGACTGAGAATCTTTTTCTTTCTTTTTTCCTTTTTTGTTACCAGGGATTGAACTCAGGGGTACTAAGCACTGAGCCACATCCCCAGCCCTATTTTGTGTTTTATTTAGAGACAGGGTCTCATTGAGTTCACGAGCGCCTTGCCGCTGTTGAGATTGGCTTTGAACTCGTGATTCTCCTATCTCGGCTTCCCAAAGTGCAGGTATTACAGGCATGCACCACCGCGCCTGGCTGAGAATCTTTTTCTTTACTGCTTCGTAGACAAATGATCTTAAGGAAGTATTTGACCTCTTTGAATCTACGGTAATTATTATAAAATCTGATCTTAAAACCATCTACTTACAACACAGTTAAGCATAAAAGATTAAGTAAGCATTGAAAATAATTATTTGCTGTAGAATTGAGTGATTTCACTAATATTGTCATGAAAAAAGTTTATTTTTTGAATCTGTTGAATCTTGAAAGTAGAAGAAAGTTATGCTAGCTAATATATGTTGTTAAATTATTAGCTATTTTTAGTTTGTATGAAACCAGTATTCTGGTAGCTACATTGGTATTTTCATGATAGTAACAGGTAAAACAAGGCTCCAGCCACTTGGACAGTGCACAGATACCACATAGAATGTTAGGTTTTCTTTTAATAGTGAAGTCTCTGATAGCAGTTGAATTTAATGGTAGATTTCCCCTGCATATGTTTTTACTTTTAATATTTTCTGTTTCTGAAGGTATTAATGTTAGAGCAGAATACAATAGGATAATAATTTTTTTTAACAAGGATAACAATTGGAACTGACATGCTTCTAACTTTTAAGAAATTGTACTTTCCTAAAAGAATTATGCATTTTGTAGTCTTTAATTTCTTTTATTGTCAACAGTGTGTGGTGGTGACCGAGATGAAACTTACATTGCAGAAGAAGATCAATGAGTTTTGCCATTCTCATTACCCTCCAATTAAGGTAATAATATTATTAAATAATGACATGCAATTAATCAAAGGAAGAACACTTTTACTATTAAAATTTGTAGCTATTCATTGAGTTACAAAGAAGCTCTTTTTCCATAAGGATAGTCACATAAGATTTCTCTCTTTAATTTTGGTACATTCATTTCCTGTTTTTAAAATAAGGTTCTAAATTTGGTTTATAGACAAATTGCCAAAATTAAAGAAGAGTTAAGGTTAAGAATGGAAAGATTGGTAAACAATAAGTATGTCATCCAGTGTTAAACATGATATGATGATGGTTTTCAAGAGATGCAGGATTTCATTTAACAAATATTCATTGAACATCTATGTACCAGGTACTGTTCTGGGCCCTAGGAATACATTAGTGAACAGGGCACACAAATTTTCTTATTCATGAAACTTACCATCTGCTAAGGAAGATGTACAATAAACAAATAAATGCATGGTGGATTTAAAATAGTTTTAAGTCCTACAAAGAAAAGAAAATCTTGGCGAAAAATAAAAAACAGTGTCTTCCACAAATAGTGTGACTCTTTATGATTTGCAACCAGAGAAATGGAAAAACTGAGCTCTGTTTATGTACTATGACTTGAAATGCATTTAAATAAAAAAAAAAAAGTGTCTTCATGAGGCTGAGAGAATACCCAGTGCCATTTCTGTTAGATAAGAAAGTCAAGGAAGTCCTCTTTGAAGAGATTCCATTTGACTAGACCCCTGAGTAATGAGAAAGAATCAGCTATTTAAGGATCTGGGAAAGAGCATTCAAAGAAGAGGGATGTGTAAAAACCTGCAAGTTTAAAAGTTAGCTTGATGTGTTTGAGCAACAACAAAAGGCAAGCCAAGATCACTAAAATGGAGTTAGAAAAAGAGGAAAGGATGGTAGGAGTAAACAAATTCAGAGGTGTGGAGAAGTAGATAAAGGGCATATCTTATGGGATTTTTGAGGGTATTTAAGTTTTAAGTCCCTGAAACTTTGATGACTTAAATTTTTAAAAGATCACTTTAGCTTGCTGTATGGAGAGAGGACTGCAGCAATGGTTTCTAAGGAGTGGTCTTAGCATAGTCTCCAAAGCCTTTTCAGGGGGTCTGCACAAACTGTTTTTATAATATTTCTTAATATTACTTATTCACTCTTATGGGGTACAGTGGATTTTTCCAGCATCTATATGATGTGTTTTGATGTCAATCCTCTGACACTTTGTGGAAATTGTGTATTTTTGTGTTTTAAATTTTTCTGTTTTAATTCCTTTTTTTTAAATTTATTTATTTATTTATTTTTTACAGTACCCAGGCCCTCGCACATGGCTAGGAAAGTACTCTACCATTGATCTAGCTGTCCTACTTCCCTAGCTTTGTTTTAAATATCAATAGGTATAACTCACATAAACAAAAGCCCTTTGAGTTTTTAATAATGTTTCAGAGTATGAAGTAGTTACGAAAGAGATACAAAAGAAAGCACTATTGGACTATTAGAATAGCATAGGGGCAGATAGACAAGTTAGGAGTTATTACCATAGTGTAAATGAAGAATGTTGGTGTCTCAGATGAAAAAAAGTGAGAATAGAGAAAATGAGAAATTATTGAGTTTGAGGTAAATTTTATTAAAAAAAAAAGTCTGATAGAACTTATGAATGACTGAATGTGAATTGTTAAAGAGTGAGCAAGAATGGCTTCTAGATTTTTTTGTCTGGCATAATTAGGTACTTGGTGGTTATACTGAAAAGAAAGAAAGAATCATAATCCTTCTCCTATAATTGAATACACACAACTAACTCTTCTTTGTTTTGGAGGTTACTATTTTATTTGGAAGGGAAAAATACTGTTCCTTTTAGAAAGACACTAAACCAGAATCATTCTGTGTAGTATAAGTGTGCTGAAAAATTTTTGAGTTTGGGTATTTTCATAGGCTGTTTGTATTCTCTGTGGGAAATTTGTGCTCTAGTTCACAATTTAAAGTCAATCAGGATAGTCTATAAACTTACAACAGGAGGACAGAATTTTTACTAAATAATTACACTAGATTATAAACTAAAATCTTTGTTTATGTAACTGTTACACGTATCTATACTTTAGAATTGTTTTGAAAAAAAAAAATAGATAAATTGTCCTGGAGTTAGCAGCTTTTTTTTTTTTTTTTTTTTTTTTTTTTTAAATAGTGTGCTGGGGATCAAACCCAGTGCCTCACACATGCTAGGCAAGCGCTCTACCACTGTACAAATTCCAGCCTGAGTTTGCAATTTTTAAACTTAAAAAAATAAATAAATAAAAAAGCAGCAACAGCAGCTACGTATAAATTTCTGCCCAGCTTTATGTCTCATTGAAAACAACAACAAAAACTGTGTATACCCATTTTAATCAGTAAAGACAACACATGATCAAAAGGGATGTGTAAAAACCTGCAAGTTTAAAAATTAACTTGGTGTGTTTGAGTAATAGGAATTACAAATCATTTTGATGAGATATACCCAAATATCACTGTATTTTGCTTTTGTTAGAGAAGTAGTTTTTACTGGGTTGGATATGCTACAGAACAAGGATTTATTATTTATTAGCAATAGCTTTAAAAGTTTTCAGCGCAAAAATAATTTCTTTACAGATTCTTGGTATGGAAGCAATGCATTTGTTTAAGAAAATTGCTTTTAATAAAATATTTTTTATTTTGTTAAATAATCTGATTTTTAATTTCAGGACTTTGTTTTTTCACTTTCAGTTCCTCATCCTTTTTTCTTAGACTGCTGTTAGCTTTTTGTCCTGTTCTATTTTTCATAAACTCTATTGCTTTTAGTGAATGTACACTCATTTCTTTTTTTGCTAAAATAACAAATAAAAATTCATTCCCAGGCCATTAAATCAAGATAACTATTTTAGGGGCTGGGGTTGTGGCTCAGTGGTAGAGCGCTCGCCTAGCGTGGGTGAGGCACTGGGTTCAATCTTCAGCACCACATAAAAGTAAAAATAAAGGTATTGTGTCTGCCTACAACTAAAAAAATTTTTTTTAAAAAGGAACTATTTTATATTGTGCTTGAATTTTATGAAACCAGAATTTTGTTATTTAAAAATCATAGAATATAGAGTGACTGTTATACCAGATGATCCATTCACCACATGACCAAATTTCTTGATTCCTAACCTGATCTATACACAGTTTATCCTATTCATGATTCACTTATTTTCCAAAGGATATATTTAATTATAAATGTAAATCATCATGAAAGGGCTTAAGTTTATTGAGGTGTTTTTGTCCTTCACATAAATAAAAGAACTTATTTTTGCCATTTCACAGTTCATCAGTGCAGATGTACATGGAATTTGGTCACGGTTGTTTTGTGATTTTGGTGAGGAATTTGAAGTTTCAGATACTACTGGAGAAGAACCAAAAGAAATTTTCATTTCAAATATAACGCAAGTATGATTATATTATGCAACTTTTTAAATAAAAATGTTTAAAGTTGATGTGAATGCTTCTTTTAAAAAGGAAATATTAACACAATATTCTAATAAGCAGAATAAATGGATATTTTTATTTATGATGTTTTAAATTAATTAGGGAATAATTGGTTAATTTCTTGATTGCATTATATTAAAACTAACTTGAAATTGGAATATTAGTTTTCAAGAGTGTCTAGATTCACTCCATCATCATTTTTAAACTTGATAGACCATTTGTATATCATAGTTTAATTTTAGTTTTGTTCTATACTGAATAATTGTGATTCATTATTTACTAAACTTTTTACTTTGTCAAATTATGGATAGACTATATCATAAGTCACCTGGTCCAACACTGTATATATAGGAAAAGGTAGAGAAAGGCTTTTCTAATCCATTACATTCTAAACCAATATTTAGAAGGAAGAAAAATTTAGGAATTGATTAACCTATAAGACAAAAAGTAAATTAGAACCACACTTTCTTCATATCATGTAATCTTTTTTTTTTTTTAAATATTTTTTTTAGTTGTAGATAGACACAATGTCTTTATTTTATTACTTTGTATGTGGTGCTAAGGATCGAACCCAGGGCCTCACGCATGCGAGGCAAGCGCTCTACTGCTGAGCTACAATCCCAGCCCCATATCATGTAATCTTAATGTGTGGTTTCCTAAAAGAATGTAGAAATTATTCCTTTCTAACACTCATTTCTTTAGCCAAAGTAATTTATTTGTGCTTTTTGTAGTTATTGTACATTAAAACCCAAAAGTGGCCAATTAGAAAAGGATAATATACTGTAAAACAATATTAGTTGTGTTTCTGACTTCATGCTTTATTTCTAAGCTTAGTGTAATTCCTTTCTCATGCCTTTTTAAGAAAAATTAATTGAAAAATCATTTTGTGTATCCCTTAGAGTGGTTTGTTATTTCACCTTATTTATGCTTTCAGATGTATTAATTCTTAGTCAGACTTTTACCTTCTGTAGTTAGTTTTATTTGTCCAAGTGCTAAAATAAGCTCCAGAAGATAGTAGACATTCTTGTATTGCATTGGTATTTCACTTATGGAATAGTGCAAGAAATGAGCTCATAAGCTACATAATATTTCTTTACTCTAGAATGTTGAGTGGGCTGTAAACTATTAATTTTTAAAGTGTCCATCTGCTTTCCGTTTGTTTCTTTGATAGCCAGAGTTAGATTCTTAATTTAACACCTAGTTTTTTCATGTTTTACGAGTCACAAGAATCTTCAAATCTGTGAAATATTCAAACTCTTTGGAATCTCTGAATGTCTCCCCCAAACATGAAATTATATTTCAATATTCATTTTAAAAAGTACAAAGTTGATGATTCATTTGTGACATTTCTTTAAAGGCTAGCTTTCACTTAATGAAAAAGAATGGCTTAGAATTTGGATTTGAGAATTTTATGATAACTTTGTCATTTTTCTGTGAGTTTTGGAATTTGTACTAAAAGAATATGTGAATTTGTGGGCTGGGGTTGTGGCTCAGTGATAGAGCACTTGCCTAGCATGTGTGAGGCACTGGGTTCATTTCTCAACACTACATATAAATAAATGAATAAAATAAAGGTCCATCAACAGTTCAAAAAATATTTTTAAAGAAAAATATGTGAAATTGATTTCAAAAAATATTTTTAAAGAAGAATATGTGAAATTGATTTTTAATAGATATATCTCATTTGTAGGCTAATCCTGGCATTGTCACTTGCCTTGAAAATCATCCCCACAAACTTGAGACAGGACAGTTTCTAACATTTCGAGAGGTTAACGGAATGACAGGTTTAAATGGATCTACACAACAAATAACTGGTAAGTTGATTTTTTTTTTTTTTTTTTTTTGTACCAGGGATTGAACTCAGAGGTACTCATCCACTGAGGCACATCTATTTTGTGTTTTATTTAGAGATAGGGTCTCACTGAGTTGCTTACCACCTCACTCTTTGCTAAGACTATCTTTGAACTCTTGATCCTCCTGTCTCAGCCTCCCCAGCCACTGGGATTATAGGCTTGTGCCACTGCACCCAGCAAGTTGATGTGTTTTATTGCTTCATTTATATTTATTCATTATTCAGCACCTTTATAATTCAGACCTTATACTCAGTGTTGGGAACATGATATCAACTGATGCAAAAATTCATAGCTCTTGAGTGTAAAACATTCAGTTCAAGTGAGGACAGGTTGAACAGTGATGATATTAAGAAAATACAGGCATTCTTAGAACTCCAAACTTAGTAAGGATACCTTGCCAGGTTGGAGGATAGCAACAGTGAGAACAGAGTGTCCTGATTAAAACCTGAAGGTTGCAGTGACTTCAGAAGTTACTGGAAAAGAGTGTTCCATAAGAAATAAACAGTAAAAGGCTCAGATCCAAGATAGAACTCAACTGCTTGAAATGTGCTATAATAAGGCTAGCAGTGAGAATTAAAATTCCAAGAATCTTAAAGCATTTAAAAGGAAACGTTTTGTTATCATGATATTTGAGCAAATATTGGGTAACTTATTCATGTAAGGAGTGCAAGAAAGCAGGAGGGAATAGGTTTAGGACAGAAGATAATGAGTTAAAGGTTTGTCAAGTGATGTGGCAGTGAAGTATTCAAGTGAAGATAACTAGATGTTGGTTGGGTTTATGTTATTGTTCTGTGGTTTTAAAGAGAAAGGATGAGTGGTTATGCCTGCAGGCAAGTTTGTAAGTTAATTGGCAAGAAGTTGTAGTCATTGTTTGTGGGGGGAACGATGTGAGATCATTGCCCAAATGAGAGGGAAGGTGCTAAGGCCACAGGTTTGAGGAGAATAAGCATTTTAACAAATGGCAATATTAACAGGCATCATAGGACCTATTTGAAGTTGAGATAATGAAATTATAACAAAATTAATTTATGTAGTTTGTGTTTTTCCTCCTAAATGACAGTGCTAGACAGCCTGTAAATCAACTGAATGGCATGTTTATTCCAATTCAGAGAGGAGTGAATATTTTGTCCTTAGATGTTTGAAAAATATAATTATGTGATTAGTATATAGACTATTAGAATTGCCTTTTTTCCTAATGACTGTAAAATATATGGTTAAGAGAGGAAAAATGAATCATTGTTACAAACTCTATAAACAACTTTATATCTGTATTTAAACATCTTTGGTAAAAACTATTTGAATTTGTTTCTCAGTTACAACTAAACATCTTAAATACAGATTCAGATCACCAGTATTAAAGATTTTGTATCTATTTTTGTGAAAATTGACTAATCGTTTGGGATTATCATTTGTTATTTTGGAGTCCATGCAGTAGTGGATTGTGGTTAGATTCTTGAGACTGCCTATATATGAAGAAGCAATTGGATATCAAAGAATGAAGACAATAAAAATCTTTTTTTTTTAGTTGTTGATCTTTATTCTGTTCACTTATTATTCATATGTGGTGTTGAGGATCGAACCCAGTGTCCCACGCATGCTAGGCAAGCGCTCTACCACTGAGCTACAGCCCCAGCCCCAAAAACCTACATTTTATATCAAAAATTTCTTTCAGAATGAGGGATATTTAAATAAAGCTATTGTTTATGAAGCTTTCGAAATGTTTATTAATTGGTTACTGCTTAGTTATTGCAATAAGATAATTTTCTATTTTGTGAAAAATGTTGTAACTAAAATAACATTTACACACACAAGCGCACACCTCCTTAGTTCTTGCCCATTCGCACAGGTAACTACTATTCTTGGTTTATTGTGTATCCTTCTATGATTTTCTTTTGCTTTTTTATATAGAAGACAGCGTATTATATGTGTACTGCCCTTTGACTTAACCATTAAACAAAACATCTTCATGATCTTTTCACATCAGTTTTTGCAGAACAACCTTTTTTCTAAATTTTGTCCTTTTCTTTTGTGAGTATGTAATATTTCATATTATGGGTGAGCATGATATTAATTTACATTTTTTGTATTATGAATGAGATTCAGTATCTCTTTCTACATTGCATAATTTTAACTTCATTGGTTTGAGGTACAACCTTTATTTACCACCTTTATTGTGTCTGTGTGGTGTACTTGAGTCTGTTTCTGAATTCTCTAATCTAGAGCATTTGTCTATTCATAAGCTAGAACCTACTCTTTTAATTATAAATGTTATGATCAATATCAATATATTATTGAAACTTTATAATATATTTTAATGTTAATGGGTACCTCTTATTTCTCCTTTTTTTTTTGTCTAAGTTTTCTTGACTTTTTTTAAGTTTTAAAAATCACATTGGGAAAAATACTCTACATAGCTTCTCACATTCCCCCACCTTATTAATAAAAATCTATATTGGAATCTCTTAATTTTATAAATTAGAGAGAATTAATATTTTTATGAAAATGTCTTCAAAATAAATATTTATATTCCTGTGTAATGGTTTTATTATTTTTTTTCTTCTAGTGGTATCACCATTTTCTTTTAGTATTGGTGATACTACAGAACTGGAACCATATTTACATGGAGGCATAGCTGTACAGGTTAAGACTCCTAAAACGTTTTGCTTTGTAAGTAATTTTTTTCTTTTGCTTCAAAAATACTTTCTTCTAGGAAAAAAAAAACTTAAGAGAAAAAAGTAATAATACTCAGTTAACTAAACAGTTAATTTAAAAGCTGGACAGATTGTGTTTTCTTTTTATCTTTTACCCGCTTTGAGGAAAATAGAATTAATCTAAGAAACAAACTGGTATCAAAAAACTATATAATTAAGGTATATGAGCATACTTCAAAGGCAATATATACTATTGAATAATCAAAAGAGTTGATCATACTTCCTAAGACGAGATAAAACATATTTTCAAAAGATGTAGCAAAAGTTGTTTTGCCTTATTAGTTTAATTTTTTAAAGAAATATTTCTTTGTTATACTTAGTAATTCAATTTTAATTTAAAAATTAAAATTGAGTGGAATGTGCATAAAAATTAAAATTTTAATTTCAAAGTCTAAAGAAAAAACAATGTGTATATTGGAAACGTAAAGAAAATGTAGGTTGCTAAATAGAATATAGAGACCTTAAGTCCTTAAAGTGAGGGATCTCCTGCTGCTTAAATCTTGAGGCCACTTCTTGGTGTAATCTGTCCAACACATCTCTGGTTGGTTGGTTTTTTTGATGATGTTATTTGGAATTTGGTGGAGTTTTATTGCAAGTTCTCAAGGTTTTAACTTCACTGCTCCCCCACCCCAGAACTGTTAACAATAATGGTACTCTTCAAGGCTTGTTCAAGGCAAAACTAAAACATTAAAATAGTACAGCTAGTCAGATCTGCCGCTATATACTTCTTCTTGCTCTGTCCCCAATTTTTAATTGAATAGTTTGTGCCTCGAATAATTTCAGATATTTTGGGGTAGTTGTCTTTCAAGTTTTTATTTGTTTTTACATTGGTGGTGTTTAATCCACAAAGGTTTTATCTTGGAATATCTATTCTGGTCTTGTCAGACATGTGGAGTGTGCATAATGATATCCGAAAAAACTGTAGCTTATAAATGATAATAATAAAGTTTTGGAATATAAAGATGTTCTCACTAGTTCTTAAGTTTACTACATAGAGCAGTTGTTTGCATGAAACTTCTTATAGTAATAAGGGAGAATAGTAGCTGTTTTATATTTCAATTAAGAGAAACTTCTCAACATTATTTATTTCAAACCTTTGGGAAAGATCCATTGCCTCTGTTGCACTGACATGTAACAGTATATTTTGTCAAGTAATCACTCACTTGCTGTGAAGTAATAATTTATTTTCCTGTTAGGAACCATTGGAGAAGCAGTTAAGACATCCAAAGTGCCTTATTGCGGATTTTAGCAAACCTGAGGTAAATAAACACTTTGCAGGTTTGAAAGAGGCAGCAGAGTGGGGGATGGGAATTGGTAAGTGATTATAAAGTTAAAATGGAGTAACCATGTCTATATCTTGCTCTTACGTTTTCTTAATTAAGGATATTTTCATATATCTAAAGTTGACAGAAGGATTTAAAACAGTAATTTGTATCACGGGAAAGTTAGAATGGTTAAAGTTTTATTTGATAGATTTTATTAGCTTTGATTATTACATAATTTCAATAACTTATACACATTGATTTTATTAAAAATTTTCTTAACCATGTAGAGTTTATATAATAAAAGGAAACAATCTTAGACATATATATATATATATTTTAAATCACTGGATATAATTTTGTAACAAATGTATTTATGATAAGGAAAGAATGAACCTTTACAAATGTTTTATTACTATTATTCAGTTAATATTACTCAAGTTGTATATGAATGATGTGATAATCACTAGTTATTTCACCTTGGAATAATCTTTGAAAAATGCCCTTATTGCCTTGAGGTCAAGTCATTTTACTTCTCTGATAATGATCAGTATGAATGGTATATTGTGGGGATAAAAATTAAATGTGTTTTAAAAGCATTTAGCCTAGTGCCTGACACATACTATGCATTTAATAAATGATGGCCAATTTTTAATGTTCTTAAATAGGCACCTTTACAGATTCACACAGCTATGCTTGCATTGGACCAGTTTCAGGAGAACTACAACCGCAAGCCAAATATTGGGTAATTTTTTGTTGTTGTTTAAAAAGAACTATTTTCTTTTATATAAAAACAGTATTTCAAAAATTGGTATTTTTTTAAAGCAAGACCCTGGTAATTGGTAAAACAGTAAATACACTGAACTATATAACATTTATTATGACTTTCTGCTCTTTCATTTTAAAAAATGAAATTAAACTAAATGTGAATTTTTCCATTTTGAAGGCTTTAAAAGTTATAACTTTTAAAAGAAAAAATCTGAGGATTACTGAGCTATTAATTCATCATATTTTTTCCTTCTAGCCTAAGTCAGAAGTACTATTACAAAAGGATTTTGCCTTTTGTGTTTAAAACTAAATCTTCCTTATATACTGTTGTTAGGTGATCATGACTTTTAAGTAATACATTTATTTATAAACCAGTTATCTTTAAATCAGTGAAATGCTGTTGTCAGAATTCCTCATTATTCACTGTGGTATATTCATGTATGTACATGGTATAGTTTGATCAGTTTATTCCACCATTCCTCCCTTTTCTCATCCGTCCTCCCTCCCCCCAATTGCCTTTTCTAATCTACTGTTTTCTCTTCCTTTTTCATGGGATTCTCCTTCCTTCCTTCCTTTCTTTATTTTGGTTCTAGCTTCCACATATGAGAGGAAACATTTGACCCTTGACTTTCTGGGTCTGGTTTATTTCAGTTAGCATGATGTTCCATCCATTTATCAGCAAATGTCATCATTTCATTCTTATTTATGGCAGGGTAAAGTGCCATTGTGTATATATACATACCACATTTTCTTTATCAGTTCGTCTCTTGACAGGCATGTGATCTAGTTGCATAACTTGGCTATTGTGAACTGTGCTATTGTAATCATTGATATGGCTGTATCCCTACAGTATGCCTATTTTATTTTATTTTTAAAGTGCTGGAGGGTTTTTAAAATTTTGTTCTTTTTAGATATACATGACAGTAGAGTATACTTTGACATATTCTACATACATGGGGTATAGCTTACTGTAGTTAGGATCCCATTTTTGTGATTGTACGTGATGTGGAGGTTCACTGGTCATGTATTCATATATGAACATAGGAAAGTTATGTCAGATTCATTCTACTGTCTTTGCTGTTCCCATCCTCTTCCCTTTCATTCCCCTTTGTCTAATCCAGTGAACTTATGTTCTTCGCTTTCCGTCCTTATTGTGTGTTAGCATCCGCATATCAGAGAGAACATTCAGCCTTTGGTTTTTTAGGATTTGCTTATTTCACTTAGCATGATAACCTGTAGATCCATCCATTACTAGCAAATGCCATAAAGTCATTCTTCTTCATGGCTGAGTAATATGCCATTGTGTATATATACCACATTTTCTTTATCCATTTATCTATTGAAGGGCACCTAGGTTAGTTCCATAGCTTGGCTATTGTAAATTGAGCTGCTGTAAATATTGATGTGGCTGTATCACTGTAGTATGCTGATGTTACGTCCTTTGGATATATACCAAGGAATTGGTATAACTGGGTTAGATGGTTCCATTCCAGGTTTTTTGAGGAATCTGCATGCTGCTTTCTGGGGTAGTTGCACCAATTTGCATTCCCACCAGCAGTGTTTGAATGTACCCTTTTTCCCACATCCTTGCCAACATTTATTGTTACATGTATTCTTTTGATAATTGCCATTTTGACTGGAGTGAGATAGAATCTCAGCGTAGTTTTAATTTGCATTTCTCTAATTGCTGGAGATATTGAACTTTTCTTCCATAAATTTGTTGACCATTCATATTTCTTCTGTGAAGTGCCTATTTAGTTCCTTCACCCATTTATTGATTTGGTTGTTTCGTTTTTTGTTTTTTGGGTTTTTTTTTTTGGTGTTAAGTTTTTTGAGTTCTTTCCCATTCTGTAGGCTCTTTCTTCTAATTCTTTTATTTTTTTTTTAATTTTTTTTAGTTGTAGATAGACACACAATAGCTTTATTTATTTATTTTTATGTGGTGCTGAGAATTGAGCCCAGTGCCTCACACTTGCAAGGCAAGTGCTCTACCACTGAGCTACAGCCTCAGCCCCTCTTCTAATTCTTGATTATTTGCTGTGAAGATGCTTTTTAGTTCGATGGTATGCCTATTTTAGATCACTTTGATATATGCCGAGGAATGGAATAGCTGATCATCACCTTTAGATATATCTATAATACATTAATTAAAAAAGAACTATAAATATGTAGGAGAAAGATTGATAGAGTAACATAAATGGAATGCAGGGTGGAGCAGAAGAAAGAGGAAGTACTGGGGACTGAATTAAATTCCATGCTTGTATAATTATGTCCAAAATGAACCCTAATAATATGTATAATTATAATACACTAATGAAAAAAATTAAAAAACAGTGCCAAAAAAACACATCCTGCTTTCCTTTCACATTTTTATAAAGTATTATTTTTATAAAAAATCTATATTCATATATAAATATCTTATTTTAGTTTTGATTATGAGCTTCTGTTTATGGCAATTGAAAATTGATGTTGAGGTACTTTTTTTGAATTATAGATGCCAAGAAGATTCAGAAGAGCTATTGAAACTAGCAACATCTATAAGTGAAACCTTGGAAGAGAAGGTAAGTACTCAAAGTTATGGTTGTTAAAAGGTTTGTTTGTAATATGTAAATGTTCTATACATTAACATTCTTCTAAACTAGGCAGGATGGCACATACTTGTAATATTAACTACTCAGGAGGCTGAGGCAGCAAGGATACAAAAAGTTGGAGGTCAACCTCATCAACTTAGCAAGACCTTGTCACAAAATAAAAATTAAAAAGTTTTGGGGCTGGGATTGTGGCGCAGTGGTAGCGTGCTCGCCTAGCATGCGTGAGGCACTGGGTTCGATCCTCAGCACCATATAAAAACAAAGATATTCTGTCCACCTACAACTAAAAAAATAAATAAATATTTTAAAAAAAGAAAAAAAAATTAAAAAGTTTTGAGGGTATACTCAGTGGTAGAGTGCTCCTGGGTTAAATCCCCAGTAAGCCCCCACCACCCCGCTGCCGCCCTGCCCAACACACACAAATTCTCTTTCCTACAGATCCCAGCTTTGTTGCTTATGGATTCTGTGACAGTGGGTAGTTTTTTCATTTTGTCCTACTTTATCTTTTGAATCTATAAAATCGAATTGACTTACCTCGTAAGATTGTTGTGAACATTAGTGATTATGTTGTGAACATAAATGATTTGATTTTGTAAAATACTTAGAATACTGTGTAACTTTTAATAATCACTATTTGCTGCTGATGCTGTTGTTATATTAATGCTGTGTATGTTATTATCATTCTGTTCTGATTTACTCAATCCATTAACCTGCTCAAACTCATTATATATAATCATCAGCTTTTCTACATACCATCTCTTGTATATGTTATACATTCAAATCTCATAATTGTATTTTGCATCACATTTTTTGACTTGAACATATAACGTAGAAAATGATATTTTCATGTTATGATGCCAGTGCCTGCCAGCCAAAGGTTTCACTTTAGCAACTGTCAACATAGCAGTGTCTGTGCAAATATTTGAAAACATTTGTTCTCATTTTATAAAAATGAATGGGAAATGAAGATCTTAACATAAGAAGCTTTGATCTGACATGTTATATAATTAAAACAAAGAATAATAATAATAAATATACCAAAAGTAATGAATCATCAGCCATAAATGAAAGAGGATTCATTACATATGTAGTAGTTGTAGAATAAAAATCTGAAAAGTTAGAAATAGATTATTGAAGTCTGATGAAAGAGAATGTCTCACAATGGAATTGTATAGTACATAGCATTTCATTTTTATCTCAAAACTTTCATTTGTTCTTTTCAGAAATACATGACAGAATGTATTTTGACATATCATACATACATGGAGTATAACTTAGGATCCCATTTTTGTGATTGTACGTGATGTGGAGGTTCACTGGTCATGTATTCATATATGAACATAGGAAAGTTATGTCTGATTCATTCTACTGTCTTTCCTGTTCCCATCCTCCTTCCTTTCATTCCCCTTTGGATAATCCAGTGTATTTCAATTCTTCTCTCCTCGTCCTTATTGTGTGTTAGCATCTGCATATCAGAGAGAACATTCAACCTTTGCTTTTTCAGGAGTTGCTTATTTCACTTAGCATGATAGTCTCCAGATCCATTCATTCACTAGCAAATGCCATAAAGTCATTCTTCTTTATGGCTGAGTAATATGCCATTGTGTATATATGCCACATTTTCTTTATCCATTTATCTATTGAAGGGCACCTAGATTGGTTCCATAGCTTGGCTATTGTGAATTGAGCTGCTGTAAATATTGATGTGGCTGCATCACTGTAGTATGCTGTTACGTCCTTTGGATATATACCAAGGAGTGGTATAACTGGGTCAGATGGTTCCATTCCAGGTTTTTTGAGTAATCTGTATGCTGCTTTCTGGGGTGGTTGCACCAGTTTGCATTCCCACCAGCAGTGTTTGAATGTACCCTTTTTCTCACATCCTTGCCAACGTTTATTGTTACGTGTATTCTCTTGATATTTGCCATTCTGACTGGAGTGATACAGAAACTCAGTGTGGTTTTATTTATTTATTTTTTCAATTGATGCAACTCAATAATTTTCATTGCAACTGAAAGACAATACATCACAGAAATGTTATGGTAGATCAGGGGAAGAGTGTTATTTATAATAAATGATGAAATAGTTTGTCTTTAGCAATATGGTTACATATGATGAATGCAAAATGCGAGTATGGATACGCCTCCAAAGCAACACCATCACATCCTTAGAGTTCGGCTGACTGCGCGTGTCTCCACACTGCTTCTTTAGTTGACACAAACATAACTGAATATTGATTTCTTTCTCCTTTATGGTTCTCCTTTTCTATTCATGATATTGGCAGTTTCAGACAGAAAATACAGAAAAAAAATTGGCTTCTGAAAAAATTTTTACTTTTGTAAATGAATTAGGCCATGTAGGTCCATTGGTCAGCTAAGGTCAGGTGACCCTAAGTGTCAAGCGTAAACCTCTTGGTCTTCTGATTGCTTTATCACTTTTTTTTCCTGTAAAACAAAAACAAAACTCAGAAATGTTACAGAATCAGAGTATAAAAAAATGTACAAAGGCATGTGTCCCAGACATACATGGACACTTTTTCCCTCCACATTTTCATCATGGCAAAGTAAGTAATAAGCATGAATGACAGGATGGAACTGGCTACTGAATCAGCTGTGAGCTTAGATGGCCTCAACATACACATCAAGTAACGGTGAAGTTTCCAAGAACTGAAAGTGTGCTACGTTTCTTCTAAAAAAGAGGGTATCGGGGAACTCAGGCCACTGTGATGAAAGGATAAAATATAATTTCTATGTTTAACAGATTCACCATATCAAAGTCTGTGAGAATCCAATATGGAATATTAACAATTTGCAAAAGGTAGAGAAAACTTTTCTCCACTTTTGCAAATGAAATACAGTAGAAAAACACTGCTGTATAAATTCCAAATAAATAGTCTTAATTTCAACACTAACAAAACAACAGGAAAGGTACCTTTGAACATCTCAGAGGAAGTCAGGATCTTTTCACGCCGGTCTGATTTAATTTGCATTTCTCTAATTGCTGGACATGTTGAACTTTTTTTTCCCATAAATTTGTTGACCATTCATATTTCTTCTGTGAAGTGCCTCTTTACTTCCTTTGCCCATTATTTATTACTTAGGTATACATGATAGCAGAATGCATTTTGATTCATTGTACACAGATGGAACACAACTTTCATTTCTCTGGTTGTGCATGATGTAGAATCGCATCATATGTGCAGTCATACATGAAGCTAGGGCTGTGATGTCCATCTCATTCCACCATCTTTCCTGCCCCATGCCCCCCTCTCTCTTCCCTCCCCTTTGACCAAAGCTCCTCCATTCTTCCCATGTCCTCTCCCTCCTTATGGATCAGCATCCACTTATCAGAGAGAATATTCGGCATTTGTTTTTTTGGGATTGGCTTACTTCGCTTAGCATGATATTCTCCAACTCCATCCATTTATCTGCAGATGTCATAATTTTATTCTCTTTTATTGCTGAGTAATATTCCATGGTGTATATATACCACAGTTTCTTTTTCCATTCATCTATTGAAGAGTGTCTAGATTGGTTTCACAGTTTAACTATTGTGAATTGAGCTGTTATAAACATTGAAGTGGCTGTGTCACTGTAGTATGCTGTTTTTAAGTCTTTTGGGTATAGACCAAGGAGTGAGATAGCTGAATCAAATGGTGGTTCCATTCCAAGTTTTCTAAGGAAGCTCCATACTGCTTTTCAGATTGGTTGTACCAATTTGCAGTCCCACCAACAATGTATGAACGTGCCTTTTCACTCACGACCTCACCAACACTTATTATTGTTTGTATTCTTAATAATTGCCATTCTGACTGGCATGAGATGAAATCTTAGGGTAGTTTTGATTTGCATTTCTCTGATTGCTAGAGATGTTGAACATTTTTTCATATGTCTGTTGATCGATTGTATATCTTCTGAGAAGTATCTGTTCAGCTCTTTAGCCGATTTATTGATTGGGTTATTTGGTTTTTTTGCTGTTAAATTTTTTGAATTCTTTATATATCCTAGAGATTAGTGCTCTATCAGATGTGCGTGTGGCAAAAGTTTGTTCCCAGAATGTAGGCTCTCTGTTCACTTCATTGATTATTTCTTTTGAAGAGAAGAAACTTTTTAGTTTGAAGCCGTCCCATTTATTGATTTTTTATTTTACTTTTTGCACTATAGGAGTCTTGTTAAGGAAGTAAGGTCCTAAACCAACTGATGAAGATTTGGGCCTATTTTTTTCTTCTATTAGGCATTGGGTCTCTGGTCTGATTCCCAGGTCCTTGATCCACTTTGAGTTGAATTTTGTGCATGGTGAGAGATAGGGGTTTAGTTTCATTTTGGTGCATATGGATTTCCAGTTTTCCCAGCACCATTTGTTGAACAGGCTATCTTTTCTCCAGTGTATGTGTTTGGCACCTTTGTCTAGTATAAGATAACTGTGTTTAAGTGAGTTTGTATCTGTGTCTTCTATTCTATACCATTGGTCTACATGTCTATTTTGGTGCCAGTACCATGCTGTTTTTGTTACTATAGCTTTGTAGTATAATCTGAGGTCTGGTATTGTGATTCCTCCTGCTTCACTCTTCTTGCTAAGGATTTCTTTGGCTATTCTGGGTCTCTTATTCTTCCAAATAAATTTCATGATTGCCTTTTCTATTTCTATAAGGAATGACATTGGGATTGTAATTGGGATTGCATTGCTTTGGGTAGTATGGCTATTTTAACAATATTGATTCTGCCTATCCAGGAGCATGGGAGATTCTTCCATCTTCTAAGGTCTTGTTTAGTTTCTTTCTTCAGTGTCTTGTAGTTTGCATTGTAGAGGTCTTTCACCTCTTTTGTTAAATTGATTCCCAAGTATTTTATTTTTTTGAGGCTATTTTGAATGGAGTAGTTTTTGTAATTTCTCTTTCAGAGGATTCATCACTGCTTTATAGAAATGCAGTTGATTTATGGGTGTTGACTTTATATCCTGCTATTTTGCTGAATTCATTTATAATTCTAGAAGTTTTCTGGTGGAATTTTTTGGATCCTGTAAGCATAAAATCATGTTGTTGGCAAATAATGATAGTTTGAGTTCTTTTCCTATTCATATCCCTTTAATTTCTTTCGTCTAATTGCTCTGGCTAGTGTTTCAAGGACTATGTTGAATAGTAGTGGTGAAAGAGGGCATCCCTGTCCCCTGTCTCGTTCCCATTTTTAGAAGGAGTGCTTCCAGTTTTTCTCCATTTAGGCCTTGGGTTTAGCATAGATCACTTTTACAAAGTTGAGGTTTGTTCCTACTATCCCTAGTTTTTCTAGTGTTTTGAACATAAAAGGGTGCTGTATTTTGTCATATACTTTCTCTCTACCAATAAATAATAATAAAATCACATTATTTAAGTCTGTGATTTTATTTGATAAAATCACATTATTTAAGTCTATTGATGTGATGGATCACGTTAATTGATTTCTATATGTTGAACCAATCTTGCATCCCTGGAATGAACCCCACTTGATAATGGTGCACTATTTTCTTACTATGTTTTTGTATGAGATTTTTATTGAGGAAAATTTTTGTATCTATGTTCATTAGAGATAGTGGTCTGAAATTTTCTTTCTTTGATGTGTCTCTGTGTGGTTTTGGTATCAGGGTGATACTTGCCTCATAGAATGAGTTTAAAAGGGTTCCCTCCTTTTTTATTTCATGAAATAGTTTGAGGAGTTATTGATATTAATTATTCTTTGTAGGTCTGGTAGAACTCGGCTGAGAATCCGTCTAGTCTCAGGCTTTTCTTATTTGGTAAGCTTTTAATGATGTCTTCTACTTCCTTGCTTGAAATTGACCTGTTTAAGTTGTGTGTCCTCCTGGTTCAGTTTGGGTAGGTCATATGCTTCTAGAAATTTGTCAGTGTCTTCAGGGTTTTCTATTTTACTGGAGTATAAATTTTCAAAATAGTTTCTAATTATCCTCTGTATTTCAGTAGTGTTTATCGTGATATTTTCTTTTTCATCACAAATTTTAGTAATTTGGGTTTTCTCTCTCCTTTTCGTTAGGGTGGCTAAGAGTTTGTCAATTTTATTTATTTTTTCAAAGAATCAGCTTTTTGTTTTGTCAATTGTTTGTCAGTTGTTTCTTTTGTTTCAATTTCATTGATTTCAGCCCTGATTTAAATTATTTCCTGTCTTCTACTTTTTTTGGTGTTTGTTTGTTCCTCTTTTTCTAGGGCTTTGAGATGTAGTGTCAAGTAATTTATTTGTTGACCTTTTCTTCTTTTAATGAATGAGCTTAATGCAGTGAACTTTCCTGTTCCCACTGCCTTCATGGTGTCCCGGAGATTTTGATATGTTGTATCAGAGTTTTCATTTACTTCTAAGAATTTTTTTTATCTCTTCCCTGATGTCTTTTGTTATCTATGCATCATTATTCCATAGCATATAGTCTCCAGGTGCTGGAGTAGTTTCTATTTTTTAATCTGTCATTGATTTCTAATTTTATTCCATTAAGGTCAGATAGGATGCAGGTAGTATCTGTTTTTTTGTATTTGCTAAGACTTGCTTTGTGGCGTAACGTATGATATATTCTGGAGAAGGATCCATGTGCTGCTGAGAAAAAAATGTATTTGCTTGTTGATGGATGGAATATTCTATATATATATATATACTCTATATATATAGTCTGTTAAGTCTAAGTTATTGATTGTTTCATTGAGTTCTGTTGTTTCTTTGTTTAGTTTTGTTTGGAAGATCTATCCAGTGGTGAGAGAGCTGTGTTAAAGTCATCAAGTATTATTGTGTTATGGTCTATTTGATTCTTGTAGTTGAGAAGAGTTTGTTTGATGTACATAGATGCCCCATTGTTTGGAGCATAGATATCTATGATTGTTATGTCTTGTTGAAGTATGAGTCCCTTAAGAAGTATGAAATATTCTTCTTTATCCCTTTTCAATAACTTTAGTTTGAAGTCCACTTTATCTGATATGAGGATGGAAACTCCTGCTTGTTTACGTGGTATATATGAGTGATACATTTTTTCCCATCCTTTCACTTTCAGTCTGTGGATGCCTTGTTCTCTAAGATGAGTCTCTTGAAGGCAGTTCTATATATACACACACACACATATATGTATATACATATGTGTGTGTGTGTGTATATACAAAAGTTCTTTATGTATCCTGGAGATTAATGCTCTATCTGAGGTGCAGGTAGCAAAGATTTTCTCCCATTCTGTAGGCTCTCTCTTCTAATTCTTGAATGATTGCTGTGAAGAAGCTTTTTAGTTGGATGCTGTCCATTTATTGATTCTTGATTTTCTTGCGCTTTAAGAATAGATAGTGCACGTGTTCAAGTGGTGTTCATCTCCAGGGATGCAAGGTTGGTTCAGTATTCAGAAATCCATAAACATAATTCATCACATCAACAGACTTAAAGACAAGAATCACATGCTTATCTCAATAGATGCAGAGAAAGCATTTCATAAAATATAGCATTCATTTCCGTTCAAAACACTAGGGAAACTAGGAACATAACCTCAACATTGTAAAATCTATATCTGTTAAACCCAAGGCCGACATCATTCTAAATGGAGAAAAGTTGAAAGCATTCCCTCTAAAACCGGGAACAACATAGGGATGTCCTCCTTTACCACTCCTATTCAGCATACTCCCTGAAACCTTAGCCAGGGCAGTTAAACAAAAGAAAGAGATAAAAGTGATACAGATAGGAAAAGAAAAGCTCAAACTATCCCTATTTGCTGAAGACATAATTCTACATTTAGAAGATCCAGAAAACTTATAGAACTCATAAACGAATTCAGCAAAGTAGCAGGATATAAAATTAACATCCATAAATTAATTGCATTCCTATACACCAGTGATGAAATCAACTGAAAGAGAAATTAGGAAAATTATCCCATTCACAGTACCCTGAAAAAGTAAAGTAAAATACTTGCCAGTCAGTCTAACAAAAGAGGTGAAAGACTCTCTACAATGAAAACTACAGAACAATAAAAAAAGAAATTGAGGAAAACCTTAGAAGATAGATTTTCCATGTTCTTAGATAGGAAAAATTAATATTGTCAAAATGGGCCATACTACCAGAAGCACTATACTGACTGAATGCAGTTCCTATTAAAATTCAATGACCTTCTTCATAGAAATAGAAAATGCAGTTCATGAAATTCATTTGGAAAAATAAGAGGCCTAGGGTAGCCAAAGCAATCCTTAGCAAGAAAAGTGAAGCAGGAGTTATCACAATACAGACCTTAAATTATACTACAGAATTATAGTAACAAAAACAGCATAATATTGGCACAAAAACAGACATGAAGACCACTGGAACAGAATAGAAGACACAGAGAAACCTATATGTACATACAGTTATCTCTTTCTAGACAAAGGCACCATAAACATACACTGGAGAAAAGATAGCCTCTTCAGCAAATGGTGCTAGGAAAACTAGAAGTCTGTGCGTAGCAGAATGAAATTGTTCCGTTTCTCACCCTGCACAAAACCCAACTCAAAATGGATCATAGACCTGGCATTAAACCAGAGACTCTGTGCCTACTAGAAGAAAATGTAGGTCCAACTGTCCATCATGTTGGCCTAGGACCCTCCTAAAGTACATAGCATTTTTTTTTTTAATATTTTTGTTTAGTTGTAGATGAACACAATATCTTTATTTTATGTGGTGCTGAGGATCGAACCCAGTGCCTCACGTATGCGAGGCAGGCGCTCAACCGCTGAGCCATAGCCCCAGCCCCAAGTACATAGCATTTTGAGTCAGGCTTCTTTCAATAAGTATAACAAATTTGAGTTTCATTCATGTTGTTACACGATCATTTCATTTTGTTTTGAGTAGTATCACATTATGTAGATGTACACAGTTTGTCCCTGCATCAGTTGATAAGCATATGGTTTGTTTCCAGTTTGAGCAGTTAGGAATATAGCTGCTACAAATATTTGCATACAGATTTTGATGCAAATATATCTTTATTTCTCTTGTGTAGATACCTAGAAGTATTTTACAGATTTATATGATAGGCATAAAATGAGATATATTTAATTTAATTAGAAATTGCCAAACTGTTGTACAAAGTAGTTGTACCATTTTTGCGTTCCCTCAAAAATGTATGAGTGTTTCAGTTGCTATATATTTTTCTCCATTCTATATTGCCTTTTTGATTTTTGACCAGTTTAACATGTGTAATTTTGTCTGATTATGGATTTATTTTCTTATTATAGAGTTCTTTACACATACTTAGATGTTTTGGATCTGAGATTTTTTATCAGCTGCATGTTTTATAAGTATTATCTTAACTTTAATTTTTCTATTTCTTGTGGTTTATGCCCATTTTCTTATAAATTTTATTTTATTATTTGTTTTGCAGTGCTAGGGATTGGGTCTAGGACCTTCACACACTAGGCAAACAGCTACCACTGAGCTTGTTCTTAGCCCTTAGAAATTTTTTTTACCTGAGTTCCCAAAATTTTTCTTTATTGTTTTCCTCTAAAAGTTTATAATTTGGTAGTTAAATTTTAACTTCATCTTTATGTACTGTGCAAAAGTCAGGAATCAAGACATGACAATGTGGAGTATAGATCAATTATACTTTACTATATACTAATTTTACATACAGTTTTGTAGTATTCTGAGTTCATTTTTATATACACTGAAAAGTAGAGATCCACACTAATCTCATTGTATGTGAATGTCCAGTATTTCTAGTCCATTTGTTGAAAAGATCATCTTTCCATATTGAAATATCTTAGTATTTTGATCAACCAACTTTTCCCTTTTGGAGGGAAGAGTAGGATAGATTGTTTCTGTTCTTAGTTTTTAAATTCCCAGTTGAAAGTATTTTGTTGTTCTTTTTTTCCCCTCCAAATTTCCCAATTGCTTGTTCAGAATATATAATTCAGGCTGGGATTGTAGCTCAGTGGTTGAGTGCTTCCCTAGCACATATGAGGCCGTAGGTTTGATCCTCAGCACCACATAAAGATAAATAAAGGTATTTTGTCCATCTACAACTAAAAAATATAGCCGGGCGTGGTGGCGCAAGCCTGTAATCCCAGCACTCAGGGAGGCTGAGACAGGAGAATCACGAGTTCAAAGCCAGTCTCAGCAATTACAAAGTGCTAAGCAACTCAGTGAGACCCTGTCTCCACATAAAACACAAAATAGGGCTGGGGATGTGGCTCAGTGGTCGAGTGCCCCTGAGTTCAATCTCCAGTACCAAAAAAAAAAAAAAAAAACAACTAAAAAATATATATTAAAAAATGTATAATTCATTCATATTTACTTTTACTTATGAAATGTTTTGATTTAATTTTCTGTTTTCTCCTACATTAGCTTTATGTTGTAGATTGCCTTTTTGCTTATATTTTGAACAGCAAAGTATTTTTGTACTTTGCAGATTCCTATTTCTGTAACACTGTTCTCTCTTGAT
>CM053408.1:73258161-73291594 GCA_028644305.1 Xerus rutilus
TGTTTTTAACTTTCTTTCAACTTCTATTGTTTTAAAGAGAAAATATAGTAATAGACATGGTGTTATAAAAAATTGTCTTCATATTACTTTACTTCAAATTGACATTTTTCATCTTTTCCAATGATAATTATTAAGTAACTAGAGTAGATAAGAGCTTCCTTTTTTAGTAATTTATGTTATATACATAGTAAGTATATGTTTAATCTTCTACTTTAAGTTATATCTTGAAGCATCAGACATTGTCGAATCCTTGGGCAAAACTGAATGTGAAGAATTTCTTCCACGGTAATACTGAAATTTCTGTTACATTTTCTTATTTGTATGTTTATAAAAAGATTAAAAGTTTTTGTCTAAACATGGGTTTGTTTTAGGTGTCTTTTCTCTTAACTCATTAGTTATTGTTTCTTATATGCTTAAGTGTTAAGTGTCATAATATCTCTTTTTACCAATTTGTAAATAATGAATATGAATAAGTTTTAAATTTTATGTCATGAGAATGGTTAGCATTGAAAATATCAGAGCAATATTAGATTAAAAAAATGCTCTGCAACCTTCGTATCAGTCATTCTTCACCTTTTTTGGGTCATAAATCTCTTTCAGATTCTGAATAAAAGTTGAGAGACTTCATTTTCCCTAAAACAAACATAATCCAAAGTTCTGCCATCAGTTTAAGTGGGTTAACAACTCTAAAATCCATACATTTGTTCCTCTAAGAATATTTCTTAAAATTCACTGGCTTAGCAAATTATTTTTCAAGATACTTTAGTCCCTCTTATCTGCAGTTTCATTTGTCTGAGGTTTCGGTGACCTATGGTCTGAAAATACAAAATGAAAATTCCAGAAATAATCAGTTTATAAGTTTCAAATCACATGCAGTTTTGAGTAGCATGATGAAATCTCACCATTCTGCCTAGTACCCGAATCATGCCTTTATCCAGAGTATTTGTTGTATACCTCTTAATCACTTTGTAGCTGTTACTAGATCAGTTATCACTATCACAGTTGATTTTGTTCATTAAACCTTATGTTGCTTAGTAAAAGCTCCAAAATACAAAAGTAGTGATCCTAGCAATTTGGATATACCAAAAACAAGAAAGTAAAGTAATATCTTTAAGTGAAAATATGAAAGTTTTTAACCTAAAGAAAGGAGAAAGGGGGCTGGGATTGTGGCTCAGCGGTAGAGCGCTTGCCTCGCATGCATGAGGCCCTGGGTTCGATCCTCAGCACCACGTACAAAGCAATAAAATAAAGACATTGTGTCCATCCACAACTAAAAAATATTTAAAAAAAAAAAAAAAGAAAGGAGAAAGGTTGTATGCAGAGTTATTAAGATCTATGGTAAGCCGGACGCAGTGGCACATGCCTGTAATCCCAGCACTTTGGGAGACTGAATCAGGAGAATCGTGAGTTCAAAGCCAGCCTCAGCAATGGCAAGGCGCTATGCAACTCAGTGAGACACTGTTTCTAGATAAAACACAAAATAGGGCTGGGGATGTGGCTCAGTGGTTGAGTACCCGAATTCAATCCCCGGTACAAAAAAAAAAAAAAAAAAAAAAGATCTATGATAAATGTGTACAGTGAATCAGAATGCATTTTGCTGTCATGTATACCTAATTAGAATGAATGAATAAATAAGTGAATAAATAAAAGATCTGATAAGAATGAATCTGCTATGAAATTTTAAAGAAGGAATAAGAAATTCATGCTAGCTTTTCTTGTACTTCAAACTGCAAAAGTTACAACCACAGCATATGAGCTAAAATGAAAAAGGCATTAAATCTATGTTATGTATGTTTATGTAAGATAAAATTTAGTATGCATAGGCTTCCGTAGCATCCAAGGACTCAGGTATGCACTGGGGTATTTGAACAAATACCTTCTGGATGAGGGGGAACTACTGTGAACTAGAGTTATCGTCACTTAAGTCATTTGGACTACTAAGTCAGATGGACGGAGGAAAAAGCTGATTTCTTTGTGAGGTATTTTTCAGTTAAGGTAGTTCTAGTAAGTTGGAGGATATTAAGTTTATTGTTTTCAAGCACATGAAAATGATATTAATGATAATGAAACTAATGTAACATTTATATTTTTCTATTTTTCTGGTAAATGTCTTCAGAGGAGATAGATATGATGCCTTAAGAGCCTGCATTGGAGATACTTTGTGTCAAAAGCTACAGAATTTGAATGTCTTTTTAGTAAGTGAATAGTGATTGGAATTGTGGTGTGATTTTTTTTTTTTTTCATTAAAATGTCGAACGAATGTTTTGTGGTGTTCATGTCTGTCTTACCAAAACTGAGCTCAGTGTTTCGCTTTTTGGAATTACTCAGTGTCTTCTGTATAAAGAAGTTATGAATATTTTTCTTTTCCTTATTTTGTTTATACTTTTTTTCCTCTTCAAGTCACTTGAAAAGACATAGTAAATGTTAATATTTTGAACTAAAATAAGTCACAAATGGCCAGTAATTTTTAAAATTGTGTTTATAACTTAGCATCTGAAGAAAATTTAGGTTGAAATTATTCATTATTAAGTAGATATTCCAGTTTGATTTTAATCTGGTACATATTTTTCTCCTCCATAGGTAGGATGTGGAGCCATAGGGTGTGAAATGTTAAAAAATTTTGCTTTACTTGGTGTTGGCACAGACAAGGAGAAGGGAATGGTAAGCTAAGTCTTTTAGAGTTAAAAGTTTGTATTTATCTTTTGCCTTTTTTTGAAATGTATTTGACTGTGTAGGTCTGAAGTATCTTTTGAGGATAGAGCATTAAACCAAAAATTGGAAGACTCTGGAATCTTCTAACCACTAATCAAATTCTGTGACCTTGTGACAAATTACTTTAATTCTCTGCTCCTCAGTTTCTTTCTCTAATGCTCTGAAACTGAAATCTCTGTTACCTACCTCATAACATTATGGTGAAAACCAAATGTAAAAGGATTTTGCAAACTAAAAAAAAAAAATTGTTACTTCTGTTAGATACTATTGTTAAATAAAACTTTAAGATGAGAGAAGACATTAGAAATTTGTAGAGTAGTAGTTTAGATAGTTTCAATTGATGAGTGTCAGCAGTAGGGGGAATAATATAAATTTTGGAATACAATTTAAATTCTTAGTGCTAAATGTGAGTTAATTACAAAGCCATGCCATATATTTAAATAAAAATATATTTCATTGGTGGTGTTTCCCCTTTTAATATATAAACTAGCTTTTGTTAGTGATTTCATAGATTTATCATGATGACTAACAGAATGAGTAAATAACTAAAATTTACATGATAGTTCACATTTTATAGTTTAACTTGGTTTATTATTGCACTTCAAAAGGACATTTATTACTTTTATAGCTATAGGTAAATATTATGTGTTTATATTATTTCTGCTCAGCATTTCCTAAATTTTGTTCCATACAGTACTGTTAGTTCTGTTGTTTTAAAAGATATTTTAAAAATAAAAATAAAAACACCTTGGTTGCCTTAAGTTTGGGGATCACCTGCATAACTAAATTCAGAATGCATATCAGCTTATAAAGGTCAAAAAATAACTGGTGAAGAAACCAGTTGACTTCAAGCAACAAAACAGGATAAGTTAAATGTGTACAGACCCCTGTCATACTGAAAACACTTAGACTTACTGTATGAATAGTTTTTTAACTATTTGCATATATATAGCCAAGGTGGAAAGAGAAATCTGCAGGTACCAGGAACCAAAAGAGAAATAAAATCCTGAACTAAAAGCCATGGTGGTTCACAAGTGTTGCCTTTATCACAAATGTCTGTCCAAAATCTTAAATAGAAAGGGAAATCACTAATGAGAAAATGAATCTCAATAGCATATAACCTATTGAAACCTCTAGTGCTCTAAATTTATAAAGCAAATGTAAAGCGGCATCATGATGATACACAACAGAGCACATGAGATGATAATAGAAAAATCAACATCCATTCGAGAAAATTTACATTAAGAAATGACAGTCCACTAGAAAAAAGGAACCATTTCATAGAAGAATCAGTCAAGACAAATAGAAAAATTTATCTCCTAAGAGTTATAGGTAGGAGAAATTTTTCTAGTAATAGAAAAATCTACATATGATAGAACAAACTTTGAATTTAAAAATGGTAAAGGGTAAAAAGAAATAGAAACATGAGAAGAAAACAGCACTGAGATTTTTCCAAAATGTCACATAAGAATTTGTCTAGGGGCTGGAGTTATGGCGCAGTGGTAGCGTGTTCGCCTAGTACGCGAGAGGCACTGGGTTCGATCCTCAGCACCACATAAAAATAAAGCTATTAAAAAAAAAAAAAAAAAAGAATTTGTCTAATCAGTAAACCTAAAATTCTAATGCAGCTGAAAGTAAGATTTGACAAATAGAAGATAAATATAAGTACTCAGAAAGTAATATAGAAAAACTATCTTTTTTTAAATGAAAAAAGATGCATTTGCAATGTCCAGTGTAAATCTAGTGGAATTTCCAGAGAGAATAAACATGCTGGAGAAGCAGCAGTATATTTCAAAGATAATGACAAAAGTTCCTGGAGTTAAAGCAAGACTAATATTTTCAAATTAAAAATATGAAGATTCAAAAAAGAAGTTATATAATAGACATCTGCCCAGCAATAAATGCTAGAAGATAATAGAACCTATATATTTATAACTAAGGGAAAATGATTGTGAACATAAATTTCTATACTCAGCTAATCTTTCAAGAGAGAGGACAAAGTAAAGATATCTAACCAGTAAAATGATGAAAGATTACCTACAACCATTGGTTCTTACTGAAAGTACTGTTAGGTAATGTAGGTACTGTTTGAAGGATAAGGAGAGGCATTCATCAGCATTCTTAGATTTAGGTAAACATTGATTTAAAAAATCTTTAGTTAAAATATTTACTGATTTGGGAATATGATTAAAAATAAAATAACTAAAATATTGTGCACTGATGTCATGGAAAGTAGAAAAGAGAGTCGCAAGGTCAGTAAGTTCCTATATTCTCAGATTGTTCAGGAAGAAGAAAGTTTAATTAATTTTAGATCTTAAGTAATATATGCCTGTTAAAATTTTGAACATAAGCATATAAAAATAGATGTTTAACTTTCAAACCAGTTGGAATTAATAAAACTTGATCAGTGTGGTAGAAGGTAAAATGAGGAGAATAAAAAGTGAGTTTGAGAAAGGTAGAAAAACAAAGAGGTATATCCACGATCACAATAATTATGGTGAGTTGAGGTAAGGTTTTTTGTTGTTGTTGTTTCAATTTTGTTTTGGAACTGGGGGATTCAACCCAGGGGCACTTTACCACTGAGCTACATCCTCAGCCCTTTTTTATTTTTGTTTTTTTATTTTGAGACAGGATCTCACTAAATTGCTTAGGCTGCCCTTGAACTTCAGATCTTTCTGATTCAGTCTCCTGAGTAGCTAGAATTACAGCACCTGGCCTTGAGTAAGGTTTTTTATTAAAGGACATTTTCTGCTTGACTTTTTGTTGTTATTCCCATTGAAAGAGATACCTTCTAACATAAAATTAGACAAATATTAAAATATCTAGGAGATATCCACTAAAAGAAAATGAACATCTGTGAATACCATTCAGCACCTAACAACGAACATAGTCTGAGAAATATTATACCTAAACAAATGGTGTTTAAAAATACTAGCTAAGTGGCAAATTATTTTGGATACTTTTCAGATTAACCTGGATCTGTCACTTTTTTCTTGCATCCTTTGGAATGAAAGTCTGTAAACTTTTTCTTAAAGAACCAGATTGCAAATTTAGGTTTTAGCAGGTATCTTTCACAACTACTCAGCTCTGCCCTCAGAGAATAAAAATAGCCGTAGACAATACACAAACAGCATGACAATGTACCAGTAAAACTTCATTTACAAAAAGGCAGCTTACTCTGTAGTTTGTAGACCTCATTAGCTGAAGTTTCTTTCAAATTGAAAAGTACAAGTATTCTTTCCAAATTATAATTCCCAAAGAATAAATATCATAAATTTAGAAAGAAGAGCTAGGTCTTCTATGGGTAATTAATTACATGGTTCTAAAAGGTGATAGAGATGTTTTTAGCCTCTACTTTGTAATAAATGATTTAAGAAAAAATTTGAATAATAATTACAATTGTATTCTACTACCTTGTTTAAAGTACTTCTGTGCTAAATATCAATTATAGTTAAATGTAGGCATAAAAGCATAGTGTTGGTAAGCATTTTGGAATATTTATATTTTTATGACTTTTAGCAGCCAAAATAATTTAGAACAATTTATAGAAGCTATTTTAGTCATTCCAAGAAAAGTAAGATAGATTTACTTATGTTTTCCTCTCGATATTAGGTTATAGTTACAGATCCTGATTTGATAGAAAAATCCAACTTAAATCGACAGTTCCTATTTCGTCCTCATCACATACAGGTATGTTGATATTCGGTTTCAAATTTAAGTCATCTGTTATACAAAAAAGAAGAGAGTTTCCTTTTTGTAAAAACAGAAAATTGTGATTGAATAAACAAAATACGTTTTCAAATTCAAAATGTTTCAGAATCTTATTACCAATGAGAAAGATAAAGGGAAAATAAAAATTGTCTTTTAATATAAAAGATTGGTTTTTGCATTGATTTTGGATATTAATTTGAATTGTGAAATATCAAAGTATTTTTTCATTTTGTAATTACCTAAGTGTGTTTTCATATTTAATTTTAGAAAGTAAATATATTGAAACAAGTTTTATAATTTGAAGTTCTGACAGATCACAAATTTGTTATGAAACAGGTAAAGCTTAGCATTTAAACTTTTGTGTACTTCTAATCTTCTTTGAATGTTTTAACTTCCCCACTCATTGTAAAATATTGCTTGTTCTCAGTCTTTTTTGTTGAGATCAAAATATTTAAGTCAGGAAATGAAGGAGTTTTAGTTAAGCAGATATGCTTTTATTTTAGAAGCTTTTTCTCTATTGTTCAACAACTCATTAACAGTAAATTAAGTTAGTAAACTCTTAGTAAATTAAGCTTAGGAGTATTGTGAACCGAAAGTGACTATAAGGCATAGTTAACCTAATTGCCTTATACAATTATAAAGGTCAAAGTAACAGGGTCTTTCATACACTAAAATAGGTCACAGAGTTTAAGCACTTTGTACATTTTACTTACAGAAGAACTGTAAAATCCTGTTTATTATTCTACTGAGTTATTTAACAAAGTTTCTGATTTGTGTACTAAGAACAATGAGAAGTGAAACATGTAAGTCTAACAATGTGAGAAGATGCAAAAATAACATTAAAATGTCATGCATGATCTCAGAATGGCTAGAGAAATTGTGTCAGAGCCAGGACTCAACAAATGAACAGTGATAATACCTGGAATGGCACTAAAGATTGAATAATTTCTAAACTTTTTTAAAAAGAATGAATTTTCATTTAGAGTAATCTTTTTATAAAATTGAAACATAAGTGGGGCACAGTGGTGCATGCCTATTATCCCAGCAGCTCAGGAGGCTGAGGCAGAAGGATCACAAGTTCAAGGCCAGCCTCAGCAACTTAGTAAGGCCCTAAGTAATTTAGTGAGTTCCTGTCTCAAAATGAAAAATGAAACTCAGTGATAAAGTACCCCTGAGTTCAATTCCCAGTACCAAAAAAAAAAAAAAAAGTACTAATTTTAAAAGATTTAAGTACCAAAGCATTAAAATTTCATACATTTACAAGCTTATTTTTTGTAGAATCTGAATTTCCAATATTTTGTTGAATGTATTTTTCTTTTCTAGTCTCTAGCAAATCAAGTATTACTGTGGGGAAAAAAAAAATACTAATTGAGCTGGGTCTGGTGGTGCAGTCACTAATCCCATCTACTCAAGAGACAGGAGGATCACAAGTTCAAGACAATTTAGCAAGCCCCTATTTGAAAAAAAATTTGAAAAAAAAGGGATGTATTTCAGTGGTAGATGCTTGCCTAGCATTCTCAAGGTCATTCTCAGGAACTTTAAAAAAAGTGCTAATTGGAGTTTTAACTATTATTTTAAGAATTCTCAACCACTTAACCATGAAATAAAGGATCTTTAGATTTTTTTCATTAATGTATATATTATTTGGACGAATATACATTATTAAGTATAGTGACTACAATAACTATAATTTTCACAAACCAAAAATGAAAATTAGTCTCATTGCTTTACTTGCACCTCATATATATAATCAGAAGAAATTAGAATGTGTAAGTTCATAGTTCATCTTTTTTGTTTAACATTATTTCTTCTGTTTGTATTTGTTATTTGTTTAGAAACCTAAAAGCTATACTGCTGCTGATGCAACTATGAAAATAAATCCTCAATTAAAGATAGATGCACACCTGAACAAAGTATGTCCGGCCACTGAAACCATTTACAATGATGAGTTTTACACTAAACAAGATATAATTATTACAGCATTAGATAATGTGGAAGCCAGGAGATATGTAGACAGGTATGTTCTTGAAATTCAGGTTCATGAAGAATTATCTTTCATTTTTACTTCTATTTCCCACACCTACTTATTGAAAATTTTCAAAATTTTCTGATTATTCTTTATGTTCCTATACTAGTACTCATCAAACCCAAACTGTCTGATGATTCCCATTATACGTAGAATAAAATTGAAAATTGGAACTAGCCTAAATGTCTTGCATGCAGTACATGCCACTCGTCCACCACGCTAGTGTAAAATATACCCAGACTTCTTGGCTTCTCTTACTGTAGTTCCATGTGCTTTCTTTCAGTTCTGACAAGGCCCTTAAGCTCCCCTTTTTTCCCCAATGTATGGGGTAGAACCCAGGGCCTCATGCATGCTAGGCAAATGCTCTACCACTGAGCTACATCCCCAGCCCATAGTTTCAGCATTTCTTTTTAAACCTCAGGAAGTTGCTATTTATCTTTCTTCAAAACTCCTGTCCCCAAATTTGCCCATCTACTTTTCAATTTGTTTTTTCCTCATCTTGTTTCAACCTAAATGTCTGTCTTAAAAACAGACTTTCTTTAACTCCCAAATATACTTTTTTCTGTACTTTTTCCTTCATGACACTTATTTTATTGATGTGTATATTTATTTAATGTTTATTTCCTCAGTAAGTCATTCTTAAAAACCATTTATTTTCCATCACTGTGTCCTCAGTGCCCAACACATATCATTCAGTAAATGTTTGTGAAATAAGTAGTTGAATGAATGACTTACATGTATAAACCTTACATAGTCTTTCTTACATCATTATATGACACCTTAATGTTAGGATGGTAGAGCAGATAAATTAACAGGAAAATTTTACCAGTCAAGAAGTGTAGTAAAAAGATAGTGGTCCTAAGCAGAAAAGAGAAAGGAAAAAACATTAAGAAATTAAAATACGAAGAATATAGGTAATGTAAGTATTGAGAAGAAAAGTTGATACTGTTTGAAATAAAGCAGATATTGACAATATATAGCAGGATAGCACTTGTTGTCAGAAAATAATCAAAGACTAAATAGAAAACAACATAACAAAGGATAAGTTAAGAATTAACTTAGAGATAAAAACCAACACAGCCCAAGATTTGTTGCTAGTAGTACAAGGGAGAAACAGACATTACTAGAAAGAGCAACAAAATTTGCATGCATGATAGGTCTGGGAAGTAGAAATTTTCAGTGGGAATTTTGGTGATCACATATCTTGTTTCCTAATATATTTAGAAAAAGTGATCAATATGCAAAATGACTAATGTATTTTTTACGTATTATGTTTTTAAACAGCCGTTGCTTAGCAAATCTACGGCCTCTCTTAGATTCTGGAACAATGGGCACTAAGGGACACACTGAAGTTATTATTCCTCACTTGACCGAATCTTATAATAGTCATGTAAGTGATCAATACTTTGAAATAAATGTTTTCCTTGTGTCTCATTTTTTGTCTTCATCACAAGTCAGCAAATTTGATTTAACTTTCTTAATCCTTCTGTTTTGCTCTGCCAGTTATGTCCATACATATGTACAAGTGCATTGCTAAAATTGATAATTGGATTTTTTTTAAATCATCAAAATGTTATATCTAGTCTTCCTATAGTAGCATTCATGTGTGTACTATTTATTTCTCAAAGCCACTGATTCATTTTCTAACAGTTTTGGAGTTTAAGATTACTTGATAAGAACAATTAAACTTTTAGATTGAGAATTGAGCTATCAACAAAGACAAAATTATTTTCATCTGCTGATCCTTTGATTTTATTGTGTTAGACATTAGCTGGTATCTAAGGAATAAAGAAGGCAAGGATAGTCATAGCGCACTTGTGTCTAATGTTTATTCTCTTCAGGAATTTACACCTAGCCTGCACTGTCAGAAATAACCCGTGAAATATTAAGTATAGACCCTGGTGATCCACCCAAAAATCTTAACTGAAGAATCAGATTTTTCATAGGTGGGACCCAGCCATCTGTGTGCATATATTTTACATAATGATGTAAGTGTAAGTTTTAAAACCCCATAAGTAATTTTGAGATACTGCCAAAGTTCAAACCAATGGGCTTGGAAGTAAAGCTTTACAACTTTAAAAAGATCCACTCAGGTATTTAAAAAAAAAAAAAAGTGAAAAAATAACATTTTTTCAAGTATCTGTATCTCTTAATTTAATGGATATGTTTGGTTTACTAAATTTTTTAAATCTTTATAAGGTGTATTGTTTTCCCATGTCCTCTTATGAAATCAGAAGTTTATATGTAATGAAAATGTTATAATAGACTAAAAGCATAAGTTTATATGTAATGAAAATGTTACAATAGACAAAATTAACAATTTTATGACTATTAGATGGAAAAAATCATGGTATTCTGATGTCATTGTAAGATTTCCAATATAAATCTTTCCTAAACCTTTTCCTCTGTTTCTTGGCTTCAGACTCTTGAGAACCAGAATGTAATACCCTTCTGGATTCACTCTTTGATTTATAGAATACTTAGTGGTGTTTTATAGGCCAGAAAAACTCATATACAAATCCCTAAGTAAAAAAAAAGACAAAGTGAGTCATTTTCAATTGGATAAACTAATAAGCCTAGCCTAACTGTACCCTATAATAGATAGAGATTTCTTCAGTGCTCCTTCATCTGCATGAGACAACTTAGTCTTTTGCCATTTATTAATAAACACTTTCTGTAAGAAACTGTACCATGCATCCTTGGTTCCAAGTGTTTTTCTCCAAAGACTCATAGTATGCTAAAACAACATTGAATTACTTTTCAATGTAGACAGTAGTGTTCTAAAATTTTAAATCTCACCTTTAATTTTGGAGAAAAAAAATGAATTATGTGTGGTTATATGCCATAAGTACTACATGGTATACCAAGTGATGATGACATAGATGATAAAATGATAAAAGGATTCAAGTTTGTGGTTACATTGCTATTAACAAGTAGGTTAAATGTCAAAAGAATTCACTATTCTGCTAATTGTCTAAGAGGAAATATGAAAATGTATGCTTGCACTTGATTTATTTATTTTGGGTTTTTTTAATAATGGTCTTAAGATTCAATTCAATCAATAAAAATTTATCACTTCTTTTCTTAAGTATCTTTTGTTATGTGTTATAATAGCGAGATCCGCCAGAAGAGGAAATACCATTTTGTACTCTAAAATCCTTTCCAGCTGCTATCGAACACACTATACAATGGGCAAGAGATAAGGTAAAAGTTTCTTTTCAGGGAGTTTATTTTCTTTGAAGTGGAAATGTCATATTTTCAACTTAAAAAAAAAAAAAAAAACCTTGTAATTGGAATGTCTTTCTGTTCTTCCTTTCTGTTCTTTCAGTTTGAGAGTTCATTTTCCCACAAGCCTTCATTGTTTAACAAATTTTGGCAAACTTATCTATCAGCAGAAGAAGTTTTACAGGTAAAAATTAATGCATTTTAATACAAACAACATTTTGTGTCATTATAATCTTAATTTCAAGTTGCCTACCAGTGGTTTATTTTACCTCCATAAAGAGTGGTTAAAACATTACCATTGTACAGAAAAATTAAAAAGATACATGAGGAATCTTGAAATTATGTCAGAGATGACCTTATTTAGTTTGATTGAACTATATGAAATTGTCGGTATTTAACAATGTGTGACCCACAAAACCACAATTCATATAATTCAACATAATAAGGATGTGTGGTAATGATAATTAAGCAAAAAATAATAAAAGGATTTGTTAAGCTCTATGGGGAAAAATTGAGGAAGTTTTAGTGAAAATGTTGGGAGTGAACAGTAATCTCAGACTTAACTGCTCTCATAATGAGGGCAACTTTGAATATGTTTCCTTGTATTCTTTAATCATACTACTGAAAATTCAGCTTTTTAGTATTAAATATTATTAATAGAACTGTTTGCACTAAGTACATATATAGTAATAATAACATAGCTAGGAAAAAACCAATCTTGTGAGTTAGAGTTAAATTTTTTTATGTAGTCTTCCTCCATTCTCTTTCTAAAAATGATAAATTAAAAGAGGCAGAACAGAAAGTTTAGAGACAAGGAACTTGAGGTGAAAAGTAGAATGAAAACATTCAACACAGACGTTGGCTAATACTTTGGAAAATGTGTGTATGTGTTTTTAATTTGAAGTATTTTCATTTTTGTTTTGTTTTTCTCTTCCATTCTAGAAAATACAAAGTGGACAGAGTTTAGAAGGTTGTTTTCAAGTTATTAAGTTACTTAATAGAAGACCTAGAAATTGGTCCCAGTGTGTAGAATTAGCAAGATTAAAGTTTGAAAAATATTTTAACCATAAGGTAAGTAAGCATTCTGGGACATTAAGGAGAGGTCTGACTTTGACTCGTCTAGTTATTACGAAATTGATTTTTTGACCTAAAATGTCTTTTTTTTTTCGTCAAGCTTTTCATAAATTAGTAACACTGGGGCTTAGTGGCACACACCTGTGATCCCAGCAGCTCAGGAGGCTGAGGCAGGAGGATCCCAGGTTCAAAGCCAGCCTCAGCAACTTATTGAGGCCCTAAGCAACTTAGCAAAACCCTGTCTCTAAATAAAATACAAAAAAAGAGCTGGGGATGTGGCTCTGTGGTGAGGTGTCCCTGGGTTCAATCCCTGGTACCAAAAAAAAAAAAATTAGTAGTAAGTGAAAACAAGAGCACACAACTAGCCAGGTGCAGTGTAATCCCAGCACTTTGGGAAGCTGAGACAGGAGAATCACGAGTTCAAAACCAGCCTCGGGCTGGGATTGTGGCTCAGCGGTAGAGTGCTTGCCTCACATGCGTGAGGCATTGGGTTCGATCCTCAGCACCACATAAAAATAAATAAAATAAAGATATTGTGTCCATCTACAACTAAAAAAAAAATTAAAAAAAAAAACCAGCCTCAGCAACAGTGAGGTGCTAAGCAACTCAGTGAGACCTGTCTCTAAATAAAATGCAAAAAGGGCTGCAATGTGGCTCAGTGGTCGAGTACCCCTGAGTTCAATCCCCAGTACCAAAGAAAAAAGAGCACACAACTAATTTTTCTGTCAATGTTAGTAATTAGAGAAAGCATTTAAATTCCATTCATTGGTTTTTCTGTTATGCATTTAACTGAGCCTGTCTTCCTGTATGGAAGGTTGTGTTTCAGGTAGTTTTCCTTTCTAGGGAATAAGGAATATATTTTGCCTATAGTCTAAAAGAAGTTTGGAATAGAAGCAAAAGTGAGAAAATAAGAGATCTTCAGTCAGAAATTTTTGTTGCAACTTTAACCTTTTCAAACCATATTGGATGAACAAATACATTTTATGTCTATTTCCTCAACTGTAAATGAGGATCATAAATTAGTAGCTAATACTTAGGGGAGTGCTGAGGATCAAATGAGTTAATACAGATGAAACATTTAGAACAGTGCATGGCACATGAATGATCACTAAATATACCTATAGTTACTTGCAGTTACATATAGTTGCTAGAATGTTTCCTGTAACTCTCTTTAGTCTCTCCCTCTTTCGGCTCTTACCTAAAAGAATATAAAGTTCGCCTTTTTTGAAAAAAAAATCTTTGATTATATTTGTCTTTTAACTTCCTTCATGATTTGGCTTCTTAGAAAAATGATTTAGTCTTACTTCCTCACCCAGTAAATTTGACTTCTTTCATAAGTACTATTCAAATTGTTCTTACAGTGCCCTTTGTTTTAAAATTTTTAAAAACTTCTTTTAGTTCTTATTTTCTGTGTTTTTTTTTTTTAACTTTTTTTTGTTATGGAAAAAATTCAATCTTAAAAATGTGGAGAAAATAATATGATGAACCTCCAGTGCTATAGTCATTTACCTTTCACCTCAGCTTAACCATTATCCATTTACAGATAACTTTGTTTCATCTGTATTTCCATTCTCACTCTCCCCTAGATGATTTTGAAGCAAATCCCAAATATGTCATCTCAAAATACTGTGGACTGTTACTTGTTATTTGTTTTAAGGATTAGCTCTTTGTAAAGAATAAAGTGATACATAAAATATGCCACCCTTTGTCTGACAGTGAATGAAGTAATCTATATTTGTGTTTACTAAAGATGTTTAAAAGAAGTTTTGATAACAAATAACAATAGAAGTTTTTTCCAGGTATAGGGAATAATGACAGAAAAATGGACAAACAATATACAGGTGACTGGGAACTTCACAGTATACCTTTTTATATTTTTTGATTCATGAAGCATGTGTACATATTAACACATAAAAATGTTTTAATTTTAATTTAAAAATTTAGTTGCTAGCCAGGCACACACCTAAAATCCTAGTGACTCAAGAGGCCGAGACAGGAAGATTCTAAGTTTGAGAACAGCCTCAGCAACTTAGCTAGACCCTCAGCAACTTAACAAGACCTCATCTCAAGATTTAAAAAATGAAATAAAAAGGGCAGAATTTAGCTCAGTGGTAAATTGCCCCAGAGTTCATTCCCCAGTACCATAGATAGATAGATAGATAGATAGATAGATAGATAGATAGATAGATAGATATTGGTTTCTCGTTGATATTAAGTTGAGGTGTTTTATTTTTCATGTTTTTTGTCATTGCTGTTTTATTTTTGTCTTTAGGCTCTTCAGCTTCTTCACTGTTTTCCTCTGGACACACGATTAAAAGATGGCAGTAAGTATAACCAGTGTCATGAAGAAATTTTTAATATAACTTACTACTAAACTGTCAGCATATATTGAAAATAATATTTGAATCTTTTTGTTAGGTTTATTTTGGCAATCACCGAAAAGACCGCCTTCTCCAATAAAATTTGATTTGAATGAACCTTTGTAAGTATTTACATTGATTTTAACTGTATATTGCAAGGTCTTTAATGTGAAATGATTGCATGCCTGTTAATCCAGAATTTTTTTTTTAGATATTGATGGACGTTTATTTTATTAATTTATTTATATGCAGTGCTGAGATTCGAACCAAATGCCTAACACATGCTAAGGCAAGTGCTTTACCACTGAGCCACAACTCCAGCCCAATCCAGAAATTATTAATAAGTCATTCTGACCAGCAAAACCAGCCACAACTTTTCATTTCACACAAATGTGAATCCATTTACTTACATGGTGAATAACTTTACTATTTATATCTACTATAATATAAAATCAAAATCATCTCTTTAGCTTTCTCAATAAAAAAGTAAACTGATAATAAAAGTTTTTATATTTAACAAAGCTAAGAATCTTAATTATGTGGAGGGAGCAATTATTACTGTGTATCTCCCTAAATAATTTCCAATAAATTTTCAAAGAAATTGGTCTCTGAATATCTGGATTCACTACATTAGGTGCATATTAGATTCATACTTACATGTATATATTTTTATTAAACACTTACCTTGCCATCACTAATGTTTCTTTCTACAAATAACTCTGCTTAATTTTCTCATCAGGTGCTTTTAGGACTCCAGTCACCTTATCCTGAACTGCTTCTCTAAAATTTAACCTTTTTTGTTTTTAAACAGACTCATTTGTTTAGATTGAACCTGATATATACTCTTTAATACCAGTGTGTAACATTTTCTTAGGAATTAAAATGAATTTTCTTCCACTAGTCTAAATTTTCTACTTTTAACCATTCACTCTTTTTCTCAAAATAATCATGATAACTACCTGAATATTATTAATGTTCATTGTTTTTAAGAATAAACATTTAGGGCTGGGATTGTAGCTCACTGGTGGAACCCTCTCTAGCACATGTGAGGTACTAGGTTCAATCCTCAGCACCACATAAAAATAAATAAAATAAAGGTATTGAGTCCATCTACAAATAAAAAAAAAATTAAATAAACATTTAATATTTTCCCTTTTATAATTTTGGCAGTTTTTTGTTCTAAACTGGAATTTCATTAAAACTGTGCATTCAAACTTTGCTTTATATTTTGATTTCAAAGGCACCTTAGTTTCCTTCAGAATGCTGCAAAACTATATGCTACAGTATATTGTGTTCCATTTGCAGAAAAGGTAAGATATTTTTCAGGCCCTAACAAGTGGTACAAAACCAGGTTAAAATTAGTTGATCAAATGAAAATGTGTTTTTATAAGAATCATTCTTTATCAACAAAGTTTTTAGTTTGTTGTGTTTAGTTTGTTGTCCATTCTAACATAACAGAAACTTAAGTATTACTAAATTGAAGAAAATTGAATTTTTTCTGAATTTGCATAATGAAACAGCGATTATTGTAAAAGTCATACTTTATTTTTAAAATATTTCTAATCTACTTGTCATTCTATATTCTAATCTAAAAAGCTGAAGTGAACCATTTTATAGCAATTTTAAAATACTCCTCAGAGATTCTCTTTGTTAGTTATTTTTTACTTATTTGTAATATTATGTATTTTCAGAAATCTAAAAACCCTCCCCTGTATTGAACTTTCTTACCCGTATCAGTGTACTCATTCTCCTAGACATCATCTTTGTTGACTCATATCTGAAGGATCAAATATAGCCTTAAGAGACAAATGTGTATTGGTTGATTTTTCTTCACAAATGCATGTTAGAGCTAAATAAATTGCTATACTTTCACATAGGCCAAATGAAGAAATATGAACTGGATCCATATTACACTGGATACATATAGCATTGATTATTTTGGATCCAGGTAAAATTGCCTCTTATAAATCAACCCTTTTTGGAGTTAATGGAAATAAAATATATCACAAATATCTAATAGCAACAATGGCATTTTGTTTTTTACAAAAAATATTATAGCTATTTTATGGGAGTAGTAATTGACCTTAGAAGCAGTATATCCATGCCTATAATCCTAGTAACTGAGGAGGCTGAATCGGGAAGATCTGAATTGAAGGCCAACCTGGCAACTTAAGTGAGACCCTTATCAACTTAGCAAGACACTCTGAATAAAAAGGGATGGAGATGTAGCTCAGTGGTAAAGCCCCCAAGTTCAATCCCTAGTACCAAAAAGAAAGAAAGCAAAGCTGTACATCTCAGTTTTTCTCAAGCAGCTTTTCAATAGTGAATATGGCTCCAAAAACCTTAAGTTGATCGAAGTTCATCTGGAGTCATTTGAATATTTTTCTGTTTCTCAAAGTATGAAATCCATTTACTTATTTATTGAGCATAATGTTGTGCAAGGGACTTTTTAAAAACACTGATACTAAGGAAATGATAAAAATAGTCCCTTTTGAAAAATTTGCAAAAAGAGCTGATTCCAGGTTTGTTGACAGATAAATACTTTTTCACCCACCAGTCCCTCCTCCCCCTATAGCTATTATGGGTGATAATTTTATAGAAATAAACCTAAGTGTCTCAAATGCATGTAGCCTGAATTTTCAGATGATAAATTATTCACATATTTGAATATGATAAAAGGACTTTTTGGGATGTTTTTAGCTTTAGAATTCAGAATTAAAGAAATGTTTATTTATTACTTTTTTTAAAAAACAGGACTTATCAGCAGATGCCCTTGTGAATATTCTTTCAGAAGTAAAGATTCAGGAATTCAAACCTTCCAACAAGGTAAATTTAGAAGTTAATTCATTTAACAATAATTTTGTGGACTTCTCTTTATATCAAGTTCCATTCTAAACCTGGAGAATGCTGCAGTAAACCCTTATTGATGTTCTATTTCAGTGGGACAGAGATGGACTATAAATAGAAATACCAATAAGCATATATTATAGTGTAGACAGAAATGCTCAGAAAAAATAAATAGAGGAAAGAAATAATGAAGAGTAATGGAATTTGTATCATTTTATATAAGACAGAAGGAGAAAACATCTCTGATAACAAAACATTTGAACAAATATTTTGTGTTTTACTGTCAGATAAGAAGCTAGTGGATGGATGGTTTTAAACAGAGGAATAACACAGTATGTTGAAAGGATAACTGTTAAGATTGAATGTGAGTACACAAAGAGAAGAAGCAGAAAAAGCTGGTTGAAGGTTATTGCAGGAACACAGGCAAGAGATGATGGTGATTTGAATGAAGTAGCAGGTTACTGGAAAGAGTTGGATTCTTTATATAATTTACTACAGTTCTGAGAAGATTTCTAAGGCAGAAAAAATGAAATGTGAGAGAGAAAAAGATTACATTCTTGGTTGGAATTAGAAGCAAGCTTAGTTGCTCAGAGTTAAGGAGATAGGAACATTATGAAATAATTGCCCAGCAGAGTAGAAAAGTCACTTAATTTAAAAATGTAGTAAAATTGCAAGACAACACTGAAGACCTACTTTGCTTAACATGGTCTATTAAATATGGGTGGAGAAAAGATTATTACCATTTTTCAATCATATTTTGCTGCTGGGATGCTGTTGTACTGCAGCATAGATGGAAAATTGGAAATATAACTAAGGTTGTGGTTTTGTTTAGCAAAAATGCTGGAAAAGGGAAGCTGGGAATATGATTCGGTGGTAGAGCACTTGCCTATCATGCACAAGGCCCTGAAATTGATGGCTAGCACCACAAAAACAAAAAAACAGGGCTGGGGCTGTAGGTCAGTGGCAGAGTGCTTGCCTAGCATGTGTGAGGCACTGGGTTTGATCCTTAGCACCATATAAAAATTTTTTAAAAATAAGGCATTCTGTCCATCTACAACTACAAAAAAATTTAAAACAAACAAAAACACACAGAGAAAAGAAATATAATAAAGATGGAACATTAAATTTAGGCAACATAAATAGGAAAGTTTGAAAATATCAAGCATATTTCTTTTCACAAATTTAGTGTATGCTTTTCTTGCGTGCACTCTAAAAGTCATCCACAAAATAACCTTCTCTTACTTTTATCCTTTAGCTATATGAGATAAAGTGGAGTAATGATTGGCTTCCTGCAAAATTCAAGGAAAAAGTGTTGGGTGCAGTCTTCCATTCTGCTTTTGACTTTAGGGAAAAATGAAGTGCCTCAGGCAGAGACTATATGAAATGTTCATGACATGTAGACTATAAAAAATAAAAGTACAATAAAGATTAGCAGAAGTTTCATGTGAAGAAGGTTCCTAGCCCATGATTCTTTCATGGATGAAAGTAGACAGAAGCCAAGGAAACATACTTCATTAACTTTACTGGCCTTTATTGCTCTTCCTTCAATGTTTTCTGGCTTGCATTGCTCCTATGAGTATCAAAAGTTCAAGGATAATAAATTTTCCTGAGCAATTAAGCTATGGTTTTAACATGAATTGTGGTCTTTTTTACAATTCCCTAAACTAGGTCATACCAAAAGTATTAATTAGACATGCTAGCAAACAAAAGTTTCTGCTTTCTTGATTCTTTAACGTATCTTAAATGTTTGTAATAATGTTTAATCTGTGAAAACATGAATTGGGTGTATTTTTAAATAAGAAATAATATTTTATTAACTAATTTTATTAATAATTAATTATTATTAATTTTATTAATAATATTTTATTAATTCTGAAGCTAGTTTTTGGTTTGAAACTATTCACTATTGTATGGAATATTTAATAATTTCTTAAGGATAAATTATTTGTGATGTATACTACTTTTAACATGATAAACTTATTGTATTATGAAGGAAGACATTCTTCAGGAAAGAACTTTTTGTCATCAGTTAATATATAGTTAAAGTATACTCCTATTATATATTTTACATATATATATTTTATATTTATATACTTCTAGTGTTATTTTATTCTTCAGTTTCCTTGACTACATAAAATAGTTCTGAACTAACTTAGGCAGTTGGAGTTGAAAGTAGATTTAACAGAATCAAAATTGTTTTAATATTAACTTTATTTTAGTATGAAATTTTAAAGAACTACATGAGCTATTCAATAAATATTTTAATACCTAGTATGAAAAGTTTGTTTTAGAAATATTGGAGGTATTTTAATGAACAAAATAAATGAAGAACTCTGTTCTCACACAATGTACATGCCAGTGTGATAAGAGAGATAATAAACTAAACAAAAATGTGGCCAGGCTTGGTGACACACGTGTAATCCCAGCTCTTGGAAGGCTAAGGTAAGAGGATCTCAAAGTCTAGGGATATAGCTCAGTTGGTAGAGTGCTTGCCCTGCATGCACAAAGCCCTGAGTTCAATCCCCAGCACTCACACACTCAAAAAAAAACAGAGGATCTCAAGTTGGAGGACAGCCTGGACAACCTAACAAGATTCTGTCTCAAAATAAAAAAATTTTAAAAGGGCTGGAGATGTAGCTCAGTGGTAGAGTACTGTATGCCTAGCATGCGTGAGTACCATAATACTTCATGTACACAGTACCACAAAACAAACAAATACATAAATAGCAGTAGTACTAAGGGAATATGTAACATACTCTAAACCATAATGATTAATCTGATTAAAATATGTGAAGGAGCCGGGTGCTGTGGCACAAGCCTGTAATCCCAGCACTTAGGCTGAGACAGGAGAATCGCGAGTTCAAAGTCAGCCTCTCAGCAATGGCGAGGTGCTAAGCCACTCAGTGAGACCTTGTCTCTACATAAAACACAAAATAGGGCTGGGGATGTGGCTCAATGGTCGAGTGCCCCTGAGTTTAATCTCTAGTACCAAAAAAATAATAATAATAAAAATATGTGAAGGAAATATTTTTTCTTTGTGATTTGACAAAACACATAAATGATAACCAAACTTAGATGCAGAATATGGTAATGTTAATAAATATAACTATGTCTATTTAAAGGTTGTTCAAACAGATGAAACTGCAAGGAAACCAGATCATGTTCCTATTAGTAGTGAAGATGAGAGGAATGCTATTTTTCAACTAGAAAAGGCTATTTCATCTAATGAAGCTACCAAAAGTAAGCAAAACTCTATATAAAGATTTTTTTTTTTATATTTTCACCAAGTTCCATACCAAAAAGTTTATAGGATTAAATAATAACAGTAGTAATACTGGTTGATTTCACAGTCATGTGAAAGTCAGTATTCATGTTTAACTCTGACTGAATCTATCATTTTCCCTACTATGACTCTATCTTCAAGTGTTGAAATCTAATTCTTCAAATCACATTAACTACTTTATTGTAGTTCTTATTGTTTTAGTTATTCAGATGGTAAGTAGGTCTAAAGAGATGAGCAAAGAGTTCTTGTTTTTAAGAAATTAAAAATTTAGGTTAATGGAGTCCTTCTTGAGACTAATCTTTAGATAGACCCATTTAAATCACTTTATGATAAAGAATTATACAGAATTCTTCTTATCCTCCATAATTACTGCTAGGGAATACAAACGGACCTCTGTACATTCTTGCTAAATGGTCTTACATATCAAAATAAAGGAAAACAGAACTTTTAGTTTTTTTAAACATAGAACTGTTTGCTCATATGTTTAGACCTCCTAACTATCATGTTACAGAAACCAGTGGTTCCCAGACTTTTGGGATTCTGTGTATGCACCAGTAAAATTTCAGGAAAAATAATTTAGAATAATCACTAAAATGACTGGAAACCACTGATGTAGAAATCTTTCAAAAAGATGCACATTTTTACTTGACCAGCTGACCCAATTAGTTGTCAGAGGTAAAATGTTCCAGAGTAGGATTTATGGAGTAAATTTTGAATAATACCAAATGTTTATGTTTTTATTATGAACTATTTGACAACAGACATATGATATTTAGCTTTCTTATTTGCTTTTTACTGGAAAGAGGTTTGAGAGAGAGAAACTTGTCTACTTTGTTGGTACTAAAGCCATTAATTGCATTTTCATATCCTCTCTAACTTCAGTTGCCTCAATTTTTCTTATATTTTTCAGTCATTTAAAAATATTCAAGCAAATCTTTAAAGTAAAAAAAAAAAAAAAATTGCCTTTTACCTGTCAAATTCTTTACAACTTACCTGAGAATTTTGTTTTTCTGTTTACTATGATTAGGTGACCTTCAGATGGCGGTGCTTTCATTTGAAAAAGATGATGATAGTAATGGGCACATAGATTTCATCACAGCTGCATCCAATCTTCGTGCCAAAATGTATAGCATTGAACCAGCTGACCGTTTCAAAACAAAGCGCATAGCTGGTAAAATTATACCAGCTATAGCTACATCCACTGCTGCAGTTTCTGGCTTGGTAAGTTTATTCTTCAAATAAAAATGCTCCTTTTTCATTGCCTGTTCCCTTTGTAACCCCAGCTAGTCACTCATATATTAGAGATGGTGGGATAAATATTGTATCTTGCAGTTAAAACTCTCAAGATTTTTTTGAATACACAATAACCTATACTTTGAGGTTTTATGTATATAAACATTTTTAAAATAAAAAATAGCTCAGAATAAATTGTGATCAGTTATCTTTATATCCTCCAGATAAAATAGATACTCTTTTTTCTTGAATAAAATAAACTTTCCTATTTTTAAACAATTCAGAATCTTTAGTATGCCCTAGTTTTTACACTGTATTATATCATTATTCTCAGAATATTTTTACAAATTATATGGTTAATTATCTGCCTCTATACTAAGTGATTTTATATTGCTGTATTTTTTGAGTTCTCTCATCTGTTTTTAAACTAAGAATATTTCATAGTCAAATTAATGAGGTTTTTTTTTGGTACTGGGGATTGAACTCAGGAGCACTTGACCACTGAGCCACGTCCCCAGCCCTATTTTGTATTTTATTTAGAGACAGGGTCTCACTGAGTTGCTTAGTGCCTCACTTTTGCTGAGGCTGGCCTTGAACTTGCAATCCTCCTGCATCAGCCTCCCCAGCCACTGGTATTACAATTGTATACCATCATGCCCAGCCAAATTTATATTTTTTAATAATTTTGCTTACCAAGTAGGGAATGGATTAAAAATTTACAAATAAAATATACTAAAAATGTAGAGGCCTAAAAATAAGAAATGCAGCTGGGAGCAGTGGTGCACACCTGTAATTCCAGTGGCTGGGGAAGCTGAGGCAATAGGATCACGAGTTCAAAGCCAGCCTCAGCAATGTCAGGGTGCTAAGCAACTCAGTGAGATCTTGTCTCTAAATAAAATACAAAATAGGGCTGGGGATGTGGCTCAGTGGTCAAGTGCCCCTGAGTTCAATCCCTGGCATTCAAAAAAAATAAGAAAGAAAGAAATTCATTACTCCAATCTTATTGCTGCTTTAACTCTATACAAAGAAGTACTTGAGAAGAACATGGGAAAACTGAGTAGATCTAATTAATAGTCATGAATATTTTTAAGCTATTTATATAATCGAATCATCTTCTTTAATCTAGGTTGCCTTGGAGATGATAAAAGTAACTGGTGGCTATCCTTTTGAAGCTTACAAAAATTGTTTTCTTAACTTAGCTATTCCAATTATAGTATTTACAGAGACATCTGAAGTAAGAAAGACTGAAATCAGGTATGTATGATTTCTTTCTCTTACATAAAAAGAATGAAATAATATATTCTATCATTTCAAAGGGGAAAATACTGGTTTCACCCCTCTTTCTGATATGTAAATCCTAGTCAGCACTTCAAAACCAGGTCAAACTTTACCTTCATGAATCATTTATGACTAAACTTGCCAAAAAATTCACAACACTTGATCTGCCACACTATTTAGCATTATCCTTTATGGTTTTATCTATGTCTACTTAGTCTACATAAATTAGAAGTTACTCTGGTGTGTGAGTGTGGATCATTATGTTTAGAATCTAATTCCACAGGCTTGTGACAGTGGAAAACAATTTTCTCCATTTTCCACATTTCAGGTCAACCAAAGACATCAAAAAAAAAATCTGTCTTGGCAAAGATGTGCGAAAGTAAGCACTCTTATACTTTGCTGATGAGAACACAAAATAGAATAATACATAACAGAAATATGGCCCTCTATTTCATATTTGCAGATACATTTGCACATATCTCAAGTTATGTATATGCAAGATAATCATTCTGGTATTGTTTATAATAGCCAATAATTGGAACAACTCAAATATCTGGTAATAAGGGACTGGATCATCCACACAATGAAACCTGTTCAGCTGTTAAAAAAGAGAGCCAGCAATCTCTTAAGTAAAATGTATTGATTTGTGACAGGACACTGTGAAAGGATCAACTTGGTATGGATAAAAGTGGTTATTGTGTGATGTTACAGGGAAATAAATGGTAGAGTATTTTAGCAATTACCTTTTTCTTTTTTCTCCATGTAAATTCCTAACTAAATCACAAAAAATGGACTGCAGGAGATTTTTTTATTCCTGTTATTGAAGGGAAGAAAATTTAAATGTTTCTATTCTAATATATTTTTGCAACAGAAATGGAATATCATTTACAATTTGGGACAGATGGACTGTACATGGAAAAGAAGATTTCACACTCTTGGATTTCATAAATGCCGTTAAAGTGAGATACTTTTTATTCTTTTAGTTCATTAGTAGCTTTGAGTCTAGTAGTTCCTCCTTATTCAGGTATTCCAAGATCCTCAGTGGATGCCTGAAACTACAAACTACACTGAACCCTTAATCTATAATTTAATTTATAAATTAGGTATAGTAAGATTAACAATGATAATAGTAAAGTAGAACAATTAAATATATACTGTAATGACAGTGTTTTTCTTTTACAATGCTTTTTATATAGATCTTAGTAACCTTGACATAGGATTTTTTATTTTCTTATAAATTCTAGAATTTCTACCATTTCACTTAAAAGAAGCATTTTAGAACTTCTCCTTGGCATGTCTAAATTGCTATCATCACTATTATTGTACTTTGTTGCTCATTATTATGTAAAATAGAGGTTACTTGAACATTAGCTCTGCAGCAAAATGATCTAATAACCAGGACCCAACTAAGCACCTAATAATTGGGTAGCATCACAACAGGCATATGCTGAACCAGAGAATGATTCCAGTCCTGACTAAGTTAGAACAGGACAGCTTGGGATTTTATTTATGCTACTCAACACAATTTAAAACTTATTTTTTTCTGGATTTAATATTTTCAAACTGTGGTTGACTGTGGAAAGCAAAACCATGGATAAGTGGAACTACTAAGTTTTATCCCTAACTTTATTGAAGGTTACAAATACTATTTAGCATAAGCTTGCTCTATTTTTACTGGTAATGTAATATTTTTACTCAAGTATTTCATGTTTTCCCCCTTGGGTGTTCACTTTTAGGAGAAGTATGGAATTGAACCAACAATGGTGGTACAAGGAGTAAAAATGCTCTATGTTCCTGTAATGCCTGGTCATGCAAAAAGATTGAAGTTAACGTAAGTATCAGACATTCAAAAGAGTCAAAACATAAGCTGGATACAGACTGAAAAATTAAATATAGAAGATTTTGAAATCCATATAAAAGCATTACTCTTGTCTAATGGCATTGGTAAAGACAGTGAATCTGCCAGGGGAAAGCCAACAACCTCTCAAAACAAAATCAATCATAGGATCACAGTACCCTCATAAAGTTCTTGTAGATCGATCAGGTCTTCAGCTAACAGGCTTAGAAACTTGATGTGGTCAGTACAGTAAGTAAAAGTAGATCCACCTCTTATGCAGAAATGCAGTAATGACTGGACTCATGAGACTGAGGTATAAAACAAAAGTGCTAAGCTGGCCATAATGGCTTAGTGGCACACTTTTCTAATCAGCTACTCGGGAGACTGAGGTAGGAATATTGTAAGTTTCAGCTAGCTTGGGCAGTTTAGCAAGACCTTGTCTCAAGAAAAAGACTGGGGATGCAGCTCGGTGATAGAGTACTTGCCTAATGTACTGGTTTCAATGCCCAGTTCTGCAAAAAAAAAAAAAGAAGAAGAAAAGAAAATGCCATTTAGTTTTATTCCTTATTTGACATTTTTGTTAAAAGTATGTGGTTTATGCCAGGTTCTGCTCTAAGCATTAGATTTACATCAATAAGCAAAGCAGAGTTCCTTTCTACACAACTATGTCAGATGATGATAAGTGCTGTGAAGAAAAAAGAGAAAAGGAAATGTGGGAAGTGAGGTTTTGAGTTAAAGTTGGTCTAGATACTCCCTTTGCCTCTCATATTCTCACCTGGTAAGATGGCATAAAAGCAGAGGAAGAAAGGGAGGGAGGGAGGGAGGGGGAACTAAAGAAAGCTGAAGTCTTTAAAATAGTCTGCAAGGTCCTAAATGATCTGGTTCTTAGTTTTCCCCCTAAGTTACTTTCCTGCTTTTCTTGTTCACAATATTACAGGTACCCTGGTCTCCTTACTTTTCCGTGATTACTCTAGCCATGGTCCAGCATGGGACCTTTGTTCTAGTTACTCCCCCTGATTGTGAGATGGAGAACTGGCTTATTCTCACCTCTGGTCTTTGTATTTCCTAAAAAGTCTTTTCTCAACTGTATTTAGTACTATAACCTATGCTAACTCCAGTCTAGTGTGCCCAATCCCCTTTATCTTACTTTTTCTCTTTTATATAGCACTAATAACTGTCTGTGGCTACTATGAATTTTGCTTATATTTATTGTTTATCTTCTGTGTCTTCTCCCCACACCCATACTACAATATAAGTATCAGAAGGGCAGAAATCTTCATTTGATCTGGTCATTGTTTTATCTCAAGCGCGTTAGGCCAATATCTGACATATAATAGGCATCAATACATATTTGTCATGAATAAATGAATCTCTACATGATGGTTTTCTTTAACATACCTGTCAGTCTTAACTGTGTTTATCAATTGAGGCTACTATAATCATCCTAATTATTTTACCTTTAAAAACAATATTGTATTAGCTAAGGCTAATACTGCCTTATATTGTTTTTCTTCAGGATCTCCGAGTGACTTTTGGATAAATTCAGAGTAGTATTTAGAATTCTTTTGTTTTATGCTACCAAGATGTGAGTGCAAGCTGAGTGCGGTGGCGCACGCCTATAATCCCAGCACTTTGGGAGGCTGAGACAGGAGAATCGCAAGTTCAAAGCCAGCCTCAGCAACAGCAAAGTGCTAAGCAACTCAGTGAGACCTTGTCTCTACATAAAACACAAAATAGGGCTGGGAGTGTGGCTCAGTAGTCAAGTGCCCCTGAGTTCAATCCCTGATACCAAAAAAAAAAAAAAAAGTGAGTGCATATATGGTTGTGAAGTGTATTGACTAATGAAATTTAAAATTTGCTTCAAATAAGGAAAATTGAGAATTGGCCACATATCTCCAGCATGATCAGCATGATGTGTTTTTGAACAATATATCTTATTACATTGTTTTTTTAGCAAATATTTGAATTACCTATCAAGTGGCTAGACACCTACAGTCACTCAGTGAGGTTGTGTCTTAGAGCATAAGTTTTGCTTTAGAAAAACCTGGGTTCACATTGCTTACACAGCTACTTACTTGTTTTGTCACTTTGCATGCTTTTGAAATTCGGTTTCTGTTCTGAAGATAGGAATGATTGTGCATATCATTCATTGAGTATTAAAATAAGTAAGGCATAACAGTATAGTGGCATAGAAGTAATATTCCATAATGTTACTCCTGTTAATATTTTGTCATTATACACATAGTCTTGCTTTCAAGGAGTTCACAGTCCACTAAAGGAAATTAACATGTTGATCATTAATTAAAATGTAATTACCTCATAATTTTTACACTGCACCATAAGCACTACTAACTCAAGCCTCTAGTTCATCTAGATTGTATTTGCGCTACCAATGAAGGATTATTCCTGGAAAAACAAGTTTGTATGAACACACGAACTTAAAAAGAGTGTGTATAGTCTTTTCTGGGAAGTCACGTGTTTTGGAATGACATCAAAAATGATGTGTTTAGGGTTGAGGTCATAGCTCAGTGGTAGAGCACTTGCCTGCCATGTATGAGGCACTGGGTTCCATTCTCAGCACCACATATAAATAGACAATTAAAATAAAGATCCATCAACAACTAATAAAAATATTTTTTTTAAAAAATATGTTTACAGTGAGTGAGTAAAGAATGAAGTCATGTGTAAAACAATGTATTTGTAAGATGGAAAGATTTACTATTCAGGATTAAATAGATTGATTACATAGTTCAGAGCCTGGCTTGAAGTTGGTACACATTATCTGATAGATAATATTAGGCAACAGAACAACATCAGACATATATTTTAAGAGAATTCTGGCAGCTGTATAGATGAGAGGGAGAATAGAGACTGGAAATAACTTGCATTTTAAGATTTTTTTTAAACTTTTTTACAGAGAAATGCTAGAGAACATATGATGCCCCCTAACTTTATAAGAGAATATGGGAAAATAATTAATTTTTCAGCTTATTTCGTTTTTTGTGTTTAGTGTTTTGGTTTGTTTGTTGGTTTGTTTGTTTGTTTTTTGGTCTCTTAAGTAAATGGCCAGTATTGAGTATTCTTTATCATTTCCAGCAGTGGTCCAAATTGTTTCACTGTTAGGTAAAGGGGTATCTTTGAATTCAGACCTTTCAGTAAAGAAAAATGAATATATAACAAGAGATGGAATATTAAATTTTAAAGTAAAGTCTAGATACAAGTTCTTATTCTCTGTATAGTATTAGTTAGCAAATCATTCTTGCATTTTATAGAATTTACCCAAGTATTCATCTTTGCTTATTTTTCTTAGAATGCACAAACTTGTGAAACCTTCTACTGAAAAAAAATATGTGGATCTTACTGTGTCATTTGCCCCAGATATTGATGGAGATGAAGATTTGCCGGGACCTCCTGTAAGATACTACTTCAGTCATGATACTGATTAATAGAAGTTGTCTTAAAGTTACTCCAAGACTACTTGATTTTGGAAAGAGTGCACTTAATTCAGAAGCTTAAAAAAATCAGCTTATAATATTATGGATTTCTCTTTGATGCAGCCTTAATTTAAGGGAAACATCAGTAGAAAACTACATTGAAGAATTATGAAACATTTTGTATACTGTACACTTGTCTAATGCCTCACACGTGGCTATGATCACAAGCACTTGTGAACTGGAATACCATTTTATAATGCTTACAACAAATTGGTGTATTAAGCTTTCTGGATGAAAAGAAGGAACAAAATATATGTGACCAGAAGAGAAAAGAATCAAGAAATGGAAAGTAGTGAATGCAGCCATCCAAAAGTTTAATTCTATTTTACAAATTTATTTTTTGTTTAGTATTTGAGATTTGTTTTTCAATATAAATAATGTTTAGCAACCTGCACTTCTTATATAATTAGGCCTTGAAAATTTAATACCATGGTGAGAGGAGAGATGGTAGTAGTAGATAAGGAGTAGAAATTAAATTGTGTAGTTGTAGTTTATTGTCCTATTACCCCTGCTAGTTTAAACAGAATTTGTTATATCACTGTCTCCCCCAAATCAGGATTTTTGTCAATGTTGTCAGTGTTGTAAACCATGAGCAGTAGATCAGATGACACATGTTAACTTGAAATAAACGTTAATGGTATTATACAGACTCTGACAGCCCTCTTAGAAAATCCATGAATGTGAACAGATAAATGTGGCTAATCATTTGATTTTTAAATATACCTTCTAATGTGGGTATTTTATTTATTTGGAACTCTAAACTTGATTGTCATAGTATATAAGACTAAAAGGTTTTGTAAAGGGAGGGTTAGAAATTAAAAAGTCATCACTAGTAGAGTCTTGATTTTTTTTTTTCTTCCAGCAACCTAATGGATAGAAAAAATATTTTTGCTTTAAAAGGAAACATGTTGCTTTATTCTCCATTCCCAGAAAGGGAATTGACAAGGATAAAAAATTATTTTTTTAAGTCTTTATCAAGAAAAACTTTGTTTTCTATTGCAGATGTTCATATAAATGCTTTCAGTAAAATGATGTAATAGTAATCAACACTGTAAGCTCAATGAAAACAGCAGGTGATTCTTTTATTACTAAGACTATCATGCACCCTAACACAACTGGCATTTTATAACCTCAGGAAGTCATTTCCTCTAGCTCTTTTTCTTCTACTTCCCTGTTCACACCATTAATAGGTACTTGGATAAACTAGAAACTAGATTCACATTGATATTACTCGTTTGGTATCTCTGTATACTCTGTATTTACTTTCCTTTTCTATTTACAAATAGTTTAAATTGCTTTGTCACCCAGGTATTTTGTTTTCTTTTATAAAAGTATCTAATTGGAAAAATGTATTTGGGAGTGGAGAATGAATTTGTATAATTAAATGATAATCTGTTCATTGGGAGATGGAGAAAAGTAAAGGATGAGTTTTAAGGAGAGGGCTACCATTGAAATAAGAAATTTTTTTCACCATGTACTCCCTGTTTTCTGAAAATTCATGTTACACAAATTTGAATTCAGGAATATCAAGGCTCTTTGGTTTGGAACTTTGAGAGTAGGAATAAAAGGACTTTTGTTTGCATAAGAAGCCTTTTTTTCACTTTCACTTTGTCTTATGTTCTTGGACAGTAATTGATGTTTTCCAGGTAGCCATTCAGCAATCCTCAATATGATCAATATCAGCTTGCTAATATTTTACTTAAGTCACTCCATCTCTTTAGAACTAAATTTAGAACCATGCTATAAATTCATGTTTACAGACATCTGTACTGTAGCCAACATAAACAAGATCAGTAAGGATTAAGTTCATATTGTGATTAAACCTGAAACCATTTTATTATTACTTCTTTTTCCTCTAGGTAATGGCTGTTACCATTCTTTCTTCTAGTTCTAAACTAGAAAGCCAGGGTTAAGTTAATGACAGTTTTTTTCATTGTTTTGTTTATTTCTGTACCATGAAATCACTGTTGGTGATTGAAATACCAGGTGCAAAAATGATTTTGTACAATTTCACTGAGTAATTTTTTGTTTATTAAAAATAAATTAAGAAATTTGAGAACATCTTTTTAAACCATGTTCAACAGTTGGTTTCACATATTCTGATTTTGCTCTTCATTGTGTGAAAAATATTCTTTTATATTTACTAACATTTATGTTTTGCAGTTATAAAGATAAACTTTCATGGAAGTGGAGGTACAGTACTTCACGTGCTTTAGGCTCCTGGAAATTCTGTTGAAACATTTGGGGAGGGGCTGAGGATATGGCTCAGTGGTAAAGTACTTGTCCAGTGTGTGCGAAGCCCTGATTTCAATCCCCAGCACCACCAAAAAAAAAAAACAGTTGGGGAGGGATTGTGGGTGTAGCTCAATGGTAGTGTGTGTGCTCAGCACGCGTAAGGGTCTAAATTCAATCTCAAGCACCAAAAATAGATGGATAGTCAATAAGTCAGGTGTTACCATGTAAATCCTAGGTCTGGTAAATCCCAGACCAGAGGTTGGGAATTTCTAAAGTCCATTCTCATAGTTTCTCATAAACTATCCCAAAGGTAGAACTTGGAAATAAATATGAATCTTTATATTTTGTCTATTATGGCACATTGTCGTGGCAACTGTCAAAGTTCAGCCATAGAGTCAACAATTTATAATTAGTGAAAAAGAAAACAGAAAATTATTCTCTTGAAATCTTGACAGGAAAAAAAAATCTCTTGACCTAAGTTCTTTATTACATTGAATATAATCATAAATTCATTGTGACTGCAACTATCTAATCATTTAGTATGCATTTCTATAGAATGGGCATACGTATTTTACTTTTCACAGATTCAAAAACAAATCAGGCATTAAGATCTTGGAGACCAGAGTATCAATAGGTAATTTGTATTCACTTCTCTCTTCATGTCTTATTGTTATTTAAAATGAGAATATATTCAAAAAAGTACATAAAACATAATCATGCAGTTTAAGGAATAATTTTGAAGTAACTACATATATAACCAGTACTTTCATTTAACAGAATATTGATGGTAGCCCAGAAACTCCATCTATACTCCTTCCCAATCATATTCATCTTCCTTACAAACCCTTTGGTAATTACCACTATTCTACCTTTTGTGATAACTATCTCCTTGTTCTTATAGTGGTGTCCATGTTAGTAAACCTAAACAGGACCGTTAACCTCTGCCAGTTTTTGAACTTTTGCCTGTTTTGAACCTCACCACCTTTTCCTGAAAAGTGTATTTTTCTATTTTACTGCAGTGCTACCAAGTGGCACTAGGATATGTCCATATTTGTATAGGTCTCTTTCAGAATTTTTTGTTCCTTTCCCTGTGCTAACATAACTCTTTTTATCACTATATCTGACTTATTTTTTATATTTGGCAAAACAAGTCCTCTCAACTTGTTACATAAGAGTGTCTTAGTTATTCTTAGCCCTTTGCATTTTCAGTTCTCAAATTTCTAACTGTAAACATTCAAACCTGTCACTCTTGGAGTTTGCAGTGGTCTTGCCAAAATTTTTAATCCCTTATTTATTAGAACACAAAAAACAATTATTGTATAGCATGTGTCTCATAACCCCAGAATCTAACACCTTCCTATGGATCTATTTGTATTTTTAATTTTACTTTGTTTCTTTTATTCTTCATTCTTACTGTCTTGCATCCTGTGTCTGGTTATGTTCAGTTACTTGCCAGTATTATATTTGAAAACCTATAGAAATAATTTGATGCCCAGGATGATATTTTCTGTTTTTGCCAGATACTTGAGCACTGATACTTAGGACCATTTTGATCCAGTTCCAGAGACCGTGAGATTTTTCTGGGCCTGCTGTGTGACTCAAAGATGAACCACTAGACGATACTAGCACTTTGACTTCCTTCCTGTTCACCCTTACTCTTAAGTTTCAGCCATTCTGCATTCCATAGGATCAGTTGAGGTTACCAGAGCCCCTGCCTCTTGACTGACCTAAGTTCTACCTTTGATTGCCTAACCTAGAACCAAGGCTCCATGCAGCTTCTCAGTGACTTCTTGCAAATGTATATATAAGTGATCTCAGGACACAATAGTCCCAAATAAAAAGTTTACAATTATAAATATCTGTCTTCTCCCATGTATTATTCTGGGGACTTATTTACTAACAAACATCAACTCCAATGCTTTCCCATGTTTTTTTTTTTTAGTGAGGGGGGCAGGGTTGCCAGGGATTTAACTCAGGGGTACTGAACCACTGAGCCACATCCCCAGCCCTATTTTGTTTTATTTATAGACAAGGTCTTACTGAGTTGCTTAGCATCTTGCCACTGCTGAGTCTGGCTTTGAACTTGTGATTCTCCTATCTCAGCCTCCCAAAGTTGTG
>CM053408.1:73292094-73349244 GCA_028644305.1 Xerus rutilus
TTTTTCCCCTGAGGCCTCTGTCCTTGACTTGTAGGTGGCCATCTTCTCCCTCTGACTCTTAATTTTTACTTTGTATGTTTGTATCCTGATCATGTTTGTTTGTTTTATAAAGACACATCTTCATAAGATGTTGGCGCTAAAAAGAACCTTAAGAATCTATTCTAACCCATTCGTCTTTTCAGCTGAGGAAATCAAAGAAGCCAAACATCCACATAATTATCCCAGGACTACAATATAGGTCATATCTTTAATTCTTAGTTGATTTTATAAATGATTCCCAAATTATGTGACCATTAAAATTTGGAGTTTTGTTTTTAAAAAAAAACATACGAAATAATATCACTGAGATTTTGATTCAGTAGATGTAGTGTGGAGCAGAGGTATCCATATTTTTAAGAAATTCTGATTATAGTCAGCTCATACTGCATCATATCTGGTTTATTTGTTTTTTTGTTTTTCCCTGGTACTAGGGATCGAACCCAGGGGCATTCTCCCACTGAGCCATGACCCCAGTCCTTATTTTTTATTTTGAGACAAGGTCTCGCTGAGTTGCCCAGGCTGGTCTTAGAATTGCAATCCTCCTGTCTTAGCCTCTGAGTCACTAGGATTACAGGCATATACCACCATACCGAGCCACTGCATTGTATTTGTAAAACAAGATGATATAGAACCTTAAACAATCTTTGCAAAGATTTATAGGTAAGTTTTAAACTAACAAAAAGACAAAATCAGGGGAAAATACAGAAGTGAATCAATTTCATTTATTCCCAGTAGCAAAATATGCCATATAGTATTTCCATTGGAAAAGGGCTTCTGGTTCACTTCATGTCTCTAGCTTCCAGCTAGTTAATTTAAATGACTTATATTTGATAAATTGGTCAAATCAGATTTTTTAAAAGCCTTTTGAAGTTTGTTTGGAATTAGGATTTAGAACTAGAAAATCTGTTGTGGAGATTGCATAGAGTTTAGTATCTAATTGAAACCTAGAAATATAAAACCTCCATTTAGAAATAATTACATTTTCAGCTTACATCAATGTGTTGAAACACATGTATCTACAAGTTACCTCAAAGCAACAGTCCATGATTTTTCCCTGGGTTTCATTCAGATAAAGTTATGAAATTGTGTGCTACTTTGTTTAATTCTGGTGTTCATGTGAGTGACTTGGAAATTAACAATTATGATAACAGAGGTGATTTTATTTAAAAGTGAGATCTTCCTTTTGAAAACAAATTATCGAGTTACTTGAAGGCAGTTTTCACATTTTATTTCATTCAGTGTGTGGATTTTTCTTCAGCTTCTCTCTTCTCCCTTCTATGTTGTATTCTTGGCCTAGAAATCACAGGTAGAAAAACTTGATTAATGAACCAGTATGGAATAACGAAGTGCTTTATATTTTAAGTGGGAGTTTTTGACTTGTACTTGAAACATTGGTGGTGTTTCATAAATGTAAGGCAAGATGATTCTGAATACTCAGGTTTGTTTGTTGTTTCTTTTTTCTTTTCTTTTTTTTTTTTTTTAACCCTAGACCTGTAACTTGGTTGCCAATAAATATTTGCCTAGGAAAAACTATTTTCTTTCTCTTTTATATCTTCATCTGCCCTACTATATTTTGAAGTGGCTTTGAAAGTGCAAATTTCTGAAGTTGAGAAAAATAAATCAGGGAAGTATCTGTGACCATTTTAGTTCCATCATTGCTCTGTGTCAGTTGAATGCTAACATGGATTAACAAAGATCAAAGAACATTCCATTTTGTTTTATTTAGTATTTTATTGTAAACATAATTTTCCAAATTTCCAGATTTGAAACCTTATATGTTCTCCAACTCCTATTTCCCAGCTCAAGGAAACAAAGTTAAGTGCTTTAGAAGTCCCACTGAAGCTGAGTTCATATTCCTGAAATAATTTTAATGGTCTACAAAATTTTCTTAAAGCTTCAGCACTGTTTGTCAAGTTTCAATTTTTGTAGCTTTTCTAGAAATTTCTGTATTCTCATTTATTGTAATTTACTTTTCCATCCTCTGTTTTTGAAAATAAATGTTATTCTACAGAAGATACTCTATTTGAAGTTTTCCTTCAGATGCCTAATTTCATCTTATATCATTCCTTAGTCCTTATAGCAAACAAATCTGAAATGCAGCAAGATTGAGTAGTTTGTTCCTGAACACTAAGCACAGAGAACCAGGTCAGTCAGTCAGATAGCAGAACAATCTGGTTGTCTCTAAAATCATTGACATTTTACTTCAAAAGCCTGTTTGTTTGTTTAGTTATTTCTCTCTATTATCTGTTTTTTCTTTCCTGGTCTTGCTCTGAGGGTGGCTCCTACCCACAGTGTGCTGTGCTGTTGTATGATCACCTAAAACCTTAAGAGAATGTTCTTGGAAACAAGAAAGAGTCAGCTCAGGGAAGCAAGGAAAGAGTTAGAAATGTTTTTATTTTCCCTTTAGAGAGATTGGGCAGCCCCAGTCTCACAGAACTGTATGACAGCACAGTGGCTCCAACTCTTTAAGAATTCCCATCTTGGTGAACTGTGTTGATGCATGCCTATAATTTAAACTATTGGGGAGGCTGAAGCAGGAAGACTGTAAGTTCAAGGTCAGCCTGGGCAACTTAACAAGACCCTGTCTCAAAAATATAAAGGATTGGTAGAATGCTTACTTAGCATGCACAAGCCTCTGGGTTCAATCCTCAGTCTGCAACAAAAAAGCTCCTCCTTTCTAGCTGGAAGACCAGGAAAAATGATCCTTGGTGTAGTAGCTAAACAGTAAGGGAAATCCTGGAAATATGAGCTGGAAAAGGCATCCCCTAGTTTTATATGTGATGTTACACAAGTTCTAGGTTCATTTTAATTGTGCATGCACAAAACAGCAAAGGCTTCCAGAATTAAGATATAAACCATTTCCCATACTCCCTGAGGTATACAAACCCAAAGTAGCATAATAAAGACTTTCAAAACTTAACTGATTTAGAAACACTTCCCACAGAAAGTGAAATAGAACTGGTTCAATTTAATTGCCTCCCAAAATAAATAAATGCTTTTGAGGATTTCAACAGACCACAGAAAGCCATGAAAATAATATCCAAAATGCCCAAGATACAATTCAAAATTATTTGATATTCAAAAGATCAGACAAACGTTGCCAAGTCTCTTAATTTTCTGATTTTCAAGGAAAAAGACAACAGAAGCCAGTACTAATAATATATCCAACAGGACCACTTTTAAAAACAGTTTAGCAGTTTCTCATAAATTTAGATACACATTTATCACATAACCCAAAAATCCCAATTTTAGATATTTAACTCAAGTAAAATGAGGACTTACATTCACACAAAAACCTGTACATTAATATTTATATAGTTTAATAATTGCACCAAACTGGAGATAACCCTAATCCATACAGTGAAATACTATTAAGTAGCAAAAAAGAATGTGTTAATACTACACATACTTGTTTGAATATCAAAAACTTGATGACTGAAGGAAACCAGTATGAAAAGATTCCATATGGGGATTCTAAGTATGATATTCTGGAAAAACCAAAACTATAGCTATGGAAAGCTGATCAAGGGTTGTTGCTGGTGAGAAAGGTTGACTATAAAGGAAGAACAGGAGGGCATTTTTTGAGGTGATGTAACTCCCTCTATCTTGATTGTGGTGGTACTTGTTGAAATTTATAGGGTGGTACACCAAAAGAGCAAATTTTGTTGTATGTAAATTTTTAAAATAGGATTTTTTTTGTTTGTTTAAAAAGAAAGAAAAATAGACCCTATGCATTAGACACATCACACATGGAAGTAATAATTCAGTTCACATCACCTAGTTCCAAGATGTTTGTACTTTATCCTCAGCATTAAGAATTTATAGCCCAGGTATTGGGGGTTGGTGGGAGTGGATCTCATGAAAATAGAAGGGACATCAGTAGAGTAGAGGATGGAGACCAAGGAGAGGGAAAGAGGTGGTACTGGGGGATGAAACTGACCAAATTTTGTATATGTATGAATATGTAAAAAGGAAGCCCACAATTATAAAGCACCAATTTTAAAAATCCTTAAATAAATAAATAAATGCTAGTCCAAGAACATGAAGCTACCATTCTCTCTAGCTTCACTGAGATTTCATGTGAGAGTTACATCACCCATTACTTTCTTTTTCCCTGATTATTACCTGGAGTCACTTGATTATTTGGATGATCTAGGCAGGATAGTTCCTGCCTCAATCATTAGAGCCTGGATTATCATCTTTAAAGATTATAGACCAGATGAAGAGAGGTCAAGCCACCCCTAGCTGACAGTACCAGATGTGTGACCAAGGATCACTGGGACAATCCAGCCCCATTCAAGCCACTGATTACTTCAAGTCATATGAGTGACATCAAGTGAAAGTAGAACTGTCCAGCTGAATCAAATCCAAATTTATGATCCATAGAATCATGATAAAATAAAATGCTTGTTGAAAATAATCATCATATTTTGGGGGCAGCTTATTATACAGCATTAGATAACTAATAAAGTATCATCCATGGAACAGGAAAAGTTATATTGGATTTTTCACCCTCTCCCAATGCCATAACTATGTGAAGTGTGCTATTGCACAGGGTCTCATGCTGGGTTTAATGGTCTTCTATCATTGTTTTGAAATCCTTAATTTATTCACAAGGGGTCCACAAATTCTGTAGCAGGTCCTAACTACAATCTTTCTGTAGTTCTTCAACACCTACTCATTCCTTATTATCTTACCATCTGACTACTGCCTTTATAGTGGAATAAAACTTCTTAGTGCTGCCTAATGACCAATTCCCAGACTCTCTCCTCAATCCTCATCCATTTTGTCCTGTCTGAATCATCTGACGTTGTTAATAGACTTCCTTTACTTGTTTGGTTTCCATAACTCTATGTTAGTAATTATGTAGAATGACAGAATAGTAAAAATTAATGCCTCAGAATTTCTCATTCCTTGATATTATTTCATTGAAGAGATTGTGCATTCCTTTGGTTTGTATTTCTGTGCCTTCCTCTATCATGATAAATCTTAGATTTGGTTTTTTGATGTTATCCCATAATTCTCTGAAGTTCTGTTCATGGTTTCTTACCATCTTCACTGTATGGTCAACTTTATTTTCAAGATTGTATATTTTGTCTTCATTGTCTGAAGTTCTGTCTTCCAAGTGATCTAGTCTGTTGGTGATGCTTTCTATCGAATTATTTATTTGGTTTATTGTTTCCTTCACTTCAAGTTTTTTTTGTTTTGTTTTTGTTTTCAGAATCTGCTTCTTGAAATAATCTTTTGCTACTTGGTTTTGGTCTCTTATCTCTGTTGGAGTGATCCATTGTTGCCTGTATTTGCTCTCTTATCTCTTTGTTGGAGTGATAAAACATACCAAAATCTCTGGGACTCTATGAAGGCAGTGCTAAGAGGAAAGTTCATTACATTGAGTTCATTCATTAAAAGAATAAAAAGTCAACAAATAAATGACCTGACATTACATCTTAAAGCCCTAGAAAAAGAAGAACAAATCAATACCAAAAGTAGAAGACAGGAAATAGTTGAAATCAATGAAATTGAAACAAAAGAAACATTTTTTTAAATGGACAAAACAAAAAGCTGGTTCTTTGAAAAAATAAATAAAATTGATAAACTCTTAGCTACCCTAATGAAAAGGAGAAAGAAAACTCAAATTACTAAAATTTGGAGTGAGAAAGGAAATATCACAACAGATGCTACTGAAATACAGAAAATAAACTATTTTGAAAACTTGTACTCCAATAAAATAGAAAATATTGATGACACAAATTTCTAGAGAAATATGATCTGCCCAAACTGAATCCAGAAGACATACACAATTTAAACAGATTGATTTCGAGCAAAGAAATAGAAGACACCATCAAGAGTCTACCAACCAAGAAAAGCCCAGGGCCAGATGGATTCTCAGCCAAATTCTACAAGACCTTCAAAGAAGAATTAACACCAATACTCTTCAAATTATTCCATGAAATAGAAAAGGAAAGGACCCTTGCAAACTCATTCTATGAGGCTAGTATCACCCTGATACCTAAGCCAAAGACACATCAAGGAAAAAAAAACTTGAGGCCAATATCCCTGATGAACATAGATGCAAAAATTCTCAATAAAATTCTGGTAAATCACATACAAAAGCATATTTAAAAGATAGTGCACTATGATCAAATGGGGTTCAACCCAGGGATGCAAGGTTAGTTCAACATACGGAAATCAATAAACATAATTCATCATATCAACAGACTTAAAGATAAAAATCACGCAATCATCTCAATAGATGCAGATAAAGCATTTGATAAAGTACAACACCCTTTCATGTTCAAAATACTAGAAAAACTAGGGATAGTAGGAACATACCTCAACACTGTAAGAGCTACCTATGCTAAGCCAATCTATGCAGACCAGTGGTACAGAATAGAAGACACAGAGACAAATCCACATGAATACAATTGTCTCATACTAGACAAAGGCACCAAAAACATACATTGGAGAAAAGATATCCTCTTCAACAAATAGTGCTGGGAAAACTGGAAATCCATATGCAGCAAAGTGAATTTAAACCACTCTGACTATGCACAAAACTCAAAGTGGATCAAGAACCTAGGAATTAAACCAGAGACACTGCACCTAATAGAAGAAAAATTAGGCCCAAATCTTCATCATGTCAAATTAGGTCCTGACTTCCTTAACCAGATTCCTAAAGCACAAGAAATAAAATCAAGATTTAATAAATGGGATGGAGTCAAACTAAAAAGCTGCTTCTCAGCAAAGGAAACATTAACGTGAAGAGAGAGCCCACAGAGTGGGAGAATATCTTTACTACACACACATCAGATAAAGCACTAATTTCCATAATATATAAAGAGCTCATAAAACAACACCAAAAAAATAAATACTCCAATCAATAAATGGACTAAGGAACTGAACAGATACTTTTCAGAAGATGATACATAATCAATCAACAAATAAATGAAAAAAATGTTCAACTTCTCTAGTAATTAGAGAAATGCAAATCCAAACTAAGATTTCAACTCACTCTAGTCAGAATGGCACTTATTAAGAATACAAGCAATAATAAGTGTTAGCGAGAATGTGGGGGAAAAGGTACACTCATGCATTGCTGGTGGCACTGCAAATTGCTGCAACTACTATGGAAAGTAGTATGGAGATTCCTCAGAAAACTTGGAATGGAATCACCATTTGACCCAGCTATCCCACTCCTCGGTTTATACCCAAAGGACTTAAAATCAGCATACTGCAGTGACGTAGCCACAATCAGTGTTCATAGCAGCTCAATTGACAAGAGCTAACCTGTAGAATGAACTTAAATGCCCTTCAATAGATGAATGGGTAAAGAAACTAGTATATATACACAATGGAATATTACTCAGCATTAAAGAGAATAAAATTATGGCATTTGTGCAGGTAAATGGATAGAGATGGAGAATATCATGCTAAGCAAAGTAAGACAATCCCAAAAAACCAAAGGCTTAATGTTCTCTCTGATAAGTGGATGCTGATCCATGAGGGGCGAGGGGCGCAAGGGAAGAATGTAGAAACTTTGATTGGGCAAGGGGAAGGAAGGGAAGGGGCATGAGAGCAGGAAAGCTGGTGGAATAAGATGGACATCATTACCCTAGGTACAAGTATGTCTGCACATATGGTGTAACTCTACATCGTGTACAACCAGAGAAATGAAAACTTGTGCTCCATTTGTGTACAATGAATCGAAATGCATTCTGCTGTCATGTATAACTAATCAGAGCAAATAAAATTTTTTTTTCATTCTCCAGAATGAATCTATAGTCCTTTCACAAGGTAGTATTGGTACTTCCTCATTTTCACAGACTCAGTGAGAAAATAATTGCCAAATGGTTTAATTTAAAAGCTAAACTATAATTCCTACCTGGCTGGTGTTAGAAAACACATCACAAATTTGTGGTTTCCTTAATACAATAACAAAGTGAAGAACATACCAAGGTTGTCCTCAATTGAATATATAAATGGTCTTAAATTTCCTCGAGTCTCCTTCACAAAGTAATCAATGACACTGAAAAGATTTGGGAGGGTTACCTGTATAACAGAAAGTGAGAAAAGGCTCAGAGTTACCCAGGTAGAGTAAGATACACTCAACTAATTTGATGAAGATTCCTGTGTATTTCCTGAAAATCATGTCAGTAACTTACTTCAGTAGCTTATTGACTGACCATAGTTTTCCTTACCCCTGTGTCTTATTTCTCCTTTTGGGGGGGGCGGGTACCAGAGATTGAATTCAGGGGTACTCAACCACTGAGCCACATCTACAGCCTTATTTTGTGTTTTATGTAGAGACAGAGTCTCACTGAGTTGCTTAGCCCCTCGCCATTGCTGAGGCTGACTTTGAACTCGCAAGTCTCCTGTCTCAGCCTCCCAAAGTGCTGGGATTACAGGCATGGGCCACTGCGTCCGGCTTATTTCTCCTTTCTGATAAGCATGTGCAGTTCTCTTTTGAGGAATTACCCCTTACCTATTCAATACAGTCTGGTTGACAATAATTAACTACCTTGCCATACCTCAATTAAGACATAAGAATCACTGAAGTTAGGCCAGAAAGTACTTGCTTTCTGAAATTTGAACTGGAGTAGAGGAACAAGAAAAGGATAGCAGGTTTCTAATAAAATGGTTATTAGTACAAGTCAGTCCCTGAAGATTTCCTAGCCTTCAGAATGTTTATTACAACATTCTATATTCTTGTAATAAATTCACTTTTGCCTAAGTTAGGCATAGTTTCCTGCACTTGAAACCAAACAACACTTAAACCCAGATAATTTAAGCATTTTACTATCTCATTGTGATAGAATAATGAGAGTTATCTCCTGATCAGTTACTCCTGATCTAGGAGTAACTGAAATACCTTTACCCCCAATCAAAATTTTTATACAAGTGAAATCTGGTTACATGTGAATATCCCAGGTAACTTCGAAGAGGAAAGTAATTCATAAAAATTCAATCTGGTTGAGTGATAGAGTTGGGGAGAGTGAAAGAGGAAAGCAGGCTTTAGGCTGTTACTTTTACTTCCACCTAATGACAGAAATGAGCCCCAGTCCACCACTTACAAAGATGTACCAGTTACATTATTCTTCCCTGACCAGAACTTGTAGTCACTTGATTATTTGGATGATCCTTTAGAAATGAGTTCTCTGCCTTCTTCATTAGAACTTTTTAAAAAATATATTTATTCTAATTTAGTATACATAATAGCAGAATGCAGTTTGATTCATTGTACACAAATAGAACTTTGTTTTAAAAGCCCAGTAGGCATGGATCTGAGACATGAGAGGCTCTGGGAGGCATTTATGGTAAGATATAAGCAAGCTGTAGGAGTCAGCAGCTGCCTTGCTCTACAAGGGTTATGGGTGAAATATAAAAAGTTTGATCACATGATCCTTTTCTATTTGATCAACACAACAGGCCTGGAGAGGCAAAGAAACTATTTAAGATCCACTAATTCTAGAATGAGATGGACATCATTACCCTAGGTATATGTATGAAGACACAAATAGTGTGACTCTACATTGTTTACAACCAGAGAAATGGAAAATTGTACTCCATATGTGTACTGTGAATTAAAATGCATTCTGCTGTGTTAAAAAATGTTTAAAAATCCACCAATTCCATTTAAGTGCTATTCAGAGACATCTTCCCTGGCTCATCTTTCCTGTAACCTAAAACCATAGAGTTATATTCCTTTTTATTAGCATTCTAGAACATAGGATACACCACCACATTTTCATCAGTTGAGACCAGTGTAAATAAATTTTCTCACCGGTATGATAGGTATAACAATATCTACCTCAGGCTAGTGAAAAATATTAAATTAAATTGTATATGTAAATTACTTAGCTCTATGCCCAACATGGTATCGGGTAGTTAAGATTTTGTATCTTTAGCCACACGATAAGTCAGCTAGGATGGGAGAAGGGTTGAAGACAAGGAAGAAATCCTTTCTTCACTGGTATGTTGCTATTAAGAGGGGATTTCTAAACTTTTTCATTGCAAGTTTTAGAAAACTAGTCATTCGCAGACTTCTTCCCATAGCACATTTTAATAATTGTATGTAAAATAGATGTTTAATAAAAATATTTTCTCTCCTGAAACACTTATATTGATAAAGACCTGCACAGGAAAAAAAAAGTGGAATTTTTAGAAGCAGATTATCTTCTACAGCCTTCACCACCTGTCCTTGCATCTATCACTTCTCACCCTGGATATCTGCCACCTGCAAGCTCCTTAACTTGCCTATTTTTTTTACCAATACTATGTTCTTAAGGGAAAAAAGTCTGCTTTTCCACTCTTTATATTCTATAAAGATAGGTTTGAGAGGAATCAGGAAAAGCTCATAAATAACAAAGAAATATCTACTTACAGGTTTTTCCAGTTCAATAGTGTAGTTTTTTCCTATGTTCATCACTTTGTAGTGCTTGATTCTTGGCATACTAAAATGAAACAAATGGTTAATCTCCATTTGATTATATGACTGAGCCAACACAAACTCAAGTGAATATAAAACATGACCTATCTACTAAACCTATGTGCCCATGACTATAGTTGGGGAAAAAATATCCCTGGTGGATTGTTTATTTTTTTAAGCTAATTTACTGTGTCTCTTTTGGGAGGTTACACATAAGAGATACAGGAAATCTAGCTCTTGAGTAAGTGAATGAGAAAGAATATAAGAAAAAGAATGAGAAAGAATAAAAGAAAAAAGAATTCAAGAACTAAAAATCGTTCAGGTAAAAATAATTTTTTAAGTGTCAGTAAACCACAAAGTCAATATTATAAAATCTTATGTAGGTATATACAAATCTCTTTGTTAAAGGAGTAAATACTGAAAGCAAATTGCTTTTTCATCTGCCTCATCACTAATCTAACCAGACAGCCCTACACAGCTCTTACTCCTCCTAACTCACATACCACCTGGATATCTGCTAACTACAGAGCAGTCTTAGAGAAAGAAAATGTACAGTAGATGAATCCTTATGCTTTCCTTTTCTATTATCAAATAATACTCTAAATTGCCATCCCTCTAAATTCATGGTATTTTATTGATTATGAACTGCTTAAGAACAAAATATACATTCTGTTCATCTCTGTATTATAGAATTAGGCACACAATAAATACTTATGAAACTGAATTTTTAAAAGTTTAGAAGCTCATATCCTGCTGCTATTTAGAACTGAAACAAATTTATACAGAAAGCAGAAGTCAGTGTCCATGCCAGTTAGTTCTGAATAATAATACCATGTTTGTCTTGATTCCTTTGATTCATATGGCAAGAGTGTTTAGGATCAAAACTTTTTCTAATGTTCAAAAGTCAACAGCGTTTATTATGGTGGCATTTGTTTAAATGACAAACTAATTCAATATTTTTCCTATGTTCAGAGGATGTCTAAAGCAAAATTGTTCATCAGATTAATCTGATCTACATTGCCTTTTCACCTTTTTTTTAAAAAAAATCACTTATTTATCCATTTCTATTTCATATTTAAGACTAAAGTATAAAGAAGACTTCTAATCAGGGGACTCTCTCCTAATACACCATTAAATCCAAATCTCCTCTCAACTAAATACCATACTGAAAAACAACTAATAAATTAATTCCAATGTGCCACTTGCATAACATGGGATAAAATCTAACCAAAACTTTCCCTTCCTAAAGTAAAGTATTCCTTAATGCTGACACTTCAGGAATCAGTTACCCTGTTAGGGTGATTGACTCTGACTTTATGTTTACCCCTACCATGAAAAGATCTTCATAAACTGTTACTTTAAAAAACTCTCTTCAATGTCAATTAGAATTCTTGAGTTCTATAAAATAAGTGATTGCTATTTCTTGGAAGACTGATAGAAAACCTATTTCAAATTCTGGTCCTATCATGTGCACTCTATCATTTTTTCATGTATAAAATGGAGATGGTGATTCTTTACCTCATAAGACTGTGTGGATTAATGCTTGCAAAGCTCTTAGTACAGTGTCTGACACATTTAAACACTCAGTAAATTATAACTACTTTTTACAACACTTTAAATACATTGTTTTAACTTGGCAGTTTCTGTGAGTATCCTTCTCTTCATTTGTAAAACATGGAAAAAACTGTCCTGCCCCAATGTTTTTCTTAAATCTTTTTTTTGTTCCCCTGGTGCTGGGAATCAAACTGAGGGCCTTGCATGCATTTTACCACTGAACTCTATCCCCAGCCCTGTCTCAATATTTTTATTGTGCCTAAAGGAAGTTTTTGCCATTACTCAACACAGGACCCACAAATGGTATTATGTAAGGAGAGGAAGATGATTGGTGTTAGTAATAGCCATAATAATATCACCATTCATGGCAAAACTGTGAGAAGAAAAGTGACAGCAGTCAACTTTTTCCAACTTGGAAATTTGGAAAAATAAAACTAGATTCTGAAGGAAAAATAAAGTGGAAAAATTTCATTGACGTTGTTTAGGCTTTGACTCATTTTACATTTTGTTTTCTTTCATATATTATTCTGTTCTAGTTTTCCACAGGCATAAAGATGGAGAAAAAGTCAAGATCAATAAAATTTGCTGTTTAAAGTTTTCCTGATTGTAACCTAAAAAGTGAATCAACTAGTTTTTTTAAAAAAAAAAGAAAAAAGAAATGTGTGGCCTTAAATGTGGTTATAAGTACTTATTCCTAGTTTCTGATCTCAATTTTGGCCAAAAAGAAAAAATGAACTTTGGCTAAATATTTTTTACTGCTTGCTTAGCTAATGGCCTTTCAATGTGTTTATAATACAAACATGGCACTTGGCTGTAACAATTCCAAGAACATGAAGTTGTGGCAAGAACAGCTTTATGTCTTATAAATTCATTTGCCACAGGGCTGGGTAGAGATGGATGGTATTCTCCACCAAAAGAGGAGTCACCTGGTATTTTGGCTTTGAATGACTTTTGTTTATTTGTGAGAATAGACTTCTCTCCCATGGCTAATCTGTTCACAGATGGAAAACATTTTACTTTCAAGTACTGCTTTGTAAACCAACTTGTTCTTTTCAGCTCATGTTTTACCAGACACACTCTTCTAACTTGCATGACTGAACATTTCTCCTATAACCTTCATGTAAGAGATGAATTGATTTGTGGGCAACACAGGTGCTCCATAATAGTCTAGATTTCTGCCAAATTCTTTAAGCTAAAATTTATATATTCTGTATAACTGCTATCCTTAAAAATTAAGTAGAAGATATTAAATTCAGACATTCTAAAAGGTCTGTTTTATACATTAGAGAACACAGGTAATGATCTTAAACCTAATGTATCTATTTGGCTCACAAGGGAAATTTATGTGACAAGTTAAAATTTTCTAAGCCACTTCTGTGTATAAAATATCCTCCAAAGCCTAAATAAGTACATACTGAAATAAGTAATGCTTTAGAAAGACCATTCTGTCTCAATGCTGGATTTGTAAATATGAACTGGGTATGGGAATTACTTTTTTCCAATCTTGTATAAGTTTTTATGACCATCAGCTGATTTCAAACTAGGACTGAGTTTACTAAAATTAGAATTATAATATAACTTTAATATGAACTTCTTTGCCAAACTGTTTCTTATGATTTTAAAATATAGCTTAAATACAATACAAATGTAAGTAAAACTGTGATGTTCATATCCTAAGGTACAAACACCATTTGGTCATAACTGGAAAACAGTGTTGTTTCTCATAGCTCAATTGTATGTAAAAATGCATTGCAAAGTTGGATGTAGACTACCTTAAAATATTCTATTGTACAGAAATATACATATTTTAAAAATGAATAAAAAACAATTATACCAAGAAAGAATACATGAGGAAAATAATTACTGTCTTTTGTGACCTAATTTTGCTTTTAATTTTGCTTTTAAGTATTTAGATTATGTTTCTTTTTTTAAAAATGTTTTCAGCTGTAGATGGATGCAGTATCTTTATTTTATCTATTTATTTATTTATTTATTTATTTATTTATTTATTTATTTATTTATATGTGGTTCTGAGGATTGAACCCAGTGACTCATGCATGCAAGGCAAGCGCTCTACCACTGAGCTACAGCCCCAGCCCCTAGATTATGTTTCTTTAAGAAAAGAAAATCTATGTGAATTTTGATTCAGTTTTATATCCTCTTATTTTTTTAAAGTGGAAGGTAATAGTTAAAAACATTCTATACTTGATGAGATTATTCAATTTCCTAAACTCTGAAAAAGTTCAAACTCCTTGACCAGGAGACACAAAACAGAAAACCAGCTTTTCTCTCAGGAGTTTTAAGCTTACTGACATTTAACAGCAGTCTTAACTTTTTATTTTTTTTATTTGTTTCAAGACAGTCAACTAAGTTATAAATCAAATATGTTGAACTAAAACATCTATGATATTCTACTATATTTCATTGGAGTTGAAAATCCAATCTTAATGTTTAGCTTATGATAAGTTGTTATTATAGCATATGTTATCAGCTAACATGTACTATAGAAAACAAAACATAAAGAAGTACAAAAAAGGTTGACAGGTATTCCTTGTGGAAAAATACATGTACAGATGCACATGCATGCACACACACACAGAACCAGGATCTGATTCACCATCTAACATTCTTGCCATCTACTCAGTACATATGACAAATACATAAAGAAAAGTATATATTTGTATGGAGTAACAGGCAAGTGAATGAAGCTTCACTGGGTTAATTTTTTTCATTTCTGTATCTTTGGTGCTCAGAGTTACTTTGCACATAGTAGTTGCTCAATAAATATTTGTTGAGTTCAAAGAATGAATACAACTATATTTTGTTGAATTGAAAGAATATATTTTATATGATATCCCTCCCTATTCTTATGTTTATATTTTGGCCCCAACAAAACATGTAGCAGGTACTGAACTGAATTTATATGACTTTGCTTTCTAAAGTGGTGTCATGCTTTTAACAATTTCTCACATTCAAAAAAATTAAACATACTCTATCTCCTGCCGGATAGTGATGGAGTAGTTTCTACTATCACTACCAGGCCTCAGGATCATATTTCCCAAGGAAGGATTCTTCTCCAGCATCTCAATTGCTTCTTTCCGGGAAACTGTATAAAAGCATCTACAGAGGTAAGATAGAAAAAAGACTTTGTTTTTTATTGATAAATACCATTACTTAAAAATAATGCTACCAAAATACCTTTAAGAATTTTCGTTATTGATTTTCTTAAAACTTCTAGTTATATATTATGTAACAATTACATAATTATAATTATCTATTATTACAAGTGTGTGTCACTTTGAGTGGACTAATGCCAAGGTCCTCCTTCCCTCATTCTTCCAAAGCTTCTTTTTCAGGATAGCTGATCAGCATATACTGACCATTACCATTTGAAAATCTAAGACAACTGTTAACAATATATTCTCAGTTTCAGTTGACAAACAAGATCTTGGAAAAATATCTGATGGTTGGCCCCTTTCAGGGGCACAATACATCTCTAAATGCTTCTCTTACTGGGTCTCTGCTTTAAATAACTGGTATTAAGGTTATTTCTGAACTCACTCCTTTTGATGTAATGTCTTTATATGACACTGGTGGTATTGTTATGCATAAAATAAAAAATAAAGCACTTCCCATTTTATGTATATTGTAATCAGTGAAATCTATAATCAAATTCATTGAAATTCAATCTCTAGTACCAAAACAAAAATTCATTGAGTAAAAATCAAGTAGGATATGCAATACACCAAAAATGGAAATGGCAAATATCTCTGAATAGTGGGATAAGGAATGATTTTAATATTGCCTTATCTGTAATAAACATATTACTTGTTTAATTGAGCTAAAAAGAAAAAGCAGTCTGTGACTTTTAACCTGTTAGTCCATCAGTTGTTTTTAGTTTCAGGTAAAAGTAATAGTTGGTGGATTTCAGTGATTGTAGTATATATAAACAATGTATCAGAATCTGATGTCAAAGTGGTACCAGAACAAGTTTCATTGACAAGAACACCAAGATTCTAGAAGGAAAGGGCTCACAACCTTTTCAACTATACAGAAGAGAAATGGAGGATGATGTTCAATTCAGCATGTTCTGTGCCCTTTTGTTTTCCCAACAACACACAGACTTTGCAAAGGGCTTACCTCAGTACAAGCTCAATGACTACTCACTAATTGGTTAATTGAATACATTCCAAGCATTTAAAATTCTTTAGTATAGTTTATGATAGAAGATAAGTTAATTATAGAGTTGTATGCTGAAAATACCTTTTCCTTCCTCCTTCGTAGGAACTTTCATTTAGGTCTGAGCTCCGGAAAGAATATCTGTTCGGTCTAAAGTTGTGGGTAGAAGGGGATTTCCTATGTGGTAAGAAGATTGGTTCAAATCTGCATTATGTTGAGCATAACATAGAAGAAGAAATGTGGCAGGTACTCAAAGATACACAGCTTATCCTCAAGAGTTTTTATCGTCCTGATTTAATAAGGTCAAGTGGGTAGCTTTACTTAATAATTAGATATTAATTAGTCTTAAGTGAATGAATAAACTGGAGTTCATTGTGTACTTACGCTGGCATAGGGTTCAGTACATCCACATAATCTTCAATTGGTTCCTTTTCTTTTTCCAGAGATGTTACTGGTAGCTGCTGTGTCTCAATCCTCCTTTTCTTTTCTCTCTCTAAGACTTCATGCAGTCTAATAACTTGCCCAGGTAAAAGTGACACATGTTGTGGAACTGATAGCTGAAACCAATTAAAACAATAGGCAGGCTAGAAAGACAGTTAAATAACATATTGACTTAGTAGACATTATCCTGTTACATTCCTAAGAAACTATAGTTACCTGACAGAGAAAAATAGGTAGAATCATTGAGAGAAGATCTTAATCTAGGGTGAATGTCTTAGAACTGTCCCTAAGCCAACTAGAACCTGTGCAGGGTGACACCTGTCTTCTAATAAATCAACCTTATGACCTGGTCCCAAAGCAAGCTACATCTACCTTGTACTAAAAGCTAATTTAAGTAACAACCTCTCAATTTTCATCCTGAGCTCACTAGTACATCAATGCAGGAAATTTAAAGAGCACTTGCAAGGTTCCTCATTCGCTCACAAATTAGAGTATGTTCCATCTTATTATGCAACATGGGATTGAGCTGGAGCTACCTAGTAGATGATAGAAGATGAGCAATCAGAGGTCTGTATTTTGGTGTGTTTCTCTGTGTGTTTCAAACATTCATTCATATATTAGAATTAAGGTACTTTTATTATTTTATTGGTTTTGTTATTAAGTTTTCTAGAGATATTTTGGACTGATTCACCTACATATGTCCTCCTGATGTGTATCTGTATCTCCAATTTAGTACCTCATTAAAAATATTCTGAATGGCAGAATATTTTTCTATATGTGACACTTCCTAGTCTATATGTAGAGGCAGCCATAACTGATTATAATCTTTATCACTAGAGAGGAATGCATGCTTTTTCCAGTTGTATACAAGATAGTCCATATGAATGTTGGAAAAAAACAACAGAACTGCACTTTCTTTTTTTTTTTTTTAAACGTTTATTTTTTAGTTGTAGGTAGGCAGAATATCTTTATTTTTTATTTTTATGTGGTGCTGAGGATCGAACCCAGTGCCTCATGCATGCTAGGCGGGCACGCTACCACTGCGCCACAACCCCAGCCCCCAGAACTGCACTTTCTATACTGTTTTGTTGTTTAATGTTATTGTCTGTCAGTTATTTTACATCTGTAAATATGAAATTTAAATAAAAATGTACCAGTAGAGGTACACAATCAAAAACATTTAGAAAACATTCCCCTAGGTAACTAAGCTAAGTAATACCCAGCAAAGCTATTTCTTTATATACCAAACTAGAAAAAACCAAATTAGAGTAAAAAAAAAACTAATGAAACAATTACTCCTTAAATTTTAAATGTCATTTATTTTAATTTTTTCCTTTCAGCTACTTCTTACTATTATTCTCAAGTATCATACACACAACAATGTTATAAGATAGGTATTATTATCCTCACCTTACAAGTGAAAAAACAAAGACAAACAACAAAAATTCCTCAAAAGATTAAATAACTAGTCCAGGGTCACATAGCCTGGAAGCTGTGGAAACTGAACTGCAACTTGTGTTTATTTATTTGACTCAACAGCCATGTCTAAACTCTTCAACTGCAGTCCATGTTTCTCACACTTATCTACTACAATCCTAACAGCATAAGTACGACTGTCCACATGCAAGGTGATCTGGGACCACAGCACATTTATAGAGCACAAAGGTTGAGAGAACTTGTCTTCTCTAAAATTCACATGAATTTTACTTTACATTCTATAATATACCTCTGCACATTCTAGTAGAAAAATAATGTTGTTTTATCCTTACCTCAGTGAGTAAGTATAATTAGTGTATTGGAAGATGCAGGGAGTTGTTTCTAGTGTTTTTAGTGTTCTCCCCGAGGCCTCCTCTCATATCCTCAGGATACTTGCACCCCAGCATAAGAACCACAGTGGCACATGATGACACCTTTCCATTGTTAGGAAGAACTTGACACAGGCAATACCCTTTTGAAATATATCCTCCATCTTAGAAAAAGAGTTACCTTAAGGTCACTCTAATTCAGACAGACTTAAACCCCAGACAATACTCCATCATTGTGCAAAGAAAGGAAATTGTTATCTGGGACTGGAATTCTGAAAACACCTGGTTCTACATGGAACAGTGACGTCTTCAAGGAACAGAGGTGGCATTCAACATCTGGGTAAAGTGCAGTGCTTATTTCATGTAACTCCAAAGGCTTTACTTAGAAAGTAGCTTTGAATAGAGTCTATTTGTAACTGATCCTAATAAACATGGACATTTGTCATAACCTTTAAAAGTATTAGAGAACATGATGTTTTTGAGGGGGCTGGTTATCAAAGTATCTCATGTTTTGAAGTCAGTTGCTATAGTGGCTTTATTCAAATTAACAGTAGTTATCTTGTTACAACTGCTAAATCTAAGCAGTAGATCTTACTATTTGCCTCTGATAAGATGCCATCCAATTAAACAGATATGCATCCCATCCCTTTAAGATTCACTGAACAAATGTTTAAAGGTGAATTTTAATTTTGATGATTTCTCTCTTTTATGTTGTCTGTTATTCATAAAATACATTTCAGTAAATATTTTATAAATGGATAAGAAAAGAATTGGAAAGTATTTTAGAGAGTGCTATGTAAGCTACAAATGTTAGAATATACAAAGAACCTCTGTGTCCAAAATATAAGATGGAAAAAGTAGATTCTCTGACTACCTATTAGTCACTAGCATATTGATTGGTTTATTATCTTTGCAACAGTTATCACAATGTGAAATGATCCTGTTTGTTTTCTTGTTTATTTTCTTTCTCCCTTTCTACCCATCTGATAAAAATGTGACTTTCAGGTGCAAGTGCAAGAATTTAGGTCTGTTTTTTTCAATTGCTATATATTCAGCTACTTTCACTCTCCATGGTTCAGAGTAAGTGTTCAGCAAATATGTGCTGAATAAATGAATCAATCAATACTGATGACCTTCCCACCTCTGTTACTGTAAGAATGAAGCCTCTCCATTCTTCCCCACTTTCTGTGTTTTCTGTCTGAAGATGAAGACAAAAGCAAAGACAAAGGAAATACATGAGTGACTATGAGCATTAATACTTTTGTTAACTTCAAATAACCTTAGACTTTCACAAGATACTAATCCATCAAAACAGCAAGAATTACAATATGCATATTCTTCTATCAAAGCACATTGTTTAAGAAAACAGTTGTAATTTTTCTAAAACACTTAAATTCAGCTGAAAGGCAGAAATAATTCATTTTCCTTTTTTAGTACTATTAATGTGTTTCTTACAAAATATGTTAATAGTTTTCTTTTATTAGAAAAAATAACTATAAAACTTTAATCTTTTTGCTTACTAAACAAGTAAAATTGATCAAATTTATACTTAGCTCAAAAACAAATATCAGCAAACTTATTTTGGCAGTATATCAATTAATGCTTACTTTCTCTATTTCTATTTAGCATTAACCACCTTAAAGTTTGGGGCAACCAATGTAGAAACTTTTAATTCTTAGCTTTAAATACCACTACTATTAGCATTAGTACTACTAATAACAACTCAACATCTTTGGAGCTCTTATAACGGCAGCTATTGTTCTAAGCATGCCACAGGTACTATTTTTTTAATATTGTTAAACAAACATAATAGGAGGCCACTGTTAGGACTAGGCTTCTGCACTAAGCCCCAATAGATCAGATTAAAAATCAAAATGGAGTCACTCATGCAACATAATTTCCACATCACTAATGCAAAACTAAGTTGTTATCTGACTAGTGGATAGGTAAGGGAAACAATGTTTCAATTTTAATAAAGTAGTTCAGGTAGGCCCCAGTCAGAGGATTACATCTGAATAAACATATTTCTGGATGAAAAAACAAAGGCATAAAGAGCTTAAATAACTTGACTACAATCACATAATTACTACCTAAATCAGCCCAAACTAAAATGCAGGCACCTGTTATGGTTTGGATATGAAGTGTACCCTGAAAAGTTCATGTGTTAGGCAATGCAGGAATGTTGAGAGGTAAAATGATTAAATTATGAGAACTACAACCTCATCAGTGTATTAATCCCTCTGATGGATTAAATTTTTAAGGGACTACTGAATGGTAACTATAGGTAGTTGATGGTGTGGCTAGAGGAAATAGGTTACTGGGGATGTGCATTGGGGATTATATCATGTCCCTAGCTTTCTCTCTTCCCAGCTGCCATGAGCTGAACAGCTTCCCTCTCCTGTGCCCTTCCACCATGATGGACCTCACATTAAGCCTAGAGCAATGGAGTCAGTTGACCATGGACTGAAACTCTTAAACCGTGAGCCCAAAATACACTTTTCCTTCTTTAAGTTGTTTTTGTCAGGTATTGCTGGTCACGGCAACAAAAAGCTGACTAACACAGCACCAGACCCCAATTCTGTGCTCTTAAACACTTTATCATCTGAGGAACTTGCTTAAAATATAGATTCTGGGTCTCGGGTTTACATCGGGTCTGGTTTTCCTAAATGTAGGTAATTCTTACTATGCTAAAGTTTAAAAACTATTGTTTTCAAGGTCAGTCAGTAATCTCTTGGCAGTATCTCCTATTACATCTTATTCAATTCCAGGTTGTTCTTTTTATGTTTATGTTATTACTATAGTTGTTGGCTCATTATTAATTAGCTCACTTTGATGATTCAAGAACAACTTTTTAGAAACACCAGGTGGGATCCCTGACTTTATGAAAGAATAAAAGTATAAGGTTTCATTGTGTTTGTATACTAAATAAATGAACATGCTGTTCTAAAATCCAGTTCAGAAAAGTGGACTTCTTGGTAAAGGGAAAGAAAGATTAACAAAGGATGAATTTAGCCCCTCTTGTAATTCCTCTTTAAAACCCACTGGGTGTTTAGAGGTGAATGCTATTATAACCACAATTCTTTACAGACTGTATCCTCACTCACCTTCAGCTGCACTTCCTCTTTTGGCAAAACAAGAGTGAATTTTGCACAATTCTTTTCAGTTGAATTTTGGTCAGTAAGGCATGTAAGGTCTACTATGTCTAATTTGTCCACATACTACAAAGGTAAAAGAAAATCTCATTATTTCCTTGGTCATACATATTTGTTCTAGCAGGAAGAAAAATAATATTTTACTTTCAACTGATTAGTCATTTTTATGATCCCCTGGTTTTCCCAACCCCAGAGGGTATTTGGAAGTGCCTTATGTGCTGGTCTGCTGGACCTGAATCATACAGGTTTGCAAAATTGCTAAGTTTTCATAAATTTTGCAAGTGAGTTGTTGAGCATAGCCACTATTAAAAATTAAATTATATAAATATAATTAGTAAGTAATGATATTAAAACAGTTATAATTAAAACTCAATTTAACATTTTCTAATTATATTACTATGTTTTACCATTCTTTAAGCTTTTGTGGTTATTTATATCTTTGTTCTGTGTGATAAATACTGTATAATGGTGCTACTGTGCTTTTATTCTTAATTCCATGTTCGGTGAGGTCACATTGATAGGCTGAAATCAGCCATGGCAGGAGTATTTATACCATGGGAATTGGTAAACCCCTTACAAATCAGGGCTTGATTGTCCTTGGGGCAGCTTTTTTTTTTTTTGGTTTGTTTGGTGTTGGTAAAAAAAATCTTATAGTAAATACTTAGGCATAAAGTCTCTGTTGCAAATTCTTGTTTTTGTTTCTGACTTTTCTTTACAGCACTTTAAAATGTAAAACAAATAAATTCATAGCTCAGACTATATAAAATCAAGACCAGATTTGGCAGGTTTGCTCTAATGTCCACTGACTTCTGCTTACCAGGCTAGGCTTAAGAAAATAGATCAGGGCTGGGGTTATGGCGCAGTGGTAGCATGCTCACCTAGCAGGTGTGAGGCACTGGGTTCGATCCTCAGCACCACATAAAAAAAAAAATAAAGAGGGGCTGGGATTGTGGCTCAGTGGTAGCGTGCTCGCCTAGCATGCGTGAGGCACTGGGTTCGATCCTCAGCACCGCATAAAAATAAAATAAAAGATATTCTGTCCACCTACAACTAAAAAAATAAATAAATATTTAAAAAAAAAAAAGGACTCTTTTAAAAAAAAAAATAAATAAAGATATTCTGTCCACCTACAACTAAAAAATAAATATTTAAAAAAAAAGAAAAGAAATCAGAGAATGTTAATAATGCAAATGAAACTCCTAAGTTTGTTGTAGTCGAAGTTGTTTCAATGTAAATGAGAAAAAATTGACAAGATATTAACTAATTCATCAAAGAAGTTGATTCAGCAAAAATCAAGAAAAGAATTCTGTGAGAATCAATTTGCTATAAATGGAAATTACAATAAAGAGAATTATGCATTTTTCCAATCATGTGTTATACATTTTGAATCAAAATATTTATATGTTTATGTACATATATTCATAAATACATTTTTCAAAAAAGCAATTTTCAACCTTTATCACACACCACTGGCTATGAGAATCTCATTAAAAAAGTTCCTATCTTATCCAAGTGAAACAAAAATATTTCTTGAGAGAAATTGATCTATATGAACTGATCTACAAGCAATGAGATAGCTTTGTCTTCTACTATTAGAAGAAAAACAACTGTAGTAGGGTTTTTTTAATTTGTGTGCTTGTTTTTGTTAAACTAGCTTCATTGTCTTTGTTATGCCTAATATAATTTGTTTTACTGTATTCTTATAAATGTTATTTTTTTTTTTTTTGGAATCAGGTAGAGCATGAAAATAGGAACATGAAAATTTTCCAGAGCTATTTCTATATTGATGAGGTTGAGAGTAAGTTTGGGTTGGTCTATTCATGTTCAATGAACAAAGAAGACTTAAAAATAGAAGGAGAAGTACAAAGAAATGAAGTTAGACTTCAAAATTAAATAAAAAATTTTTTTTATCTGATGAACAGTCTAGATCAAGCTCGACGTTTTGCAGCAAAAAAGAGGAAGCAACAAAGGAAGAGGTGGTAGAGTTAGATAGAGTGCTGTGGGCTGATCCATTGATTAGAAGAAAGGAAGACATATATTTTGTTTTTTTTTGTAGTTTCACAAAGAGACTTAAAGGTCAGCTAACATGACTGCCACCTGATACCTGACTCTGCTCCAGGGTCTCCTTCCAGTAGTCCTTCAGCCTATTGTTGAACATCTTCAAAAACAGGGAGCTCATGTCTCCTAAGCAGCTATGCCTATTAGTAAGTTTTTGCTTGTGTTAAGATACAAGTTTTCTCCAGGTAATTTCCATCCATTGGTCTTTGTCCCTTTGCTCTAGAATAACACCAAACAAATTCAGCTGCTCTTTCACATGACTCCCTTACAGTCTTACAGATAAGTAAAGACAGTTTTAAATATTGCCCAACTATAAGCTAAATAAACACCTACAATTCTCTCTTGGTCTGTCCCAGTTTTATCTTCAGCGACTCTGACCCAAAAAACATTTCCCAAAAGGTCTGCATCCTCTTTTGAATATCAAAATTGCTAAATGAGTAATTCTGCAGCATTTCATTTTAACAGTCTTTTCATGACAGAGTTGTTCAGAAGGCTGGCACATGATTATACCAGACCTTTTTATTAGCTGTCTCATCTTGTACAATTTCCTAATCCTTAAACTTCACTATTCTTATCTATTAAGTGGGGATTAAACATGTACACACTCTGCAGAGTTGCTGTGAGAAGTAAATAATGCACATAAAATGTTCGAATGCTTATTATCTGCCATGTACTCGCTATGTTCTTATATGACCCATCTCATGTAATTCTTTTGATAGTCTTATGAGATGGACCATGTTTCACTCTACATTAGAGATTTGAAGAATGAAAGTATGAGTATCTCCCCTACAACTCTTTTTGTAGTTTGCTTCTCTAGATCCACTTATCCCTACTACTCAACACTGCACCGGGAGAGGGACCTTTAAGGATGACATTAAGGACTTCCCTGATTCTTTGACTAAGAGATCACTGAGGAACACTGGCAGGAGAACAGAGGAGCGAGGAGAGTGAGGTTGGGTATTTCTTACCCTGTGTGGTTGTTCCCTCAGTCAAAGACCCTACCTCTGTCAAGTATGATCCCTCCCATTCTTTTCTTTTTCTCCTTTTTCTTGGTAATAAAGCACTATTATTAGCCCCAGGGTTCTGTACTATCCTTTGTGATGTCCTTACTGTGCCCACTGCTTTGAATATTAAAACGTTATTATACTTTCTTTATGTTGTGCAATTTGAGATGTCATCATTTTCCTTCCAGTTCCCTCTTTGATACACAGAGACATAGAAAGATTAGGTAATTAGCCCAAGATCCCACAGCTAACAGTGGCAGGATGGGCAATATATCTGAGCACACCAGGCTCTTAGTCACCAAGCCATAATGTTTCTTGCCACATTGTAGTAAATGAACAAGAACTGTTTAACACTCTCATTTACTGTGCATCAAATAAGGTTTTAGATCACAGGTTTTGATTTACTAACATCAGTAGGAAGTTGAATGCACAGCAGAGAACTCTGTTTTTTAACAATTTATTATGGTCTCCGCAAACACCTTTGTGTAAATTTTGTTTATCTAGAACTGTAGTGAAAAATGACCATTTAAAGTTTATTTATTTTTTTTGTTTTCAATGGTCTTTGGCTAGTTCACTGCTAATAGTGCTGAAATGCCTAAATGTGGGATACATCGCACAGCTGTCTTTTTGTTTCTTTCATTAAATCAAGGTATGACAGCTCTGATAATGATGTTCTAAGAAGTATAGGCTACTATATTCATGGTGTAGAATGTTTATATATAAATAAGTTTATATCTGAACAAGTTACTGGCCCATAAAATTTCTGGCAGGTACAGTTTTCCAAGGTAGGAAAATATTTGCACTAAAATTTCTTATTCATGAAATAAATGAAACACACAATCAAAATTTGAAATTAAAACAAAAAAATGCCTTGTGTCACCCTCAAGCTTTGGGGGGTATTTTTTGTCTTTCTAGAAAAATTAATTTGTGACATTGTATGTTGTTATACTCTGGGCATCATCTTGTTTCAGATTGTAACTGCATGCTACAGCATGATAAGAAGTGAGGAAATGCAGGCTATCACTTGATATTAAGCAATTTATATCCCGACACCCAACATTTCCACCTTTTAACTAAACTCTAATTATAAGGATCAGAAAGAAGAGAATGCTGAGTTTAAAACCTGAGTTAATACCTCCTGAGTTGCCCAGGAATTTTTACCTTTGAACTTAGAATTGACAGCCCTCAGATTTAAACTTTCTCAGCTCACTTGCTTATACTACAGCATCTTTATTTTTGGATGACAGAAAATCCAAAACAAATAATACACGGTGCAACAGGGCATATTTGGAAAGACTGAATCAACTGCATTTGTTTAACTACTTACTATTGTATTTTTCTTGTCGGTATAAAAGAAAAGAGTAGTTCCTCTCAACTCTGTCCAATAACGTTTATAATCCTATGGGAAAGAAATCATAGGCATTATTTCTTTAATGTTTATTTTCTTTTTGACATTTTCTTTTTTAGCTTTCTCAATTGTTGGTAAAGGTTCTTCTTTCTCCTAAATAATTCTCCTAATTTTTAATGGCATAATTTTTTATTTAACTCTTGATTAAATTCTTCTGAAATTTAGTTTAGCATAATATTTAAGGTAAGAATACAATTTGATTTGTGTTTAGATAATTTTCCAAACTCTTCTCAATGATTAGACTGTTTATGCAGTTTCAGTGAAAGCTTGCACATGTGAAAGAAGCTATTTAAGGACCCAGAAAAGGACAAGTGTATGATATATAACTTTTAGAACAGATGAAATGATTAAATGAATTAATACATGCAAAACACTTAGCAGAGTACACATTCATAGCTTAGGTTCAATAAATATTATATATTATTGGCATAGATCAAAGAAATGTGAGAAATTGATAATGACAAAAATAAAATACCATCAAAGTTAAACTTTGAAGATTAAATTTCATTCATGTGATATTTAATTATTAACACATTTACATTACTATGAATTCTATAGAAATATGATATTTTAAATTTTAAAAAATGTAAATAACATCATCAGACCCCTATTTACTCAAGTGAAAGTCTACTTGAATAACTACAAATATTGGCTATATTACAAAATAACAAGTGAGTTTAAAGAATAAAGAATAAAATCTTTCCATGTCTAAAGACTTACCTTCATATCTAGTTCTTTCCAAAAGTATCTTTTTAAGAATCTGTATAAGTTTAATAGATATATTGATCAATCCTTCTTTTAGGACTTAGTAAGTTAAATTTTTGCAATTTGTTGAGCCATCATGCTGTACATGTTAAAGATAATGGTAAGCAAGCCACAAAAATAATTTTCTTCTTTTTTTTTTACTAAATGTGAAGATACCTTATACTCTAGTATGTTTTGCCCTTTCCATATTGACATTATCATTTATCCTTATTTTGACCTAGTACAAAATTTGTCATCTCTTCAAAATTTATGCATTTTCTCAAATAATAGAAACTCTACAACCTCATTTTGCTTTTATTTTCCTAGCTCTAAAGATTAAATTCTTGGGAGCATGGAAAATAATAATAAAATAATAATTCTCCATTTCAACCATCATATTTTCCTGTGTTCTTCATAGAACTATTTTTACCTTTAATAAGCTGCTTTATTATTTGGGTTTTTTTTTCTTTAAAACAAGCCATCTTACAAAACGAACCAATACCCAAGTACACTTACTGAACTAAAACAGCAAATGTTTTCTATTTCTCACGATTTTGTGGCTGGCTGATTGTTTTTCTGCTCTGGGTGTATGTGGCTGTGGCTGAATGGTCTAGAGTGGCCTCATTCACCTGTCTAGGTCTGGGTTGTGAATGTAGAACTAGTGGGGAAGTCTGAGACAGCTTAATTCTTACTTTATATAATCTCTTGTCCTCCAGTCAGTTAGCCTAGATTTGTTCACATGCTGGAAAAAGGATTCCCAGGAGTAAGAGAGCAAAAGCCCAATGCAGAAGCATATTCTAAGCTTCTGCTTTTGTTACATTTACCTAAGCATGTCATATGACCTAGACCAGAGGCAAAAGGTAGAAAAATACTTAAACGCTTTAAGGGAGGAAAGGAAAGTCAGATTTTAATGGGATGTGGATATAGTGAGGCTTAAACAAATTAGTGGTATTACTGCAACAATCCACCTCAGGGTCAGAAATGAATCTTGGGACAAGGTATCTTTGTCCAAGTTCAGTGGTCATTTCACTCCACTTTACATTCCTAATTAAGAGCTGGCTATAACATGTAATACACCTGCAGATGCTACCTAAACAAGAACAAATCATCATAGAAAAGAACAATTCAAAAGTACATATGATTGGGGCAGGGGTTATGGAGCAGTGGTAGCATGCTTGCCTGGCACGCGAGACACTGGGTTCGATCCTCAACACCACATAAAAATAAAATAAAGATATTCTGTCTGCCTACAACTAAAAAATAAATGTTTAAAAAAATGTACATATGATTGAGGGATCAGTCCATATATAGTCCTCAATGGTGCAATTACAAAACTGGGCAAAAAATTTCTTCATCTCGTCTGAAACCCAGATGTGTATAGTTCATAGAGTCAAGCAGCTTAATAAGACAAGAGGACAATCTTCCCCAACCCGTCCCCCACTTCTGATACAGGAAACTGAAGCCAGGGGCACTCTACTACTAAGCTACATCCCCAGTCCTTTTCTATTTTTTATTTTAAGATGTGTCTCACTAAATTGCCCAAGCTGACTTCAAATTTGTAATCTTCTTGCCTCAGCCTTGCAAGTTGCTGGGGTTACAGGCATATCCCACCACACCTGGCTAAGAGAACAAATCTTAATTTCAACCCTATTAGAAGTTTTTTCTTTTCATATAGTATCCAAAGTGCATTGCCCCTTGCCTAGCATTTCTGCTGCCTACACTCTCCAATCCATACTGCATTATTGAATACTGCCAGAATGAATTATCTCCTCTGAAGAGAGTAGGATCGGTGAGTTGGGGAGGCAGCATGCTCAGCTCAGCCTCTTCCTGTCCTCTCAGCTGAGTCTACCAGGAGACAGTGAGTCTCAGCATATAGAGACTTTCACATGACAGTCTTGATTTAGTTTCTGATAAGAACTCATGGATATCAGTATAACCTGAGTCATCTATAAATATCAATCAATAATTAATAACTAGGTACACATATTTAGCTATAGAGATACTTAGATATTTTTAAATATTAATTTTAAAGGCAATTTCTTTCAATGAAGTAAGTTTAGCTTAAAGATTCTTTTTTTTTAATATTTATTTGTTTTAGTTGTAGGTGGACAGAATATCTTTATTTTATTTTTATGTGGTGCTGAGGATCGAACCCAGTGCCTCACGCGTGCTAGGCAAGCACGTTACCACTGGGCCATAACCCCAGCCCCAAGATTCTTATTTTTTAACAATCATTTGTTATATCACTGAAGTAAGGAAAGAGGTTGAACAAGCCTTTTGAATGTATCACTAGTTTCATAACCACTGGGTGATCTGATATTTAGAATTTAAGGTCACTGTTTCATTTTTTTGGTGGTGGTAGGGCGAGTGTACTAGGAATCAAACTCAGGGCACTCGACCACTGAGCTACATCCCCAGCTCTATTTTGTATTTTTGTTTGGAGACAGGATCTCACTGAGTTGCTTAACATCTCGCTTTTGCTGAGGCTGGCTTTGAACTCGCAGTCCTCCTGCCTCAGTCTCCTGAGCCACTGGGATTACAAACGTGCCTTATCACACTTGGCCACTGTCTCATTTTTATTCAGTTAAACAAAAGATTTTGAAACACAGCTGTGCTTACTGTTGAGCCCAATATGATAGAGTATCTTGCAATTTGATTTCTCTAACTTTGGGAGATTACAATGAAATGGAATTAGAACTTGGGTTTGTAAGGCAGCATTATGTCCAGTGCACTGTGATCAAATCCAAGTTAGGCTTCCTAATGGGTAAAGAATCTTGAACATAACATCTGTGGGCCACACCTACTCACCTGTGAAGTAGGTAAGATCATTTTTACCCAGAAGAGTTACTGCAAGGATCAGCAGAGTAAGACATTATGAGCCTAGCATGATATCTACCATATATCACACCTTAAGAGAATATACCATTATGTACTCCACTTGATCATCACAGAAATCAATTAGTTATGTAATAGAGTTAATTATCTGTTTTATAAAGGAGGAACCAAATCAAAAGATTTAAAGGAATTGCCCAAATTCCGGAGTGGGGCTGATCCTTTTATCTCTTGATTGCAGCATTCTTTTTTCTCATTAATGTAACTGGTAAAAATGGGCTACAATGCAACCCATTGTAACTGGAAAAACTGGAAAACTTGAATTTCTAGCTAAGTTTCTATATTTCACCCTCCAAAATTCTTCCATTCTTTTGTTCTGTGAGCAAGTAAAGTGCAGTTGCCCAAGGAAGGATGTTGTATAGTGGTTCTCCAGAGTAGGGTACAAAGGTGAGCAAGATAGTCCACTCAGAAAGAAACTTTTGGAATATCTAATTACATTTCATTTATTTAATCTTAATTCCTTTTAACATATATTTTATAATTTATGTATAGTATTAGTGCAGGATCACATACACATAATTTCTAAATAAATTGATATTCTATTATTAGGAATCTGTATTCAAAATGTTCTGGTGAAAGAAGTGTGTTATTTAACAATTTGCATGTTTGAGAGCACAAATGAGATAACTCTAAAAGTTTTCTGAATGAAACAGAGGCAAATAGAGGATTAGACAGAGAAACATTATATTGATACAATTATAATGAGTATATTCCATTCTTATGTTCAGGTTAATAGGACATATTACATGCATTTTATAAACTTTAGCATATCACACATTGAAAGAACTATGAGTTGTTGCCCAAACTCTCTTATTTTCAAACAATTCCAGAAAAGTTATAATCCTATTTGTAATAATAAGTTATTACCTATTTGGTAACCCATTGTGGCATTTAATACATTTTATTACCAAATACAACTTCCTGGTCAATTCAGAATCCTAATGCTGCAAATGAAGTAAATCTTACCACATTATCTTTTCCATGAAGATCACATGTTTTTCATGGATTCTTGACCTGAGATCCAGTCTCTTTCAGCATTGCATGTAAAATGGTATAGGCTGGTGCATTTTGCATGCAAAGCTCTTTAAATTCTTCTTCTTCTTCTTCTTCTTCTTCTTCTTCTTCTTCTTCTTATTATTATTATTATTATTATTATTATTCCTCCTCCTCCTTGTCTTCCTCCTCCTCCTCCTCCTCTTCTTTTTTTTTGGTATTGGGGATTGTACCAAGGTAGCTTTACCACTGAGCTATATCCCCAGTCCTTTTTATTTTTTATTTTGAGACAGGGTCTCACTAAGATGCTGAGGATCTTGCCAAGATGCTGAACCTGTCCTCAAACTTGTGATCCACTTGCCTCAGCCTCTGAGTGGATAGGATTACAGGTATGCACCACTCCTCCCAGTAAAAGCTCCTTAAATTCTTAAAAATGCCCCAACACAAAAACTTCAAAGATTTATCTCTCAACATGTAATCCCTCTGTAAATAATGTTACTCTTTGGTTATATTTTCTCTATCTTAAATGTTCTGAATTCCAGCTGGGCGCGGTGGGGAACACCTGTAATCCCTGCACTTCGGAAGGCTGAGACAGGAGAATTGCAAGTTCAAAGCCAACCTCAGCAATGGCGAGGCACTAAGCAACTCAGTGAGACCCTGTATCTACATAAAACACAAAATAGGGCTGGGGATATGGTCGAGTGCCCCCGAGTTCAATCTCCAGTACCAAACAATTTTTAAAAAAAATGTTCTGAATTCCTTCAGCAGACTCCTATTAGCATTCTGCAGAGCCTTTCAATATCCTTTATTCCACTGACACCAAAGATGACCTAGCTAAAATACCCTTGGTCCACCTGACTTATAAATGTTCCCTGGCATTTTGCAGCCATTTGCATGAAAATCCCACTTATTTTCCTTTTTTTCTTACAGCTTCTAATTTCAAACACTCTATCACTGGGGCTCTCCTTTGAGCTATATTATTTGTGGACCCCAAACTGATTGTAGGATGTTAATAGCTATATGATATATAATGTAATAGGAAAACAATGAATCTAACCTTTAGTGAGCTAGGTGTTTTATGCATTTATCCCTTTTATGCTTGAAACCACCCTATAAGTAGGCATTACTATCATTTGCTTGCTCTCCTCTTTGACAGACAAGAAAAATGTACTTTGCTATGTATTCAAATGAAAAACAGGTTGATTTCATCAGAAATACATGCACAGATGTGGTATATGTGTGTGTGTGTGTGTGTGTGTATTTTGTTGTGCCAGGGATTGAACCCAGGACCTTGCACATGTTAAGTATGCTAAGGCTGAGCTACATCCCCAAACTTCATTAAAATATTTATGCATATAGTTTATTAATTCTGTTTAGGTCTTTTCTTTCCTTTCCTTTTTTTGGTGGTATTGAGGATTGAACCCAGGGGTGCTCTACCACAGAGATACATTCCTGACTCTTTCATTTTATTTTCAATTTTGAGACAAGATCTCACTAAATTGCCACATTTGGCCTCGAACTTGTGATCTTCTAGGCTCAGTCTTCTGAGCTGGGATTACAGTTTGATCCTCAGCACCACATAAATAAATAAATAAAGGTAGTGTGTCCATATACAACTAAAAAAATATTTTAAAAAACTACTAAGCTAAGCCTCTTGAAGTTAAGGTGTTCATTCATATTTTCCAGAACTGTGTGCAATGCTTCATGCATTAAAGGTGAATGAATGTTGGCTGAAAGAATAAATTGATTCAGCATCTACTAATCCTAGACATGATAGATAAGACATTGTAAGTGATCACATATTATATTTGAAGCAAGTAGTATGTATTCTCTTAATTTTATAGTTGAGGAAACTGAGTCTGAAGGCAGTTGAGTAATTTGTACAAGATCATAAACTATAAGTGGTAAAAACCATTAGGTAAAGATGTATTTTATTGACACTCTAAAATTCTTGTTCTTTCTGCTAACCATACCAATGGTATGCTTCCTTTGAACATTAAAAGGAACTTGCTACCAAAAATGGTCTTGAAAATACTTTGGAAGACATTTCATTTAGTAACCAAATTTAAATTACAAATTAGACATTTCTTTTTTGCAATTTCCTTTCTTGACACAGTATAGCAATATAGCTAAACCATGGTGACAAGACTGAATTCACTTTGAAAGCATATAGAATCAATAAAAAACATTTACATATAACTGAAAAATACTAATACACATTTAACAACCATAACAATACAAATTACCATTTTCTAACTCTCAAATACTAAATGATCTGATTATATATGTGGGAAATATCAATGTCTTATTAGAGATATTTTCATTTTTATACATAATTTTTCCATAAGAATTAATGAGGGCTCACAAATATATCTTCATATCATCACTAAACATTTATTAGTGACATCTCTGAAAACATTTGAAGTTTTTCCAGTTTCAGTTAATATAAAAATTTCATAGTATTTGATGTGTTATTTCATTCTTTCTTTAGTAACAGGCAATTTTATGTTTCTTTTATTATTTTAAGTTATCCACAATTATTATTTTGAAGGAAATTATTTTACCTAACTATAGGTTTTAATTTTTTATATTTTAAAAATAGGGAGTGCTTTTTAAATTTTTAGAGCAAAAATATTTTTGTAGCTTACCACTCATACTAGTACCCTTAATATTATCTTTCAAAGTCACTATGTTGAATAGTGGTTTTAGAATATTTAACTAAACATAATGTTAAACAGTATCAATTTTATCATTTCAAAAAAGTTTACCACTTAATTTGATCATTATAAACTTCAATATAACAGAGAATAGGAGAATAAAGTTTAATTTTAATCAAAATATCATTTTTAATGATATACATCATCATTGAAGTGTAATAGTAAATTGTGAAGAAAATATATCTTTTTAAAATTTTTTTGTAGATGAACACAATACCTTTATCTTACTTATTTTTATGTGGTGCTTTTGGATCAAACTCAGTGCCTATTGTGTGCTAGGCAAGCACTCTCCCACCGAGCCACAGCCCCAGTTCATGAAGAAACTACCTTCAAAGCTGATATCTTCTGTGATGTTTAAATGAACATTTTTGCTGTAAATTTGCCTTATTGACTTTTGCATTAGTGGCCTACTACTGGAAACAGTATTGTGTACATTATACACACATATGCATATGTAAGCCATACATTGCATTTAAATTATGCAAAAATTAGAATCAATTTTCTGAGTTCAAGGACAAGAAGAGGGAATAATCAAATAAAACAAGGACGCTTTAACATATCACATCACCATGAGATGACTTTTATATTAAAGCCAAAGTTTTATGTTTACCATTATCATCTGTGAACTTACCTGGTATGCTGCCCGCTTCACTGACAAAAAGCCTTCAAAGTACATGGGTAAAGCAGTAATCTTTAATCTTTCCTGGAAGATCTTGCGAGGGGCTGGTTTCGGGGGCTTCTTAGCCATCATACCCTCTCTGGTGTGTGGTTTGGTTTCAATTGTATCCAGTCTCAAACAAAATGAAATCTCCCTTGCCTGAGAGGAAAAGGCAACTGTTCAGAGAGGAAGTTCTGACTTGCTTTTTTAACCACAAATATTACCACCAGCAGGAGACACACAACTCTCTCTCTCTCTCTCTCTCTCTGTCTCTCTCTCTCTCTCTCTCTCTTTCTCACACACACACACACACACACACACATTTTTTTCCCTTTACATTTTGTGAAGTAAGAAAGAATAGTCATAGACCAGCTTTTTGAGGGCAGTCTCTGAGTAAACAACCTGTACTTAGATTTATAACAGCAAAATAAACAGAAGATTAATATCACCTGAGGATGAAAGAAATAGGCATAGAGATCATGGGCTTTAGGGAAGACATTAAGGACACAGTTGTATTTTCCATCTTTTTTTGTGGTGGTTATTTGTTGTTGTCCATCTTTATTTTCAGAAATCATGGCATGAATAAACACTGCTTCACTGAAAATTACTTCATAGGATAATTATATTAGTGGTGATTGTGTTGATTAAATATTTCAGGGCCAAAATTTGTTTAAATTTAAAAATAACACACCATGATTTTCCTTACACCATGCCCATTCTTAAGGTTCACTAAAACCCTTATATTATGGAAACAGAAATATTCACATTTGTGTCCATAGGTATTTTGAGTGTATGGATTACCAGTACTTTGGGGGGAAAGCCAGTAAAGACAACTGCAAATTCTCAAACTTACAGTTTGTTATTTTATGCTTTTTGAGCTGTGATCACTAATACTATGATATTTAATAAGATTCATAGAATAAGAACTCAATTGTTTCATGTGAAAAATGGTCCTGGAGATGTGTCATTTGGCCCAATACAGCTCAGGGATTAATGGGAGAAGGGAATGTTAGAAGGAATTTTGATTTGTCTTACAAGGGTCCTGAGAATTTCCACCTTTGCCTATTTTATCCTCAACATTTCAGAACTACTATAAATTTATGAATGCATGGGCCCAGTTTGACTAGCCTATTCTCTGAGATCAGAACAAGCCAGGAATCCTCAGTGAGATCCTCTTTTTCTAATGGAGAGACCACATGATTTTTTCCTCTACTGCTATGGGTCCCACTGAATTGGCAGCTTTAGATATGGGGAGTCAAATTGTTTGTAAATTGAGTTGGTACCATACATATTGATTATCAGTAAATCAGAGAAGAGTTTCAGCTGCATTATCAAAATAGAGGAAATTTGAAAAAGAAACTGGAAATTGAAGTCACAATTATTGCCCTGTTTTAATAATATGTCTAGACCTGCTTTCCTGTTAACTGAAACTTCAAATAATAAAATATAAGTCCAACTGGATTTCATAAGGACAAAATTGTAATGATTTTTTAGTTTTAGTATATGAAGAAAATGAGTTGAATGACATAGAAAAACCTGATTTGATAAATGATCAAATTCACCTTTTGGAAAACTGGTAGCTGATGTAATACAAGGAGGAGATGAAAAGAGGGATGAGAAGTGAGAAATGAAAAGATAAAAGCAGAAGGAGATAGGATGCTGGAGATTATCAGTGATTGGAATATGAGAAAAGTAGTCACTGGCTTTATGGTCATGGCATTTTATGTGAAAGAAGAAAGAATGCCTCCAGAAAACTGTAAAGACAGAATAACTTTTGTGAAATAAGAATCTGGTTAATTATGTCTTTCTTACTTTATAAGAAATAAACCATTAAAAAAAGACAATATAAGTTACTTGGTCTGCTGATTTATAAATAAAATTAATCCTGAATATATCAAGACTGAAATTGTCTCCCCTGCCAAAATAAAGTGCAAAATGCAAAAATTTGTAAACATTATTAGCCAGTTAGACCTGTCTGCAATTTCCAACATCATTGTATACCTGTCCATTACAATGGCAATCTCTTATAGATATCTCAAAACTAGTCTCCTAGTTTTCACTATTTTTCTTTTCTGATTCATTTAAAATGGAACCCAATCAAGACACTCTCTTTAATGGATACTGTTGATTTTGAAGTTTATGCTTTCATTTCTTCATTGAATACTAAATACTTAGGGAGTATTAACAATGTGTCCCACTATGGCACACAAAGTCTTTAGTAATCCCATCTTAGTGAATTTTGCTTAAACCATTTCTAATTCTATATACATATATATCTATATGTGTAATATGTATATTCAATATATAAATATCATATTTTCCTTCCCCTCCATTTAAGATCTTTTAGTGCTTCTTTAGGAAATAAGGTAGATTGGTACTTGACATCCATTCCAACTCCTTCTAGCACACAGTTCTTTATTACAGAAACTGAAAAGCTAGACACTACATTTCTATCTTTGCCACTGGGGTTAGAAAGCATTACATGATTGGCAAAGCAGATAGGAGGAAGAATTCATTCTACTGCTGTTTTCAGTTATTCTAACCAAAAGAAAGGTAAGTGTGGTCTGTGTGTATCCAATTTTTCTATGGCAGTGTTGTCAGAAGTCCCAGTGTCTGATCACCAGTTTCATGGGTGTTGATAATCGAGCCATGCAACATTGATTTTGCTGGTGTATTTTGTATTAGGTAGGGTGTGGTCTGGAGCCAGAAGAAGGAGGCTTCCTACTCATTGTAAAATTCTTATTTGTGGTGCTTTCCACAATGTGGGAGTTTTATAACTGTGGTGGCTTCCTGATTACAGTACAAGGATGGTCTTGGATATGTTAGTGTTAGTATCAGCTTCACAATTTTTCAATTTGCTTCCTGACTATAGAAACAGTACCTTAATTCCTCAGTGTTTCTTTGGGAATTATTCCTGGAAACCCAAAATGCACTGTTTCTTCATCTTTTCCAATAATTCTGTAACTGTCAAATGCCTGGTAGTGGATCACTTTTTGCCTAAACTAGTGATTACAAATTCCAATGTATGTAATTGATTGTCTATAGAATAAATGAGAAGTTATCCTAATATTGAAGATGAACCATAACCTGTTTTCATTTTGGACACTTTTCAATATCAGAAAAATTTCTCTGTGTCAAAAACATATCATTTCTGTTCCATGTCTTTGATGGCAGTTTATCTTCCTATTTCCTTTACTTAAAAAAAAAGTCTTACTTTTAGGTATAGTGTGCAAGCTCCAGTTTTGACATTTTATAATTAATGAGTTTCTATAGTCAATTAAATTTACACATATATACTTAATTTAAAATGCTTGGGAAGTAGCATGACATTTCACCAAAATATGCTTACTCTGTATAATTAAGTTATAGCTAAAAAATAAATCTGGGCACTATTTGAATGACTCCTTTTACAAAGAACTCAACACTTACTAATTCTCAACATTTCTAATGCTTCACGTTACAATGCACTAAATATTACTTCTACCATTTTAAAATGTTTCCTATAAACTTATAAGTGACAATAAGAGTTCTCAATGTTTTGACAAAAATTTTAAAGGTCATGAAACAATCAGAATTCTTCATACTGATTATTAAGATGGCTTTGCCTGGTTTTAGCACTTTTATATTCCTACATATTTACAGTCCCACATAACCTTCAAAGCATTGACTACCTGAAATTTAAAAAGGTGTCCTGTATTATTTGCCAATTTTTGCTCAAAGTAATTTTAAATCTTTTCAAGGAAAAATTATGCTGAATTGTATTATTAAGCTTTCAAAATCTAAAAATATTTTGATGACAAAAGTTCCTTTTTGTAAGGTGTATGTGTACTACAAGTAAACTAAGATACGGAATAGAGACTGACAGAATAGTGTTATTTGTTGTGTTCTTAGATTGAGAGAAACAGTGTGTACATAATAGAAGATAATTGTAATTTAGAATCAAATGGTTGACACAAATTTAGAAAATGAAGAGGTGATTTAATTTACATAGCACTTTGCAAGTAAAGGACTTATTACAGACCTTAACAATTCATTATATAGAAAAACTGTGTTTTTGTGAAACTTGCTGCCACCTACCTGCACATTGCAAACATACACTATTAACATGGCGATTATGGTCCAGGACAGCATTTCTTTCTGAAGGTAGTTTTGTCAGAAAAGGCCACTTAACATAAATCTACTTCACAATGCAACCAATATTTGGTAGTAAAGAGTAGGAAAAAAATTATTTATGTCAGAAAATAAAAACGAGTCAAGTATGGTGGTGCACACTTGTGATTGCAGTTACTAAGGAGGCTGAAACAGAAGGTTCAAGTTTGAATCCAGCTTCAGCAACTTAGTGAGATTTTATCTCAAAATAAAAAATAAAAAAAGAGTTCAATGGTAAAGTGTCCCTGAGTTCAATCCCCAGGACCAAAAAAAAAAAAAAAAAAAAAGCTTATTTTATTTTAGCACATATTAATTTATAATTGCAACTATGCTATAAATTTTAGAATAAATTCATTTCAGTGTAAATTTTTTGACAAATAATGTTATGATAGTAATTTTCTAATTTTTACACTTTTGACATTGATACTTTAAAAAATAGTCATTAATGTCTGGCTTATTTTATTTAATATAATGCTTCTGAGATTCATTCATACTCTTATGTTTATCACTAGTTTGTTTTTATGGCTGAGAAGTATTCTACTATATCAGAGTAATACATTTTATCCACTCACAAAGACAGATGATTGTGCTTGTGCTTAACTGTGGAGTAGAACTGACTAATTAGCTAGACTAATTAATTTTAATTAATTTTAAGCAGTCAGTTCACTTCTGAATATGTTTGTGCTCTGACTTCCATTTCTTTATGGAGTCTTGTTATTAAAGAAACTTTGATATTAAATACCCATAATCATTCAATGGAAAACAAAGGTCTAGAATAAAATGCTCTTTGAAAACGTTTTACCATTTATAAATTTTAAATTATCTAAAATTATAGGTAACTACAAGCTTTTACTTCCCTTTCAAGCTAAATTTTTTGGATCCTTTATTTTCCCTATATACACATTTACATATACACTACTTTAATAGACCGTTATATAAACACATATAGCATATACACTCGTGCATGTGCACCCACATACCTTTTGCCAAATAGTAGTGAGAAAACTTAGATTTAATCAGTTGTTATAGTAGCTCATAAATAGTGATCTTTTTTGTTGTTGTTTTGTTTTTGAGTACTGACGATTGAACTCAGGGACCCTTGACCACTGAGCCACATCCCCAGCCCTATTTTGTGTTTTATGTAGAGACAGGGTCTCACTGAGTTGCTTAGTGCCTTGCTGTAGCTGAGGCTGGCTTTGAACTCGCGATTCTCCCGTCTCAGCCTCCCAAAGTGCTGGGATTACAGGCGTGCACCACCGAGCCTGGCATAAGTACTAATCTTGATGTATTTTTGGAGAGTTTATAATAGCAAATCTATTTTTAAAGAAATAAATATTACTCCACCATCAATCAACAACCCTATTTTAGGATATTAAAGCTGTGGCTATTAAATACTATATTTGAATGGATACGAATGGAACTTGGAACTGAAAAGTTTGTGTGGAAACTGTGGTTTCCATAACTATTTTCAAAAGGTCATATTTCCATTTCTCTCTAGACTAGCCCATCTCTACCATGCTCTGTGCTCATTTTACACCAGAACATGTCTTTGCATTTCAGTTTTCTCAAAATAATTGTGAGAGTTCCTGTTTCCAGTGGAAGCAGAAGGATATAATTTTACATGTGTATTTTACATCTGTGAGTGTGCTTGCTAAAATTCTCACTGGAAGCCAAGAGTGTTATGATTAAGAGCTCAGTTCTGGAGTCAGTTCTTGGGTTAATGCCCAGTTCTGCTATTTATTGGTATGATTTGGGGCAAGTTACTTAAGTCTCTGTGTTCCAGTGCCCTTTATCTATAAAATAGGGATAATAATTGTCCTCTCATAGGGATGTTCCAAATGCTTCAAATGCATGTGATGCATTTATAGAGCTTGGCATATGGTGTTTACTCAATAAACATTTTTATTATTATGTATTACCAATGTGAGAATACCAAATTGTACATAATGTGGACTGATTGGCAAAACTTTTAAACAGAGTAAAATGAGAAACGTTCATAACCATACCAATATCTTTCTTATTGAAAGCTTACTGTCTTCTAAGCATTGTGCATAGATCTTAACAGGAACTATTTGACTCTAGCACCTCAGCAACTTTATTATTATTTCCTTTTTATATGCAAGGAAATTGAGCAACATCGAATTAATGAGATTGCCCTTGAAGGCATAAGTAATAGTGCAACACAAGTCTGTCTGATTTCAGAGTTTATAACTTTTTTCCTCTCAACCAATAAATAAAACAATGAGTAAAATAAAAACTTAGCTTTTGTTACAGCACTACAAGTTTTAAAAAATTATTAGCTCAACTCATGATTAGTGAGTTTATTCAATAATTAATCTATTTCCTGATTAAAATTTTCTTGTAATTTTTTCTTAATCATAAAAACCAGACAGAATTTCATAGTCTGACACGAGTAAGGTGGGATGAAGTCTTCAGAACACCTAATTTATATTTCCATTATATCACTAAAAAAACGTCTAGGATGGAGAAAAAATGTTACTCTAGATGACATAGCTTCAGGTGTCTTGGTATAGTTCTTTTTTTTCTTCAAAATACACTTAATATCAAATAGTTTATCTGGAACCAGAATTAAAAGAATATTTGACAGTTGTGAAATGTGTGTTTATTTTGATACTTCTAATTAGTTGTACAACTAATTCATGACAAATTACCAGCTTGATTTTAAATTATTTCTTTAAGAATGTTTTTTATTTTTATTTTTGATGGCATCAACTTTGGGATCCTTAAATTTGACATTAGGGAACATATTCATGTTTGCTTTATCACACATTTTTTAAGCTTAGAAAGCTCTCTCCAGCACTTGCTGATACTCTGGGTAGTATCAACATGCCCTCCAGATGCCTGTCGCGTTGCTTTGTATTCTCTAATATTGTCCAGAAGAGTTTCTGTATAAGATCAAGTTCCTTATTAAATGCCTCTGTAGTAACACGCATGTTCCTCCGCAAATGTCTTGAGAGCGCCGACCCAGTGAGAGAGGAACCTGATGCAATTCTATGTCACTGTTTGGAATCTGGTACCCGCGGATTCAGGGGAGTTCTCAGAGCCAGACTTCCACTGCCAGGGCTCTAGGTGAGACCCAGAAGCCAAACAGCGTTAGAGCAGTTCTCCCCTGACATCATACTGAAGTGATACATATTTTACATGGGTCATATATTGTTGGCAATGCTTCATAAAAATAATATTTACATACTTGGATAAAGAATACAAGCCCTCCCTGGCATCACATTATTATTATTTTTTAAAAATATTTTTTAGTTATACATGGACACAGTGTCTTTATTTTTGTTTTACTTATTTTATGTGGTGGTGAGGATCGAACCTAGTGCTTCACATGTGGGAGGTAAGCGCTCTACCACTGAGCCACAACTTCAGCCTCTTATCGCTATTATTATTGGTGTGATGACGTAAAGATAGGTTGGGTGTGGATGACGAATCAGCACAGGGTAATCTTTCTTTTCATAACATCTTCTGCAATTTTAACTTCTTATCCAAGTATTACTTGTTATTCAATAATGGAATTGCTGGGAAGTTTTACAACGGGTTCAAGGAGCAAACATGGTCTCAAGACCGTGCCTTCCAAGTAAGAGTCCAGCCCCGCGGCTGTCAACTGCGCGGGGCTGACATAGCGAGGGACGCCAGAGCACTCCACCCCTGAGGGAAAGAAGAATCCAGCTGCGAAAGGAGGAACCGTGATGACGCCATGAGGGGGCGGGTCCAATAACAGCTTGCTTTCCATTGGGTGGTGCGGCACGTTTTGCGCATGTGCGGGCCGTTTCAAACCCCGTTGCGCGCGGGCGTTCTTGTTTGTTGAGGGCGGAGCCAATTGGGCAAGGGGCGTAAGAAGCGCATCCCTGCTGGCTCGCTTCTCCTGCGCCCGCGAATTCAGGGGCGTTCCTGGGCCGCTGTCTAACCGGCAGTCCGGCGTCTGGGTCTGTGCTCTACCTTCTTCAGCAGTACCTCTCTTGGACTGACTACTTCTTCCGACTCCCTGCGTGGGCGGAGCCGGGCCGGAACATGGCTGCGTCGGGTCTGGTAAGTGCGGGCCTTGGCCCCTGAGGGGGAGCAGAAAAGCGGCCGCCCTTGGCTTGGGCACCCTAGGTCGGGGGAAGGAAACGTTGGGCCGGGGACAGTGTGGCTTCTCCAGGACTTCAGTGGAAATCCATAATTTCTTTTTATTATTTTCTCAAGGTTTCATGTCGTAATTGCGTCTATAACTGCGTTTTCTCTCTATAAAAGCTTGTGATTTCTACCTGTTAGCCTAGCTGTTATTTCCTAGACCTCCAAATACGTTCTACCTATATTAGAAGTATGCCTTTGCTTCAGTTTTGCTGGTCTGGAGAAACAGATTATTGATTATGTAACCTGTCTGAAAAAAATTTGACATTCTCCTTTAATCTTTTGTCAGAATGTTGAGAATTGTATGCAGTTGAGGCTAATATTTATGAGAGCATTTCTTATTGAGAAAATCTTATAAAAAGCAACTATTAGTTAAAAGGCGCAACTTTGAATGACTAATGAGGAACAGAACTTTTTTTTGTTTCCATGTTTCTGAGTACCCTCAATATTCATTAGTTTGTATTTCAAACTTTGCTATGGTATTATAAAACTCATCATTTCCTATCCTGAACTTGTGTTTTCTAATTTATCTCTTTTACGAAATATTCAACGTTGTGATCCCCCAGTATGTAAAGTTGTGTATGCATAGAGATATACGGAAAGGATGGCATAGTGTGTACTTCTTCCTACGACGAACATGTACGTTGTTTACGTTATATATAATCAGAAAAAAGCCATTCTTGGGGAAGAGAAGACTAAAACTTAGCAGATGACTACAGTTCACTTTTTCAAATGCCTGTCATAAACTTAGAACTCTTTTGAACCTTTTAGTTCTAATATCTGACTGTGTTGTAATCAATTTAAAAGACAAGGGGAAAGAGGAATTGGGAGATTGTGTTCAGCCATTCCTGTACTTTAGTGCTTAAGGCAGGGGTGGGGACGGGGTGATTTGCTCTTTGGGATGTATTTGATGGTGATTGGAGAAATTTTTGCTTTTTCCTAAGGTAGGGGTGATGTGGAGGATGAGGAGGGCTATAGAGCATCTAGTGGGCAGAAGACAAGGGTGCTATTAAGCATCCTTAATGAATGGAACAGGCCCCCACAACGAAGAATCATCTTATCCAAAATATCAGTAGTTGGGGGTTGACAGATCCTAAATATTGATATACAATATTAGATTTTTTGAGAAACATAATTTCACTCTGAATGAAAGAAACTCACATTGAAATCAACTGAAGAATAAGTTGAAAGCAACAGTGTATATTTATTTTTGAAAATTAGCAATTTTTATGTTCTGATTTTTAGAATTTAGGAATGTTGTTTGTCTTTGTTCATCACTGGCTTTCTAGTGTGCTTAAATAGCACAGGACATTCTTATAGGTGCTCAGTATTTGTTGAATAGAAGAATTTTCTGGAATCTTGGCCTTAAAATTTTCCTACTTAAAAGGGGGACAGAGTACTTTACAGGCTTTAAGTTTTATAACATTTAAATGTGCAGATTGGTGAATCCTTCCATTTACTGAGTGAAATTAGAAAAGTGTCCATAAGTTAGGCTTTGGAAGAATATTCTCAGAGTCAACTTTTTACTTTATTGTTTCACAGTGCTGAGTAATGGAAAGAGACCTAGGTACTTGAATTAAAAGTTTTCATCTTTGTTCCATCTCAACTCTAGTCAGAATGGTAAAGATCAAGGATACAAACAATACATGCTGGCAAGATTATAGGGAGAAAGGAACACTTACACATTGTTGGTGGGACTTGAGACTAGTACAACCACTCTGGAAAGCAGTTTGGAGATTCCTCAAAAAACTAGGCATGGAACCTCCATGGTTTAACCCAGCTATCCCACTCCTGAGTATTTTCCCAAAAGATCTAAACTTGGCCTGCTACAGTTGCACAGCCACATCAATATTTATAGCAGTACAATTCACAATAGCTAAATTATGGAATCAATCCAAATACCTGTCAGTAGATGAATGGATTAAGAATACATTCTATTCAGCCATTTAAAAGAATACAGTTATGGCATTTGCTGGTAAATGGACGGAAATGGAGAATATTGTGCTACTAAGTGAAATTAGCCAAACTCAGAAACTCAGAGGTCGAATGTTTTCTGTCATATGTGGAAGCTAGAGTAAAATAAAGGAAAGGGGGAGGAAAGAATAGGATAACATGAAGAACCAATCAAATATAAATTAGTAGATGAGCAAAAGGAAGTTTAGTAGGGTAGAGGAAGACGATGGGGAGGTGGGGAGGATGAGAGGGAAAGGGAACTGAAATTGATTTCCATGCATGTATGAGTTTATTGAGATGAACCAAACTACTGTGTATAACCATTAAGCTAAAACAAAAAGTTTCCATCTTTGAATAATAGCAAAGCTATTGTAATATTGTAATAATAGGGCTGGGATATAGCACAGTAGTAGAGTGCTTGGTCTAGCCTGCACAAGGTGCTGGGTTTGATCCCCAGCACTAGAAACCAAAAAACAACAAAAAGACTTGTAATAGAACAGAGACCTGATAGATATTTCTGTTCCTTAGTTTGCCATCTGTAAAATACATTCCATCTTTTTGTTTTTTAGGTACTTCATAAATATAATAAGCTCTCACCTTTGTTAAAGACATTTTTATTTCATAAGTTTTCTTATTAACATATCTTTTTTAAAAAATATGTTTTTAGTTGTGGATGAACCTTTATTTTATTTACATATCTTTTTGGGGGGTTGGGTACTGGGTATTGAATTCAGGGGCACTCAACCACTGAACCACATCCCCAACCCTCTTTTTGTATTTTATTTAGAGACAGGGTCTCACTGAGTTGCTTAGCGCTTTGCTTTTGCTGAGGCTGGCTTTGAACTCTCGATCCTCCTGCCTCAGCCTCCCAAGCCACTAGGATTATAGGTGTGCACCACCGCACCTGGCTTACATATCTTTTTTTTTTATTTTTATTTTTTAGTTGTTTATGGATCTTTATTTTATTCATTTATTATTTATATGTGGTGCTGAGAATCAAACCCAGTGCCTCACGCATGCTAGGCAAATCCTCTACCACTGAGCCACAACCCCAGCCCACATTAATATGACATACAGACTAGGCAAAGGTCTGGGAAGAATATAAGTCAAGACAAAGATCTTCTCAAGTTTCTTAAAATCTAACAGAGGCTTTTGTTTTTTTTTATTTCTCCTCTTTTCCTAAATAATTGAATCCTAAAGTCATTAAGTGGGGCCAAGCAAGACAAGTATCCCTGTGGGTGGGAAACTACAGTGGCTCAGAGCAGGTATGTAATGGGGCCTAAGCAGGGTTGAGAGTGTAGCCTCGCTCAGGATGCCAGTGCAAGAGTGAGGTGAAGATTGCATCCATGTGAGTAGGGGGCAGCTTGTGTGGGGCATGTGTTTAAGCACAAATGGGTGAGATTCCATTCCTAGAAAGGTGTTGGAATCCCAAGTTGGGTGAAGGGAGCATTCCTATAGATAGACATTTTAGTGTGGAGTAAGGAAGGCATCTATGCAGAAGGGAAATGTTGGCTCAACATGGTAAGTGAACCTGAGTGTATCACAAGGGCATCTTCACAGGACAGTGGCTTGCTTAAGGTGTCAGAGCCTGAGCTGAGCTAAGAGGGAATATATATGAGAGAGGTGGCTAAGTTCCAGGGGGAGAGCTTCTGTAACTGAGAGGGGTGTGGGAAGTTTGAGCCTTAGAAGAGTGTGGAAATGCCATTGTGGGGGTTAGTACTGTATGAGTTGATAGCATGGAGAATGCCCAAATAAGTGAATAAGTATGTGTGTGTGATCATATTTTACATTAAGAATTTTTCTTGCTCTCTGTTCAGTGTTTATAGTAGGACACTTTAGTTTTATGAGTCCAGCATTTCAGGTATCTAGAAGGTATTACAATTTTCTTGTTTTTGAGGTTTTCTCTCTCATCATTGATATTAGTTTTCTCTTGAGTCTCTTTCAATTAAAAAAAAAATTGTATCTTGACTTTTTTCCTTTTCTGTTTCAGAGACATAACATGTGTGGCAATCTATACTGTTGATCATATTTGAGACTGAGACAAACGAATACTGTTCGGGAGGTCTGTGTTTATGAGGATAGGGGAAGCTTGAGTATGCTGTTCTGTATAGAGGTTTTCCTTTAATTGTCCTGCTTTTAGTCTCTTTTCTTTCTGCCTTTATTTCTTGAATTTCCTAGTTATGCATTTTTTAAATGACTTTTTCCTAGCCAAATCACTGTCCCTTCTCATTGGCGACAGTATCCTCTGAGCTTACTTTAGGCTGCTATTGTTATTATTTCTTTTTCATCATTTATCACTCTTCATCTATTTTTTTATCTTCCAGCAATTTGTTAAATTTGTTTATGTAAATGGTGTTACATTCCATTTTCCTTTTTCAGAGTTGTTGTATGTCATGTTAGTCCTTTATTATTTTAGTAGGATCTTCCTGTGGGGAAGGGACATAAATAGATATTATTAATCAACCAACTTGAATTACTGGAAGCCCAGATATTTAGGTTTTTGATGATGGAAAAGGTATGAGTGGAGGTGAAGGAAGAAGAGGAATAAAATGAATTAGACCTGGATAGGGGTGAGGAAGTAATATCAGAAAGGTTTGGAAATAGTAGGTATGAGGCATATTTCTCTTCTACTTGATCCATAATTTCTCATTTTGGCTTTATAATAGGTGATTGAAAAATACTTAACAAATGAAGAAATGAAATTTTTTGGCATGCCATTATTGGAATGAAATTACTTTGAAAGTAAAGTGTATGTGATTTCATTTTAAACAAAAGTAGGAAATTGACAATTAACTTTTCTTCCAGGATCATCTCAAAAATGACTACAGAAGAAGATTTTGCCGACCTTCCAGGTAATTTATATATATTTAACCTTATAAGATGACTTTTGATTGATCTTTAGAAATTGGATTTTTAAATGAAGAAAGGAAAAACTATTGCTATCTAATATAATATTTCTACTGAAATAATGATTTCTGTGCCCACTAAATAAGTGTAGGCATCTTAGTTATTTTATACAAAGAAATATTAAGACAGGTGGTAATGACTTAGTGGTAGTGAAAACAGAAATTTACCTGATAAGGTGATGGACCAGAAGGAAGCAGTCTCAGTTTTGACTGAATGGCAGCCCGGGTTAAGTGCTCAGTAGGATGGATTTAATGTTAGTGTTATAAAGATGTAGCTTATTTCAGTAGGAAGAAAAGAAAAAATAACAAATTATTGTCATACATTTGCTTGTATGGTGCTTTATTTGGGTTACTTTGAGCCTTCTTTTAGTTATAAAATCTGTAAATTTTCTACCTAAATATTTGACAGTTATAGGATGGATAGCATGCTTTTTGTCTAAAGATATTATTGTCAATAATCAAATGTTTATTAAGCCTCAGTTTTAACTAGACCCAATGTTGCATAGAAATAGTCCCCCCTCCTCCCGAAGAATTTTGTATTCCTGTTTCGAAGATGTATGTTTACATTTTTTTTTAAAGAATTTTTTTAAACATTTATTTTTTAGTTGTAGGCAGACAGAATATCTTTATTTTATTTTTATGTGGTGCTGAGGATCGAATCCAGTGCCTCACGCATGCCAGGCGAGCACGCTACCATTGCGCCATAACCCCAGCCCTGTGTTTATATTTTTGAAATTACTTAATGATCAAAAATAATACTTGTAATATAGTAATTAGTAATATGTATGTCATAGAGATTAGATGGTGCATATCAGAATTTTATATTGATTGAAATCCAGATGTCCTTTAGCAGGTAAATGATTAAAGACTGTGGTACACTCTAGCGTAAGATAATATTTAGCACTGAATAAAATTGAACTATAGATACATACTACATGTGTAAATACATATAATATGTATGAATCTCCAGAGGATTATGCTGAGTGAAATATGTCAATGCAAAGTATTACATGCTTAATGATTATTTATATACCTTTTTTTTTTTTTTTTTTAATGACAGACTTTAGAAATGGAAGACAGATTAGTGGTTGCCAGGGGTTAGGAATGTGATGTTAGGAGGCAAGGAGGAGGTTAGATGGAGGTGGATATATCTTTAAAAGGCAATAGAGAGACCTTTATGGTGATCAGACTGCTCAGTAATTTGACTCTGGTTGTGATGTTAGAACCTCCATATGTGGTATGTGGTGTAGAAGTAAATACATGCATACAAACGCACAGAAATGAGTGCATATAGAACTGGAAATCTGGATAGGTAGATTTTATCAATAACATCCTACTTGTAATATTATGCTATAATTTTGATACTGTTGGAGGGAACAGGGTAAAGTGAACAAAGTAACTCCATTATTTTGTATAACTACATGTGAATCTATATCTATAATCAATATACTTGTTAATGAAAATAATTTATTCTGATTGATAAGCTGTTAAATTAATGATATTAAGTCAAAAGTGTATTTGAGAATTTGTAGGGAGGAGTAAGTTGCTTGGAGATAGATGTTAGGACTTGTGAATATAAAATCGTCATTAAAGAAGCATTTCAGGGCTGGGGATAATAGCTCAGTAGTAGATCCCTTGCCTGGAATGCCCAAGGCCTTGAGTTCATTCCCTACCATCACATTTAAAAAAAGAAAAAAAGCATTTCAGGACTAATTGGATTCATTCAAAAAATTTTATGTTCTCATTGAAATACAGCTGTAGTCTAAAACAATGTCAAATGATGAATATTTAACTGGAATATAATTGTTTATGTACCATGATAATGACATAGTTCTCTATATGTAAGGAAGGGCAGAGTTCACTTGAGGGAACTCTTGGACCCTCAAGTACTCTTTTTGTGTTCAAGTAGTAAAAATACATTTTTTAAAGGTGAACATGCCTATAATTCCAGCGACTTAGCAGGCCGAGACAGGAGAATCACATGTTTGAGGCCAGTCTCAGCAACTTAGTGAGACCCTGTCTCAGGATAAAAAATAAAAAGGACTATGGTTGTGGCTTAGTGGTAAAGCACCTCTGGGTTCAGTCCCTAGTGCCAGGGTGGGTGGGGGGCATATATATAAATATATATAATTTTTTCTATTAAATAATTGACATTTCATGATAAGAAGATATAGTATTTTCAGATAGATGGTAATGAATAGCAAGTATCTTTCAGTAATGATACATTTCCCCTTCTTTTTTGTTAGGGTACCTGACATTGATACAGGGCAAGGACAGAACATGCTGGAAATCTTACAAGACTGTTTTGAAGAAAAAAGTAAGACTTCATTTCTAGATAGACTTTGAGGGTTGGAGTGGATGGAAATGTAAATTTGTCATGTTAATTAATATCAATTGCAGCAAATATATTCTAGTGTTTAAACATATATAAAATATTTTCCTCAGAATTTCGAGTACATGTACCATCTTTTGTGTGACTACTAGTACATTAGATACAATGCTGACAAAAAAAAAAAAAAACCATAGTAATTTGCAGTGATTTGTCATCTTAGTTCATATTAGATTCCTGTAATGTGGAAGTCCATACATAATTATTATACACAAGAGAAAGTATTTCATATATGGGTTAAGCATACTAATCTGAAAATCCAAAATCTGAAATGCTCCAAAATCCAAAAGTTGTGAATGTGGACATGATGTTATGAGTGGAAAATTCCATACTAAGAATCTTTTATTTTATGCCCCAAATTATTGAACATTAAGTAAAATTACCTTCAGAACAAGTATATGAGGTATTAACAGATTATAAATAAATTTTATGTTTATACCTGGCGTCTGTCTCCAGGATATCTCATGTATTTGCAGATATTCCAAAATTTGAAATTATGAAATCCAAGTCACTTCTGGACCTAATAAGCATTTTGGATAAAGGAAATGCTGTGATAGAAATGAATGTGCAGAATTCTTGGGATCAGTAGAGTTTGAGATAATTTTTGCTAGTTTATATCCCTTTCCAAGAAAGTAGCAAATTATGGCAAATTATTAAGTGCTACTCAGCATCAGAAGGTATTAGAATAAGAAAGAAGGCCAACCAAGGATATAATGAATGTTTTAGCTAGCTATTTTGCTGCTGTGACTAAAAGACCTAACAAGAACAATTTAGGAAGGAAAAGTTTATTTTGGGACTCATGGTCTCAGTTCATAAACAGCTGGCTCCATTTCTCATGGCTTGAGGTGCAGCAGAACAACATGGCAGAAGTGTGTGTTGGAGGGAAGTGGCTCATGTGATTAGGAAGCAAAGAAAGAAACTCCACTTGCAGATATAAAATATATACCCCAAAGCTATGCCCCCAGTGGCCTACTTCCTCCAGCCATACCCTACCCACCTTCAGTTACCACTCAGTTAATCCATTTAGAGGATTAATTGACTGATTATGTTAAAGTTTGCATAACCCAATCATTTCTCCTGTAAACCTTCTTGCATTGTCTCACACAAGAACTTTTGGGGGATATCTCCCATCCAAACCATAGCAATGAGAGATAGACAGTGGATGATGTGGTTGGATTGTGTCCTCCCAAAAGTATTTGTTGGAAATTTAATCCCCAGTGCAACAAGCATCAAGAGGTGAGACTTTTGAGAGGTGATCAGACCATGAGGGCTCTGCTCTTTTGAATGGATAGAAACTTGTTATTAAAAGTATTCAGACATGAGTTTAATTTCTTGCTTTCTGGTGCTCATACTCTTGCCCCTTCTGCTTTCTGCCTGAGATGATATAGAAAGGCCCTTGCCAGATGGAGGCTTTTTAACCTTGAACTTCCCAATCTTCAGTCCCATAAGAAATAAATCTCTGTTGTTTGTAAGTTACCTGGTCTCGGGAATTCTGTTATCACAGCACAAAATAGACTAAAACATTGGAAATATAACTCCTGTACAAGCTCTGAAAGAAGAATTGGCACATAACTTTTCAGAAATCTTGTTTGCTGTTCTGTATCTGATGTCTTTCAGAAACATTTGAATATTAATGTTTGTGCTTCTTTTAGGCTGATTGTGTGTAGAGTCAACAGACAGTTCTTCACATATCATATAGAGCTACTTTAAATTGTAACCAATAGATACTACATTTTGTTTTTAAAATTTCACACTTTTTATTTTAGGTCTTACCAATGATTTTAGCATAAATTCTACAAGGTCTTTGCTTTATTCAACACCCAGAGTGAAAGACAGTTGTATTCAGTCCCCAAGCAAAGAGGTAAGCCAAAAAGGAGAACTGATACAGATTTAATATTTTAATGAATGAAACTATGCACAATGTACTTGTGTTCCTTTCAGTTGTCTTATTCTGAAAAGAGAATCCTATACCCAAAGGACTTAAAATCAGCATACTTTAGTGATGTGGCCACATCAATGTTTATAGCAGCTCAGTTCACAGTAGCTAAGCTCTGGAACCAACCTAGGTACTCTTCAACAGATGAATGGATAGAGGAAATGTGATATGTGTGCACACACACACACACACACACCCTGGAATATTATTCAGCCATAAAGGAAAATGAAATTATAGCATTTGCCAATAAACGGATGGAACTGGAGACTGTCATGCTAAGTGAAATAAGCCAATCCTAAAAACCAAAGGCCAAATGTTCTTTCTGATAAGAGGATGCTAACACACAATGGGAGTAGGGCGTGGAGAATAGAACTACTTTGGATTAGGCAAAGGGGAATGAAGGGAAGGAACCGGGGTTGGGAATAGAAAAGACAGTAGAATGAATCGGACATAACTTTCCTGTGTTCATATATGAATACACCACCAGTGTAACTCCACATCACATACAACCACAAGAATGGAAAGTTATACTCCATGTATGTATAATATGTCAAGATATATTCTACTGTCATGTATAACTAAAATGAAATAAAAAATAAAAAATTAAGAGAGAATCCTGTATTTCCATTCACTGTCTATAAAATTCAGAGGTATTCAACTTTTTTTTTTTTTTTGATTTAATGTTTCCTATGTTTGAAATTGGGAGTCAGGAATTAGAATTTTTCTTTTCTTTTTTTAGTTGTAGATGGACACAATACCTTTATTTTGTTTGTTTATTTTTATATGATGCTGGGAATTGAATCCAGTGCCTCACATGTGTGAGGCAAGTGCTCTACCACTAAGCCACAACCCCAGCCCCAGGAATTAGAATTTTTCTGTCTAATTATAGCAGTCATTTTACATTTCTTCTAAAATAATACTTTATTAAGAAAATGGGCAGCTAGTAAAGTTCCTGATCAGATTGACAAGTTTGGTTATTTTCTGATGACTGAAGTTCTTTTATTGCTATACAGGGAAACTTATTTGTTGACTATGTATTTAAGAAGATAGGTTGATTTAACTATACAAAATAGTATATTTTCTACTGAAATTTTTTTTCCTCTGTTTTTTGCAGTTCTTGGGTTCCTACTCAGGATCTCCCTGCACATGCTAAGCACACACTTTACCACTGAGTTATACCTTCAGCCCAGCCCTAGTTATTTTATATTTTTATTTTTTAAGCAATACATGACATAACTCCTTTGTTTTTAACTTAAATATAACCTCACTTCATAAATTATTTCTCTTTTTTTGTGAGAATTTGATTAAACAAAAATGTTCTGTACCTTTAAATTTAGATCATTTATAAAACAATTGGGGCTGTCTTGGTGGAGGTATTTGTGACCAATTTAATTTATTTAATGATTATGAAATTTTTCCTATTTCTTTTGGCAGTTTTGGCTTTTTGTATTTTTCTTAAAATGATCTGTTTCCTCTGTTCTCAATTTTCTCTATATTGTTATGATCCTTCTCATATGTACTGTTTTATCTCTGTTTTTATGCAACATGTTGCTTATTTGCATCTTTTTTGGTCTTGTCAGAGTGTTTCTGTCATTAGCATTTAAAAAAATTCAACAGTCTTATGTTAATTCACTATTCTCTTCCTTCTCTTTTTACATATTTTAAAAGTTGCTGGAAGAATAATTTTTATAATCAAAGGTATTATGTACATAGAAGTTTAAATAGTTCCATAGGGCTTATATTTTGAAAAACAGTAGACCCTGCTTTTCCCCCAAATTCTGACTTGTTTTTTGACTTGTAGCTATGTCTTCTAGCTATTTTGTCTCTGTTTTTAAATAATGTTATACCACTGTATTGTGATGTTTTTTTCCCCCAATCTTAGCTTTTATCTGTTTTTCTCCTATGGCAGTTTAGGTTTTGTTTGTTATATCATTCTCGCTTTCACTCTTCCCCCAACATATACACTTAAGATTCTTAGTATATCCCTTATAATTTTTAGTTGGATCAGTACTTAGTATTTATATTATTAAGACTAAATTGTCAACAGCTATGTAGAATATCAATGGTTAAATTTTCTTTGTGTTGCTGTTAGTTTTCTCTTAATTTAATTGTGTTTTTTCATTTGACTTTCTGTGCTCCTTTACCTATTTCTTCAGTATGAGTGACAAAAATGTAAATGCCTTTTCAATATATATATGCAGGCACGTCAAATAATTTATGATTTTAAGGGATTTTTCTGGAGATATGCTTCCTAGATCTCTCTAGGAAGATCCCCCCATCCCATATACCCTTAGGCCTGTCATAGAAGAGTTGCCATATGATTTCCCTTTGCTTTTCTCCTGAATTCTGAGGATTTAAAACCTTAAATGTTTGACAGTACCATGATTTTATACTTTTGATGGATAATTTGGATGGGTTCAGAATTCTAGGTTGGAAATTACTTTTCCTTACGCTTTTTTTTAAAGACATTGCTTTATTATTTTTACTTTATTTTTTAATCTGTTAAGACATTACCTTTGTTTAGCTTTTCTTATTGTTGAGAACATTATTTTGATTTCTTGATCCTTTGTTGAGTGACTATTTTTTACTTTTTGCTAGTTTTTAGGATCATATCTTTTTCAGTGATCGAAAATTTCATTAAATTACTTGAAGTAAGGTTCTTCTAATCCTTTTCATAAAGATTTTTTTCTTGATGAAATCTTTTAATTTCTTCTTGCAGTTTGTTTCCTCTCAGTACTTTTCTTTTTGCTTGCTTTGCTCCTTGCCTTTTTTTTTTTTTTTTAAGATCCTTTTTTCAAATGTACAGGGGTCTTTAGCCATCTCCTTTTATTTAAGAGTAGGAAATTAAAATGGATGAGAAGTTCTATATTCATAGTAAAATTTGTAGATTGTTGGGTTTCACTATAATGTAATCATTTGGGCCATTTCATTGTGGATATCTAGGTATTAATATCTATAGTTTTTTTTTTTCTTAGTCTGTTAAGTTTTTCTGATAAAGAAGCTTCTCCTGATTGAGCATGTTATTCTGACAGAGTATTCTCAGCTCAGTTGACAAAGGGTAAAGTGCAGTTTGATTGCTCTGACCTTACATCTCTGTTTTTAGTACTTTACCCTTACCTTTAAGCATCTTATGCCACTGAGTTCATAGTCTCTGATGCTGAAACTTAAGAGAGTAAATATCTAATCTGATATGATTAGGAGGGAAGGGGCTGTTTGTGTTATTAACTTTCTATGATTGCTTTTAACAATGACTTTTGCAGCCATTACCTGTACTCCCTCTTTTAGAAGTTTCTTGTTCCTCTAATTAGTGTCTTTATGGACTTCTCCGTAAATATGAGTTTATCTGCTTCTGAGCCTTCTCCATTGCTAGCATATTTTAGTTTTTTCTGGTCTGAGTAGTTGCCACTAATCTGCTTTTCAACTTAAAAAAGTTTGTTGTTGATATTTCTTATCTATTCCCTTCTTTTCCTCTTCATCCTTCTGGACGTTTTTAAAAATTATTAGTAAGGTCTCAAGAGGGAACAGAGTAAATGAAAGCCAACTTTAGTCTCCTTATGGAATTGAGTTCAATAGTGTATCTACTGAACAGTAATGCAGTGATTCCATTACTATTTATTTCCTAGTTGGTAGTTAGGTTGTTTCCATCTATTTATTATCTCAGTGATACAGTGAACATCTTTGTTGATACCTCCTTGTGTACATAAATTGAATTCCCTAGGATATGCATATTTGAAATGAAATCATTGAATACATGTGACTTGAAATATTTATGATTTACAAAAAAATGTGTAACACTTGTAAGATTAAAAATAAAATACATAAATAATCATATACACTCATCACTTGATGTAAGAAACATGAATATCTTACAAGTATTAATGGCCTTTACTGATCCTAGTTTTCTTTTCCTCTGCATAGAGGTAATTACTATTTTTAATTTCATTTTCATCATTTTCTTTCTTTTTCATTCTAGCACATATGTGTACTGATTTCTGTGTCAGCACCTCTACCACCACTTGTGACACGTATCTCACTTCCATACAGAGTTATTAATGCTTCACTAGAAGGACTCATGAGGTTGGCATATAGTTGTACTCATGACAGACATTTATTATAGCCATATAATCAGGATACACAGCTAGGTCAGTAAGGGGAAAAGACAGAAGGCAGACTGTAGAGGAATCCATGTGCAGGCTTCCTTTGCTCCCTAAAGAGGCCATGCACTCCTTGCTACCAGCAGTGAAATGCAGTAACATTTTTAGTCTTTCTACCCAGGAAAGGCTTCTGAAACTCAGCTTGTTTTTATTGATGTCTTGTCCCATAGACACTCTTCTTTTCACTAAAATTCTATACTCTAGAGTACCTAGAAAGGAAACAGGTGTTTACCATAAATCACATAGTTTATGCAGATAGTCTAGGTAGGCTGGCAGAGCACAGTTGTTAAAGGAGGGAACATTCTGCAAACCAAGTCTCCAGATGCTATCTAAAGGCTAGCTAGCCCTGTAAGAGGGCCCTTTAAATGATTAGCTATGTTAACTCTTTCCTGCATAGAGTAAATTACTAAATACAGTATTTTCTATTTCCTTGTATCTGTCTGGACTTTACATATTAGGGATTATGTACTTTTGCAATTTTGTAAGATTGGTTTGACAGTCATTTCTTCATTCTATTCATGTTACTATGGTTTGTTTTACTGTTACATATGTAATATTAGATGTGTGCCATACTTTATTCAGTACCAGTAGTTACTTTAGCATATATCTCTACAGACTGGTTTGTTGTTTTAAAATGTTTTTTCCCATTTTAAGAAGAAATATGTTTAATCAGAATCGATACTTTAATAAAGTAGATCTAATGTATTTCTTCTATGCCAGAAATCACATCCAAAGTCAGTTCCAGTTTCTTCAAGGAAGAAAGAAGCCCTTCTGCAAGGCATTGTAGAACCAAGTGAAACTGCCAACAAATCAGGTTGGTGACATCCTTGGGGTGTTATTTGCCTAGATATAATTTCTAATTTCAAAAAAGTTAGAAATGCCAATGGTGGAGCATGTGTTGGTTCAAGTGAAAAGGTCAGGGTCAGCCTTGGTAGAAATGAATGTGGTATGTTTTCGGTATGTTTGGTATGTTATTTTCCCCCCTCCTTTTGTTCTATTTCCTTTGTTCAGTGAACTTGTTACCTTTAAGAATTGAACCCAAGGGCATTCCACCACTGAGCCACATTCCCAGCCCTTTTTAGTTTGTAGTTTGAGACATGGTCTTGCTAAGTTACTGAGGTTAGCCTAGAACTTGTTATCTTCTTGCTTTTAGCCTCCTGAGTTGCTGGGATTACAGGTGTGTGCTACCTTGCTTGGTTAAGTTTTCTTTGTCTTAATTTTTCAAATTAGAAGAGTACTACTACATTTGAGGGAACAGAGTCAACGATTTAAAAGAAAAATCTGATCATTATTCTCATCATCCTGGTGAGGTAACTAACTTTTGAATCCTTCCATGCTTTCGTGGGTATTCATAAGTGAAAAAATGTATAAGCACATGTGTGTGTATGCGTCTGTGTCTTTATGTTCTTTTAAAAGAGACTGTTAACAGTTTTCTTTCACTCCAACAATGTAAGTA
>CM053408.1:73349744-73379188 GCA_028644305.1 Xerus rutilus
AGTGCTCACTCACACACGCGAGCGAGGCTCTTGCATGGGGCAGCCAGGCGCAAAGAGCTAAAAATATGGAACGCTTCACGAATTTGCGTGTCATCCTTGCGCAGGGGCCATGCTAATCTTCTCTGTATCGTTCCAATTTTAGTATATGTGCTGCCGAAGCGAGCACAAGAACTAGCTTTTTGTTTCATTAATTTTCTGAATTAATTTTCAGTTAAATTAATTAAATTAAATTAATTAATCAGTTTTACTGATTTCTGCTTTTTTTTCCTTTCTATTCTTTTGCTTGGCTTGGGTTTGTCTTGCTCTTTTTTTCTAGTTTTTGAGGTAAAAACTTTATTTTATACTTGGATTTATAGTCCAGTAGCATTTTGTTACACAACTTGTTACAGCTTTGGCCATTATACACTCTTTCATTAGCTTGTCTGTCCCTTTGCTATACTCCATTTTTGTTGTTGTGTTTGAGTACATTATTATCTTCTGGAGCTACAAGATGCTCCAGGTTTATCTTAAGTAGTTCCTAACTTTATTGTAAGACATCCATTTCTTCAAAGAATAGTAATTCCTTTTATTGAAGATGGTATTTGGAACCAAAATTTGGTTGCTAGGTGTGCTATTAGTTCTGAGATTTGATTGTTTCTGGAGCCTTTTAATTGATGGAGCAAGGTAACATGTCTGTGAATATTTACAAGTGTAAATATATGTATCTACAGTATTTTTGTATGTAACCATTTGCATCTGTATTAAGCTGAATCTGAATCTATACTGATGTCTCTAACTCTAATGAATTGTCATGTGAATTATTCTGGTATATTCCCATGTTTGTAAATACACATTCCATGAGTGAAAAATTTGGCATACATCATTTACCATTCATTTATTTAGATTTAAAATCTTTTACATATGTAACCATATCAGAATTGTTGACTCATACGCTGTGGAGATCATTTTAATCAACTAGACTATAGAGCTTATGTAGTCATTGCCTTTGGTCTTGTAGATTGCACTCATTTCTAATTTTACTTAGGTCAGCATCATTTTCCCCAGCCCACTTCAGTGAGATTGTTTCAACATATCCTGTATCGAACATGGAATATGTAATACTACAGACTTCCAAGACTAGGTTATCAAAGGCTGTATGACTCTCCTTGGCTTTTTGGAGATCTCAAGATCCCTATTTCTCTCTCTTTTTTCTCTTTTCCCGTTTGTCCTTGGTGGATGGAAGTCCAGACTAGCCCACATGGTGAGAAATAGGCACCCAGCTTGTAGCCACCATCAGCTATCCAACATTTAAGCAAGCTTTCAGATGATTTCTGGCCCCAGACTTGGGAGCATGATTCTAGGCCCTGTGGAGCAGAGATAAGCTATACTTGCTATGTCTGTAGATTTGTGGCCCATAGACTCCACAAATGTAAGTGGTGGTTTTATGTGATCACATTATAGAGTTACTTACTATGCAGATCTAATAACTGAAAAAACTTTAATTCTTGACTTACATACTATAATCAAATCTATTTTTACTTATCATTGGTCTATATCCCCAGTCCTTTAAATTTTTTAAACCTTTAGACAGGATTCTGCTAAAGAGTTAAGGTTGCACTCCTCTGGTCTCAGCCCTCCCCAGTATCAGGGATTACAGGTGTGTACCTCCATGCCTGGCTATTTTTAATTTTTAAAATGTCTACTATATTTTCTTGGTATCATTTTATATTCTTTTTTTTTTTTTTTTTTGGTACTAGAGATTGAACTCAGGGGCACTCGACCACTGAGCCACATCCCCAGCCACATTTTGTGTTTTTTGTAGAGACAGGGTCTCACTGAGTTGCTTAGCACCTCGCCGTTGCTGAGGCTGGCTTTGAACTTGCGGTTCTCCTGTCTCAGCCTCCTTAAGTGCTGGGATTACATGGCTTTGTCGCTTTGCCACAGTAAACAGAATGGAGTGCTCTGTGGACCTAAAGGATTGTGGTTTTCCACTAGTCTCTGTTGTGTTTTCCTTATTCAGAGAATGTGGACTCCCTCATTCCCCTTTTGCCTAATGTTGGTCTGGGTTGCATGCCTCTCCACTGCCCAGTCCAGGAATGTGTGACAGATGAACAGGAAACCGAAGAGACTTACTGCATTGTCTGTTGTTCTTAACCTATTTTGTCCCATCTTCTCAGTTGTCAAACACCTATAAAGACTTTAACATGTAATAGTAAATATATAATTATATGATTATGATGTTATATTATTAATTAATAATTATGTATATAGTCTCTAGATTATGATTTCCAATCTATTTTAATGCACCTGTGTCAATTTTATTGAAATATTCACAGAATTGAAAGCCTGGGGCTTAATGGTTTAAATCTTGAAATTGCTAGCTGAGTCGGCCTTCTTTCTCCCAGCTTTGAGAGTCCTATTATTGTTGATTGATGGATAATTTCTAATGAATTTAGTGATACTTAGAGGGAGAAACAGGTAAATGCTATCTCATTCCAGAACCAAAAGCCCTTTTGGGTGTACTTTAAGTTTTTAGGCTTTGCTTTTTTTTAAGGTTGACTTTTTTTATTATAACTTCATTTTTATTTATTAATTTGTATATGGTGCTGAGGATGGAACCTAATGCCTCACCCGCGCTACGCAAGTGCTCTACCACTGAGCCACAACCCCAGCCCCCATAGGCTTTGCTTTTTATGGTATGAATCAGTATGAATACTACCCAGCCATTCTTTTTCCTTGATATTTGAAAATTGAGGGTTAAGTAAGAATATACATATGTGTGTTTGTAAATTCGTGCATATATATTCTGTTTATATATACATAGATTATTAGATACACACATAGCCACATGTCTTCATATATACACACATAAATATGAATTACTTTATATCTATTTATGTCTTGTGTGTGTGTATATAAATGTGCTCTTCTAATTGTCCTTGCTCACTAGCTCTTAGCCTATAAAGATAGAAGAATCTTTGTGAGTTCTCTAGGTTATTTTGTTATTTTAACTGTTCGTTGATTTATTCACATTTTAAGATGTTATCAATAAATTTGTGAATTTTCTTTGAGTATTTCTGTCTTTTCAAAGCTTTAGGTGGTATTTTTCAGTTCATTAATAATTAGAACATTTATGTATTTTTTAATTTTAATCATGTATCTTTTTAAAATTTTTTTATTTGTTTATTTTTTACGTGGTGCTGAGGATCAAACCCAGCGCCTCACGCATGCGAGGCAAGCACTCTACCGCTGAGTCACAATCCCAGCCCTCATATATCTTTGATTGCAAACATCTTCTGAAAACAGTCTTCTGAAAACTTCTAATTAAAATATTGCTGAAGTTTTAAGCACATTTGATTCTAATATTATTTTAATGAACAAGAATCCTTGTTTAATTTTCTTCTAGTACAGGCCCATGAAGGTCTTCAGAAAATCCTGGCAACTGATGTTGCCTCTGGAAATACACCCGACTTGAAAAAAATGTCAAGTAAAAAACCAAGTGGCCATCCCAGTGAAGCTGAGGAAGAATTTTACTTATCTGTTGGCTCACCTGCTGTTCTTTTGGATGCAAAAACATCTGTATCGCAAAATACTATTTCATCTCTTGCCCAAAAGAGAGAGACTTACACTTTTGGAAATTCTTTAAATATGCTGTCTTCAAGTACAGAGATTTCTCTTAAAACCAAAAAAAGGTAACCTTTATTTAAATAGTAGTAATCATGCTTTAAAATTTTTACTGTTTATATTAAATAGTGGTAATTCAATCTTCTATGTATTTTTGTAGTAATTATTAATGAATATTAACATGTTATAAGAAAAACAATATCTGTTTCCTATATCTTTATTTTATGATTGATAAAGAATGCCTTAACATTTACTTCAGAAAAGTGAGAAAGTAAATCTTTTTTTTTGGAAGTCACCCTTTTTATAGTCTATGGAAAATTATTGTTCTGGTGTAAGTTTTCTATAACTTCCTAAAAAACAATTTATTCTTACCATATTATTTCTAATTGCAAATGTAGGTATACATTAGGTCCTTTCTAGGCTAGGAAAGTATATGTGTTATTGCAGATGAATTGTTGTAAATCTGGTTCCATTTCTTGGAGTCCCTTTGACCTTTAGGAAGAAAAGTAGGTTGTTTAAGGTGCTTTCTTATTGTAGGCTTTTGCAGTGAATATAATATCTGATCTGGCTTATGTGTTTCCTGGAGCCAAGGAGTTAAGTCTTAATATTTATGTCTTAATATTCTAAGACTTCACTATTCAAAGTGTAGTCTGTCACAGTACTCTGAGAATGCTCAGAGAACCAGTGTTGTAAGCTACACATTTCCTTGGTTAATAATTTAACCATTGTAAGGCTCAGTGCAAAATTTTATAAGTGGTCTGTACCAATACTGTGAGTTTACTAAGACTCAGATAACAAATAGCTTGCTTTCCTTTTGACCTTGTAGGTTAAACTTTGAAGATAAAGATATTTTGAAAAAAGTAGAAATAGAAAATAAAGTATCAAAAGCAGAGAATAAAATACCAGAAGGACAAGAAAGGAAGCCATCAGAAACATTTCAGAAAAGTGTACAGGATTTGGAACATGAAATTCAACCACAAACTAAAAAGAGCTTTTCAACATTGTTTTTAGAAACTGTAAAAAGAAAAAGTGAATTCAGGTGAGTTATTAAGAAACTGTCCTTTGAGACATTTTTTTTCTTTACTATTCTATGAATCATATCTGCATATTCCTATTGTTATTTATCTAGAAATAAATAAATCATTTAATTGAAAATTTTTTATTTTATTTTTTGAGATGAGTATTATTATATTGCTTAGACTGGCCCCAAACTCAGGATTCTCCTGCCTTAGCCAACCAGGTTGCTAATTAGTGCACATTTTTATTGAAATTTTGCCTGCCCTATAAGGAGAGGTAGTTTTTTTCATTTTGTAAACCAGTAAATCACTCCTTAAACCATCTTTTAATAGATACAAATTAGATGTGGGGAAAAAATGAGTTTATTCAGTTCTCATTGCTCTGGCTCATTATTAATTTCTAGTTTGTGATATCAAAAAAATGGAAGACAGTATTTAGAAAGAGAATTATGTAAGACTGCTTTTATCTCACTCTTTCAGGTTTTAAATCTTTTTTTCTATTTCTTCTGCTGTGCCAGTAAAAGGATAGTCTTAAAATAAATTTAATGTGTTCATTCCTATTTAACCCACTAAGACTCAACTTTTCAATTCTGCAGATATTTCAATGAAATTGATACAGGTGCATTAAAATAGTTTGGAAATCATAATCTAGAGTTTACAGTGATTGCTACATTATTGTTAATGTTGTAATTATAATTATGTTATTATAATAACATTATATCATTGCATTATATACTGTATACTATATTTAAGTCTTCATAGGTATTCCACATTTGGGACGATGGGGAAAAATGGATTAAAAACCTTCCTTGTTTCTGAAATATCTGTATAGTGATTTTCAACCCTGGCTTCACATTTACATAAATAATGGCAATCAGAATTGAGAACCATATATCTAGAGAATAAATTTCAGCTGTTATTTAAGGCCTTCACGCTCCCTAGTTATCTGTTTTTATCTGCTTAGTCATACACATTTGTATATGTGTATGCTTTGCCATACCTTTTTCCTTTTTAATCTGCTAATTACTATTTCCTTTTAAGGTCTATACTAGACTTGACTTCTAGGTTTTTTTTAAAGTTTTACTTTATTGTTTTTTAGATAGTTCTTCACATTATAGTTTTGATATTTTATGTATATATTTTTTAGTTAAGATTTAAGTCCCCCATTCCAGGAGTTTGGACTTCTTTTATATTCTCTGTGTAGTCTTTCATACTACTAGTGAACATATTAGGACTTTTTTATAAAAACATGTTGAATCAATAAATTAAATTCCCTTTTTTTGGGGGGGGGGTACTGGGGATTGAACTCAGGGGTACTTGACCACTGAGCCACATCCCCAGCCTTATTTTGTGTTTTATGTAGACAGGGTCTCATTGAGTTGCTTTAGTGCCTCACTTTTTTTTTTTTTTTTTTGCTGAGGCTGGCTTTGAACTCGTGATTCTCCTGCCTCAGCCTCCCAAAGTGCTGGAATTAAAAGTGTGCGCCACTGCCCTCAGCTATGAAATTCCCATTTTGTTCAGTCTCTGTTCCCATAATTTATTTCCCAGTTAAATGCACACACATGCGCACACACACAATCACTTGTGTGCATGTGTTCCCTGCCATTTGAAACAAGTATGTTACTCTTGGGGCTAATCATATCATGTCTGAAAAGGTAATTGTGTGCTTTTTAATGTCCTTTTTGATAAAGTAGTAAATAAAGGTAGTTTTGTATTTACTTGCTATAGCCAAATGTAGCAAGTCACTATTTCCTGTGCTTTCTAGTATCACTGCTTTTACTTACGATCTTCCGTTTGTGTTTCTTATTTTTCCTCATGACCAACTTCATGCAGCTCAAAGGCCACAAAGTCTTTCTTGATTTTGCCTGAAGTAATTTGGCCTATTCTGAACTTCAGCAGTGTCAAGGTTGTTTCCTAAGGGTATCTTTGGTTTGAATAACTGGTTAGATGGAAATCCCTTGAAGTAGAAGGGGAACAAATTTGACAGTTCTTAATTGGCTAGTTTGGAAAGACTTCATTTAAAAATTCTTAGCTTTACCTCTTTATATACAAAAACTAACAGGTTTTACAAATAATATACTGTAAGGCAAATTAGATTTATTTGTAACAGTTTGGCTATTTACGTAAATGTAAGAAAAATAATATATCCATTCAGCATTCAGTCATTGTGGTCTTTTATTCATGTTGACTTTGTTCTATATTATTTTTTCTTATTTTCCTTTTTTTATTTGTTGTTGCTAACATAAATGAGATTTTCTTTTTTAAAAATATTTTTATTCTTTTTTAGTTATTCATGATAATAGAATATACTTTGACATATTATACATACATGGAGTATAACTTCCTGTTTTAGTCAGCTTTTTTGCCACTGTGACTAAAAGACCCAACCAGAACAATTGTAGAGGAGGAATAGTTTATTTGAGGGCTGTCGGTTTCAGAGGTCTTAGTCCATGGAAATCCGACTCCATTCCTTGGGGCTCCAGGTGAGGCAGGACATTATGGCGGAAGAGTGTGGCAGAGAGAAGCAGCTCAGATGATGATCAGAAAGCAGAGAGAGAAATCTCCACTTGCCAGATAAAAATATATATCTCCAAACCATGCTCTCAATCCCTGCTTCCTCCAGGTACACCCTGCCACTTCAGTTACACTCAGTTAATCCTATCTGGCAGTTAGTTCACTAGTTGAGTTAGGACTCTCACAACCCAATCATTTCTCCTCTGAGCCTTCTTGCATTGTCTAACACATGAGCTTTTGGGAGACACCTCACACCCAAACCATAACACTTCCCATTTTTGTGTTTGTGCTTGATGTGGAGTTACACTGATTGTATATTCATATAAACATAGGAAAGTTAGGCCGATTCATTCTACTCTTTCCCATTTCCAACCTCTTCCCTTCCCCCGCTTCCCCCCCTCCAATCTGGTACTGTCCCCCTCCCCCCCATTGTGAGTCAGCATCTGCATATCAGAGAGAACATTAGGCCTTTGGTTTTGGGGATTGGCTTATTTCACTTACCATTATTAGTCTCTAGTTCTGTCCATTTACTGGCAAATAATGTAATTTTCTTTATGGCTCAGTAACATTGCATTGTGTATATGTACCACCTGTATTAGTTTTTATACAGTTTTCTAATTATATATATCTGTAAAACTCTACTAACAGAAAACAGTGTATTTCTTAACATATTCATTATTTTATAAGATTTATCAGAAGTTTGAGATTAGAGGAGTAGAGAAGGAATTTTTATCTCAGAATCCTATAATAAAAAAAGAAAGGTAATCTAATTCTTCCATTCCAGCTTTGCTTCTGCTTTGACTAAAAGTAACTAAGCATCCTTATCCAATTGAAAAAGGCAGAAACCAGGAATGCCTATGCCAGCTTTGGAGTTTGGATGTTTATCCTAAATTTTGATTGTGCATATCTCATTGTGGCATGTGGTTTGCTTAAGTCTGTTACCATAAAAACAGGCAAATGTAAGATGAGTCCATCAGTTTACAATCCCTTGAATAGTTCTTTAGAAAACTTTCTCAACTAATTAGAAGTGCTGTTTAATCCTGAAGCACTAGTTTTTATTCACCACTTTACTAAATGTATGAGTTGCTTTGTGTACTTAACATATGTGCTTTTATGAATATTGGTGTTCTTAGAATATTTCATATTTTGTAGCTGTACAAAATAGGATTATTTCATATTTTGTAGCTGTACAAAATATGAAATATTCTAAGAACACCAATTTTTTCTATTTTGTAGCTCTACAAAATATGAAATAATATTAGATTATATTAGACTTAAAATTGGATTGTAGATTGTACTTAATGTTAGATTGGGATTATAGTTAAAATTTTCAAATTGTCTTGTTATCCCTTTATAGCACTAAGTGTGAGAAATAACAATAATATTCATCTAATAAGTCAATTTAGGTTGGGTTGTGGAAAAAGAGGGCTAGAGTATGCAAACATTATTAGATTTTGTTTGTGCTTTTGCTACCTTTAAATATCATCCATTTATTGTTATAGTATTGAAATGTATGTGAACATGTGTGAAATATTCAAACTTGGAATGAAATTTTACATTGTATTTGGTGGTTTTATGTATGAAGTCCTTTAGGATATAGAAAAAGATTAGAAGAAATCAGTCCCTTATAACTTAGTAGAGTTCAATTAAAATATTATATTTGGAGGTTTCTCAGAAATAATACTGTCCGTTCTCATTTTTGATATGAAGAAATTCAGAACCCAAAAGGCATCTGTTCAAACATATAATTGAATACAATACTCTGTGTGTGTGTGTGTGTGTGTTTCTATATAAACACACTACTGGCATTCAATTTGGATTATAAGTTAATGTTTCTGGGTTATAATAACACATCTCTGCGTTTCATTTTTTTAGTATATATTTGGGGGGCCATCAAATTAGTTGTCATCTCTAAATTTTTACGATCCTATTTATGATATAAATGAGAGTGATGAGATGAAAAGGAAGGGAAATTTATAAGATTAAGGGAAAATTGAGGAGAGATATGAACTGCTCTTTTAACAGATACCTAGATTTTATTTCTTATATAAGTTTCTTCACTAAACAAAGGTAAAACTTTATATTTTTGAGCTGTTAAAGTAATAATCTTATTTTAGTCCCATTGTTAGGCACACAGTTACTGCTACACCTCATTCATCTCCTTTAAATGATATGAAGTCGTTAGAAGATGAATTTGTAATTGATGAGTCAGATAGAAGTTTTGCCAGTCAATCTTGGATTACAATACCAAGAAAGGGTGGACCTCTGAAACAATCCACAGTATCCCCTGCTGAGAGCACTGCCGTCCTTCAAGATAAGAAGTCAAGAGAAAAACATCTCAGTGTATCACCTAAGACTTTGACAAGTGACAGGCATTTGCATAAAGCTCACCCAGAACAGAAATTTCAACCCTGTGATGAAAAAATACTGGGTACAAGTTCTGCTTTGACAGATGAATTGGAAAATAATGGTAGATCTACAAAATATGAAATGCATTCTGAAAACACGAAAAAACCATCTGGAAACAAAAGGACGATAAAACAAAATCAGAGAAGAAAATTTAAAGCCAATGTAGTTGAAGAACAGCTTGATGTAGGACAGTCTGAAGATGACCATGTAAATATGTCACACTCTGTTCAAGATGAGTTACGAAAAAATTTAGACAGAGAAGATTGTGAAGAGATGAGAAATGATAATATTTCCAAAAAACCTATGCCACCTGTGGGTAAGTATTTATATTAAATATTATATGAATATTATTTTATAATCTTGCATTTTTAACATCCTTATGTAGCTTTACAAAGTAGGCAAAGTGAATCTAAATCTACAAAGAGCCTCAAATGTCTATAGGTTCATTTTAAGAATTACTATATTTTGCATATAATTTAATTCCAACTCAATTGCTTTTTGTTTAGTTTCTAAGATTGTATCATATATAGATGGACAAGTAAAAGGCAAAGACTAGTAAATAAGTTATTAAAACACAAGTAAAACAGCATCATAAATTCTTAAGGGTTATTAAAATATAAATGGAGTAAAACCTATTACACCCATATATACCCATTATATATCAGTATACTGTGGGGCTCTTTCTTGTAGAGACAAACATACATACTCTTCTGTCATTCACTAATTTATATGTTAAATTCCAGACAGTTTTGGCATGAAGTTTGGCATAAGTTTCTTCACTAAACAAAGGTAAAACTTTATATTTTTGAGCTGTTAAAGTAATAATCCTATTTTAGTCCCATTGTTAGGCACACAGTTACTGCTCCACCTCATTCATCTCCTTTAAATAATATGAAGTCGTTAGAAGATGAATTTGTAATTGATGAGTCAGATAGAAGTTTTGCATGAAAATCAAAAAGATTACTAAAACAGTTTCCACTGTTAATAAGATCATTTTAGTGGGGTCTCAGAGCAACAGGTAAATATACTTACATGTATAAGATGAAAGTGTAAGCACAGAAAACAATTATCTAACCAAAATCTCAATAGATATTTGTATCTTAGGTGGCCCTATAATTTATCATCCCAATGAGGCTACTTTTGAGAATAAGAATGTCAGGACAATAAGTATAAACAAAGATTGTCCCAGACTATCTGATTGTGTGGCTCCTCTCCTTAATATATCATTGTATAGTGATTGGGATTTATAATGATACTTAGTCATGAAGAAAAGGTCAGTTTATATATATATATTTTTAATAGAGGATAATGAAATCAAGGGCATTTAAAAAAATTTTTTTTAGTTGTCAATGGACCTTTATTTTATTTATTTATATGTGATGCTGAGAATAGAACCCAGCGTATTCCACATGATAGGCAAGTGCTGTACCACTGAACCACAACCCTACCCCCACAGTTTATTTTCTTTATAACACTTTTCAGTTAATAGAAAAGGAATTATAGAAAGAATTCTCTTCAGAATAGTTAATGGAAGAAAAAACACTAGCAAATATATTAGGCACTTTATGTATGTATGTAATATAATTTAATCCTTCTGGACAATCCCATAAAGTAGGGATTAAAGGAAATCTGTTCCAGGATCTATTCTATCATACAGCTCCTATTCTTTCAGTTCTAAGAAATTTTTTAAGAATGTGAAGATTTTTCAGTGCTCAGTAGAAAAACAGCTAACCAGAAAATGCTCTTGACTAACCAGAATTGTATATGTATTTGAAAGTTCTAGATGACTACATGATATTTGCTAATATAGAGAGGAGAAAGAGTATATTAGAATATAATATTAAAGGTAATTCTTGTTAAAAAATCCACTTTAGTATAGTTATCAATATTTTAGTGCTCTTTTAGTATAGTCTGCAAGATAGACTGTGTATTGCCTGAAGTAGTAGTTTATAAGTTAAGTTTTGTCTGTTTGCCTTTATCTATTCAGCTTAAAATAGAGGAGAAAAAACCACCTTTTCTATTTCAAGGACCTCTTTTGTAAATGTCTGCCATGTCCCATATCCTTTTTATTGTATTTGCTCTTTTTTTTTTTGTTTCCTTTAGTTTGTAATAAGTTGTTGACCTTTTAAATCTGACTAGAAAGTTTTTGTCTTAACTATTCCCTTAAGCAGAATATGAATTTATAAAATTTTAAAGTAGAGAACTTTGATCAATCCATGATTTAAGAAAAGGCACTATATGAAGGATGTATACTCGAAGGATGGTTCTTGTAGTTGTAAATATTAAATATTTATTGAGTACCTGTTATAGTCTATACACTTTCATACATTGTTCTGTCTAGATTGTTCCTTGAATAAGATGTTTAGATCAATCACTACACTAATTGTAATCCTGCCGCCATCCCTCCTTGTCCAATGTAGTGAACCTCCACTCCCCTTCATTCTTCTTTATTGCTGAGTAATATTCCATTGTGATATATACCACATTTTCTTTATCTGTTCATTTGTTGAAGGGCATCTAGATTGGTTCCCTAGCGTAACTATTGTGAATTTTCTGTTGTTGTAACCAATTACCGTATACTTAGTATCTTAAAACAACATACATTTAATAACTTATAGTTCTATGGGTCAGAAGTTTCACTGGGCTAAAACCAATGTATTGATGGGGCTATATTTCTTGCTGGTTACTTTGCAAGAGCATCTATTCCCTTGCCTTTTCTTCTTGACACCTACATTCTTTGGTTCATGGTCCTCCTCCATCATCAAAACCAGCAATACCAGGCTTGTTATGTTTTGAACTTTTCTTGCCTCTTCTGTCATCCTGTATCTGACTATAGATTAAATGACACATGCAGTTTTAATGATGCATGGAAACATTGGTAAGTGGTAAGAAGGAACAATATATTTTTTTCCTTTTGCAAGCTAATTTCTTTTTGGTTTAGTAGTATATCAGAATCATCAAGCCATGTGAAAATTTGCATTTAATGACAAAGTTAGAAATCTTTTGAAAACATGTTAAGTTTTAAAAACTTGAGGTGAAGTCTGTAGGATCAATTTAAGAAGTTCCTATGATTGAGAGTTTTATTATTTTTGTTAATATTTTGTACAAAATTTTTTGGAAAATGCTGAGATTTTGAAATGTTTTTATGGTTTTTTTTAATTTTAGGAGACAAGAAAAAAAACAGATGTACCAAAGACAATAAGGAAGAATCTAGAAAGAAGCGCTTTTCAAGTGAGTCTAAGAACAAACTTGTACCTGAAGAAGTGACTGTTACTGTCATGAGAAGTCGTAGGATTTCCAGGCGTCCGTCTGATTGGTGGGTGGTAAAATCAGAGGAGAGTAAGTATTTTTATTTAAATTATATATATTAAGGGGTCCTAAAAAATTGTGCAAGGGGTTGTATGTTTGATTTATGCTCCTGTTATATAGGAAAACCTTGAGAACAAAATTTAATTGGGTCATCAATAGACATTTTGTTTAAATCAATTATACAGAAATTCCTAGGTGTAGGGAATCAGCTGTGGAAAAACAAAGCCAAAAACAAAGACTCTGTGCTCATGTAGTTTACATTCTAGTAGGACAGTACAGATAAATAATTCATGTACTAATAGATGAGGACAAACAAAGCAGATAATGTATGGAGATGGGAAGGAGGTGACAGGAAGGAAGTGAACAAAAGGATAGAGTGTGATACTGCTTTTATAATGGTAGTATAAGAGGCTATTATGATCTTTCAGAGCCTATATATGAATAAAGAGAGGGAGTCATACTGAAAACTAGATGTAGAGCACATCAAACCAAGGGAATAGTAATTGTAATTCCTGATGGCATACTTGGCATGTCTGAGCAACATTAAGAGAGTGAATGTGGCTGGAGCTGAGTGAGCTAGGGAAGATAAATTTGGACAGGCAGGCAATGATAGAGAGTTTAGTTGAAATATATTGAGAAACTACTTGAAGATTCAAACAATGAAGTGACACAGTTGACTCAACTTTTAAAAGGATCATTTTTACTGCTCAGGAGAGAGGAAACCAGGGCTGAGCAAAAATGGAAGCCTGATGTAACTAGTTTTAGGAGGATGATGGAGAGAAGAGATGAGAATTGTTGGATTCAGGATATTTTTTGAAGATAACGCAAAGGAAGTATAGATGATTAGAATGAGAGAAATAGCTACTGTTTACTGTGATGAGGAAAGGATGAAAGATAAAGATTTCAGAAGGATTTTAAGATTTCAGGATTTTGTATGTTAATTTTGAGGTGTCGTTAGGTATCAAAATAGGTATATTCAGGAGATATTTAGATCAGTAAGTGAGAGACAGATATGGTACTACATCTGTGAGGATTTGTTACTATGAATTACTGACTCATAAGAACTTCTATTGAGTTATTGGTAATAAAAGTGAGACACTTGGCCTCAGAGTTATGTCAGTTCATATTCTTGCTTGCATGACCCCAAAAGGGATTACCTTCTTTAATTTTCTACCTGGGTACACTATTGCTTTATCATAGCACTACCTCCATTGGTACACATTATGAATACGAAAGTAGGTCAATTCCTTGATCTCTAAGAATTGTCACTCTGTTGGAGGAGAGGGATAGAAATAAGTAAACAGTCAGATATGTAATAAATATTATCAGAGGATTAAAAGATAACTACACCAAGACTTGGGAATTAGTGAAAGCTTCCCAAAGGATGAATTAGAAGTTAGGTAATTGGATGGTGTGAGAAGGGAGGATGAAATGTCTTAACAGAAGTAGCTTGTGCAGGAATCTGGAACTGAGGGCTTGATTTTTTTTTGTTTGTTTAATGTGTCTCAGAATAATCTAAAAGGCTTATTAAAACATTTCTGGGCACTGCTGTGCAAGGTTTGTTTCTGTTGATTGGAGCTAGAGCCTGAGAATTTGCATTTTGAATAGATTCCCAGATGATACTGATCTTATGGTATAAAGACCACATTTTGAGAACAGATGCTTTAGAGAAACTGCAAATATTTCTGTACTGCTGTTTCTGTTTGTTTGTTTGAAAGGAGATGGTTGAAAGTTGTAATTTATGAAATAAACAAACTAGAAATAAATTGATGGTAAAGTATTTTGACTTAATCCTGAAGCTGTAGATACTCACTAGAAGATTTTCTGTTTTGTTGCTTTGAGATGGGTTGTCCCTTTGTTGCATAGGCTGGTCTTCAACTCATGAACTTAATTGATCCTTACCCCTCATCCTCTTGAGTAGCTGATGCTACAGGTATGTGCCATCATGCACAGCCTCTTACTAAATGATTTTAAACAGGGTTATAACACTCCTATTTATGTTTTCCAAAGGTAATTTTAAAACAGTGTAAAGAATGGGTTGAATAACAAGGCTACAGAAGGGGAAATCTGTTAAAGAGCTGTTTTAGTAATGTAGAAATAAAAGTATAAGGGCTTCTACTAATGACAGGCAATGCATGAAAGAAGCACATTTAAGAACCATGGAGTGGGACTTTTAACAACACATCCCATCATTATGTACAACTATAATGCACCAATTTAAGAAAAGTAGAAAAAATGAAAAGAGTAGAACTGATGGGATTTAGGGATTGATTGTGAGTAAGGGCAAGAGTCTTAGATGACTCTAATTTCTGATTTAGGTATCTGGATAGTTAGTTATACTTCTCATAAATATAGGAAATAAAAAGAAAGATTTAAGTATGAGTGGTAGATGTATATTATTGGTGTCAGCATATAGATATTAATTCAAGCTATGGGTAGATAGGTCCCCAAAAGAAAGTACATAGAGTGAAAAGTTTGGGAAATACCAGAATCTTATGAATGGTTAGAGAGTAGGTAAATACAGAGAGAAGGTTGTTTGGGAAGCTTGTGATGCATTTAAAGGATCTGGTGCATGTCTTTCTAAATTGAATGTAAAGAATTTTTAAAGAATTTAATGTGGAAACAAATGCAGCCTGAGACTGGTCTGTGTGTATATGTTTATATGTAAATATGAATGACATTGGCATATTAGTGAACCAAATCTTCTGGACAAACATTATGATAACTTTAAATTTTCATTTAATCCTTCAGGTCCTGTTTATAGCAATTCTTCAATAAAAAATGAATTACCAGTGTATTACAACCCTACACAAAAATCTGCTAAGAAAACAAATCAGTCATCTAAGAATATTGGGAAAAAAACCATTCCATCAAAAAGGCAGAAGACAGCTAAGCAAAGCAGCTCAAGAATACAGAAAAATTTAAATGTTAAAAGTTCTGAGGGTATTATCAGCCATGAAAACATTTGCAGTTGTTCTCAGAATAAGCCATCAGAAAGTGACAAAGCTGACCTGGCTAAGAAGAAAAATCTTGATCATTCTGGGTAACATCTATTATGTATACAACATAGTTACTGTTGTTCCACATTTAATATTTTGTCTGTGTTATTTAACCATTTACAGAAAGAGTATCAACATAAAGGGCTCTGTATTCTGACCTGATATTAAATCTAGGCTCTGCCTTTAGCAGAGCAAAGTAGTATACTGATCTTGTTTCCTCATATTAATATAGGTAATAATACATCACACATAGGATTGTGAATGTTAAATCTAGTGAAGTATTATTTTTGCCTGAGTTGCCTTTTTAAAAAAATATGACAAAAGATGTAAAGTTTATTGTTGTAATCACTTTGAAATACAGTTTTGAGTTTTTCCTTTTAAAGTGAGATGAATGTGATGTCAGTTTGAAACATGTCAGTGATTTTCCTTTTAATATAATCGTAACATTTTTTGAGTGCCGTCTAAGTACTAAATGATCTTTAATGAATTTTTATAGTCCTCACAAGATGTTGAGCTAAGTAGTGTTTTTATATATTGCTTTTTGCTATAGCATGCATTCAACAATTATTAAATGCACACTCTGTTAGAAACAGCAAGGGGGCTGGGGCTGTAGCTCAGTGGTAGAATGCTTGCCTAGCATGCGTGAAGCCCTGGGTTCGATTCTCAGCACCACATATAAATAATAAATGAATAAAATAAAGATCCATCAACAACTAAAAAAAATATATTTAAAAAAAAACCAAAACAGCAAGGTGCTGGGGATTAAATGGGGAAATAAATGATTAGAATAGCCTAAAATATATATATATATATGTATGTATTTTTTTTAATTTAAAAAAAATTTTTTTAAGTTGTTGATGGATCTTTATTTTATTCATTTTATTATTTATATGTGGTGCTGAGGATCGAACCCAGTGCCATATGCATGCTAGGCAAGCGCTCTACCACTGAGCTACAGCCCCAGTCCCCTAAAATATATTTTGAGTATGTCATTGTGGTGTATATAAAAAGATCCTGTATATATCTCCAAGTTTAATTTCTTTAGATCATTTTCATATCTACTTTCTTTTTAAAGAAATGTTGCTAGATTTGGTTTCATTTAGGTTCTTATGTTAGCATATAGTTGTTCATAGTATTCTCTTACAGTTGTATTTATTTCTTTTGACTCTGATGGTAGGACTCCAGAAATAAATTCTCAAAAGGAATAGGGTGTCTTGTTTGCATAGATTTGGGGTAAATTGATCAGCTGGAAGCTAGCAATGACATGAGCTGTGTCCTTCTGAGGACCCTACTGCTAAGAGTATCAAAGAAAATGACTTAAGTTGCTTGTGGTTTCTCCAGTAAACTGTGATATTAGACTAATTTTAGAATATACATTACAAGCTGCCTATGGGGAATGTCTTCTGATGTCCTTCTGTCATTACTCCCATCCTAGTTAGACCAGGTTGCACTAGCTCTTTCATTGGAATTTTTCAAATTGGAAATTTTGATAGGTTCTAGTATCAGATTTTTTACCTGTGCCTGTTTATAGGTCTTAGGGCCTGAACATGGTGAGCTGATATTTGTTATAGCCAACATTACGTGGTTTATATATCCACTATGTATTGTTTCTGGAAGAAATATTTTTTGAAGATGTGTGAACAGTTTCAAACTTTTAATTTTTGTAGAACTACAGGGCACTGCAAGGATCAACCTGATGTTATGACTGCACAAAATATTCATTTAAAGTCTCAGACCAAGGACCATACTTGCAAGACACCAACAGAGTCTAATTTGGATTCTAGAGAGCCTAAAACTTCAGTTTTGGAAGAAAGGTATGCATGTATTGTGAGATTAATAAGTTTTACTCATTATATTAGATACCCATTGCTATGTATCTCAAAATTTAATTTAATTTAATTTAAATTACCTCAAAATTTAATTTTGTTATAGGCTTACAAGCTTAAAAGGTTATGAAAAACACCTATGGCAGTTTTAGGAGAAAAATGATAACTAAGCTTAAATACATTAAATATATGTATTATAAAAACAGATATTACGGTTTATTTATTTTTTCTTAAGTGGACCATCCAGGCTCAAGACCTATTTAATGTCTGGGAAGAGTAATTCTGATGTGAGTGATGAGGAAGTTCAGGAAAGTTTAGGTAAGTTATTGTTTGTTTTGTACTGTATTGATTTTTATGGAATTATGTATATATCATGAAGTGTGCTATGTTTTATTGATTTAAACTTTCACTGATGGGAAATATGTATTGAGTACCTACTCCTTAGAGACTTAAAATATATTTAGAGATTTGTATGAGAAAGACAGTTTCTTCTAAGTAGGACATAATAAAATGTCGTCATGTAAAGTATCTACTCCATTGCTTAAGTTGATAAGGGGACACATAAAGCAAGATTAAGTATCTGTTGGTGGTTACTGAAGCTGGGTAATGAGTGTTTGGGATTCATACTGTTTTCCTCTTTTTTAAATAGTTCTGAAATTTTCCATATAGGTTTTTTTAAAATACCTCATTTTAAAAAATTGATTCTTTTCAGTTATACATGACAGTAGAATCCGCTTTGACATAATTATATAAGCATGGGATATATTTTGTTCTAAGACCCCAGTACTTCTCCTTCCCCTTCCCCCTCACCACCTCCTGCTTCCCACCTCTATTGATCTTTCTGCCATTTACCATATTTTTTAAAATTACTTTGTAGTGGATGTACACCATGGTGAGATTTACTGTGATATATTCATATATGTACATAGGAAGGTTATGTCAGATTTATTCCACTATCTTTTCTTTTCCTATCTTCCCTCACTTCCCTTCATTCCCCTTCGTCTATTCCACTGAACTTCTATCCACCTCCCCCCACCTTATTGTGAGTTAGCTTCCATGTAACAGAGAAAACATTTGACTTGTGGTTTTTTGGAATTGGCTTATTTCATTTAGCATGGCAGTCTACACATTCACCTGTTTGCCAGCAAATGGCAAAACTCATTCTTCTTTATGGCTGAGTGATTCTCCATTGTTTCTATATACCACATTTTCTTTATTCATTCATCTGTTGAAGGGCCCCTAGGTTGGCTGTATAGCTTAGCTATTGTGAATTGTGCTGCTATAAATATTGATATGGCTGTGTCACTATAGTATGCTGATTTTAAATCCTTTGGATGTATACTGAGGAGTGTTATAACTGGGTCAGATGGCATTCTGTTGCTATTCTTTTGAGGAATCTCTATATTGCTTTCCAGAGGGATTGCACCAGTTTGCAGTCCCACAAGCAGTGTACCCTTTTCCCCACATTCTCACCAACATTTATTGTTGCTTGTATTCTTAATAATTGCCATTCTGACTAGAGTAACATAGTGTAGTTTGAATTTGCATTTCTCTAATTGCTAGAGATATTGAGCATTTTTCATATATTTGTTGACTGTCCATATTTCTTTTGAGAAGTGACTCTTAGCTCCTTTGCCCATTAATTGATTTGGTTGTTTTTTGGTGTTAAGTTTTTTGAGTTCTTTGTATATCCTGGAAATTAATGCTCTGTCTGAGGTGCAGGCCAAAGATTTTCTCCCATTCTGTAGTCTCTCTCTTCATGCTCTTGATTGCTTCCTTTGTGTGGAAAAGCTTTTTACTTTGACACCATCCCATTTATTGATTTTTGATTTTACTTCTTGCACTTTAGGAGTCTTGTTGAGGAAGTCAGTTGAAATGAGTTGAAATGATAAGTGTTGGGCCTACATTTTCTTCTAGCAGTTGCAGCATTTCTGGTCTAATTGCTTCGTCTTTGATCCATTTTGAGTTAAGTTTTTTGCAGGATGAGAGATAGGGTTAAATTTCATTTCGCTACATATGGATTTCTAGTTTTCCCAGCACCGTTTGTTAAAGAGGCTATCTTTTCTCCAATGTATGTTTTTGGCAACTTGTCTAGTTTGAGGTAACTGTATTTATGTGGGTTTGTCTCTGTGTCTTCTGTTCTGTTTCATTGGTCTTCATGTCTGTTTTGGCCAATACCATGCTGCTATTTGGTTACTATAGCTCTGTGGTATAATTTGAGGTCTGGTATTGTGATGCTTCCTGCTTTACATTTCTTGATAAGGATTGTTTGGGCTATTCTGAGCCTCTTATTTTTCCAAATGAATTTTATGACTGCTTTTTCTATTTCTATGAAGAACATCATTAGAATTTTGATGGAGAATTGCATTGACTCTGTATAGTGCTTTTGGTAGTATGGCCATTTTGGCAATATTAATTCTGCCTATCCAAGAACATAGGCAGTCTTTCCATCTTCTAAGGTCTTCTTCAGTTTGTTTCGTTAGTGTTCCATGGTTTCATTGTAGAGGTCCTTTACCTCTTCTGTTAGATTGATTCCCAAGTGTTTTATTTATTTATTTTTTTGAGGCTACAGTGAATGGGTTAGTTTTCCTAATTTTTCTTTCAGCTGATTTGTCATTGGAGTTTAGGAATGTGATTGATTTATGGGTATTGATTTTATATACTGCTACTTTGCTGAATTCATTTATGTGTTCTACAACTTTTCTGGTGGAACTTTTTTGATCTTCTAAATATAGGATTATGTTGTTGGCAAACAGATAGTTTGATCTCTACTTTTCCTATTTGTATACCCTTAACTTTTTCTTTTGCCTAATTGCTCTGGCTAGAGTTTTAAGGACTATTTATGTTGAATAGAAGTGGTGAAAGAGGGCATCCCTGTCTTGTTTGTTTTTAGAGTGAATGCTTTCAGTTTTTCTCCGTTTACAATGATGTTGGCCTTGGGTTTGTTTTTTATAGCTTTTATAATGTTGAGGGAAGTTCTTTCTATCCCTAGTTTTTCTGTCATTTTAAACATGAATGGGTGATGTATTTTGTCAAATGCTTTTTCTGCATCTTTGAGAGAATCATGTCATTCTTGTATTTAAGTCTATTTAAATGTAGTGAATCACCTTTATTGATTTCCGTATACTGAACCAACCTTGCATCCCTAGGACAAAACCCACTTGATCATGGTGCGTTATCTTTTTAATGTGTTTTTATATGTGATTTGCCATTATTTTATTGAGAATTTTTGCATCTGTGTTCATCAAGGATATTGATCTGAAGTTTTCTTTCCTTGATGTGTCTTTGTCTGGTTTTAGTATCAGGGTGATACTGGCTTTATAAAATAAGTTTGGAAGATTTCTCTCCTATTTCGTGTAATAATTTGAGGAGGATTGGTTTTAGTTCTTTTTTAAAGATCTGATAGGACTTGGCTGAGAACCCATTCAGTCCTGGGCTTTTCTTTTTTTTGGTAGGCTTTTGATGACTTCTTTAATTTTATTACTTGAAATTGATCTGTTTAACTTTTCTTTATCTTAGTGGTTCAAATTGTGTAGGTCATATGTCTCTAGGAGTTAGTTGATGTCTTCAAGATTTTCTTCTTTATTGGAGTATAAATTTTCAAAATAATTTTTGATAATCCTCTGTATTTGAGTAGTGTTTGTGGTGATATTCTCTTTCTCCTCATGGGTTTTATTAGCTTGAGTTTTTTCCTTTATTTTGGTTAGTTTGGCAAAGAGTTTATCAGTTTTATTTATTTTTTCAAATAACTAACTTTTTCAAAAAATTTTGAAGTTTTAAAATCTCATTTTCATTGATTTTTTTCTGGTTTTATTTCCTATATTTTGGTTTTGGTTTTGATTTTTTTCTTTTTTTCTAAGGCCTTGAGTTGTAATGTTAGATTATTTATTTGGTATCTTTCTATTCTTTTAATATATGAGCTCAATGGTATGAACTGTTCTCTTAGAACTGCCTTCATAGTTCCCGGAAATTTTGGTATGTTGTATCATTATTCTCATTTACCTCTTTATTTTTTTATTTCACCCCTGATTTCTTCTGCAATCCATTCATCTTTCATAGGTGTCTTACTAGTTTCCAGGTGTTAAGAGTGGTTTCTATTTTTTATCTTATGGATTCGTAATTTCATTCCATTATGACTAGCTAGAATGCAAGGTATTGTCTCTATTTTCTTTTTTTTAATAATTATTATTTGCTAAGATTTGCTTTGTGGCCTAATATAAGGTCTATTTCCATGTGCTACTGTGAAGAAAGTGTATACAGTCATTGATGGATGAAATATTCAATAGATGTCTGTTAAGTGTGAATTATTAATTGTATTTTTAAATTCTGTATCATTTTTATTTAATTTTTGTTTGAATAGTCTATCCGATGGTGAGAGAGGTATTTTAAAGTCATCCAGTATTATTGTATTCTGATCTATTTGATTCTTACTATTGGGAAGAGTTTGTTTGAGGTACATAGATGCTCCATTGTTTGGGACATAAATATTTACAATTGTTATTTCTTGTATGATTTCCTTAAGCTGGATGAAATGATCATCTTTGTTTCTTGTTAATTTCGGCTTGAAGTCCACTTTATCTGATATGAGAATAGTAACCTCTGATTGTTTATTAGATCCATGTGAATGGTATGTTTTTTCCCATCCTTTCACTTCAGTCTGTGGATGTCTTTGCCTATGAGGTGAGTCTCTCTGTGACAGCATATTGTGGGGTTTTGTTTTTTAATCCAATCTGCCAATCTATGTCTTTTGATTGATGAGTTTAGGCTATTTATGTTCAGCATTATTATTGAGAAGTGATTTTTATTCCCTGACATTTTGATTTATTTCTAGTTTTTAAGTTGAATTTGATTCTCCTTTTATTAACTATTCTTTGAATGTAGTTCCTCCTTCTCCTGGTTTTCAGTTTTATCTTTCATTTCTTCTTCATGAAATATTTTATTGAGTATGTTTTATAGTGCAGGCTTTCTGGTTGTGAATTCTTTTAACTTGTTTTTATCATAGAAGGGTTTTATTTCATCTTTAATTCCAAAGTTAATTTTGCTGTGGATAGTGTTCTTTCAGAGGTGGTACATATTATTTTAAGACCTCCTAGCTTTGAGGGTCTGGTTTGAGAAATCAGTTGAGATCCAGATTGGCTTATCTCTAAATGTGACACGTGTAGCTGCTTTTGAAGTTTTCTCTCCTGTATGTTAGACATTTTCATAAAAATGTGTCTTAAAGTGTTGTAAGTTTGTGTATTTGGAGTTCTGTATTTCAATTTCCATTTCATTCTTAACATTTTGGAAATTTTTCTAGTATTATTTCATTGAAAATATTATGCATCCCTTTAGTTTGTATTTCAGAGCCTTCATCAATCCCAATGAATATTAAATTTGGCCTGTTAATATCATGCCATATTTCTGAATATCTTTTCATGTTTTTTTTTTTTTTTTTTGGTACCAGGAATTGAACTCAGTGGTACTTGACCACTGAGCCACATCCCCAGGCCTATTTTGTGTTTTATTTAGAGACAGGGTCTCATTGAGTTGCTTTTAGCACCTTGCCATTGCTGAGGCTGGCTTTGAATGGATTCTCCTGTCTTAGCCTCTCAAAGTGCTGGGATTACAGGCGTGCGCCACCATGCTCGTCTCTGTTCATGTTTTTCTAACATCCTTTTTCTGTGGTCATCTTTATTTTCAAGATTATGTAATTTGTCTTGGATGCCTGAAAATCCATCTTGCAAGTGGTCTAGTCTAATGGTAATGCTTTTCATTGTATTTTTCAATTTGGCTTATTGATTCCTTCATTTCATGGATTTCCTATTCTCTTTCAGAACTCTCTGTCCTTATTGACATGATCTTTAACTTGTGTTTTTGTTTTTAATTTCACTCCTTTTATTGTTTTTTTACCTCATAAAATAGTTTAATTATGAACTTTTCTAAATTCCTTCTCTGACATTTCTTCCACTGTGGTGTCAATGGTGTCTATCGTTGAGTCATTTGGGGTTGTTTAGGATGGTTTATTTTCTTGCTTTTTCACATTGTTTCTGTGTCTACCCATTTATCATATGATTCTGAAGCAACAGAATTTCTACCCTCTGAACTTGTAGTGTCCCTGTAGGTTTTCAGTACCTCAGAGATTATGGGGAGACAGAATAGCAATAATCAAGGCAAACAGTATACAGCATTATATAAAATACTTGGTTCCTATTATGACATCTATACTGTTAATTGGCACAGTAAACAGAAGTGGTACAGTCAGCAGTTGCCATTAGTAAAAACAGTAAGTAATCATGTATTATATCTGGCATTAAATCAGGTGACAACTGTCAAACATAGAATACACTCCAGTAATAATTGCAACAGCATAATGGTAGGAGAAAGCATTATATAAACCAATTAGTGATAAAAGATGGTAAGAATAGAGTTAAATGAGAGGAAACATATGTGATAGATGGGTAGAAAAGAGTTTACAATTTCAGAAAGTGAACAGACAGAATACAGAAGAGATGTGGGATGTGACGTTTATGAGGAAGGAGGAGAAAAATTAGAAGTAAAAAATTAAAAGCATAGTGAAAGAACAACTGAATTTAACTGTTAGTAAAAGAGAGAAAGAGAAATAGACAAATGAAAAATCAATACAAAACAAAACCTAAATATACTAATCAAAAGCCCTAACCCTCAAATCCAAGCAAGGAAAAATAACTACATTCCAAAAATTCTAAAAATGGGGTGGAGGAGAGATGTATATGCGTGTATATATGTATAAATGGCAATGAACCATTCATCATGCGTGCACGTGCCTGCACACACACACACACACACAAAGAAGAAAGAAGAAAAGAAAGGAGATTCTTAATGAAAAAATTAAGGAACTGTTTCCACTGAGGATCAAAATAGTGAGAGTATATGTTTACTGTCTATGCCCAACTGTCTTGTTCTGTTTCTTCTTGTACTGAGCACAAGAGTAGGGGCCAAAGGTTGTTAAACATTTCCTATTCCTATTGTATTGCTCACCAAGTTGCCAGTGGAGTTCAAAAATTCTCAGCCTCGCTTCTCAGCACTATGAGGTAGAATGGGACGGAAAGTACTGTCAGCTGGGGTTTTGTTTGCATAGACCAATTTGATGCAGTCCCAGGGAGGGGCCACTGCAAAGTTCTCCCAAAGAAGCAGTATGCCTATTGCTTGAATCCTGGTTCACAGAGTGCTAAGAAATACAGCCTTTTTCTAGCCTGCCATCTTGCTTCCTTAAATGCGTCTTATTAGAGAGTTTTATAATTTTTTTCATCCTCATAGAGAATATACTGTTTGGATATTTTTTTCTTTCACAATTTACTAATTCTTTTTACTTTTTACTCCCCCCCCATTAGATTTATTTTATTATTTTTCTCTTTTAACTTGAACACTTTCTATGTTTCTTATACTTTTTATTTGGTAAAGAAGAAACAGTGAATGTACCTGAGTATAATTTTGGCTTCATTTTATATGTGTTGCTATGTAGTGTTGCTGTGATATACTTTTAATTTACTATGATGATTTTCCTTTGACCAAGGAGTTACTTTAGAGAGTGTCTAGAGACCTGGGATTTAATCTGTTGTTATTATTTACCAGTTATGTTATCTTGAGTAAGAAATTTCAGTGTTTTTAACTTTAGTTTCCTTATCTGAAAAATGGTGATATCAATTCCAGTTTCATAGGTTGATTTATCTGGCATATGCTGGCTATTATTCTCAGTGTTGGTATTAATCTAAGAAATTTTGTTTTGTTTTGTTCTTTTGTATATTTTCCAGTTTCATTTCACTGTTCTGGAAAACTTGGCTTGTATTATATTTTGTTTGAATTTATTAAGGCAGTTTTGTGATCTAAGTGTGTGCTTTTTTAATTTTTGGTACCAGGGATTGAACCAAGGGGCTCTTAACCACGGAGCCACATCCCCATCCTTTTTATGTTTTATTTTGAGACAGGGCCTCACTAAATTGCTGATGCTGGCTTTGAATTCGAGATGATCTGCTTTAGGCTCCTGAGCTGCTGGGATTACAGGTGTGTGACACCACACCACACACCTTGGTTTTTTATAGTTTTTCTATAAATGGTTTAAAAATAGTATCATTATTTTGTTGACAGTATATGCGGATGTATTTTTTTAAAATATACTTTGAATATTTATGAAATTCTTAAATATTTGTGGAGTATTATGGAATACTTATATATTCTGTTAGGGGCTAGGGATGTGACAGTAGATAAAATTGGGAAAATATGTCTTCCTTAGACCTCATCTTCTGGAGAGGCAGTATGGTAGATAATATTAAGGAGACAGCAAAGTTTTTGATGTGTTAGATGTTGATACTGGAAAAATGAAACAGAAGTTTTAGAGTAGGAAACAGAAGTTACATTCTTTTGGTTAATATACAGAGATGGCCTCACTGAAAAAGTGATCATTTGAATAAAGGTGTGATCGAGATGAAACAGCAAACCATACAGCTGTTTGAGTAAATGCTGTCTTAGAGGGAAGATCAAGGGCAAAGGTTCTGATGTAGTAAGGATTCTGTCCTACTCAAGGAATATCAAGAAGACTAGGGACTTGAACAGAGGGAGATAGCAGTAGGAAATGATTTCACGTAGAATCAAAGGTCATGTAGTACGTTAAAGGATATAAGGAATTTTGGCTTTTACTATGAGAGATGAGAAACACTGGAGGATTTTGTGTAGACATAAATCACTTTGGCCACTGTTAGGAGTGGACTAGATAGAGTTGAGGGAACACAGGAAGTCTGGAAAGCAGGGAGACTAATTGGTGAGATGTGGAATCCTAGCAAAAGATAGTAGGTCTTAGAATGGAAAGTGGAGCATAGTGGTAGTAGTTTTAGGAATTTTAAAAGGTAGAATCAATAGAATTTCCCAATGAATGGGATGTAGGACACTAGAGAAGTACCAGGGAAAACTTCAATGATTTTTGGCCTGAGCATCTGGGAGAATGGAATTGTAATTACCTGATTTGTAGACTCTCAGGGAGCAAACATATTTGGTGGGGGCAGGGAGAACGATAGAATCTCAGATTTAGGTATGTTAAGTTTGATAGTATCCTGATTGTATCTTTCTTTTGGACTTGGAATTCTGTTAAGCATTGCTAAAGTTGAAGTAAAATGTTCCACTGCAATTGTCTGTTTCTCCTTGTATTTCCTGCAATTTTTGTTACATACATTTCAGTGCAGTCATTGAGCAGGTAAGTCTTCATATGCAAGGTACTTGGTCAAATGTTTTTTGATCCTATTAAATGTTTTTACTTTATACTCTGTTTAATATTAATATTATAAGCTCTACTTTTCTTTTGGTTGGTTATTGTGTTTTTCATCCTTTTATATAAACTTTCTTAGAAAACAAAGTGGCTTAAAAACAACATGAATTTTTTTAAATTACTGTGTTTTTACCTTAATAAATGGGTTTAACATATTTACATTTATTAGCAACAAACATACCTGATACTTGTAAGGTTGGTAGACATTCTTGTATGTGTTAGCAAGGACTCAGTATCCTTTATTTTTTTCCTCCTTTCTTTTAAACACAACGAATCACCAAATAGAAAATTAATCTGAAGTTATTATCTTTTGTCCTTTAAACTATTCATTTATTGTTCTTTTGCTTTATGAGGTAATGGTTATGAGTACAAATTTGAGGGCATTCTGCTACCTTTAGTCTAATATTTTTCCTTTACAGATAACGTGCTTTCTTTCATCTTCATACTTATTAGGATTTTTTAATCCTTGAAGTTAAAGAGTTATCTCTGTGTTGGTTGCTTTAAAAAATTTTTTTTGAAGTCATTTCAAACTTTACACAGAAATCCCTTAATCCCTTCATCCAGATTCTACAAATTCCATATTTTATATCATTTGTTTCATCTCTGTCCCTGCCTCTTCTACATAGTTATGTTTATTATCATTCATCTTTTTCTGAACTATTTGGGATCCAGTTAAAGTTGTAATGTATTATTTCTCTGAAATAGCCCAGAATGTATTTCAGTAAGACAAAGACATAACCACCTTCTAAATATTCAAGCTAGGAAATCAGCATTAATATAAAACTGCTGCTACTTATTACAGATTTTATTTAAATTTCACTGGTAGTGCCCTCAGAGTCTTCCCATCTGCTTGAAGATCTAATTCTGGGTCCTGGTTTGCATTTAACTGTCATATCCCTTCTATTTTTTTCATGAAATGGTTCCTTAATCTTTTCCTAACTAACCTAATTTTGACATTTGAATACAGGCTTTTCATTCTTCAAAATGACCTTTAATCTGGGTATTGAATGCATGCCAAGCATTTTTGACAGGAATACTATGTAAATGATACTGTGTTCAAGTTATTGTCTGCCAGGTTTTTCTGCTGTAAAGCTACCTTTTTTTTTTTTTTTTTTGTAATTGATATTTTTGTGAAGTAACATTCTGATGCTGCTTCAATAACTTGTTCCTTATCTAGTCTCTTTTTACCAACCTTAACATCCATTGAAGACTTTTACTTGAATCATCAACTGCTAATAGTGGTACTAAATTATTTTCTGTTATTCTTTCTCCATTAATTAGTTGCCATTCTCTTAAGAAACTTTTCCTCCTACTCCATTTGTATATTCATTATTTATTTATTGGTTTAGATCCATATGGATTCCTGGGTTTATATTTTATTCCATGGGGTTGTAGTCTTTATTATTTATTCTAATACCCAGATTGATATCTAGTTGGTGTTCTTTGAACTGGTTTCTGTGTTTTTGTCATGTTTCTGTTATTCTTGGACTTCTCTCCCTCTCTCTCTTTTTCTAAGCATAATATGTTCCAGGCTACTTCCTCTTCCCAAAGTCTGGAATCAATTACTTCTCTCTGAAGGTACCCAGTTCTCTTTAATGGAAAATTGCATTCAGAATCCCATGTCTGGTTACTTGGTATTTCCTATTACCAGAATATTCTTGTTTCTAGGCTTCCTCAGTGGACAGAGACAGAAAATAGACACACACATAACCCACTTGTAACAGGGAAATCTGTATCTATTTCTGTTTATATTGTACTATGAATATACATCAGTCCTTCTAATTCCAGTCCAACACAGACTTTTCCCTTTGTTTTTTATAAACCCCTTCTCAAATGACAAGGAAACAAACTCCCATTATCTTTAGTACATTTATTTATTTGCTTGGATCCTTTTATGACCTCACAAGCTGCCTCCAAAGACCAATTGCTATGAGAAATTTTCAACGAAGATGAAATCTCTATATGTTGTAGGTGAGGATTGCTTGGGAAATTTGATGGGGGTTGGTAATAGATTTTTATCGAGATAGAATTCATATATCATCAATTACCACACGTATAGTGTGCAAATCAATGATGTGCAGCCATCACCACAATTTTTTTTTTTTTTTTTTGCCTGCTGAAAGAAACACTACCCTTTTGTTTTGTTTTGTTTTGTTTTATTTAGGCTTACATGTTAACAGTGTAAATTGATTGATTGTACATAGATAGAGGATAACATATTAATTCTCTAGTTGTAAGTTGTGTAGAATCACAACATATATGCAGTCATACATAAAGTTAGGGTTATTATGACCATCATATTACATCACCCTTGCTGTCCCCATGCCCCCTCCCCTCTTACACCCCTGTGAACAGAGATCCACCATTGTTCCCATGTCCTTCCCCACATTATGGATCAGCATCCACTTATCAACGAGTACATTCGGCATTTGGTTTTCTGAGATTGGCTTACTTCACTTAGCATGATATTCTCCAACTCCATCCATTTACCTGC
>CM053408.1:73379688-73410340 GCA_028644305.1 Xerus rutilus
GTTACTATAGCTTTGTAGTATAATCTGAAGTCAGGTATTGTGATGCCTCCTGCTTCACTCTTCTTGCTAAGGATTGCTTTGGCTATTCTGGGTCTCTTATTCTTCCAAATGAATTTCATGATTGCCTTTTCTATTTCTATAAGGATTGACATTGGGATTCTAATTGGTATTGCATTGAATCTATATATCGCTTTAGGAAGTATGGCCATTTTGACAATATTGATTCTGCCTATCCAGGAGCATGGGAGATTATTCCATCTTCTAAGGTCTTCTTCAGTTTCTTTCTTCAGTGTCTTGTAGTTTGCATTGTAGAGGCCTTTCACCTCTTTTGTTAAATTGATTCCCAAGTATCTTATTTTTTTTGGAGGCTATTGTGAATGGGATAGTTTTCCTAATTTCTCTTTCAGAGGGTTTATCACTGATGTATAGAAATGCAATTGATTTGTGAGTGTTGATATTATATCCTGCTACTTTGCTGAATTCATTTATTAGTTCTAAAAGTTTTTTGGTAGAATTTTTGGATCCTCTAAGTATAGAACCATATTGTCTGCAAATAATGATAGTTTGAGTTCCTCTTTTCCGATTCGTATCCCTTTAATTTCTTTCGTCTGTCTAATTACTCTGGCTAGCGTTTCCAGGACTATGTTGAATAGCAGTGGTGAGAGAGAGCATCCCTGTCTAATTCCTGTTTTCAGAGGGAATGATTCCAATTTTTCTCCATTTAGGATGATGTTGGCCTTGGGTTTAGCATGGATAGCTTTTACAAAGTTGAGGTATGTTCCTTCTATCCCAAGAAGAAACACTACCCTTTAGCAGCCACCTTCCATTCCCTTCTTCCCAGGCTAGGCGACCACTTTTGATCTCTACAGAAAAATTTGCCTATTTTGGACACAGAAATTTGATTTTATGATCACTGAATTTTCTTCCAAACCAGTCATTTTATAAAGTTTTTACTTCAGTCATTTGTAACAATACTTTGCTTTCATGGTCTCATTTGAGAACGTGTTCTTTTTTCTACTGTATAGGAGAACATATATTACATACAATAGAAGTGGTTCATGGACATGAAGTGTTCCAGTTACATATCGCTTCGTAACAACCATTCCTAAAACTTAATGACTTAATACAACTATTGATTTCTTTTATGTGATTCTGTGAATTGACTTGGTTTAGCTAGGCAATTCTTAGTTGGGTGCTATTGGACTGAGGCTTAGACCCTGGGAAACAGATGCAGAATCCTAGCAGGTGAAAGAAGATGTGAGGGACAGATAGGATAGTAGGCATGTTTTATTTGAAGGCAGCAGCAGCCTCCAGTCCTTCAGTTGGCCTTTTTAAAAATATGTAGGCCAAACAAAGAAGGCCCATTGTTAACAGGTTACATAAGTCAGCACAGGCTCACAAGCAAAAACTTGTGACTTTGAGTACATATGCTGAATCAAGGTGTTCATGACCTTGGCTGTGTACTAAAAATAGCCTGCCATAAGCCTTGGTGAGGGAGCTTAACAATAGCCATCTTGGGCCTGCCCTACAGTTCAGCCCTTGGCTGTACAATCTATATGTTATGTAATATACATGTTTGAGGTCTTCTGCAATAATCCCTTAATGAGGAGGTTAGAGCCCTGCATCCACACAACAAAAATGTGCTAAAACATACAACCAAAAGACAAGTCCCACCGTCTAGGATTACTAAAAACCACTGTGAGTTGCACCCCATATTGAAGTGGCTATAAAAGTCTTTTCCAGTTACATCCAGTTAAAGGGACAGGCTGGATTATTCCAGGGTAGTCCAGCAGCAGAACTCACTGGCACTTTGGTGCATACCCGCAGACAGAGGTATGTGTTATTCTGGCATAGGTGTGTGCCCAGTCCATGATGGTGTTGGGAGGGACACATCTATGGATAAAAGGACAAAGGAGTTATAGGCACTAGTATAGGTAAATCACATCCATCTGGTAGAATACATGTCAGCTTTGAATTTCTGGCTAAGCACAGGTGATGACGGTGGTGGCTTCCCTGGGTAGTGATACCACACTTATACAGCTTAGTCCTGAACTTTAGTAGGTTCTTTGTGTTACCAGTACTGTTGAACTCATAGTTGTCCAAAGGGAGAGGCCAAAAATGCCTTTTAAAATCTGTGTCCTAAATGTGGGACCTGGCCAGCTAATATGTACCTTGGTAGGGGGGACATTCATTAATCACCCATGGTGTCACAAGGAGATCACATTTCAAACCTTTCCACCTGGGGCTAGGAGCTGGAGGCCGAAGGCTGCTGCCACCTCCAAATCATGTTTACTATCCCAGCTGCACTTCACATCATCTTCCACTTGTGGAGATCCTGAATCTGGTTCCTAGGGTCTGAGTCTTAGCCCAATAGCTCTTTCACAATTTTATAATTAGATGAAGCTGCTAAACTGGAGTCATCTGAAAGTTCACTTGGGCTGAATCTCCAAGATGACTTCCAGTTAAAATGGCTGGAATGGTGAAGCTCGCCATCTCTTTTCTTCCACATGGCCATCTTGGGTTTCCTCATAGCACGGCAGTCTTTGGTAGTCAATCTTCATATAATGTTATTTTTTCCTGAAAGTGAGATCCCCAGGGGAACCTGTATATTTTATGAGGACTTAGCTTTCAAAGTCCTAGAAAATCATTTATATTGCATTCTGTTAGTCAAGCAACTCATAAGTACTGTAGAGATTCAAGAAAGAAATGAGTCTTTGCTTGTTGATAAAGAATACTTATGCATAGGAAAGGAAAGAATTAATGGTAACTATCATTAGTGCTATTTATCATACTTAAAATTGGGAACCTGAGTTCTTTGACACACTGGTAAATTGAGGACATTTATACTGTTTTAGAATTTTAAAGAGAAAGTTGCAGATAAGTCATAGATGATATTATTAGCATATTATTAATTCATTATCACGTCCTGCATTTTTATCCACCAATGGCTTATTCCCTGTGTCCATGAGCAATTAGACAACTTGTTTGGTTTTTGTTATTTTTAAATGTTACACTTTTAAGATGTGTTCATGGTAGCACTGTTTTTCCTTAGTTTTTATTTTGTTGCAATGAAAGCAAAATGTAATACAATGTATTGTCAGGGCAGTATTTAAAATATTTACACTGAAGTTGGCAAAATGACATACTTTATCGACATGGAATTAACGGCCATTGCTCATGATACTGTCTTTTGCATTTTTCAGATGACTCAAGACTAAAAAGATCTAAAGTGGCACCAGAGAAGAAAACACATCACAAATTAAGTAAAATAATTTTCTTTTGTAATACTTACATTTAAAAAAAATAGTATTAAATTTGTTTCTAAATATAGCTTAATTTTTTATAAACAGGCGAATTAATATTGTTTGGATTTCTTTGTAGATAAATTTAAATTACACATTTAGTTCTCACGAATTTCATAATAAGTCATCATAAGCCACTGAGTCAACCTGTTACCCATTTATAAGTTTTATAGTCTTCTCATTCTGCCCCATAGTAGGTAGAGATTTTTTTTATCTTATGTAATCAAAATTAAGAATTCTTTCAAAGAAAATGTAATTACTAAGTATATGATATCCCTGACAGCTTCTTCCACTTTTATCCAGTTAATTCTTAAGAGTGGCTAGAATGGTAAATAGGCAAAGTTGGAAACTGTGAGCCCGTGAAGAGATTCATGTAAGGATTAAAAATCCATGGTTCCCTAGAAGGTACTTAACAGTCAAGATTCATGAGACAGCCCATGTTTGTGTGATGTTGGAGTGGCTTTCTATGCCGTATAGAAAGCAGTATGTCTATAAAATTATAAGGTAATCACAAAGTGGCACCCCTACTACTGTTGACATAGTTGTTGATTAGAAGAAAGTCATAGGTCTCTAAAGTACAGTAGATTATACCAAGGTGTGTGACTCCTTGCCCATTAGATTAGGGTGTATCTAGCACATAATTCTAGTGTGATGGGGAATTTTTAAGTGCTTAACTAAGGATTTTTGTAATACCTTGTAATCCTGATTATTTAACAAAACTTGGCATGGTGAAGAGGAAATGGTACAGTGGGGAGAAAAGGGGTAATCAAAGTAGTTTAAAATGTGTCATTTTTACCAGTGGTATCTTGATAAAGGGATATGTTTTTATTTTTATTTTTTGGCAGTGCTGAGGATTGAACTCAGGGGCCATGCCTGCTAGGGAAGCGCTTTACCACTGAACTATACCTCTAGCTCCAGAGATATCAGGTTGAAATAATCATAGAGAAATGAGAGTTTGATTTTTGAGTATCAGGAATGGGAAGGTAACCAATATTAAAATGAAAAAGCGCAGCAAATGCTTGAAGCTACCAAGAGGAGAATGGAGAAAATAAATGGTCATTCAATCAAACTAATGAAAATGAAGATAAGAACAATCATCGATGTAAAATAACTAGTATATATAAAGTAAGATGGCTGGATGTGGTGGGGCACCCCTCTAATCCCAGTGTTTGGGAACTTGAGGCAGGAGGATTCTGAGTTCGAGGCAAGCCTCAGCAACTTAGTGAGGCCCTCAGCAACTTTGTGAGACCCTGCTTCAAAATAATTAAATAGGGCTAGGGAAGTGGCATAGTAGTTAAGTGCCCCTGCCTTCAATCCCTGGTATCTGTTAATCAGTAAATCAGTAAATCAATCAAAGATGAAGAGAATTAAGAGAAGCAGGTTGTTAAACTAAATAAATGTGAATGGATTGAATTTCTTCAATAAATCTTGGGTTTGGTTAAATAATACAAACCAATCTATTTGTTTTTAAAAAATACTTAGATTTTAAAATAAAAAATTGTAAAATAATTAGGGAGATTAAACAAAAAGAATAGTCTAGTTTTAATATTAGGCAAAGTAGGACTTACGGTCAAAACTGATGAATGTGATAAGGAAGAACATATAATGATAAAGTGGGCACTTTAAGAGGACAGAAAAACCATAAACTTGTGCACCAAACAACTTAGCAACTAACATTCATAAAGAAAACATCTAGATAAAGCAAGAAGATTTTCATTTAAAAAATATAATTGGAAAGGAGATTTTAATAAACTGCTTTCAGAATTGAATTAAACGAAAAATAGATCAAATAAAAAAGACTAAACAAAAAAATAGACTAAATAAAATAGACTAAACAAAAAAATTAAGCAAACAATAGATAAGAACATAGGAATTTGATATTATTTCCAACAAACTCTGTTTAATATATGGAGCTTAACATTTTTTAGATAACACTGCCAACCCTGGTTATTGAAGTTTTATGTCTTTGTGAATCTAGAGGCCTAATTTTTACTGGCTTTTCTTTAATCATTATCCCAAATGTATCTTAAATTTTTTTTGTCTTTTGTCTAGAACCATTCATGTTTTTAAAGGTAATATTTATGTTTCCACTGCTGAGTATCATCTATCCAAACATTTATATACATATACTTTTTTGCTGACATCGTTTTATAGTTTTGCCCTCCAGCACACCAAATGTCCGCAGGACCAAGAGAATACGTTTGAAACCTTTGGAATATTGGCGAGGGGAGCGAATAGATTATCAAGAAACACCATCAGGTAACCTAATTTACACTGTAGTGTCTGTTAATAAAAAACAGAGGGATAAATATAACTTATTTATGATTATTATGTGCCAGGCACTGCCTGCATGTTTATGTACATTACTTTATTTAATCATCATTCCTCCCCCAGTGTGATAAGAAAAGGATTCAAATCCATATTTGTCTGATTACCATAAAGATATTGATTTTTTTCCTCTTTATAGCTGTATTTTTGTGTATGGCTTTGTATTGTTATAATATTATCTCATAAGGATTTTAATTGCATAAGAAGCTGCATTGTTAGAGCATGAGAAAATTATAACTGATACAGATATTTTACGTTACTCTTACCAGCTATTTTCTTATAGTTTTCTACAAAATGATAGAGGTTGGGTAAAGAAGTATAGTGTTATCTTAAAGTTATTTTCTTCCTTTGATGGATATAGCTGAGGCAAAGAGCACTCATGTGACTTACTACTTATAGTTCATTACTAGCTTCTGCTTTTTCTTTTACTTTTAAACCCTCTACTGATAACTGCTGATTTCAAAGAAGTAACAAAGATCGGTCTTATTTCATCAGTGCTCCTAGATTTAGCATGTTAAAGATACAAGTGCAGAACTACTAGAATTTAGTAAGAGTAATATTTTATTTGGTTCTCTGAAAGGAAATGTATTTACTGAGTTTTGTTTCAAGCTTTTTACTTTCCCAGATATAATAATATTTTATCTTTTTGTTGTTAAATTTCAGGAGGATTTGTGATTGGTGGGATACTGTCTCCAGCCACCGTATTGCCTAAAAGAAAGGCAAAAGGAAACGTGGGAAGAGTCAACAAAGTAACTAATAGGAAAAGGATCTGTCTTGATAATGATGAAAGAAGTATGAACTTATTTCTAAAAGTAACTTTTAGATTGCATTTGTTTGCTTATTTATTTATTTATTTATTTATTGGGTGCCAGGGATTGAACTCCAGGACACAACCACTGAGCCACAGCCCCATCCCTACTTGGTATTTTATTTGGAGACAGAGTCTCACTGAGTTGCTTAGCACCTTGCTTTTGCTAACGCATGCTTTGAACTAGTGATCTTCCTGCCTCAGCCTCTAGCTGCTGGGATTATAGGTGTGCGCCACTGCACCAGGCTTAGATTTTATTTTCCATAACATAGTACTTTGAGAAGAACCTCATTGCAAAATTTGATATTTTAAAACACCAAATATTTAAATAAATAAATTTAAATAGATAGATAGATAGATAGATAGATAGATACATAGATACATAGATACATAGATAGATAATGAAAAGGCAAGGGAGGCTCGGGATGCAGCTTGGTGGTAAAGTGCCCCTGCATTCAACTTCCAGTACCAAAAAGAAAAAAAAAATTCATTGATAGCATAGTATAAAACATTTTCTCATGAGTAAATTACCCAGTCAAATGAAGCTCAAGTTATCCATACTGAAGCTATGCTTACAGTAAGACATATTAATGAATTTTTTCTAAAGTGTATTGTGTGTCTTAGGGAATATGCAGAACATTGTTTGGCTTTATTTTGAGTGGTCATTTATAAACAGGGAGAGTGTGTTATGTCTCTGACAGTTTGCAACTTGTCTGTAGCTATATTTTGTACTGTACTGTTTTATAATTAAGAATAATTTTAAGTAACTTGTTTGTATTTCATTGGTATTTCTTTTGCAGAGAATAGATTAGTAGTAAATATGGATATACCTCTAGGAGATCCTTTGCAGCCAACACGGGTAAAGGACCCAGAAACAAGAGAGATTGTTCTTATGGGTAAGAAATGATACGAAAAATATTTAATTGACCAGTAACTAAGAACAAACTGTTGGCTTGATGATCGATCACATAAGCAGTATATATGAGGACAACTCAGCGGGGAGGGCTGGGGGCATTGATGGCAGACAGCCTCCAAGAACATGTGTAATCATGCATTTGTCCTCTGGAGCACAGGTGGTAACATTACCATTAGGAGTGTTGTCTTCCGCAGTGAGGTCTAGGACATATGGCTGTAGGGAGTTTTCATGGGGAAATTTACCAGGTTAGCTGGCAGATCCCAGTATATATTCTTCCTGTGGGACCAGGCAGGAATTGTCAGCCTAGCACAAGCAATACGAATGCCAGTAATGGTACCTGGGATGTGAAACTTTGTGAGGATCACTGTCAAGGGCATAAGTAGGCCATACAAATGCAAGCCTTAACTTGAAGGCTGGCACAAGATCCTAGAAGCTTCCTCCTGTATTAAATAGATATTAAACATTTAGTTTCTGGGAGGCCTTAAGAGGTTCCAAGGGACATGTTTTAGTAGGGTAGGGGTTTAGGTAAAACTTAGGGTTTTTTTTTGGTACCAGGGATTGAACTCAGGGGCACTCGACCACTGAGCCACATCCCCAGCCCTATTTTATTATTTTTTTTAATGTAGAGACACGGTCTCACTGAGTTGCTTAGCGCCTTGCCATTGCTGAGGCTGGCTTTGAACTCGCAATTCTCCTGTTTTAGCCTCCCTAAGTGCTGGGATTACAGGCTTGAGCCACTGCGCCCGGCTGAAAATTTAGCTTTTTACTAACCAGGCAATATTTATATATAAGAAAGACATAAATACCTTAACTGTTAGTTGTACCAGTCAGTATTGAAGACTCTTTGTCCTAAGTTAGAAGACAAGTAAGGCCACTATAGTATTCCACTTAAAATTTTTGCTGTGAAATAAATAGATTCCATTTGACAGCTTATGTCTTAGCTAAATTATATCTACATTGAGATTATTTGACAACTGAGGTAAAAGAACAAAGTGTTTTGTTTAGTAAAAAAAACATTGCTATTTAAAAAATGTTTTTATTGGAGTTTTTTTAGTTACACATAATGTTAGGATTCATTTTAATACTCTTCTATCAGGCATGCTTCTTAATTTTCTTATATTCAATTATTTCTCATTCTTTAGTTTTTATTTTGCTGTGCTTTTTCTCTAAGAGTTTCCTCTATTTTCTTTTTTAATTCATTAACAGTGTATCTTTACAAATTTAATCCACTTTTTAAATTCTATGATCCTTGCTGGTCCTCTTTTGACTTGTATTCAAGCTTAATAATCCTATATTTTGATTTCCTGAATGTTACTAAATTTCTTTGATTTAAAAAAAAAAAACATTGCTATTCTCTACAAGGTTAGAAAAGTGTTGAGTGTTCTTGGCAGTTCACTTTGTTTTGTAAATCTGCACATCTTCTGCATACTGTAGTCTGTGGGAACACTAATATTCCCAAATATCCAGAGAAATAATAATGTCAGAAACTGATGATTAAAGAGTGTGTATTAATTATAGGTCCAGAAAGGAAGTTTTTTAAATAAAAGGGAGTTTTTTGAAATTGAGATAGTAATTTGTGAGCAGCAGTTAAAACTCTGGTTTCTTGTAGCATTTTCTTGATAAATAAAAAATCTTGTTACTTAAATCAGTCAAGTAGAAAATTAGCAGCAGAAAATAACTTATTGCCATAGTGATCATAAATTTGTATTTTGGGCCATGTGAAACTTCTTAAAGATAGAGTTCTTTCTTGTGTCTCAGCTAATTGTATTTTTCATCTTGGCCACAATAGAAATAATACTAATACCATTATTACTATTAAGCTAAGTCTAATAAAGTGTTCACTTTGTGTCAGACATTGTTCTAAATTGCATATATTAACTCTTTAATACTGATTAACTATCATTATTCATTTTTATAGAAAAGGAAATTGAGGTACAGAGAGAGCGAGCTTAAGTAACTTGGCAAAGGCCATGTAATTTGTAATAGAGATGCAAGATTTGGCCTCTGGCATTCCAGCTCCAAAATCAATGGTCCTAATTATTTGTCTAAGGCAGATTTTATATCAAGAAGTACACATAATACATATGTGTACATGTTTTTTTCATTGAGCATTATTATTATTATTGCATTTATATTTATGTTACTATTTCCCCTTAGATCTTATAAGGCCACGAGATACATATCAATTTTTTGTGGAACATGGAGGGTTGAAAGTGTATAAAACTTTGGATACACCTTTTTTTTCTACTGGGAAATTGATATTAGGACCCTATGAAGAAAAGGGAAAGCAACATGTTGGCCAAGATATATTAGTAAGTATATTTCTCCATTTATTTATGCTTTGTTATAGATGCTACTTTACTTTATTGGATTGGATGAGGCATTAAAATGCTGTTTCCTTACTAATTAAATCCTATCACTACAATGCATAAAGGTTTACTTTTTTGTTAAATCTGTTTAGAGTCAACCAACCAACTTAAAAGTAACTTTTCTGTACATAGCACTGTAACCTTGAGGTTCCTAATTCTAAGGAATGGTCTTTACTTAAAAGAATATTAAAATCTAGTTTTCAAACAAATCATTAGAATTTTATAGCTAAGGGGATTTTAAGGACCAAGTTTAATTCCGAATTTCTCTGGTCATACAGTTGAGAAACAGAAGTTAAAAGACTTCAAAAATTACTTAAATGGTTAGCAGTAGACTTGGGATTAAGAGCTACTTGCTAGGCTGGGGATATAGCTCAGTTGGTAGAGTGCTTGCCTCGCATGCACAAGGCCTTATGTTCAATCCCCAGCACCACAAAAAAAAAAAAAAAAAGCTAGTTGCTTTAGTAAGTACTAAGTGAAACACTATTATATATAGAACTATCACTGACTAAAGTTATAATGAGGTTCAAGGTGAGACAGTCACTCAGTCTTTCTCCCTCTTTTCTTTCATACCCTGTTAAGAGACATTCTTCTGAACTATTGGTCTTTTGTGTAGATATCTGCATGTGTGTATATCTGTATATTTCTGTATTTTTAATTAGAAAATTGTAGAATTTGAAAAGTCAAATTTTAAGGATATTTAACATTATAGCATCACTTAAAAATGATATAACTAAGGGATATCATTCAGTATGGGACATTTGAGGAATCTGTGAAATCATGCGTTATTGAAATATCACATTCAAAATAATTTTGGGGGCTTGGGGTTATGGCGCAGTGGTAGCATGCTCACCTAGCAGGTGTGAGGCACTGGGTTCGATCTTCAGCACCACATTAAAAAAATAAAATAGAGATATTCTGTCCACCTACAACTAAAAAATAAAAATAAATAAAAATAATTTTTACTGACAAAATTAAAGTAAGCTGAAAAGGGAGGGAATAAAACTAATCAAACTCTTGAGTTTATATTAACAAAGAAGGGCAATTAAAGCAACAAAAGGAAAAGATACATATGAGAATTAAGAGGAATTTATTACTATATCAGTATAACAAGAATTCTGTTTTAAATAATTTAAAATATTCGTGAATCCAATCTTAACATGTTCTTGATCTCCAGGCATTATTTAAAGAGTAAAAATAACATTTTTTAAAGCAAAAAATATTCCCTGTAAAATGATGAAAGAATCATAATGAAGACAAATATTATGGTGTCATCACTGAATAGTTACCCATTAAACTCTACTGCCTTTATTATATAAAAGAAAATTTGAATAGTAAATATTTGAAAGTATTTAACCTGCTTAATACTCAGAGTGATCCAAATTTAAAAACAACACTTTACAATTACCCAGTTAGTACAGATTATTAGAGAAATATTCATACTCTGACTTATGGTTGTTATTTCTAGAAATTTTTCCAAGGGTCATAATTTTAAAGTTGGGAAGAGAAGTTGATCATATATATGTATTTTAACATTGACTGTAGCTGAAAAGTTGGAAATGAGTGAAGTGAGCTACAGGAAGAAAATGGTTACATTTTTATTTCAACATAATGGGATGAGCTATTATATGGTATAAATATGTAACACTTCAGGTATTGGACTGAGCATTTTAAAATTACTTTAAGCATATTATTTTCATGACTAGTCATATAAAATTATTTTTGCAGTAACATTTATTGTATAATATAGAAAATACTTTATCTTTTTCCTGCCTAGATTTTCGAAATGTAAATGACAAGTTAGAAAGAATGTAAAAAAGTAGCCTTACTTTGTGATTATACTTGATATTTATTTCTTTTAACTATTCTCTGTAACTTTCTGATGAAAATGAGAGTTATGGTGTTTTTTAAAATAATATGAAGAGTATTTTTGCATTTTTAAAACATGAAACACACATACTTTAAAAAACAATAAAGGGACAAGGTAGATAACCAGTGTAAGCTGTAACTTTCCTTAAAGCAATGCTCAAGATGTTGGTGGGTCTGTATTTTTCCATGGAGACTCTGAGGATGAATCAGTTTCCAGCTTTTTTCCATCTTATACATATTGTTGGTAGAATTCCGTTTCTTGTGTTTGTAGGATTGAGGGTCTCAAATGAGACTGAGGTCACTGGCTGCTGTTCTCATCTTCTAGAAATAATCCCTGCTTCTTGACCTGTGGTTCCCTTATTTTTAGTAGCATCAACAATACAGTATCTTTTTATGCTTCAAATTTCTCTGACTTCTCTTTCTGCCTTGTTTTTCTTCTGCTTCCTGGAGAAAATTCTTCATTTTTAAGGCCTTTTGTAATTATATCAGTCACACTGAGATTAGTTGAGTCAATTTTTCGTTATTGTGACCAAAAACTTCACAACAACTTAGAGGAGGAAAAGTTTATTTTGGATCATGGTTTCAGAGGCTCAGTCCATGGTTGACTGACTCCATAGCTCTAGGCCTGGCATGAGGTCCATCATGGAAGAAGAGAGACAAAACTTCATGGCTTCGTGTGCTGGAGGAGAGCTCTGGGTTCATGCCAGCTAGGAAGGAAAGAGGGAGGAGGGGGAGGGGAGGGGAAAAGAAGGGAGAGGCAGAGACAAGTAGAGACAGTTTTAATTCCAAAGACATGCCCCACAGTGACTTGCTTTCTTCAGCCACACCCTACTTGCCTAGTTTCTATCCATTTAATCCATTCAAATGGAGTAATCTATTGATTAGAGTTATAATTGTCATAATCAAATCATTTCGCTTCTGAATATTCTTGCATTTTCTCATACAGAAGTTTTTTGGGGGGATACCCCATATCCAAACTATAACCTTATTAAGGATTATTAATCTACCATCTCAAGGTTCTATTTGCTACATAATATAACATATTCATAGGTTCTAGATATTAGAACATTAGCATCTGTGGGGGGTTGTTATTCTGACTACTGTATTTCCTTTGAGAGCTGTTATAGTTCAATTTGAAATTAGATTTTTCTTTTTGATCTTACAGGTCTTTTATGTTGACTTTGGTGACCTTTTGTGTACTTTACATGAATCACCTTACATAATAACTACTGGAGATTCTTTCTATGTTCCTTCAGGTAAGAATAACTAAAGACGTTTTATTTTACATAATTATAGTCTCCATATGGTTGTTCACAAGCAGCATGAAAATGGAAGCCTCAGTTGTCAAAACAAAGTGCAACATAATTGATTACAAAGCAGTGGGATACATATTTTTCTTTCATCATTAGGTAAGTGTATTAGTATACATGAAAATTGAATAAGAGTTTGTTAGAGTACAAAAATACTAATTAGAACATATGTTGCATTCTGTGAAGGATAATTGTTTCCTCCATGATATCTCTAAGACATATTGTAGCCTAACAGTTTTTAGTGGATTATTTTTAACATACAAAATAGTGTACTACTGAAGTACCCAAATTATTGGAAATAGATACTTTAATTCATTCATTTGTTCATTCATCCATTCGACAAATGTAAGTTAAGAGTTTATTATGGCCAAGCATTGCTTTAAGAGTTTGGGATAAATAGTGTACAAAATGAAAAAATTTAAACTTAACAGAGCTTATATCATGTAGGGAGACAATAATAGTAACTATGTTTATGTAGTCTGTAATATGTGCTAATACTGTTGTGAATATGAATTTGGTTGATCTTAATATGCATCAATTTTAATACACAGAAAATCATAGTAATAGTACGTAATGCTAATATACTTGCTGAATGTGATGCTGTCCATGTGTATTTCATTTTTGTTATTACCTTCTTATTAAGAGCAGTCTTTGTCTTTTTTAAATGTTGAGATTTTATTTTACATTGTATGTATTTTGCACTGTATACACGTTTAGTGAAATCCATAGCAATTTCAAAGATTTCACAAAGATTGATTTCAGAAAGAGATTTTCTCTCCCTACACCTTTGTCTAGTTTAACTCTACATTTGTTATGAAACAATGTAAAATTTATATTGTTTCAAGCCTTATCTTGATCAGTAGATGGTGGTTAACTCTTAAATCTTTCAGTTCATAGCATTAAATAAGAGTTATTTTGAGTTAAGTAAATTCTCTTTATCTTGTGTTTTATATACTGTAACGGTCAGGTCATGACTAAATACTTAATTCAAAAGTAAATGATTCCTATGGAAACAATTTTAATTTTAATTATTTCACTTTTAGGTAATTATTACAACATCAAAAATCTCCTGAATGAGGAAAGTGTTCTTCTTTTTACTCAAATTAAGAGATGAAAGATGAAGCAAGTTTAAATACGTGTGGGTGTTTATGTATATGTATGTAAAATATACATGTACACACATGTATAAAGCAGCTTGTATAGTTGACATTTATTTTTGTAATTACTTGTGCTATTTTAAAATAAAAATTTTATTTAGCTTTGTGTAAATGTGTATTAGATAAACATTTCATACTCCTGTGTGTCTTCAAATTTTTCTATGAATACACATATCACCTGTAGTGATATTAATAACATGAAAAAAATACCAAAATCACTGCTCCTGCGATGAATATATGACACATATTTTTACCAGAAGGGAGCTGATTAATAATATGTCTGTTGATTTAAAATTATTTTTGCCAAATACTAGTTTTAAATTGTTGAACAATAATCTTGATATCTGTGGTAAACATACATCTGTGTTGTGTTTTTAGGGCTTCCGTAGCAAATTATCACAAGCTGAGTGACTTAAAGCAACAGAAATTTCTTGTCTTAGTTCTGGAGGCTTGGAGTCTGAAATTAAGGTTTTGTCAGAGCCATGATTTCCCAGAAACCTGGAGAAAGAATCATTCTTCCCTCTTTCTAATTTCTGTTGGTTTGCTAGCAATCTTTGGTATTCCTTGGCTTGCACCTGCAACACTTCAATTCCTGCCTCCATTGTCAAATGATATTCTTGCTTGGCATGTCTTTGTCCTCACATGACATTTGTTTAATTATTACAATTTGAAATTTTCAATCCATCTTGTTTGTTTTATTTTCTGCTGGAAGTGGTATACTGTGCCATTGCTTTCTGCATGTGGCCTCTCCCACCCACATGCAGAAAGGAAATCCTTCAGGAAACAAATCTATATTGACAAGTGGAAATTTGACTTTTTGGTGGGTATCACCGTACAACTGGATGGTTTTCTCTGCGCCTTTGCACTGAGAAATTCCCAAGGGAGGTGTCTGCTCCATTTCTGGGTAGTTCAAAGACCCATAATTTATTTGCCACTCCTGATGAGAGATTTTGCACATTTTTTGTTAAATTGATAAGCATTGCATATTTCTTGATGCTGTGGTAAATTGTATGTATTCTTCATTTTTGCAAGTGTTAGTTTCTAATATATAGAAGTACAATTTATTTTTATATATCAGTTTAGATTCCATAACCTTGTCAAATTCAGATTATTAGTTTTTTTTTGGGGGGGGGACTCAGTAGGATTTTCTATGCATATATTCTATGTATACTATCACATCTGTGAATAAAGACATTTAACTCCTTTTTCTTTGGTTTTTGCATCTTATATTTTTTCATCTTGCTTTATTCTAGCACTTTCAATATACTATTGACTAGAAGCAGTCTTCTTGCTTTGTGTTCAAGCTTAACAGCATTCAGTTTTTTAATGCGAAGTATAATGCTGGCTGTAAACTTTTCACATACCCTTTATCATATTAAGGAAATTCTTGGTATTTTTATTTTGATGAGGTATTTTAAAAAATTAAGATTCTGTTTATCTTTGTCTGTTGAAACAATCATTTGGTTTTCTTGTTTATTCTGTTGGTGAAAAAATTGTTTTTAAACTTTACTTGCATTTCTGTATAAAAGCCCCTTGCTATGCTGTACTATTTACAAATTGTTGGATTCAATTTGTTAATATTTTGTTAAAGATTTTTGGTGTCTAGATCTATGAAGGAATCTGTTTCTTACAGTATGACCATGTGTTAATATGAAGGTTATTCAGATCTTATAAAATGAGTTAGAAACTGCACCTGCTTTTCACAATCTCTGAAGAGTCATATTAGATTGATTTTATTTGCATCTCAAGTGTCAGAAAAGATTATATGTACAACCATACAGACTTGGAGTTTTCTTTATGGAAAGATTTTTGATTATGGCTTTAGCTATTTTTATAAGTATTGTCATTGTTGATGATTTCTATTCAGTTCTAGTAAATTTTCCTTTAATTTTTTCCATTTGGTTTTTATAATGTTCATAATCTCCCTCAAAATCTCTTTCAATAGCTTGAGATTTGACAGTCTTCAAAATATTTAATATAAAAATACTTCAGTATCTAGAGCACATATGTGCAATGTAATTGTTAATTTTTCTTCTTTTTTCTTAGTCTTTCTAGCCAATCTAGCATAAACTAGCTAAATCAGTTTTGTTGCACTTTCGAAATAATTAACCTTTGATTTTGTTGATTTTCTTCCTTTGTGTTTCTATTTCATTGATTTTTGATCTAATAATTTTTTTTCCTACCTACTTAATCTTGATTCGCTCTTCTATTTATGGTTTTTTAAGATGGAGGCTTATTTTTATTTGTTTCTGTTAAAGCTGCAAAATTTCTTTGTGCTGCTTTGGCCTTGTCTCATGTATTTTACTTTGACATGTTTTCATTGTAATTTAGTTCAGGCTGTTTCCTAATTTTTCTTGTGATGTTCTTATTGACCAGTGGTTTATTTTTCTTGTGTATTTTATAAGTTCCAAACATTTGAGAATTTCTCAGATTATTTTTCTGCAATTGTCACCTTTGTATTCATAAAATTTTGTTCACAGCTACTTGGTTCTGCATATTTAGCATTAACGTAGCCATATAAAATAGGTAAAGGAATAGTTGTAAATTGCAAGGAACTGTTTATTCAAAAGAGTGTGAGCTGGATTCTTCCTGTGGGTTTGGTTTGCCAGCCACTGATGTGGTCAGTGAATATACTTTGTATAATTTCAATCCTTTTTTCATTTTTTGAGATGAGTTTATGATCCACATTGTAGTATACCTTAGAGAATATTTCTTACATGTACTAGAAACATGTTATGTTGGGTGAAGTATTTCTATGTCTGTTGCAACAGGTTGGTTGATAGTATTGTATATCCTTGTCTGTGTAGTTGTTACATTACTAATATAGCATAATCAATACCTCTCTTTCTGTGGAATATCTCTTTTTAAATCTGTCAATTGTTGCATCATATATTTTGAGACTGCTGTAAAATTTATATGTTCATTTATCATTGTTACATCTTCTTGCTCTATTGACCTTTTCATTATTATTTATTTCAAGTTTTATCCTGGCCCCTCAGGGCTAGCCCCTGTGTCTGCATAGCCCAATAGTCCACTAATGATCTGAACACAGAAGGACATCAGATAATTTGAGTCTATAAACTTTCTTATAATTTTTCTGCGTGTGGGATGGGGGATGTACTGAATGTTGCAGCCAGCTCTCAAATCCCCTTTTGTTTTACTTTTTGCCATACTCCTTTGAATCTCCCCAGTGCTTGCTTCATTCAGTTAGTCAAGGAGGTTTGGAAAATTTATTTTAGCCCTTCTATGGCTCTCCTATTCCTAGGATTTAGTTACATTTTTGGCTGCTCTGTTGCTCTCTAATTACTGAGACTGTAACCTTTGGCTAGCAAATGGAGGTTTTCTCTGTTTTTAAGAATAGTTTTAAGGAGGAAAAGTTTTATTTTGGGGCTCATGGTTTCAGATATCTCAGTCTATAGACTACCAACTTCATTCCTTGGGCCTGAGAGGAAGTGGAACATCATGGAGGAAGGTGTGACAGGAAAACAGCTGGAGACATGGCACCAGGAAGCAGAGAGAGACCCCTCACCACAGACAAAATGTACACCCCAAAGGCACCACCTCAATGACCCACTTCATCCCTCCCACGTCCTACCTGCCTACAGTTACCACCCAGCTAATTTCTGTTGGGATCAATGTGCTGATTAGTTAAGGCTCTCAACCCAATCATTTCACCTCTAAATTTTCTTGCATTGTCTAACACATAGGTTTTTGGGGAGGGATGTCTCATATCTAAACCATAACAGAATTGCTGTGGGATTTAAATAACAGTACTTGGCATATGTAAGGGCTATGTGAGTATTCTTACTATTTTGGAGCCCTTTAAATGTGGAAAGTATAAGAAGAGAGATTTTTCCATGTTAGTAATGTTTTTAAATAGCATGTTAACTATCTATTGCCAGAGTAATAACATGTAACTACAGCAAAATTTCAGTAGCATTTAACATTAAACATTTTAGTTGTCTTATGAGTGTGTAGGGGTTGTCTACTTTGGGCTTGCCTTGAACAGAGTTAACTGGATTTACTTCTCTGTGACTAATAGCTAGCTAGTTGGTTTGGTCATTCTGTTAATCTTAGGTGTACTCACTCAAGCTGGAAGTCAGCTAACTTTTATCTAAAAAGCTTTGGCTGTGTGACTGGGGCAACTTGGCCATCCCATCTATCTTGCCTACCCTAGCAGTCAACCTAGCTAGACTAGACATGTTTGTTCCTTTGCCAGTGGTAGAAAGAAAAGAACAAGCATGCAGAAATTTTAAAGTCTCTATAGAACCCTAGACTTACTTATTTGGCCAAGGCAAGTTATAAGGAGAGTCAGATTTTATAGGAAAATAGATCCTACCTTTCTGGTAAGAATTGAAAGTCATGGGGCTGGGATTGTGGCTCAGTGGTAGAGCACTTACCTTGCATGCGTGAGGCACTGGGTTTGATCCTCAGCACCACATAAAAATAAATAGAGATATTGTGTCTACCTACTTAAAAAAATTATATATATATGAAGATTTATTTATATGATATATATATACCTTTATATATATAAAGAATTGAAAGTCATGGTAAAGGGCATAGGCACAAGGAGAAATAAATTGGAGTCCTTCTGGAAATTTATCTTATGGTATTTAATTTTGTTGTTGGAGCTATTAAGACATTTTTGTCAAAATATTTTTATAGCTATTTTTGGGATATTAGAGAACAATCAAATCTCCACGTTTCTCCACTCACTTTATTGAACTTGTTAATTCTGGTAAACTTTCAACTTTTTTTCTTAGATTTATGTTTTAAAAATAAATTTAACAATTTGCAACAAATATATGTATATGTGTGTGTTCATAACAATATGTATTATTTTTATTTTAGAAAAGTTATACTTTTGTTTAAATTTTATATTTTAGTGCCTGGGCCAGATTTATCACTAAAGTTATTCTTAAATCTTTACAGTGTTAAGGAATTTTTCTATTTTTTCAATGATTTATTTGGATGTTGAGCCTGAAAATTATATGACAAAGTGTTCTTGGCTTATATTAAGAAGTTTAGTAAATAAACCATCACTGTAAAATACCATTAAGATTGTTATTTATTTATTTATTTGTTTGTTTGTTTGTTTGTTTATTTTTAAAGGTTTTTATGGTGCTGGGGATTGAACCCAGGACCTTGTGCATGTGAGGCAAGTACTCTACCAACTGAGCTATATCCTCAGCCCAAAATAGTAATTTTTATATGAAATTGTTAAACTAATTTTTTTAAAATATTTTTTTAGTTGTAGATGGACACAGTATCTTTGTTTTATTTCTTTTTATGTGGTTCTGAGGATTGGACCCAGGGCCTCACGCATGCGAGGCAAGCACTCCACCACTGAGCTACAATCTCATCCCCTAAACTAATTTCTTTCAACCAGATCTTCATATGTTCCTTTGCCAATTATATGATGGATAAAGATAAGAACAATCTCTAATACATCTTTAGTGGTTTTCTTTATGCATACTCTTATGACTTAACCCTTACAGGCCTTATATTAATCTAGTCTTTCTGGAATTCATAAAGTTATTTTTTGACATCCTGCTTACTCCTAAGTCAGGTAATAACATATAAATTATACATGAATTATAAAATCCAAACTCAAAATGGAGTCACTCTGGCTCAGGCTTGCATGTATCTGCTAACCTGCTTTTTGTGCTTCTGTGATTTAATGCTAGGCTTGCTTCTCATGGATGGGGCCAAACCACAAGCTGCCAGACCCCCTGGCCAGTAACCTAAAGTTCCAGGAACTGAAAGGGGAACATAGGCTGCGTCTTCACGGTTGAACTGTAAATAACTAGAGGTTGAATATTTGCCAAATCCTGCTTTCCCAAGTCATGTAACTCGCCCACCCTATAATAACCTCTGAAACTCATTTTGGAGTCACTCTGAAGGAAAGAAGAGCTGACCCCAATGGATTGGTCTGTGTACCTATTTCCTCAATAAACTTTGCTGTTTCCGCAGAGTTGTCTGGGCTGCACTTCTTGGAGAGAGGTACGGGCTAGATGCAATAGAATGAGAAGAATGGTAGATTTTTTATTTTTCCTTCAGTGGCTTCTTGTAAATAGAACACAAGTTTTTTTTCCCTCATCAACCAAAAGACATCAACCAACCTTTTCTTTCCACACTGGTATGTAAAGGCCCTCAAAGTTAAGGATGCAAACAAATACTTGTGAACAGGGTGTTATGGTTTATATATGGTATAAATATGTTCCACAAGGGTTCATGCTTTGGAAACTTGTTCCTCAGATGTATGGCCTTGTGGGAGGTCATAACTGGCTCTTCCCTGTACTCTTTGTTTCCTATCTCATGATATGACCTCTCCCTTTCCCATGCATTCCCACTGTTCTGATGCCATCTGCTGTAAGGTCATCCAGCCAGAAGGGCCCTTGAAGAGCTGGCATGCTGTTTGGCCTTTTGTATTCTGAAACTATGAGCCAAATTAGCTTTTCTTTGTAAGTTATTGACTTTGGGGTATATTATTATAGTTAAAGAAAATAAACTGAAACACATAGATAAGTGATGAAACTCTGAGCTGTCATTGCAACTGGATTTCCAGTGAAGGATCAAATTTTATATCAAACCCATATGTGAATTAACACGTTTTTTTCTTTTTTACTTATTAGAATCCTGCTAGTGAAGCAGAAAGCATTGATGGTATTTATATCGAGGATATATATAGTCCAAGACATCTTACCAATCTTTTAATACTTGAGCATTTTCTACCTTTGATGCCTTCCTAAAACCCTAGCATGAATATTTGCTAATTAGGATAGACTTTCTTCCCATTAGAGGACAGGCCTTAGAAAGCAATGTTTCAGATGATTCAAATATGAATAATAGGAAGAGCATATTTTTAGTAAAGCCAATTTTTCATAAGTTGTGCTAGAAGTTTACTATAATGAGGATATAAAATCAATATTTTGATAAAGTATAATATTTGAACAATTTAGATACTCATGTTTCTTGATGAGCCAGAGGTAGAGAAAATTCCAGCTATCATGCTCATTCCAATGAGGCAGATCAACCTCATAACACCAAGGAATTGTCAGTAGTTCAGAAAATATGATTTAGCAAATGATAGATGCTATCGAAGTATAGTCATTTAAATAGTTTTGTTCTACCATCTGTAACTACAACCAATTTTAATTCATGTACAGCTGCTTAGTTTGATTCAATGATCTGGCAGTATTTATTAGACACCTAGTATCTGATGATTAGATGAAAAATTTTGGAAAGAATAAATGCTATAAAAATACAAGATAATGGCCATCAGTTATAACAAATATACCACATTAATGCAAGATGCTAAGAATAGGGGAGACTGTATGTGAGAAGTTGTGTACAGGTACTCTGTACTTTAAATCTTAAATTGCAATTTTGTCATTGTTCTTGAATGTGGTATGGTATCACAGTGATATTTAACTTCAATAATGAATGCCAGATGATGGACAAAATTTAAGATACTAACATATTTCTGGTTCAAGATAACAGATTAAGCACCATATATTCCAAAGAAATGGATCAGGTTCTGGAGTAGGTTCTTGGCTTGAGTATTGGCTCCTGAGAGAGAAGTAGAAGAGGCCTGCAGTCCTCCAAAACAGGAAAATTAAGAGGATAGGCAGCTGCATCCAAGCATATAAAAATCTACAGTACCTTGACTCCAGAGAAAATATGTCTTTATATATATATTTAGATGGTAGCCATATTTGCCTCTTGGTCCCCAGGCTGCTTACCCTACAGAAGGTCTGCCTCTTGAGAAGTATAATGCCCTTATATGAAACGCACTTCCCTCTCAAATGCAAGGATTATTAGGAAGCAGAATAACCAAACTGCATAGGAAATTCACATAGGAAGAAAAAGAATAAAGAGATCAGGATGAGACCAACTCTGGCCTGACGTGCAGAGGAGGTGGAGCAGGAGGAGCAGATCCACTGTGCATGCACAGAGGAGGAGACTACCACCCTACGACCCCCCTACGGCCCCCCATCAACCAATGGGTGGCTGTCCTGGCTTATTTACATCTGGAGACAACAGCCAGAATTGGGAAGACCATCCCCGAGGTCCCTGCAGGCCTAGTTACACCAGAGGTGAGATATTGGTAACCTGAAGGGACACTACAATATTATAGAGTAGAAACTGCAATATCTCAGATTGGCACTGCTAGAGGGGAAGACACATGAACAACATGAAAAAACAAGGAAAGAAAATGCCCCAATCAAACCAAGATACTACAACAATAGAATCAATTGACAACACAGTAGATGAAATTTCAGAGAAGGAGTTCAGAATATACATAATTAAAATGATTTGTGAAGCACAGAATAATACCAGAGCAATTATAGACAACAATCAATCCAACAAAGAGATTAGAGAGCAAACACAGGGAGCAAAAAATTACTTAAAGAAAGAGATAAGAGGGGCTGGGGCTGTAGCTCAGTGGTAGAGCGCTTGCCTAGCATGCATGAAGCACTGGGTTTGATCCTCAGCACCACATACAAATATGAAATGAATAAAGATCCATCAATAACTAAAAAAAAATTTAAAAAAAAAGAGACTGAAAAACCACCAAGCAGAAATCCTTGAAATGAAGAAAACAATAAACCAAATAAAAAATTCAATAGAAAGCATCACCAACAGACTAGATCACTTGGAAGACAGAACCTCAGACAATGAAAACAAAATATATGATCTTGAAAGTAAAGTTGACCACACAATGAAGATGGTAAGAAACCATGCACAGAACATCCAGGAATTATGGAATAACATGAAAAGACCAACTCTAAGAATATTGAGATAGAGGAAAGCACAGAGATACAAATCAAAGGCATGCACAATCTCTTCAATGAAATAATAGCAGAGAATTCCCCAAACACAAAGAATGAATTGGAAAATCAAATACAAGAGGCTTACAGGACACCAAATGTACAAAACTACAACAGATCCACACCAAGGCACATTATAACGAAAATGCATAACATACGCAATAAGGATAGAATTTTAAAAGCCGCAAGAGCGAAAGCGCAGATTACACAGGGAAACCAGTTCAGATTTCAACAGATTTCTCAACCCAGACCCTCAAAGCCAGGAGATCCTGGAACAAGGTATACCGAGCTCTGAAAGAAAATGGGTGCCAACCAAGAATCTTTTTTTTGGTACTGGAGATTGAACTCAGGGGCAGTTGACCACTGAGCCACATCCCCAGCCCTATTTTGTGTTTTATGTAGGGACAAGGTCTCACTGAGTTGCTTAGTGCCTCACCGTTTTTGAGGCTGGCTTTGAACTCGCGATTCTCCTGTCTCAGCCTCCCTAAGTGCTGGGATTACAGGCTTGCGCCACCGCACCCGGCTCAACCAAGAATCTTATATCCAGCAAAGTTAAGCTTCAGATTTGATGATGAAATAAAAACCTTCCATGATAAACAAAAGTTAAAAGAATTTACAGCAAGAAAGCCTGCACTAGAGAACATTCTTGGCAAAATATTCCATGAGGAGGAAATGAGAAATAACAATGAAAATCAGCAAAAGGAGGAACTACAAAAGCCAATCAGAGGAGAAACCAGATCAAGTCAAAAACCAAAAATAAACTAAAATGAATGGGAATACAAGCCATATTTCAATAATAACTCTAAATGTTAATGGCCTAAACTCATCAATTAAAAGACATAGACTAACAGATTGAATTTTAAAAAGACTCAAATTGTGGAATTCACATGGAGGTTGGCTCAGGACTATGCCTACCTACAATGGAGAAAAGGACTGTGTTAGGAATATCAGCTGAACATAAAAATTGGTTATTGAATGCCATTCCTTAATAGAACATTTTCTATCCTCTGAGCACTTATGGGCTATCCTTTGTCTTAAATTACCCACATAATAATTTAATAGTGTGACCATGCATGACATTAGTCCTTCGTGGTTTTTTTTTTAATCTTTGTGAACAAAGACAGAAAAATATTTTAAAGTTGAAGCTAGGGTTCTACACTCTAAAGGCAGCATCCTAGATTACCTTTAAAGTAAAGTCCCCTTGTTCTGGATAGCAAGTTGGAGTTAATGAAGGACTAGCTTTGTATGTAGATTGTGTTTATATGGGAATTTACAGTGTTTAATCACAGAGAGTAGTTGGTGAATAGTGATAAGCTTCTTGATTTTCAAGAAAGAAAAAATTTTGATTATGATCACATAATATATAAACAAATGAATCATAAGTGCATGAGTTTACTAGGATTGCTGAAATCAAGTACCACAGATTGAGTAGATTAAACAACACATTTATTTTCAGATAGTTCTAGAGGCTAGGAGTCTGAGATCAAGATATTAGCAGGGCTGATGTCTTTTTTTTTTTTAATTTTTTAGTTGTAGATGGACATAATACCTTTATTTATTTTTATGTGGTGCTGAGGATTGAACTCAGGGCCTCACACATGCGAGATGAGCATTCTACCACTGAGCCACACCACCAGCCCCAGCAGGGCTGATATCTTTTGGAGGCCTCTCCTCCCAACATATAGATGGCTATCTTTTCTCTGTGTCTTCATGTTTTTTCTTCTGTGTCCAAATTACCTGTTCTAAACATATCAGTTCCCAGGTTGGATTAGAGCTCACACTGACATTCTTTTTTTTGGGGAGGGGGACTAGGGATTGAACTCATGGTTACTCGACCACTGAGCCACATCCCCAGCCCTATTTTGTGTTTTATGTAGAGACAGGGTCTCACTGAGTTGCTTAGCCCTTCGCCACTGCTGAGGCTGGCTTTGAACTCGTGATTCTCCTGTCTCAGCCTCCCAAAGTGCTGGAATTATAGGCGTGTGTCACCACATCTGGCACACTGACATTCTTATTTGAATTTAATTACCTCTTAAAAGGCTGTATCCCCAAATACAGCAACATTCTAGGAGTTAGCACTTCAGCATATGAATTTTGTGAGAACACAATTCAACCCATTACAGTAAGTATAAGATTGGTTATCATGGAGAGCAAATGTATTCACACAGGATTTGAAATGAGAAATGAGCTGAAAATCATTTTCATTGACCCTGTGAATACCATTAATTAAATGTTATCATTTTAGTTGATTTCTTCAAATGGTGTATTTCAGCAGTACATTCATTATCCTTTATTTTTTAACTATATTATTTCTGAATGAAAATGTCACATTTTCATATTAAATTCTTCGGACTATCTAATAAAGAATCAATGATAAAGAGTTGCCCTTATCTACAACTTGATATTTTCTGCTCTTTAGGTGTGTTATTAGATATATTTTAAATGATATACAAATATTTCAGCAGGACATAATAGTTCCTTAATGCAACCTGAAGGTTTATCTGTGAAGATACGCTTTGAAATAATACACAGATAAATGACTTGCTAAGATCACAGAATTAGAAAGGGGAAAACTGGGGCTTTGAATTCAAATTTATTTGAAGCCAAAGTCCATTTCCTTCATTAGTGTACTGAAATGCATAATGTCTCCCAAAATTTATGTCCACTTGGAACCTCAGAATGTGATTTTATTTGTGAATAGGGACTTTGCAGATATAATTAAAGTAAGGGTTGAGATGAGATCATATAGCATTAAATCCAAGGAGAGTGTCCTTGTAAGAGATAGGATACTAGGGACACACAGAGAAGAAGGCCATGTGAATACAGAGGCAGAGCTATTGTGCTGCAAGCCAGGGAGATATGGAGAAACCAGAAATTGGAAGAGGCTAGGAGAGATTTTCCCCTGAACCATTTAGTGGGAGCCTAGCATCTTGATTTCAGATTTTTAGCCTCCAGACTTGTGAGATAATAAATTTCTGTTGTTTTAAGTCTCTGTGGTAATTTGGAATCAACTGGTATACCTGCAAATTCCTGGGGCCACTCATGTATCATTTGGGTATCTCTTTATAGTGATTGCCCTGACATTATAAAAATATTGTTGCCACAATATTTTTAATATTTTAATATTAAATAAAATATTAAAATATTAAAATAAATATTAATCTTTTAATATTTCCTTAAAAGAACCTCAATAACTATTGGGAAATCATGATTATGGAAGAAGTAAGTATTTTCAGTTCATAAACAAATACAACCTCACTTTGCTCAATGTGATAAATGATTTGTTTCCTAATTAACAATTTACAAAATTATTTAAAGATTTACACAGAGACATGGATAGAAATTATTGATACAAAACTAAAAATTCCCATCGACTGATGAACAAAATTCAGCTTTATCTCGACAACCTTCTAAAGGATACAATTTTCCTCCTTTTAAAAGTAAACTGTGATGCAATAAATTAAACCACAAGATTGTGAACATATGGCATAAAACAATTCAGTTGTTTATTTAAGGAAATGGCAAGAGCTCTTGACTCATCATCTCATATATCATTTAGTCATTTTCACAGGTCAGTTATTTTCTTTTTTTTTTTTTAAATTTATTATTAGCTGTTGATGAATCTTTTTTTTTTAATTTATTTGTATGTGGTGCTGAGAATCGAACCCAGTGTCTCACACATGCTAGGCAAGCGCTCTACCACTGAGCCACAACCCCAGCCCAGGTCAGTTATTTTCTGACCTAAAATAGTTGGGCTTTTTCAAGCCTACTCCTATTATTTTTTGTTTTGTCTTCCAGTTGAATTGACTTTGGAGATTTTTATTTCCTTATTTAATTGAATTTTCCACTAAATTATTCTGACAAAAATTGAGTTCTGTCAGAGAGCAAAATAGTGATTTACCTCAGAATTCTGAATAATAATTTTATGCAGTTATCTCCATAATAATATCTCCCAGCTTTTGAGAGTACCCTAGTACAAGCTGACTTCTGAGATGACTGTTGATGTTTTGGCTCACTGTGTAATCACTAGTTGTGGAAGGATAGAATTCCTCTTTGCATTGTCATTGTGAGGATCCTCAGAGGCAACAAAATGGCACACTGAACTCTCAAGATTTTTCATATTCACCTGAACTCCCTCATCTCATTATTTAAGGTTTTCAGCCTGTGCTTCAGAATTCCACTTTTAAACCTCTTATATGTGCTGCTCATCAAAAATATGATTTTATACTTATATACAAAAGTAAATAATGATATACAGAAAAATAATAAGGGTAGAATTTTCAATAATATGAGGTCCTAGGGGGATTACTGAAATAGAAAGTGAACTGAATAATGGTAATGATACCTGATATTTTAATAGTCAACTACTGTTATGGTTTGGATCTGGAACATCCCCCAAAGGTTCATGTGTTCAAAGTTTGGGACCCAAATGCAGCAGTCTTCAGAGGTGGGTCCCTTGGGAAGTGACTGGATCATCAGGGCTCTGACCTCATTAGTGGATTAATCAGTGGGACCTAGTAAAAGGAAGTGGATCCTTACGGGAATGTCTTTGGGGACCATATCTTTATCCTAGCTCCTCCTCCTCTATTTTTGTTCCCTCTCTACATCCCAGATGACATGAGCTAAGGAACTTTCCTTCACTATAGCCTTCTGCTCTAATGTTTTTTCCTTTGAAGCAGATGGCTGTGGACAGAAAACCTGAAACAGAAACCAAAATAAACGTTTCCTCCTGCATAATGAAGAGGAAAACAAAAAACTAGTATACCTATCATATTTACAGTGGTAAATTAGTACTTATGTGAATGACATCTTTCCTCCAAACCATGAACTAGATACTTCTAATTCTGCAGGTAAAGAAACTCAGAAACAAATAAAAAAAAAATTCCCAAGATTCCCAACTTAAATCTCAAGTACTTTAAGCTATAGCTTTTGCTTCTTGTTTTTAACACCACACAAAATATTGGCTCATTATTTGCGTATTTGTGTGTGTTTCATGGTCTTAGTGTGATTATATTTATGTATTTGAGATATATACTGTTATACTTTTGATATTAAATATCCCACAAAGATCCATATGCTAAAGTCTTAGTTGCAAACCTGTAGGGCTATTGAGGAGTGTTGGAATCTCTGTGAGGTGAAGCCTAGTGAAAGAAAAAGAGGTCATTGGTATGCCCTTAAAGGGAATAATAGGATTCCAGTCTCTGCTCTCTTTTGCTTTCTGATCACCATGAAAGGAGTAATTTTCTCTACCACATGCTCCCCATGATGATTTACTCACCATAGGTCCAAAGGAAAAAGGGCCATGTTGTCATGGACTGAAATATCTAAAACTTCGAGCTATGAAAAACTTTTTCCTTCTTTAAGTTGATATTTTCAGGGTTTTATCACAGAAATAGAAATCTGACAAATAAAGAAATTCATACTGAAAAGTGGGGCTATTGTGGTGACACTTGCTGATGTGGTTCAGAAGCCTTTGGAATTGGTTTGCAGAAGGACTTTGGAAAAGTTGGGAGAAATAATCTAGAGAAAGTCTAGAATGCTATAAGCAGAGCTTAAGGAGCATTCTGGTGGGGTCTCAAAAGACCCATGGCGGAGTTGATGAGGTTTCAGATAGAAATGAAGACACTATTAAGAACTGGACTACAGTCCAGACATGTTGCATTCTGGCAAGTAACTTATCTATATTTTATCCATGCTCTGAGCCTTTTTAGGAGGCTGAGTGTGAAGGTGATAGACTAATTAATCTGGTAGAGAAAATTTCAGGTTAGCACAACATTCAGGCAGTGGTATAGGTATTGCTGACTAATTTTAGCTTAATTTATTGTGAGAATTGAGTGAGGTTTCTAAGGAGATTAGTTCCATCAAAAAGAAGCCAAATACTTTTCACTAGGACAATAGGAAAGATTCCTCAAGGGCATCTCAGTGCTCAGCAAGACTCACCCATCCTATCATAGGCTCAAACTTTTTTTTTTTTTTTTTTGAGGAGAGAGCCCCAGGGTTCCCTGCTTCCACAAGGCTACCTAAGCAACCATTTCTCTGAGATTCTTATTCCCATGGTCATCTATCTAGGCATTCAGAGACTGACTACTACTGCCATGTTTAAAATAGGTATAATTACACTCAGGCTAGTAGCACACCTTGACATCACCCTTGCAGTACTCATTTTTTCAAGCATACAGAATATAGAAACTATGGGGTTATAGAAACTTTACTGAGATTCCAAAAGATAGGCTAGGAAGCCAGGCAGTGTGTGGAAAGGTCAGAGTCCCTCAAAGCAATGACTAATATGTCATATATGAATGAAGCTGAGAGTGAAGCTAAAGTTGCAGTGGAGACCCTAGGATGTTAGAAATGCCAGAATGTGAATCACCTCCCAAGGAAAGGTGTAGGCAGCAACAAAGACTAGTCCCCAAAAGTAATCATTTGGGCCACAGCCAGCAAAGCAATAGAGGCAGGGATGCCCGAGTCCTTGGGATCTTATGCCATGTGCCCTAGATGATATATTTGGAGCTACAGGATTTATTGTTTTCCCTTCCAGGTTTCAGTCTTGCTTTTGTTCTATTTATTTTAATTTTTTCCCTATTCATACTTTTTGGAATGGGAATGTTTACTCTGTGACATTATATCATTGAAGTATGTACCTTTTTAAAAAAAAAATTTACAGGGGCTCAACACAAAGTTTGCCTTGAGTTTCAGAGACTTCGAACTTGGACTTTTGAGCAATGCTGGAACTATTAAGACTGAGGATGCTTGGAGATGGACCAAATGCATTTTGCATTATGATATGGACATGTGTCTGTGGGGCCAGAGGCAAAAAGTTATGGTTTATATCTTAAATGTTCCCAAAAAACCCATATCCTAAAGGATTGGCCACCAGCCTATGGTATTATGGCAGGTGGTAGAAACTTTGGGAGGTGAAGCCTAGTGAAAGAAAGGTCATTAGAATTGTGTCTTTGAAGGAGATAGTTAGACCTCTGTCTGTACCTTTCTTTATATTTTGCTTCCTATCTACCTTGAAGTGAGTAGTTTTGCTTTGTCATGTGGTTTTTGCAATGATGTTCTGTCTTGGAACAGGCCTAAAACAGTGGAGCCAAGCAACTATGAACTGAACCTCTGAAATCATAAGCCAAAATAAATCTTTCCTTATAAATTGATTATCTCAGGTAGCTTGTCCCAGATACTCCATGACTCATGATGGGATTATATCCTGATAAATGCATTATTGAAATGCATTTATTGCATAAGTTGAAAAATATTATGTCAAAAATACACTTAATACACCTAACCTACCAAACACCACAGCTCAAAAAAGCAGTACACTGTAGAAATGGTCATTTATTCTCATGATTGCTTGGCTGACTGGGAGCTGTGGCTTGCTGCTATTGCCCAGCATTGCAAGAGAATATCATACCTCACATCATCGGCCTGATAAAAGATCAAATTCAAATTTTGAAGTACAGATTCTAGTCAATGTATATCACTTTCATGCCATCATGAAATTGAAAATTCTTAAATTGAACCATCATAAGTTGTCATATATGTATGAAAAAATTTATACTTCACCATTTTTAAGTGTATAAGTCAGTGACAGTAATTACATTCACAATGATATAAAATCATTCATTCTGAAAACTATTTTATTACTCCACATACTTTATACCTATTAAATAATAATTCCTAATTTCCATCTTTCCATCCACAGATAACTTCTAATCTATTTTTCTACCCATATATTTTCCTATCCTAGATATTTTATATA
>CM053408.1:73410840-73436807 GCA_028644305.1 Xerus rutilus
TGTTTTGAAGTGATCTTTTACTTCCTGAATTTGCCTGTGCATCTCTTTATCAAAATGATCTTTTGCTGACTGGGCTTTCTCTCTGATATCATCCTTTAAGTCACAGAACATTTTGATTATGTACATCCCGAATTCATGTTCTGTCATTACTTCTGCTGAACTGACCATGGATTCTAATATTGAAGAATCTTGGTTTGTTTGAGTCATTTTCTTCCCTTGTTTTTTCATGATGTTTGTGTGTCTTTCCTTCTAGCTCTGTTGATCCAAGTTGTTACAGTTTTTACTCCTATATGTGTACAGTTTCCCTGCAGGGTTTCAATACCACTCTTTTAAAGGGGGGATCAATATTGGTTGATCACAATACAAGCAATATATAGTTTCAAACCAAGTAGCTCCTAACAGCTCCCAAATACATTTACAGTTTAGTCACGATATATACCAATTATGAGTTCTTTTATAATCTACTATGTAGCCAATAAGTTTGCACAAGGGTCTATAATTCCTATTGGTGGGCTAGGGACAGTGGAGGGTGGGGTGTAGGATAGAGTATTGGGGTAGTAGGAAGTGAGGGCATGGTTATTAGACCTTAGAAAGCATGAAAAAGGAGTCCAAGAGAAGTTGACTATTACTAGAAAGAGTGACAGAGAGTTGGAGAAGACTGGTAGGGAGGAAGAAAAGAAGGGTACAGTGGGGAGAGATGATAGCAAGAAAAAAAAAACTTAAGTAAGTGTGAGATACAGGACTATCTAGTACCACTCCAGTATTCGGTTCAGAAATCCCAGTCTACTATATCCCACTGTAAAGCAAGTATTTGGTTTCACAACTGTTGGGGATTAGAGGGTAGGAAAAGAGTGAGAGAGAAAAGAGGGAAGGAAATAGAAAGAAAGGAGAGAGCAGAGAAATAAAACAAAAAGATTAGACAATAGAAATATTAGGAGAAAAAGATAAAGGATAAAATAAAAAGTAAGAATAGAAGAAAGTAAAAGAAAAAAAAACAATTGAAAAGAAAAAAAAAGACTCAGTGTGAACAAACAGGTATGGTTCCTTTCACCTCCAGTAGGTGGCGTTGTTCGTTGCTTGCTGGATTTTCTCCACTGGAGTCTTGGGTGTGGGTTTCACAGCCGGGTGAAATGGCCGCTGGCGAAGCCCTGCACCAAAAATTGTATCAAATTGCTGTCCAATGTCCCCCTTAGACTGGGCTCTCCAAAGGCTTGGGGTAGCAGTCCCTGATCTCCTGTTGTCTGGACCCCCGTGGAAGTTCCTTTCATGAGATCTGGGCCCTTTGCTGCTTCTGCCGGTCCTCAGTAACTCTGGGGCGGAACTAGGGTGGACCCAGGTTTCCTTTGGGCTCAGTTGTCTCCACTGGCGTCTGTGGAGTGTCTCCTACCCTGAATTTGCGCTCCCCAGTGGCTGGTTACTGGGACCGTGAGTCCACGAGAGCCACTGCTGTGGACCCTGTGTGTGGGTGGGTGCTGGAGCCAGGTATCTCATGTAGAAGCAGTCCCCACCCGAGGCGAGCCCTGAGCTGGGCCTCTGAGCCACCCGCGGCTGCTTTCTGCCACCGCTGCTGGAGTCACGCTGTGGCAGTGTCCGCTGTCTGATGGCCCTGCTTACATGCGCAAGTAAAATTTCCTGTGGGGGTAGCTGTAGGGTGGTGCCTAAAAGCTGGCTGGAAGATGGTTTTACCACAATTATAGATCTTCAGTTTAGGCGAGATTGACCGCTGCGTCCACCTAAGCCGCCATCTTGCCCCTCCTTCCCCTTCAGTTCTTGAATGTTTCTCAAAATTATACGCTAGGTCAGCAATGCTCCCTTCAAGTGTGGTCTGTTGATCCCTGGTGATTTCCTAGACGTTTTTAGGGGCTCTTCGAGGTTGAAACCATTAATTACTTAAAAATATTGTATGCATTTAAGAGAAACATCATAATGTTACAAGATACATATAGCTGGGTGTAGTGGTGCTCATCTGAAATGCCAGCTACTCATGTGGCTGAGGCAGGAAGATTGTGAGTTTGAGGCCAGCCTAGGCAACTTAGCAAAACCATGTTTCAAAATGAAAAATGATAATGGCTGTGGATGGATCTCAGTGGTAGAGAGTTTTCCCAGTAGGTGTGTGCCCCTGGGTTTAATCTCAAGTACTCATGGAAGCCAACTTTTGGCCCTGTGGCTGCTGCTGTCACCACAGAGAAATTATTGGAACTGGCAGCCTAGGAATGGTGAGACCTCCCAGTTCGCCTCTGAGGGTTCAGAGTTGGGGGTGAAAATCTATAAATTCTTTTTTGTGTGTTTGTGTTATCCTGGGGATCAAACCAAGAATCTCTCACATGCCAGGAAAGTACTTTACCACTGAAATACATCCATATCTCCTGCTTTACTTTTTGAGGCTAAATTGGTTTCCATTGTGGATGTAATACTATTTTACATTCCTCAACTATATATAATGTTTCCGTTTTTTTTCCATACATTCACCAACACTTTCTTCTTTCTTTTTAACCCAAACTGTCTTAGTAGGTATGAAATGGTACCTCATTATTGTTTTTCTAGTTGGGTTTTTGTACAAAAAATTAGTGAATTCTATTCAATAAGAATAAGAAGCTGAAAGTAATTTAGGTTAACTAATGGACTTTTGTGGTAAGAGGTAAGGTGGTTTGAAAAGTAACTTCATTAGCAAAGTATTAGCTTTTGGATTGTCATTGACTCACTGAGAAATCACACATTCAACTTTTCCACCATGTTAGAAAATATGTTTACCCTGCAGTGGTACAGCCCAATTACTCTAATGCTGCTGCACCTCTAATTCCACGAGGTGGGGTAGGAGTATGCTAATACCAAGGATGCATCAAAATGTCTAATCATTTTTGGTTCTGGGAAATGTGATCCAATTTTTTTGGCCATGCTAGGGATTGAACCAAGGGCTTTACAATGATAGGCACTCTGCCACTGAGCTACATCTTCAGCACCATCACAATTCTAATGGAAAAAGAAAAAAATGATTTGCTTATTCTTGGGAAAGCTATTGTAACAGTTCTCAAGAAGGAAAACTTGCGGGAAACAGAAATTAGAAATTGAGATTCAACTTTGGTAGACAGAATCTTGGTCTTCTCTTCATCTTTCCCTGTGCGGCTTTCATTCTCTCTTATTGAAAGAGAAGATGGCCACAAGCAATTCTAGTTTTGCATTCTTTTAACCATTCTGTACAGCAAAAGACTGTTTTCCTCAGTACCTTGTCAGAGAATTCCTGGGGATTAATCTGTTTCACAATCTCTGCAGCACATTAGTGCTGTGGGGGATATGTTTGGGTACGAGTATATAAGAAACATTATATATGGGGAGAAAAACAATTGGATTAATATATCAAAGAAAATAAAATCCATCTTAAAATTCTTATCCTGGGTTTTGTGTGTTAGGAATAGCCAATAACAAATCAAGCTTTCACTTTTGCTCAAGTTTTGAGTAATTCAGTATTTTCTGTCATCTGTAGACTATTTACAGAGACAAATAGGATATATATATCTGAGAAGTGCCAAAAAGAACTCAAAGTTTTTGAGTCATTTAAGCATTGTTTTGAGTCATTTAAGATCTATGCCAGTTTCTTTTTTTTTATTCATTCTAATTAGTTATACACAATTTTTTTATTTGTTCATCTATGCTAACTTCTTTTAAGAAGAGTACCTAGCCAACCTACCCAACTGTGTTTGTCAGCATGCTCCAAAGAAACAGATACAATAGAAGAAATTGTATCTATCTATCTATCTATCCATATCTATGACTCTAAGAGAGATGGTGCTTTGAGGAAGCATCAGATATGATTATGAATGTTGTCAAGTCTGAAATTTGCATGGCTTGAGGCCCAGAGAAGAGTCGATGTTATACAAGAGCAGCCTGGAAAGAGAATGTCTTCCTCTTCAAGGGACCTCAGTCTTTTCTCTTAAGGCATTCAACTGATTGATTGAGCCCATCCACATTATGCAGGGTAATCTATCAATTTAGATATTAATCACATCTAAGGGTCTTATCTTAGTACTGGGAAATAATAGGTCTGACTAATCACTGCTGTGGTCACCTCTTAAAATAGTATTCAATTTACTTAGTTATTATGCTTGTTTTTTATCCTTCCCACTAGACCGTAATCTCATAGAGGCTGAGCTTTTCAACTCTTGTTCACTTTTGTATGTTAAGTGTCTCAAATAGTGCCTACCACTTACTAGTGTCAGTCAGTAGTGGACACTCAAAAAAATATTTGGCAAATGAATCAATCTAAGAATGTTCTGGCCTTCGTATTTTCCTAGTCCAATGTAGGATTATGTTTTTTTCCCCCTAGATTATATGTTTTGCCTGGACTAAGAGCCAAGTCTCAGATTTCTAATGGAGGCTTTTTCTACTATACCACCAAGGAGTGGCTTTGGGGCTGTACGAGATGTGAGGATGAGAGAGGATGTTTGAACTGAAAGTAACTCTGGCTTGAGAAAAGTTTATCAGATGTTACAAAGGCACAAAGAAATTATGAGAAAAGGCAAAACCTCAAAGTAGAGTCCAAATAACAGATATTAATGGACTAGCAGCTCTACATCTGAGAGGTAGAAATGTAACATTTTAATTACTTCTTAGCACAGAGCAGACTGAGGAGTGACACACAAAATTTCTGAAAGAAAAACCTGAAAGTTCCATTACTCATTTGGTTGGCATCTCCAGTGAGGTGGGCACTCAATATTGGCCCACCTAAGCTCCACTCTGCTTTCCTTCTAGTTGGAGTAGAAGAAAGGTAAAACTTACTTTTACAAGATCCCTTTTCAACCAGGGTTTGAATGTGAATTAAGTTCTGTTGAATAAGTGCACTTCCATGCAATTTGGAAGATAGAAGTAAAGCAGAAGCCATCTTCCAGTGGTTCTTGGCTCATGATTCTGGCAAGCAATGTTATGGAAGTGAGCTTTGTCCACAGCCCTATTCCAGCAACCCTTCTCCAGCTCTCTGAATGTTGAGAAGCAATGCTTGAAATAGTACTTTTTGATATGACTCCTTAGTCCTTGGGCTGACATTTTGGGTGGCTATTCCCAATCTTACTGAGTATCCAGAGATAGTTGTAGGAGTGTCTTAGGCAAAGCTCCTGAGCAAGCTCCAAGGGAGAGCTAGCCTCAGAAGTCAGGTCTGTATTACATTTGACATTGGCGGAGAACTGCTCTACCATTAGATTTGCAAGAATCTAATTTCCTGTGTCATGCTTCTTGTTACTTAAAGTGTGGTGCTTTTTCTTTCCCAGAATCTTACTTTAAAAACTCAGGAATAGTGGGGAAAAAAATGAAGATGTCAATGCTACAATAGGAATTTTGCCTTGAAAAAAAAAAGCCCTAGTTAATGTAATGCAACTCAGTTAATCTTTCTCTTTCCCTCTATGAACTTCCTTCTTCTGGGCCTTCTGTTTATCAATCAAACTCTATTTTGATAGCACAGTTGAAGGATGCCCCTGACTTTCCTGGTTCTTCAGGACCACAATTGCTGACATCTGTGTCACAAATTCTTTACCACCATTTGAAAATTACTAGAATTGGTGCAATTATCACAGCAGGCTCCATCATTACTAAGTCATCAACGTCAGCAATACCTGCATACAAGCTACTCAGCCCTGTTGAAGAAAATCACACAAACTTGCAGACTGGTATCATTACAAATGTATAGACCCTAACTTGGATATGCTCAGTGAAGTCCAAAAATTCTTCAGTTAAGCTATTGACCAATATCTTCTTTCAGATGTGGCATATATACCCCAAACTGCCTATGCCAGAGTGAACAAATTAACTTCCCCCACAAATGTCCCCATTCCCTTCATCTGAATAATGGTATGGGACACCACCCATTAGAATCCCAGGAGTTATTCTTGACTTCCTTTTCTTTTCCAATCTCCACATCCCAAAATTTACCAGTCCTGATGTTGATATTAAAAATCTCCCCAGTTCTGCCTACCCATTGCCACTACCTTTGTTGAGACCTCCATTCTTTCTCATTTTACTTATATCAATATTCTTCTAATTGCTCTTTTAACACCTTATCTTGCTCTTTTAATCTGTTTTCCAAACTGTTACCAAAGTGATTTTCCATCTCTCTCATATTATGTCCTAAGTCATTAATATAACAACAGCCTTCCTGATGTGAGCATTGATTAATTTTTTCTTTTTTTTTTTTGATACTGGAGATTGAAATCAGAGGCACTCGACCCCTGAGCCACATCCCCAGCCCTATTTTGTGTTTTATTTAGACAGGGTCTCACTGAGTTGCTTAGCCCCTCGCCATTGCTGAGGCTGACTTTGAATGATTCTTCATGATTCTCTTGTCTCAGCCTCCCTAAGTGGTGGGATTACAGGCTTGCACCACCGTGCCCGGCTTGATTAATTTTATGTGTCACCTTGACTGGGTTAAGGGATGCTTCAATAGCTGGCAAAACATTTTAAGTGTGTCTGTGAGAGAGTTTCCAGAAGAAATTAGTATATGAATCAGTGGATTGAGTAAAGAAGATCCACACTCACCCATGTGGGTGGATAGAATTTAATCTGTTGAGGGCCCAGATAGAACAAAAAAGGTGAAGGAAGAGTGAACTCTTTTAAAGAAGAACATCCATCTTCTCTTGCTTTCAGATATCAGAGCTATGGTTTTCAGGCCTTCAGGCTCCAGGACTTAGGTTTTTAGGTCTTCAAGATCACTTGTCTCCATCAGTGAACACATTTACAGCCTCAGGGAGAGGCTTACTAGAGAAAAGTTTGGAGGTGGTCCATTCCAGCCTTGAGAATGAGGTGACCCATTTGGTAGCCTCATAATGGCAATCAATTTTTCCCCAAAAGTCAGTTAGGGCATCAAACACTCTGTTATGGTTTCTACGGATCCACTCAAAATCAGCTAGACGATAGGGGATCGTCAGGGTCTTTCCCATAATGTCTTACAGTAATGCCCTACAACAAAACTCCTCAACCAAACCCTGGCAAGTCAAGTCTAAAACTACATTCAAGAATTATATACCATGACCAAGTATAACTTATTCTAGGAATATAGATTGTTTTAACATCTGAAAATCAATTAATGTAATGCACCACATCAATACAATAAAGGACAAAAATCACATGATCATCTCAATATAAGCAGAAAAAAATATTTGACAGTACTCAATACTCCTTAATAAATACACTAAGAAAACTAGGAAACTTCTTCCATTTGATAAAGCGCATCTGCAACAAACCTACAACTAACTTAATTTTAAGGTAAATAAATCCTTTCCCTCTGAGACTGGGAACAAGACAAAATTCCTGCTGTGGCTGCTTCTATTCAACATTGCATTGTTGGTTCTAGTCAGGACAATTAGGCAAGTAAATGAAGTAAAAGCCTTCAATATTAGAAAGGAAAAAGTGAAATCATCTCCTGTAGATGTCATGATTTTGTATATAAAAAATCCTAGTTAAATCACTAAGAAACTCTTAGTTAATAAATGAGTTCATCAAAATAGCTGGAAACATGACTTAGACAAAAAAATCAGTTTTCTTTATGCTTGCAATGGAATTAATTTTTATCAGGAAATTAAATTGAGGAAGAAATTAAATTTAAAAAAGAATTGAAAAGGATAAAATAGTAATAAATTTGATGAAAGTAGGGCAAGAATTGTATAGTAGACACTACAATACATTCTTTAATGAAGTTAAAGAAGACCTAAATATATGGAAAGTTATTCTGTATTCATAGATTGAAAGAATAATAGATGTTTTCTTTGGAGAAATTGATAAAATGATCCTAAAAATCACATGGAGATTCAAGGAAACTAGAGTAGCCAAAATAATCATGAAAAAAGAACAAAATGGGACTCATTTTTTGACTTTAAAACTTACTACAAAACTACAGTTACCAAGATTATTTGGCAGTGACAGAAGGGTAGATATATAGGTAAACGGAACAGAGTTGAGAGTACAAATATTAAGCAACTGATGTTCAGCAAAGGTTTCAAGACAACTAAATAGGGAAAGAATAATCTCTTTCTCTTCAACAAATGTTCCTGGAACAACTGACTATCCACATACAAAAGAATAAATTTGGACAATCACCTTACATTATATATAAACATAAAAACATAAATTCAAACTTGATTAAATGTATATGAAAATTATTTTAGGAAAACCTAAATTAAAAGCTGAAAATTTGAAACCCTTAGAAGAAAACATAGGCAAAAATCTTGTTGAGCTTGTATTTGACAATAATTTTTTAGATAATACAAGTAACAAATTAAAAATAGAGAAAGAGAATATCATCAAAAAAATTTTGTACTTCAGGGAGTGCTGTCAATAATGAGGAAAGACAGAATAGGAGAGAATATTTACAGATTGTAAATCTGATGAGAACTGTGTCTAGAACATATAAAGAACTCTTACAATTGAATAAAAAAGAGACAACCCAATTTAAAAATGGACAAAGGACTTAAACATACATTTCTCTAAAGATGATATAAAATGTCTAGTAGTCATGAAAAGATGATCGATATTATTAACAATTAGGAAAATGCAAATAGAAGCCTTGATGAGATACCACTTTACACATACTAGGATGGCTTATATAAAAAAGACAGATAAAAAGAAGTGTTGAGATGGTGTGGAGGAATTGGAACCCTTATACACCACTTGTGGGAATGGTAAATAGTGCAGCTGCTTAGAAAAGTATTTCATCAGGTACACAAATGTTTGAACATAGAGTTACCATACAATCCAACAATGACACTCTTAATTACATATCTCCTCACTCACAAAAAATCTTGTACACTGGGCTGAGGATATAACCCAGTGGAAAAGCACTTGCCTAGCATGCATGAGACCCTGGATTTGATCCTCAGAACTGCAAAAAAGAAAAAAAAAAAAAGAAAAAAGCCCATAAACATGTACACTAATGTTCATAATAGTGTTGTTCATAACAGCATCAAAATGGAAATAACGCAAGTTGTTTATTTTATGGCCAGATAGAATTGTATTCCAAGGATATCACAGATTTTACATTGGTCATCAAAATGAATGAAGTACTGATAACATGCTACAACTTGAATGAACTTGAAAATGTCAAGCAAAAGAAGCCTGCTGTCAAAGACTTATTTGAAAGTCTATAATAGGTGAGTCCATAAAGTTAGAAAGCAGATTAATGGATGTCTAGGTCTGGGGAGAATAGAGGAATTGGAAGATGATGTTTAAAGCATGTGGGATTTCTAAAATTGATTATGATTATGATGTACAATGTGTAACTTTGATAATGCTAAAAAATCCTTGAATTGAACACTTCAATGAGTGAATTGTGTGCATTGTATCTCAATTAATACAATTTTAAAAAGTACCATGACTATATGGAAGAAAAGAATTTTTGCTTCATTTGTGAGCTGAACTAGCCACTTTTTTCATAGAACAGTTTTTCCTTGAGTTCTGATTGATAGCTATTGGCAGTGTGTTACACTTGAGTATTTGGCAAATATTTTCTTAGAAATGAATTGTAAGAACCTGTGACTTTATGAGAAAAAACTGAGAGTATTTGTTTCCACTAATAAATTCCAAATTTCAAGTGAAAAATTAGAATTTTCTCTGAAGACTTGTATTTACCACCTTGAACTTCTCTAGGTCCCAATTGTCACGATTGGCATGACGTTTACTAAGTTTGCCTGAAGCGGGCTGATGAGGGGATTGGAAAAAAGATGAACACACACAAAAATAGAGAAAAGCTGGACCAGTGGTTCAACCTGCCTCCTGATTGAAGAGAGACTCACCAATTTATTGGCTCCACACATTTATTATATAGGCTTTTACATAAAAGGATTCGTTGTGAGAAAGTTACTTTAAAAAGAGAACTGAGGTCAAAAGTTTGAACAGCTCAATTACACTCATCAGCTTGCGCCCACGATTCTCCACCCCAAGTGGCTGGCACCTTAGGTCATGAACTGACTAACTCCATGGCAACCACGGAATTTCCCTTTGAACAGGATGTCACCATACAAATGGGTGGTTTTCTTGGCGCCTTTGTACTGAGAGATTCCCAAGAGGTGTCAGCCTCTGTCTCTGGGAAGTTCAAAGACCCAGAATTAATTCACAATTACTTCACCACTCCCAACACCCAACATGTAAAGGTTTTGCTGATAACATATTAACAAATGTGAGTTTTTGATATGGTATAGTGAAACTCAGTGAATTAATATTTTTGAATAAGAAATTCATGATACAAAATCACATATGAGTAAAAAGATCCATTTTAAGAAGCCATATTTTAACAAAGGTCAAAAATTTTATTAATATGTGTTTTCAGTTGTCACACTGCAACTAACCTTAAAAAATCCACTTACAAGTTTTGGCATAGTATGAAAGAAGAGTATACAGTAGAATTTGAGGAAAAGTCTTTTAATATTCCCTTTTTCAGTTACATAGCTGTGTAATTAGATTCCTTCATATTCACTCAAAACACCATATTATATTCTAGTGTAGTGGCACAGGCCTGTAATCCCAGCAACATGGGCTAAGATAAGAGAATTGCCAATTCAAGGCAACTTAAGGAGACCCTGTCTTAAAATAAAAAAAATAAAAAGGGCTGGGGATGTAGCTCAGTGGTAGAGCACCCCTGGATTTAATCACCAGTACTGTAAAAACAACCAACCAACACCCCCACCCCCCCAAAATCCCATAACTAATATTTTTCAATACATGAATGCAGCAGCAGAGGTGAATCTAGCTGTCTGCAATTAAGACAGATATTAAAGAGATTTCCAAAAATGTCAGACAATCCCATTCTTTATGCTAATTGTTTTTGTTTTGAGGTATTTAATTTTTTAACCTATGAAATATTATGTATACTGTGTTAATATGTGATTAGTTTATTTTTAAAAATTAATTTGGAAATGAAATTATCTCAATTTTAACTTCTAATATGTTAAATATTGTTAGATTCAACTTATACAAAAGATCTTTAGGGTCCTCAGATTCTTTGAGAGTATAAAGGGGTCCTGAGATCAGCTATTGAGTAGAGAGGATGCAGTGTATATTAGGATGTTTATTACACAAAGGGAGATAAGTGCTTATCCTCAGCTGGAGCATGATAAAGAGGGAGAGGAAATTAGTAGAGGTAGAGTGTAGGGTCTGATCTCTATCCCCACATTAGCATTTATACCTTGATTTAGGGAAAGAAAGACAAGTCAGAGAGGTCTGGGTATCACAGAGCAGAGTGTTTGTGCCTAGCTTTCTATCAGAGAGGTATGTAGAAATACCCTATAAAGTGCTTCCTTGCAACTGTGAAGTTGTTGAGGGGTTTAGGCTCCTTGACTCCCTGAAGTCTGTGAGTGGCATGAAGAAGATGTGGAACATTTGCAGGTCCCATTGGGGTATGTGCAATTGGGGTTGAAAGTGGGGGTTAATTCGCGTGCATGGATAATCCAAAGCTGAGGGCCAGTTGAGTGTCATGGAAAAGTCTCAGAGAACCAGTATCCTCAATGAGGACAATGGTCAAGCAGAGTCATTAGTTGTGAGGGACCATGGGTCTTGACAGTGCTGAGAACAGCCAACACTCAGACACAGCAGCTACAAAAGGCTGTTAAGGAAAGAGCCCACATTCAAGACCAAGTATGTGGGCCTAAGCAGATCAACATGGGGAAGACATGCCTTTTAAATCACATAAAGTTTCCTCTATACTTGGAGAGGAAAATGCCCCATGCTGTAGTTTGGATGCTGAGTGTTCCCCAAATGTCCATATGTCAAGGCTTAGTCCCCAAAGTATTGGGAGATGCTGTGGACCTTTATGAGGCGGGGCATAGTGAGAGGTCCTTAGGTCATTTGAGTTATGCCCTCAAAGGGGATGGTAGGACCTTGATCTCTTTCTTTCTTTGCTCTAGTTGAGCAAAGAAAGCATTTTGAGCATTTTGCTCAATCTTTATCCCTACTCAGCTCCGCCCCACTGATGCTGTCAACAACATGAGTTGATGCAGAGTGGCACACACCAAGTCTGCACTGCTGTTTAGACTTTGAATCTACAAAACTTGAAACAAGTCTTTTGCCTTCATGAAGTCAAATGACATGCTGCAGTAACATGAAGTTAATACACCCCAACGCTTGGAAGAGCCAGAGACTTGTTTTGTTTTAAATGCAGAAGTGTAAATAAGTTATCGTGAATCAGTAATCTGTTTTTGTGCTATTGTTTTTGTTATTGAGTCAAAATGGAGACATATGAGTAAAACTGATTTATTTATAAGACAATAAAGTTATCTGTAAATGATGACTTTCATTTTATTCTATTTTAAAAATTTATTTATTCTAATTAGGTATGCATGACAGCAGAATGCATTTGATTCATTGTACACAAATGGAGCACAACTTTTCCTTTCTCTGATGTACACTATGAAGAGTCGTACCATATGCAAAGTCATACATATACGTAGGGCAATGATGTCCACCTCACTCCACCATCTTTCCTGCCCCCCGGTCCCCTCCCCTTTGACCAAAGTTCCTCCATTTTTCCAATGCCCCCTCCCTGGATCAGCAGCCACTTATTAGAGAGAACATTCAACCTTTGGTTTTTTGGGATTGGCTTACTTCGCTTAGCATGATATTCTCCAACTCCATCCGTTTACTGTCAAATGCCATGATTTTATTCTCTTTTAATGCTGAATAATATTCCACAGTTTCTTTATCCATCCATCTATTGAAGGGCATCTGGGTTGCTTTAATAGTTTAGTTTAGCAATTGTGCATTGTGCTGCTATAAACATTGAAGTGGCTGCATCACTGTAATATGCTGTTTTTAAGTCTTTAGGGTATAGGGTGAGGAGTGGGATAGCTGAGTCAAATGGTGGTTCCATTCCAAGTTTTTTAAGGAATCTCCATACTGCTTTCCAGATTCGTTGTACCAGTTTGCATCTAGAAATTTGTTGGTGTCTTTGGGATTTTCTGTTTTACTGAAGTATAAATTTTCAGAATAGTACTAGTTATTTTCTATATTTAATAGTGTCTGTCATGATACTTCCATTTTCATCCCAAATTGTAGTAATTTGAGTTTTCTCTTCTTTTCATTAGGGTGGGTAAGGGTTTATCAATTTCATTTATTTTTTCAAAGGACCAGCTTTTTGTTTTGTAAATTTTTTGAATTTCTTCTTTTAATTTCATTGATTTCAGCCCTGATTTTAATTATTTCCTGCCTCTACTTCTTTTGGTGTTGATTTGTTCTTCTTTTTCTAGAGCTTTGAGATGTATGTAATGTCAGATCATTTATTTGTTGATTTTTTATTCTTTTAATGAATGAGCTCAATGCAATGAACTTTCCTCTTAACATAGCCTTCATAGTGTCCCAGATATTTTGATATGTTGTACTGAAGTTCTCATTTACCTCTAGGGATTTTTTATGTCCTCCTTGATGTTTTCTTTTATCCATGCATCATTCAATAGCATATTGTTTAGTATCTAGTTGTTTTAGTAGCTTCTATTTTTTATTTTATCATTGATTTTAATTTTATTCCTTTATGGTCTGATAGAATGCAGTGTAGTATCTCTATTTTTTTGTATTTTCTAAGACTTGCTTTGTGGTATAATATATGGTCTATTTGGGGGAGAAGGATCCATGTGCTCTTGAGAAAAAAGTATATTTACTTGTTGATGGATGAAATATTCTGTATATGTCTGTTAATCCTAAAATATTGATTGTATTATTGAGTTCTATGGTCTTTGATTAGTTTTTGTTTGAAAGATCTGCCCAGTGGTGAGCAAGATGTGTTAAAGTCACCCAGTATTATTATGTTGTGTTCTCTTTGATTCTTGAAATTGAGAAGGGTTTGTTTGATATACATGGATGTTGCATTGTTTGGGGCATAGATATTTATGATTGTTATGTCTTGTTGATGTATGATTTCATTAAGCAGTATGAAATGGCCATCTTTATTCCTTCTGACTAGCTTTGGTTTGAAGTCCACTTTGTCTGATATGAGAATGGAAATCTCTGCTTGTTTATGTGGTCCATGTGAGTAGTATGTTTTTTCCTATTCTTTCACGTTTGGTCTGTGGATGTCTTTTTCTATGAGATGAGTCTCTTGAAGGCAGCATATTGTTGGGTATTTTTTTTTAAACCCAATCTGCTAGTCTGTGTCTTTTAATTGATGAGTTTAAGCCATTGACATTCAGGATTATTATTGAAATATGGTTTGTATTCCCAGTCATTTTGGTTTATTTTGGTTTTTAACTTGACTTGGTTTCTCCTTTGATTGGCTTTTCCTTTAGAGTAGTTCCTCCCTTTGCTGATTTTCATTGTTGTTTCTCATTTCCTCCTCATGGAATATTTTGCCAAGGATGCTGTCTAGTGTAGGCTTTCTTGCTGTAAATTCTTTTAACTTTTGTTTATCATGGAAGGTTTTTATTTCATCATCAAATCTGAAGCTTAATTTTGCTGGATACAAGATTCTTGGTTGGCCTCATTTTGTTTCAGAGCTTGGTATACATTGTTCCAGAATCTCCTGGCTTTGAGGGTCTGGGTTGAGAAATCTGTTGAAATTCGAATTGGTTTTCCCCTGTATATAACCTGTGCCTTCTCTCTTGGCAGCTTTTAAAATTCTATCCTTATTGTGTATGTTATGCATTTTCGTTATAATGTGCCTTGGTGTGGATCTGTTGTAGTTTTGTACATTTGGTGTCCTGTAAGGCTCTTGTATTTGATTTTCCAATTCATTCTTTGTGTTTGGGGAATTCTCTGCTATTATTTCATTGAAGAGATTGTGCATTCCTTTGATTTGTATCTCTGTGCCTTCCTTTATCCCAATAATTCTTAGATTTGGTCTTTTCATGTTATTCCATAATTCCTGGATGTTCTGTGCATGGTTTCTTACCATCTTCATTGTGTGGTCAACTTTATTTTCAAGATTATGTATTTTGTCTTCATTGTCTGAGGTTTTGTCTTCCAAGTGATCTAGTCTGTTGGTGATGATTTCTATTGAATTTTTTATTTGGTTTATTGTTTCATTCATTTCAAGGATTTCTGCTTTTTTTTTTCAGAGTCTCTATCTCTTTCTTGAAGTAATATTTTGCTCCTTGTATTTGCTCTTTTATTTCTTTTTTGGAGTGATCAGTTGGTTGTTGCCTGTAATTGCTATTGTATTATTCTGTGATGCACAGATCATTTTAATTATGTATGTTCTGAACTCCTCTGATATTTCATCTACTGTGCTGTCAACAGATTCTATTATTGTAGCATCTTGGTTTGTTTGGGGCATTTTCTCCCCTTGTTTTTTCATATTGTTCATGTGTCATGCTCTCTGGCAGTGTGGATCTGAGGTTTTAAAATTTTTATGCTATAATCTTGTAGTGTCCCTTCAGGTTATCAATACCTCACCTCTGGTATAACCAGGCCTGCAGAGACCTCAGCGATGGTCTTCCAAAACCTGGCTGTTGTCTCTCGATGGAAGCAGGCTGGGACAGCCACACAGTGGTAGATGGGGGGCTGCAGAATGGTTGGTCTCCTCTACCTCCTCTGTCCATTGGTCTGTGATTGGTCTTTCTGCCTCCTCTATGCATCGGGTCAATGTTTGTCTGCTCTGCCTCTCTCTTTCTCACACTAAATCTTTTTTTTTTTTCCTTTGGTACTGAAGATTGAACTCATGGGTACTCAACCATTGAGCCACATCCTCAGCCCTGTTTTTGTGTTTTATTTAGAGATAGGATCTCACTGAATTGCTTAGTGCCTCACCATTGTGGAGGCTGGCTTTGAACTTGCAATTCTCTCATCTCAGCTTCCCAAAGTGCTGGGAGTACAGGCATGCGTCACCGCACCCAGCTATCACACTAAATCTTAAGTTCTTGTGGCAGGTCTGCTTTATATTTACTGTTGTATCCTGAGAGTTTAGATTTATGTTTGGCCACTTAAAGATTTGTTGATTGACAAGGACCAATAAATGAGATAGAATCAATCTAAAAAGCTTTGCAGCAAAGGAAACAATAAGGTCAAGAAAGAGTCTACAGAATGGGAGAAAATCTTTACCACATGCACCTCAGACTGAACATGAATCTCTAGGATATATAAAGAACTCAAAAACTTAACACCAAAAACAAAACAAAACAAAACAAAAAACCCAGTCAATAAATGGGCTAAGGAACTGAACAGACACTTCACAGAAGAAATACAATTGATCAACAAATATATAAAAAAATGTTCAACATCTCTAACAATTAGAGAAATGCAAATCAAAACTACACTCAAATTCCATCTCACTCCAGTCAGAATGGCAGTTATTAAGAATACAAACAACAATAAATATTGGCAAGAATTTGGGAAAAATTGCTGGTAGGACTACACATTGGTGCAATCAATCCAGAAAGCAGTATGGACATTCCTCAGAAAACTTGGAATGGAACAACCATTTGACCCAGTCATCTGGATTTATACCCAAAGGACTTAAATCATCATACTACAGTGATACAGCCATATCAATGTTTATAGCAGCTCAGTTCACAATAGCTAAACAGTGGAATCAATCTAGGTGCTCTTTAACAGATGAATGGATAAAGAAATTGTGATATATATACACAATTGTGTATATATACACAATTGTGTATAAATGGAATATTACTCAGCCTTAAAGAAGAATAAAATTATAGTATTTGCCAGTAAATGGATGGAACTGGATACTATTGTGCTAAGTGAAATAAGCCAATCCCCAAAAATCCAAAGGCCAAATGTTTTCTCTGACATGTGGATGGCAATTCACAATTATGGGGGGTGAGAAGAATAGATGTACTTTTGACAGGACAGAGGGGAGTGAAGGTAGCATGAGAATGATAGTAGAATGAATTAGACTTTATTACCCTATGTGCATATATGATTACATGACCTGCGTAACTCTACATAATGTACAACCAGAAGAATGAGAAGTTATACTTCATTTATATATGATATGTCAAAATGCATTCTACTATTATGTATAACTAGTACAAATTAAAAAAATAAAAGATTTGTTGATCGAATAAAGAACAAGCTGATTAGAAATGTCAATTCTATTTTATATTTTCTCTTCTTACAACAAGTACATCTAGAAAACAACAAAGCCAGACTGAGCCCCAAGCCCATGAAAATCAGATCAGGCCTCTCTCTCAAAGGTATCTTTTATTCTACTGTGAATTTCTGAGTAAAAATTCAAACCCTTTCGGGGGCCTTCCACCATGTCACAACATCAATTCTTTTCGTTTTCTTATTTCTCTCCCCATCACTCACTCCACATCAGCTACACTGTCCTCTTTGCAAGTTCTAGAATGTACGAGGCATACTCTGCCTCAAAACTTCTGTCCTCAGGTGTTCTCTAACTTTTGGATAGGTCTGTGGATGGCTGGACCCAGCGTAGTTCCCCTACCTTCTCACTTGTAATCAGAATAACTGTAAAATATGCTATTAATGCAAAACCCCGAGAATAAGAAGGAACTGTCTGAAACAACTGAAGTTATTTCCTTATTCCTCTTCCAACAGGATGTCCTGCAACATGTGAACTCAGTGATTCAAGTGGTATACAGGACATTAAAACCCAGGTCAGAGAGCTTTCATGTGTCCCAGCTGCAGTGTGACATGTAGCACATACAGATGAGACTCCATCTGCCCTAGGCAGAGTTCCTGAACTTTGGGAGACTGGTTCAGCATGGATCCTCGGTTTCTGTCTATTTTTGCTGCCTATCTAAAAATAATAAATCTTTGTTTTCTTGTTGTATAAGTGTTTTGTCTCATGGGACTGATACAATGGTAAAGAACCTTTGCATTCATCTCCTTCTAGTCCTCGTTCAAAGGCCATCCTTTCATAGAAATATTTCCTGACTAACCTTTTGAACCCTAATGATAACCAGGAACCCTTTTTTGCTTTGCTTATCTGCATAGCACTAAGTGCTTTCTAATTGATATATAATTTATTTGTATTTTTTATTGTCTTTTCTTTTTCTGAAATACTTCATGAGGTTGAGGATATATTCATTCTAATTTATTTTACTACAAAACAATGCGTGGTATAAAGTGGACTTTCAATATATATATTTGTGAATTTGTGGAGTTGAGATAAATACTTGTTCTCTCCTTGCTATGGTTTGAATGTATTCTCCCCCAAAAGTGTTGAAAACTTAATCCCCAATAGAATAGTGTTGGGAGGTTGAGCCTAATGGGACGAGTTTAGGTGTTTATAAAGGGCTTAATTTATGGAAATGAGCAAATGCTGGCTTATGAACAGCAAGTTCTTTCTCAAACACGTACGTTCAGAACTGAGAGTACAGCCCAGTTAAGTCAGTAATCTTAAGTCAGTAATCTTTCCTGTCCACTAGGATATCTCCCAGTAAGAATATTTTTTGGAAAAAAAATTGTCTTTTCCCTTTCAATCACCACCTCTACTTTATGTCTCTAGTTCCTTTTATTTTAATTGAGTGGCGCTTATGAAATCAGGTAACTAGGGGCTGGGGTTATGGCGCAGTGGTAGCGTGCTCGCCTAGCACGCGTGAGACACTGGGTTCAATCCTCAGCACCACATAAAAATAAAATAAAGATATTCTGTCCACCTACAATTAAAAAAATAAATAAATATTTAAAAAAAAAGAGAAATCAGATAACTATATGGTCCTTATATTTAATCACAAAGACGTCATTGTAGGGAGTCATCAGTGATAATCTGATTCCTAGTTCACTACTTTGTCCATTGGAATGCTTTCTTTTTGTGTATAGCATTGAGTTTAATAATCAGTTTCTGGCTAAAATCTATGGGGCTAATCTACAATATATTTAGGTTAAAATGGGATTGATATTGTGTAGAAAGTCTGTATAAATTACTGTTATGGTCTAGATATGAGGTGTCCCTGAAAAGCTCTTATGTGAGACAATGCAAGAAAGTTTAGAGGTGAAATGATTGGGTTATGAGAGCTTTAAGAGAATCAGTGAATTAATCTAGTGATATGGATTAACTGGGTGGTAACTATAGGCAGGCAGAATGTGGATGGAGAAAGTAGGTTACCGGGGTCATGATTTTGGGGTTCATATTTTGTACTTGGTGCATGGGGCTCTCTCTGCTTCCTGGTTGCCATGTCCTGAGCTGCTTTCCTCTGCCATACCCTTCTGCCATGATGTTCCACTTCATCTTTAGCCCAAAACAATAGAGTCAGCTGTTTATGGATTGAGACCTCTAAAACAGTGAGCCAAAATAAGCTTTTTTTCCTCTAATTGTTCTTGTAAGATCTTTTGGTCACAGACAAAAACAAAAACAAACAAACAAACAAAAAACAAAACAAAAAAGCTGACTAAAACAATGACTTGAATAAATTTCTATGAAAATATTATTAGCTTCTTGGTAATATTGGAAGTCTGCTGTATTATTTCACTGTCCTAAGGTGAATGGGAACAAATCTGAGAATATTAAAATAAGGGTCTTGTAATTATATATGTTGAGTATAAAAGTTGCAGAATGCAAACAAGGGCCACAATCTTACTTTGCCATGTATACATGCCCTTTGCAATGTGACCTTGCTGGTCTTGTGTGTTAGTTTTTTATCACTGTGAAAATGAATAGCTAATAAGAATAATTTAGAGGAGGAAACATTTATTTTGGTTCATGGTTTCAAAGGTTTCAGTTCATGATCAGCCAACTTCATTGTTTGGAGCCTGAAATGAGGTAGAATATCAAGGTGAAAGGGCATGGCAGAAGAAAGCTGCTCAGTACATGGAAGTAGAGAAACAAGGTGGGGTTGAGGGAAGGAGCCAGGGACAAGATACAGTCCTCAAAGTCTCACCCCCAGTAATCTATTTCCCCTAGCCATGCCCCACTTGCCTATAATTACCATCCAGTAATTGGAATTATTTCTTTTTGTGTATAGCATTGAGTTTAATAATCAGTTTCTGGCTAAAATCTATGGAATAATTCACTGATTGGGTTATAGCTCTCATAATCTGATAATTTTGCCTTTGAATATTCCTGCATTGTCTAATATGAGGATCTGGGGGATTACTTAAAAGCAATAACAGTTTATAACTGGCCTTGGTTGATACAATGCAGCTGAAGTAACAATGTGTCAAATCTGAGGCAAGGCCTCAAGAATTCTTGAATGCTTCTCAAGCCAGTTTCAAAATGTAGGCTTTAATAAGACTTGGGAACCTGCTCATGTATCATGAGAATAAGCTTGGGCTAGCTGGCTGAATGAGAGATCATGTGTAACAGAGAAAAGTCATTCCAGCTGAGGCCACCCTAGACCAGTCAACCTTCTGGCTAACCTAGCAAATTACCACAGATGAATATATGAGCTCAGTGAATACCACAAGAATCATCTGGCTGAGCTCAACTAATTATTGTCTTGCAGAATTTGTGTCAAGCCACTAAGCTTTTGGATGGTTTATTAATGCAGCTGATAAAGAACACATGGCCAATAATTGTTTTAATAGCTAACCAATACAGAGTAGGAAGTCTTTTCTAGAGAATTCGTTATAATGCTATATCTGAGACAAAGCAGGGCATTATTTAAGAATGGATGTGTCTGTATTTCAATGTTCAGTTATAATTTTAATTGGAAAATGATAGACTAGTTTGTTTTAACTATGTGTCCCATTTTAACTTCAAAGGTTGTTTCTGGTAGTTCTTGTTGGAACCACAGAAACAGAGGAATTTTTGTTTTATATGTTACTTATAAATAAGATTATATTTTCAGCCTGAGATAGAAATAAAAGTGAATTGGAATAGAGAATTTCAATTTTCTTGACATGGGCACTGACACCCTGATCCTGTGTCTTTGTAACCCATGCAAAAGACTCTCCATTGAGCTTTCAGACTCTCTTCTTGTCAGCAATTTTAAGAAAGTGAAGAAGGTGAGGGAAATGGCCATCTGAATACAAGAAAGTTAATAAAAGCATCAATAGCAACAACAGAACAACAACACTTTGTCTTCAAATTAAGTGGTCTAAATTACCCTGATTGAGTCCTCTCAGGGTATTATTAGTTGTCCTGATAAAAACAATGAATGATACACTGGCAGAGAATGTAGTTATAACTAAGAAATCCACAGACTGCACGTTTCAGCCTTCCTTTGTAAACTCTGCTGTTCCTGTGAACATCTTGTCTTGTTTATGAACAAATGTATATGAAACACTCTCCCTTTTTAGAGGGATATCAAGACTGAACATCTGAATATCTGGCATCTTGAGGAAAAAAGGCAAAAATGTAATCATCTGATAGTTTTCAGTAGCAGCTTTAAGTACATGCCAAGAAATACTAAAATTACATGGGTAACAGTATGTCTATCCAGTTTTGAGGGAAGATCAATTTAACACACTGCAGTGTAGGAATAAAACCACAAGGTGGCAAAAGAATCACTCTAAAGGCCAAGTCCCCACCCCCTAACTTTTTCCCAAGCTAAAAGATGTACCCTCTTTGAGCTAATTAACCCTGTCATTCATTTAATGGGAGGGTTAATTAGTTAAAGCTAGACATAATAGTCACAGTTTTAGAAAACTATTTTAGCTTTTAATAATCTCCATTTCATTTGTGTCAGGGAACAGCAAGGAAGGAGAATTTGGCTTGCTAAGGATAAATCTACAGTTCTTTTTGGTTTAAGGACTAGATTCTAACATGTATAAGTCTATTGAAATGAATAGGCACAAAGCTCAAATATGGTAAGATCTCCCCAGAATTAAAATGAAGTTAATTGTCTTACATTTGGATTCCAAATTCTTGTACAGGAAGAATTTGGAATTAGGGAAAAGGAAACACTTATACTGTAGAGTGAATTGTATTTGGAAAAATTAGATTTAGGGGCAATTTAGATTTAACCTCCCCCCTTCAAATTATTGCTGAGGCAAGCCAAGTTCATGTGTGAAGGAGGACAAGAAGAGGAGAGAGATGATGGAATGGTTGAGCTAATTATTTAATTAGAAAAAAGAAACCTTTCAACCTTTTAACACATTGCAGTGGCTTTCCATATATTCTCTCTCTAAATTTTCCCATAATCCTATGAGGTAACAGTATTACCACCCCCACTGTGTAGGAGTAGTTGAATCTCAAATTGGTTAACTAATCAAAGATTATCTGTCTACTAATAGAAAATAAAAATCACATTTTTTAACCCACATAATCTAAGTCTACAGTCCTTGCTTTTAGTTGTTATACTCTATAACTGCTGAACACATACTAAAAACAGCAGAGCTTTGTTTTTGTACTTTTATCAGAAAATATGTTCCTTATATAATCTGCTATTATGTAAGCAATATATTGACACAATAATAATATATAACATATAACATATATATATCAGGGGGAAAAGATATTTTTCCTTCTGTCTCTCTAGGTTCTCAACTGGGTCTCTGAAAACATTAACAAGAAAAAATTACAAATTTATTTAATATAAGCTTTATGTGAAATGGGAGTCTTCATAAGGAAATGAAGACACAAATAAATGGTTAACCTTGAGTGCTTTTATGTTAGGTTTGATGAAGAGTGGAAAGTCACGACAAAAGGTTTGAAAAAAAGGCAGTGAGCTAGGAGCAGTTCACTGGGGAAACTTGGCAAGCCTCTTGGTTCAGAGTTCTTTCTGATGTTCCTTTCCTCCTGGGATAGGAGGGACAATTCTTAAGTGTGTTTTATGACCTGTATTAGGGAAGTTTAACAGTTCTTCCGATAGCTGCCATCCTCAAATCTCTTCAGCTTAAAATACTCAATATGCCAAGATGCCCTATTTTAGGCTGGCTTGTCCTGTCACAACAAATAACACTGACTGCAGTTTTATTAAAATGTATTTTAGATATAGTCGACTTCTTTTATACAAAGGAGACAGGAATGCATTAAAATCCAGAAAAATCTAAGTTATTGTATTAATCATTTAGCAAAAATTTCCCAGGAGTTTGACCTTATTTTTTGAAATTGAAACAGTGCTGTATCTCAGTAGTTGACCAGCTATTTCTGGCACCTCCAGGAACAAACTTGGAAGGTTTCCCAAGTTCAAGGCATTTGAATGGGTCTTTGTGTGTGTGTGTGTGTGTCTTTGTAGCATTTATCCTTGTGGAGTTATTAAAGCTGAAAATACACTAAAATTTAAGCTTATAAATATATATAAGCTTATATATATGTGTATATGATTTTTAAGATATATTTTTAGAAGACAGTGGAAAGACACAGAAACAGGGTTGGGAGAGTGGGGAAGAGAAACTGAATTATTGAGGAAACTGCCATCCTCAAGCAAAAATTCTACCACTTTGAAACTGATGCCATCTGCTTTTACCATTGCTGTTCCTCTTTCTTATTGTCATCTTCTTATGCATTTATCTCTTTCTCATGGTTATTTAGGGTTTTGACTCCTGCTGATGGTCTTTGCTGCCATCGACCATTCCATGTCTGTAAGGTAACTCAACCAACACTCAGCCTCTCACAGTACCTCCACTCATATAACATTGACCTCTATGTGCACCTGTGATATTAGTCATCTGGAATGATCTAAGATGAATCCCAAACCACACTACCTCCCATTTCTTTGGATCTCTCATTTCTTCATTTAGTTTATCTGCTTTCTCAGGTGAGATCATCACGATCTCTAAATTCTTGCCTATTTTTTTGCTATGTCTAAATTTTACAGGTTATATTCCTTATACAATATCTTTATTCTCTTGCCAGCACCCTCTTCTCTTGTTTTTCTACCAAACTGCAAGCCACTGCAGGACTCGGATCAATGTAAGTAAATTCCTCACTCTACATTCACTTCTCATCTCTCCTAGGGGAGAGGGATTTCTCACCTATTAACAAACTTCATGGCTGTGGGCTCTAAAACTGAAGACATTGACAGGAGAAAAGCATATAAACCTATTTGATACAAGTTTTATGTGACATGGGAGTCTGCAGAAATGAAAATTGGTGATGCACGCCTGTAATCCCAGTGGCTCAGGAGGCTAAGGCAGAATTGTGAGTTCAAAGTCAGCCTCAGCAATGGCAAGGTGTTAAGTAATTTAGTGAGATCCTGTCTCTAAATAAAATACAAAATAGGACTGGTGATGTGGCTCAGTGTTCAACTGCCCCTGAGTTCAATCCCCAGTACTCCCCTCCCCCCCAAAAAAAGAAATGAAGATCCAAATAAACTGGGAAAACTACTTCCTGAGTCATGCAGAAGGGTAACTGGAGGAGAAAAGGGTATGGTCTCATGATCTAAGCTAAGAGAGAAAGAGCAAGGCCTCTTTGTTCAGGTTCTTCTCTGTGTACATGTGTGACATTCCTTTCCTCTGAGTATAGGTCATATGAGGGCCTTATGATTTATGTTAGAGAAAGGACAATTAGGTTTTTATGATCTGTTTTAAAGGAGAAGGAATGAAAACAAGGCTGAATGACCTTCTTGCTTTTTCTATTTTCTCCAATATCTCCAAGGTGCCATATTTGGGGATAGGATATGCTAAGCCCCATCAACCTCAGCATTTTCCCCAGATGCCATGGCATCTTATTTCATCAAGAACAATTTTATTTTTTTAACCCAAATTTTATATATTAGGAAACTGAGGCTCAGTGAGGTTAAAAATTTGCTTACGGTCCCATGGATAGCAGTTGGAAGAGCCAAGCCTCTTCTCTTTCCCTTCTATTTTATTTTATTTTTTATTTTTGCAGTGTGGGCATCAAATGCAGGGCTTCATGCATGCTAGGCAAGTGCTTTATAAAGCCAAGTTTTCTAACCCCAAGTTCAGAAACTTTTGAATGATCTCAAGAAAGGAATACACATATTTGCCTGTTTTTTAATTACTCTAGTTAAAAAATTAAGGTGTTTTTAGTGATGACATCTATTAGAATATCAGCTATAATCAAGTTGCATAAGCTTACAATTATGCCAGCAGGTGGCACTCTAAACCCTTAAATCTATTTAAGTGAATCCATATATTTCTGATTAACCTGAGTTTAACTTTGGGGAGGGGTATAGCAAATATAATATGCCATCTAATTATAGGGCCCAGTTGTGATAAGAAGCTCCAATGAAGGTGGATCAAAATAATTTAAGGATTAGAACCAAAGCTCTGGAGGGAATATTTGGGAATTTGGTCTTGTTTTGGAACTACCTTGAGTGTATAAGCTTTCTACCAAATCATTTAATCCAAGGAATTTCAATTTCTCATTTTATGGTACATCAAGAGGTCTCCAATTATCTCAAAATGTATCATAAAAATCTAATAAAATTATTTAATTCTGTTATTTAATGCTTTTAGGAGGGAAATGAGGCAGCACCCCTCCTCCCCCTAAGTACTGGAGATTGAACCCAGAGTGCTCTACCACTGAGTTATTCCTCCAGACTTTTTTATTTTTATTTTGAGATAGGGTCTTGCTAAGTTACCCAGGCTGTCCTTGAATTTGTGATCTTCCTGCCTCAGCCTCCTGAGTCACTGGGACTACAGGCATGTACCAACTGGCCTGGAAGAAGGCAGCATATTTGATAAATTAAAGATTTAAGAAGAACTGAAAGAATCATTGCTTTACAGTCTAAAATATCTCCTGCACTGATGTTCAGTAGTGCCCAGTGTTTTCATTACTTCTTCTTCCTTATGGTAAGGCTTTGAATGACCCAGTAAGCTGCAACTGTGTCAAGCAGGTGGACTAAATCTTTGCATCATCCATACCTGTTTATATCACATTAGGCATTTGACTAGCTTTTGTCATCTAATCACCTGGCAGTGATTTCATTGCAAAGGACAAAGGCTAGACAACTAGATGGAGGAGAGGGTTAGGAAAGATTGATAGCTTGAAATGAAGATGGTAGTGCCCTGAAATGATTGTATTTTGTAATTTTATCCAATTTGATATGTTTTCTTTTTCTTTTCCTCCCTTTTTGGGGAGATATCACTGACTCCTTCACTGCCATAATTGAATATTCTCCTTGACAAGTGGGCACTTCTGAAGTAGTTTGGCTTGGGTCATCTTGCTAATACTTTTCTCCTATCTGCTTAAGAGGGCTGCTTGCCACATGAGAGAACCTCAGAAGCAAGGACCTGAGGGT
>CM053408.1:73437307-73466267 GCA_028644305.1 Xerus rutilus
TCTTTTTATTTTTTATTCTGAGACAGGGTCTTGCTAAATTGCTGAGGCTGACCTTGAACTTGCAATTCTGCTGCCTCAGCCTCCAGAGTCGCTGGGATTACAGGCCTGCATCACCACACCCCACTCACGCCAGAATTTTATCACCTGCTTCAAGGGAAAGTTGGAAAGTCCTTTTGGCACATCCTGTTTCTCAAATTTCTTCAGTTTAAAATATTCAGTATTTCAGGCTGGGGATTTAGCTCAGTGATAGAGCATTAGCTTAGCATGTGTGAGGCCCTGGGTTCAATCCCCAGCACCACACACACACACAAAATTGTTTTTTGGTATGTCCAGGTGCTGGATGTTGGAATAGCGTATTTAGAAGTTCATCATGAAGATTATTTACATCACAAAATAGTATCTTACAGGAATTATTTAAAGCAAAAAAAATACTTTTCTGACCCAAATATTTCCAAGGTTTGATCTGTCTATCTATCTATCTATCTATCTATCTATCTATCTATCTATCTATCTATCTATCTATATTTCTATTTATTTTGGATACCAAGGATTGAACTCAGGGGCACCTGATCACTGAGCCACATCTGCAGCCCTATTCCGTATTTTATTTAGAGACAAGTTCTCACTGAGTTGCTTAGTGCCTTGTTTTTGCTGAGACTGGCTTTGAACTTGTCATCCTCCCTCCTCAGTTTCCTGAGCCGCAGGGGTTACAGGTGTGTACCACTGCATCTGGCTGTATTTATTTATTTATTATTTTAAAAAAAATATTTTTTAGTTGTAGATGAATACAATACTTTTATTTTATTTTTAATGTGGTGCTGAGGATTGAACCCAATGCTTCACACCTGCCAGGCAAGTGCTCTACCACTGAGCCATGACTCCAGCCCTACATTTATTTTTAAAAGAAGAAAATCTGCATATATACCCATTAGAGTCATTCATAAAGAACATTTGTGACAACATTGACGTGTTCGATAAAATGTGATTTCTTGTCATATGGCAGAATATCTAAACAGATTATGAAAATAGTCACAAGAATCCACATAGTTCAAAAGTGATGTGCCATACATAATTTTTGGTTAATAACAATAATTACATATTAGTGTGCTCCCTAACATGAAGTTTTGATTTGTTGCATTTGAATCCATTTAAACCAGGATCTGGAGGCATCTACACAGAGTGGTAGGGAGGACAGTGGTAGAGACCTTGATGAGCTGGAAGGCTGTCTATGGCAGGTGTTCCACCCACCTAAGGTAGGACAGTTCTGCCATTGCCAAGCTCATTGATTTGTATGTCCTGGCTTTGAAATTTTAAAGCCATAACTTAACCATGTAAATTGATGGTCATAACACCCTTGAATTTTGCCTCAGCCTTGTCTCATGGTTCAAGAGATAACATATGTGAAAGTGCTTTGCAAAAGTGTAAAGTGCTGGTTAAATGTGGGTATTATTATTACTCAGGAAGAACACTTAGCTCATTGCTTAGTAATGGTGAGGCAAACAGTGTCACTAAATAAGACAATATAATGGTCTTAAGAGGCTCTAATTCAGTTTCTCCTTTTTATTCAAGCACACAATTGCATTCTAACACTTCACAGACAGCCTGAAATGGGCCCTGTGGAGGCTGATAAGGAAAATTAGAACAAGGAGCTATTTGAGCCCTCATTTTAATAACTGAGTCAAGGAGCAGGCACTTTAATACAGGAAAGAAGGAACACTTTCTCTTACTCAGTCCTCAGCGGGATAATGACTCCATTACAAAGCGTGCCTTCCATAATAAAGGATGCAGCGCTCAGGAAGAGTTCTCCCTGTATTTGAAGAAGGAGAAAGATGCCATTACTGTCAAAACCAAGGGTCCTCCATGTTCAAAAGCAGACAGAAATTTAGCCACAATTTACAGAGGATAGGCATTTTCACGGACTTTTTGTTTTAAAACTGGGGATAAATAGGCCCTCAGTTACACAAATACCTGCTGGATATTTATGCCTTCAATTGCACTTGCCTGTATTTGTATACTTACTTCCCCACTCAGCACATTGTGTGTGTGTGTGTATGTGTGTGTGTGTGTGTACATATGTGTGTATAAAATTTGAATACCAAAACTATGCTTTGTTTAGGGAACACAAAAGAAACTTGTACCCTGTGTCCATGCAGGAGTGCGCACATGCTTGAAGGCCCCTGCCATTGTTCTTTCTGTTAATGCTGAATCTCAGTGAATGATGATCTGAACAGCCTAAAATAAAAAAATAAAGCACTTCTAGTGGACAGTTGAAAGTACCATCAATGTCTACCACACAGTGTCTGGAACAAAACAGACACCCTGGGAATATTTGTGGAATAAATGAACAAATAAATGAATGACGCTTACATGCTATAATGATGAGAGAGGGAAGGAGGGAGGGAGAGAGAGAACAATCTGATATAATGCTTAGTTTCCAAACTTAAACACTTAAATGCACTCCTTTAGATGTTTTGATTAGGGAGGTTCATGCTGTTCTTATGTTCAGTATTTTTAGTGATGGTATTATCTCTTTTCCTATTTGGCTTCAAAATTGTAAGGTAACGTAGAATCATTAAGTCAGTGAGATAAATGCTGGAAAAAGCTTGGGAACAGATGATTGTCATGTATAGCAGAAGTTCTGCTACATTCTGAATGTTTATACACCCCATCCCCTAATTTATATGTTGAAACCTAATCACTGAAGTGATGTTATTAGGATCTGGGGCTTTTGAGAGAAGATTGGGTCATGTGGAAAGAGCCCTTTTGAGTGAGATTAACGCTCTTGTAAAGGAGATGTAGAGAGCTGCCTTGCCTTCTTCACCATGTGAAGGCACAGGAAGAAGGTACTATCTATGAAGCAGACATCAAAATCTATGAATGCATCTTGAACTTTCTAGCCTCCAGGTAAATTTCTATAGTTTCTAAGGTATAGAATCTATAGAATTTTGTCATAATAGCCCCAACTAAGAAACTTTCCATTTACAGGGTGTGTGTGTGTGTATGTTTGTGTGTATGTGTACATGTCTGCTTTGAGTTCATATAGTTAAGTTAATCTGAGTGTCTGGCTATACATCTAGACTTTTTTGTTTCAATCTTGGTTTGTTTGATCCCTTCTTGCCTGTGTGATTTGGGGCAAGTTATTTTGTATCTTTAGGCTACCTCGTAAAAATTGGCTAATAGCAGTAGTTTCCTTATAAAAATGTTATCAAAATATAGGGAACTGATGTACATAAAGCGGCTCTATTTTTTGATCAATACTAAGTGGTCAGTGTTACCTGATGTTTCAGGCTTAACATTTAGTTGCTTTTGTGCATCAAGTGACTATTTTAAAGGCCTGTTTATTTCCTGCCTATTTACCGAGTCTAGTATACTGTCCTTTGTTGACAAGAATAGACTCATTTTAAAAAGGAGAGCTGGATAACAACAGGGACTATAACTTTTATATGTCACACTGGTAAACAATGAAATTGAGACTCTTCCTCTATGAATTCCTAGGGCATTTTAAAATTAATTTCTTGGAGCATATTGAAGAATCTATTTTCTATCAATCAACTTCCCTGAATTTTATACTGTTCTTTCATTACATATTTAAATAAATCTTCATACTTTTCTTACTATAAAAATTTATTCTAGATAACTCCAGAAGTAGAGATATGAAGAGAAAAAGTCAATAGGACTTGTAATCTCCTAATCTAGAGATACTGGGTGATATTTTTCTATGATTTCTCTTTGTATTCTATGTACATTGAAAATATATAATTAAAGTTTACATATTATTTGTGACACTTTCATTATATATATCATGAATATATTTCCATTAATAAATGTTATGGTAAACCCTCATCAATATATGTTAACAATAACTTTTCATTTGTTCAACACTATTCTAAAAATTTGATGTGTATAACTCATGTCCTCTCAGAAAAACCCAGTTAGGTAAGTATTACTATTGTACCCATTCCACAGATGGGGAACATAAGGGACAAGAAAAGCTATATTAGTTCCATAATTTACCCAGCTAATGGGTGGAAGATCCAGGATTTGCATACAACTTTTTCCCTACTAAATTCTCTTTTCTATTATTCTCTTGAATGATCTCACTTTTATTCTTTCTTTTCAAATCTCCCATGTTTTAAGAATTCCCTGTGCTTTTTCACAGTTTGATTACAAGTTTCTCACCTCCTTCAGCTGGTTGAACCCAGCATGTTATCGCTTCTGCCATAATTGTTCTTTTGGGTACTTGCTGATTTTGCTGTTACCCCCTCAGCTAAGTTCTCTAAGAGGCCTGCAATATTCTTTCCTTTGTTTCACTTTCCCAGGCCTATCTCTTTATTTCTCCTAGTATAAACCAGGATGCCTGTTGGGGCAAGATTTACTGAATATCAGAGGATGATATAAGGGGAGTTCAACATAGGGAATAATATAAAAGTGGTTCCTCATTGTGCTTCTGTTTTAGTCAGCTTTGGTACTGCTATGACCAAAATACCTGACAAGAGAACTTAGAAGAAAAAAAGTTTATTTCGTCTCACAGTTTTAGAGGTCTTGATCCATAGGTGGCTGACTCCATTGCTCTGGACCCAAGGCAAGGCAACACATCATGGGGGATATGTCAAGCAGGGGAAAGTCACTCAACTCATGGTGGAGTCAGGAAGCAGAGAAAAAGAGAAGAGAAAAGGACTGCAAGGAAGACATACCCTTCCAAGGTATCCCCTAGTGACCCACCTCTTCCAGTAATGCTTCACTAGTGTACACTAATTAAAAGTAGGATAGATTGATGAGGTTACTGCTTTAATGATTCAATCATTTTACTTCTTAATATTCTTACATTAACAGGAGCTTTGCAGTAACATCTCATATTCAAACCATAATGTTCTGCCCTGCTCCCCCAAAGCTCATGCAAAATGAGCTCATTTCATAATGCAAAATGCATTTATTTCATCTCCAAGAATCCCATAGTCTTAACAGTTTTAGTATTGTCCAAAAGTCCAAGTCCAAAGTCTCATTTGAGACTTAAGGCAAACTTTTGGTTGTGAGACCTGTAAAAATTCAAGCAAGTTACATATATCTAATGTACAGTGGTACAGAATAAATATTCCCATTCCAAAAGGGAGGAATGGGTATAGAAACAAGGCATAGAGCCAAAGTAAGGCAGAAACCTAGCTGGGCAAACTGGTCCTATAATTTTACCTGTAACTCTGCATACAGAATGTAGGACACATTGGTGGAGAGATATTATTTCCAAAGAGATACTATTTCTTAGGGACTACCTGCCCCTTTTGTCTTGCTGGTTGTAGCACCTATGAGCTCTCTTTTAGCTTGGCTTTCCACATCCAGCAACTTTTCTTGGCAGCCAGTCCATATTACTGGCATTTCTTAATTCCTGAGGTCTCCATTCCAGCTTTGACTTCACCTTCACAGCTTCATTCATCACCCACTCAGGCATAACCTACAGATACTTTAACCCTGTTACACCTTGCCTGGCATTGCAGGCTTTCCTTTGAAATCTTGGTTGAGGTCTTCATGACCCCTTAACTTTAGCATCCTGTATCATGTAGAACCATCATCAGGTGGATGATGCCAAATTCTGTTGCCAACTTGCACAATATCTAGACCCTGTGGAATCATGGCTGCAGTGGCCTTTGAGTGTCTGTATGTCTCAGCATGGTGAAACTTCTTAGGTACCCCTAGGAAGCAGGGCACCCCTATGATTTCTTCTCAATGAATTTTCTGTACAGTGGAGCTCATAGTGGGTGAGTTCTTGCAAATTGCCGAGATACCCTCAAGGAATATTTCCTAGTATCTCTGTGCAAAGTATTTAGCATCTCTTTAGATGTTACAATATTTGTAACGATCAGACCTTCCTGGCCCTAGCTTTACATATATTTTCCTGGTTGAACTGCAAATTTTAAAAATTCTTTAACTCTCCTTTCTGTTCCCTATTCTCACAGTGGACCTGGATAAAAGCTTCCAGCAATATTCAGGCCACAGACTGAATGCTGAATTGCCTTGAAATTTCCTCTATCACTTTTAAATTCAGCCTCACACAAAGTCACAAGACACAGGCAAAATATAGCCAAGTTCTTTTCTAGAATATAACATAGGTGCTTGTAGTCCAATTTCAATGAAGTCCTCTTTTCTCTCTGAAATCTCAAGAACATAGTTTGCATTCTTATTGGATTTTGGTCTTCTGAGTTTCTGCAAGAATCACCCACTAAGCTCCCTGTACAACACTCTAGCCTTTTCCAGTTTGTGTTTCTAAATTTTGCATATTTCCTCCTGAAAACAATCTCCAAAGACTTCTGAATCACATAATCAGAGTAGTCCTAGCAATGACCCCATTTCTTGGACCAGTTTCTGTTTTAGTTAACTTTTGTGTCACTGTGCCAAGATAACTGACAAGAACAACTTAGGGTAAGAAAAGTTTATTTGGGGCTCATGGTTTCACAGGTCTCAGTCACAGATGGCTGACTCCATTGTTCTGGGAGCTAGGTGAGGCAGCACATCATGGAGGAAGGGCCCAGCAGAGGAAAGCTGCTCAGCTCATGGCAGGGTCAGGAAGGAGAAGGTTGGGGAAGGAAAGAACCATAAAGAAAGTTCACAGTTCTAGGGCACAGATCCTATGACCCACCTTCTCCAGCCAGGTTCCACCTTTGCAGTTCCTACCCAGTTAATCCAAAGTAGGATGCACTGATTAGATTACAGTTCTCACAATTCAATGATTTCACCTCTGAATATTCCTGCATTGATAGGAGTTTTGAGAGACATCTCATATCTAAACATCCTCCTAGTCTAACCTACTGCTGTGTCCATTTGATAGGTGTGAGCTTCAAACATCTCCATGCTTCTGAGTTTAGCACCTTGCCTCTATCTAAGCTTAGTTCCTGATTCTTATTTTCTGTCCTAAATGGCCTTTTTGCAGCATGACTAAAGAGGTAATGCCTTATTAGGGGAGAGTCTACTCCTAACCATAGCATTGTGCAAATTATAGTTGGAAAATTACATTAGAAAATAGTGTCAAATACTAGTTTATCTGGGGCTATTCAAACTTGTGTTTTTTGGTGGTACTAGGGATTGAACTCAGGTGCACTCAATCACTGAACTACATCCTCAGCCATTTTATTTTTTATTTTGAGATACGGTCTCACTAAGTTGCTGAGGCTGGCCTTAAGCTTGCAGTCCTCCTATCTCAGCTTCTTGAGTCACTGATTATAGCCATTCAACATCATTCCCAGCTATTCAATTTCAATTAACATTGCATACTGGAAATCAAAAGTCCAGTTTAATTTTAGTTTACATTTTTCTTGTATCAAAGATGATTCCTAGGTGGATCTGGAGATAGCAGAATAGAGGAAATCCGCAAGTGGTGCAGTGGCTTGGAACCAAAGCAGCGGGTGTACAGATTTTCAGCAAGGTGGTTGAAAGAGAGATTTCACTAAAATTCAGTATTGGATATTCAGAGTGGCTTAGGGACTCAGAAATTTGTGAATCAATAATACATTGGTGCTACCCCACTGCTGCAACACCACCAATTCCCCACAGAGGGAGGGAGAACACAAATTTGGAATAGAAAAATCTGAGATAAAACAGGCTGCCTAAACTTAGCTGATCCAGAGGCTGCACTGTATACTGGTGCTTGAAAAGCATGCTCTGTATCTCAACTGGCTGCAGAAAGCTAAGGCAGGAGCCGTCTTGGGGTTATCTTACTCTATCAGTGGTTTCTGGAGATGGGAAATCAGAGCAAACTCTGCTTCAATATACTGGTGTGAACCGGTGGCCTAGGGTGTGCCTGGTGGAACATGGGTGAAATAGGCATGCAGAAGACTGTACCCAGGTGGATTCAAGTTGGAAGCATGAAGGGGAGCCCAACTCACTCTCCTTTGAGTCTGGCACTCACATAATCAGCTAAAGTGGGCTGGGAGTCTGAGAAAGTTGGGATTGAATACACTCCAGAATGAATACACTGCTACGGGGCAGCAGTGAGTGGGATGATCAGCCCCTCTGCTCCATGATAGTAATTCTTGGGAGGCTCCTGAGAACCAGACCCACATCAGAGGTCAGAAACCATCTAGGCCTAGGGGTATGTCAATCTAATCTCTCCAAAGCAGACACCACCCAACAAAGACCCTGGGCCTGATTAGACCTAAGCCCCATCTGCTGGAACTCCCCTCACAGAACTTTGCTTAAAATTTACCCTGGAAGTGCACCAATCTGATCTGAATGGACAAAACTGACAGTACTTCTTAAGTCATTGTAGCTCACACTGGTGAGAAGGGAACCTGAGTCTTATATGAAACAACTTCAATCTTAGGCTGCTCCAACTGGCAGCTCAGAGAGCAACACAAAAACTGGAAGGGGTTAACAACCCCCACCCCTTCCTCTCTCTATCAGTATATAACTCAAGAAGAATTGGAAAGAAAGATTTCTGGACATAGATAGTGACCACCTAATCTGGTCAACTACTTTGACCATCTCAGTTTCTTCATTCTTCATTATGAATATTTTTTCTTTTCATGTGTGTGTGTGTGTGTGTGTGTGTGTGTGTGTGTGTGTGTAGGGTAGGTATATGTGTGTTATATAGGTATATACACACATATATTTACAGATATATACATACACACACTTATTTCTATCTCATTTTAGGCATTTAAACAATGTAGTTATTTTTTCTTGCCTTGTATTTTGGATTGTATATTTTGGTTTGGTTTTGTATTATTTTCATTTGTTTACCTCTCGTCTCTTTCTCTTCTCTTCTCCTGCTAATGGCCAAATTTTATTGTTCTCTCTTTCTCTCTTCCAATACTTTGCTGCTTCTATATAAACATTACTTGCCACATTTTTTCTGCACTCTCTCTGTTCACTTTTAGAAACTGTAAGTTCTTTTCTAACTTCTTAACACATTTTATTTCTCCCTAATTGACTGTATTTGTACCACATTTCAGAACTAATTGTGTTATATAACTCCTGTCCCTACCATTAATACTGATGAAATCATTACTGCTATGAATGATATATTTGACACCTGCTGTTTGCTTTAATGGTATCTAGTTTATGGTTCTTGTTTTACGGCTGACAATGGCTAACCCTGAGGCAGATAGACAGTTGAGAGTAGGGCAGGGAGAATAAGGTCAACAAGAGGGCAACCATGAGAACAGCCATTTTTACATGCTTCAGAATGTTACAAAAGAATTTCTGTTTCTGGAAGGGTGTAGGTTTCTATTTAATGGAGAACAACTGTGAAATCCAAAATCCGGCCTGCACCTGCATGTGAGACAATTGAAATATCAAGAACTAATCAAGAGCAGCTTATCAACTTCTCCTTACATGCTTTTAAATGAAGGAATGCTGTAAGACTTAAACAGCACTCTTGCCCTTCCCAGAGCTGTACTGGGAGTACTGCATCTTTTACTCTTGTTTTAAATAAAATTGCTTCTTGCTTGCTTACCTTGGCAGTGTTTGTGGTGTTCATTCTTTGACTCTGTGGAACATGACCTGATCCTGACTCTTGCTTGTAACAAACCCAACATTCTGTTTTTTGGTGGTAATTAATGTTGAAGATGACACGGTAGGAACTGGGTACTTACTTTAATGCTTTGTATTATTGGCAACAGTTGTTACTATTGTTTATTTGCCTTATTCTGTGAGGTTCTGGGAAACTACAGGGACATTAAAAGTTCACAGGTTAGAGACTCTGCTAAACTCAACCAAATGACAGTGCACATTGCTGCACACATAAATTAATGACAAACATCAGCTCTACTTTAACATAAGAGGAGACAAAAACCAAATCTAACAATTAGACTATGATGTAACTGCAGTCCATTCAAGTTGGAGCAATCATTAATATACTAGAAAACATAGTAGACACCTACTATTGAATTCCTGATTTAGTTCATAATTTTTTGGGGGGAGTCGCTATGGGATTGAACTCAAGGGTACTTGACCATTGAGCCACATTACCAGCCCTATTTTGTATAGTATTCAGAGACAGAGTCTCACTGAGTTGCTTAGTGCCTTGCTTTTTCTGAGTCTGTCTTTGAACTTGTGATTTTCCTGCCTCAGCCTCCCAAGCCACTGGGATTATAGGTGTGCACCACTGTGCCTGGCTAGTTCATGATTTTTTAATTGTTGGTACTGTTGTTAAATGCTGACCTCATCATTCCTATATAGGTGGCTAATAGTACTACAGATGTCAAAATAAGCATTTGAAAATTTAACATAAGGCTGTACATTTATTGTTGACATTAGCACCACTCCTGGCTCGCCCTTCCTCTAAGAGGGGCTGGACATAGATTGGATCAATTAAAGATCACAGAGAAGAGATCCTGCATATGAGAAATACATCTCAACCAAGCAACAGTGAATCTCACTTCACACACAATCTATTCTACCTGAGCTCTGGTATTATCCCAACTCAAAGAACTGAGGAGACAAAACCCTAAACCAACAGCAAAGACCCAACGAGAAACAGACAGGGATCTGTGGTCCTAGCCCTAGCCTCTACTCATATATCATGAACAGAAAGGTCTCAGAACATATATAAGACAATTAGACACAAAAGGACACATATAACAAAAAGAGGTATGGGAATCCACCTCAATTGATGCATAAGTCCAAGACTTCTGAAAACATGAGGAAATAGGCAAACAAATTCCCCACCCCCCAATCCACAATTTTCCCCAAAAGGATTCCACTGATAGCAAAGTGGATAAAATGCCAGAGAAAGATTATAAAAAATGATTATTAAAATGTTCAATGAACTAAAAGAAAATCTAAGGAAGGAATTAAGAAAGCAATTACAGAAAGACCACTTTAGTAAAGAAATAGAAATAGTGAAGTAGAACTCTTAGATATGAAAGATACAATCAATTAAATTAAAAGGCATCACTCACAGATTAGAATGTATAGGAAATAGAACATCAGCCCTTGATTCCAACAAGAAGACATAATGATAGTAAATGTTTATGCTCCAAATATCAATGCACCAATTGCATAAAAAATACTCCATGACATTAAATTTCACATAGACCCCAACACAATAATAGTGGGTAATTTCAAAATACCCTTATAATCAATAAACAGGTCATCAAAGCATAAAAGATATCTCCAACCTAAATAACACTGTAAGTCAAATGAACCTAACAGACATCTACAGAATATTCCACCCCCAAACAGCTAAATTTACCTTCTTCTCAACTATTCTAGGCCATGAAGCAAATCTTAGCAAATATAATAAAATCGTGGAATACCATGTATCCTGTCACATCATAATTGAAAGAAACTAGAAATCAACAGTAAGAAAAATAATAGAAACCACATAAACACATGGAGATTGAACAGTATTCTCCTAAATGAAAAATAGGTCAAAGAAGAAATGAGAATAGAAATCAAGAAATTCTTATAAATAAGAGAGAACAGAGATACAGCATATCAATATCTCTGGGACTATATGAAAGCAATTTTAAGAGGAAAATTTATAGTACTGAGTGTTTCCATAAAAAAATTAGATCCCAATAAGCTTGTGCTCCATCTCAAGGCCTTAGAGAAAAGAACTAATTCAAAACCAGTAGATGATAGGAAATAATTAAGATCAGAGCAGAAATCAATTAAATTGAGAATAAGAAAAAAATACGTAGGATCAATGCAACTTAGAGTCTGTTCTTTGAAAAGATAAATATGATCGACAAATCCTTAGCTAAACTAACCAAAAAAAAAACAGTGCAAAGATGCAAGTCAACAAGGTCAGAGATGAAAAAGGAGTTATTACCACAGACTCTTCTGAAATCCAGAGGATTATCAGAACCTATTTTGAAAATTTATACTCCAAAAACCTGGAAAATCTGGAAGACATTGAGAAATTTCTAGACACATATGACCTGCCCATATAGAACCAGAAAGATGTAGAAAGCCTAAACAGACAAATATCAAGCAATAAAATTGAAACATCAATTAAAAGCCTTTCAAGAAAGAGAAGCCCAGGACCAGATGGATTATCAGCTGAGTTCTACCAGGACTTTACAAAAAAGCTAACATCAATCTTTCTCAAATTTTTCCATGAACTTGAAAGAGAGGGAATCCAGCACTCATTCATGTTAAAAGCTGGAGAAGCTAGGGATCAAAAAAATTTACTGTAACATCACAAAAGCCAACATTATACTAAATGGAGAAAAACTAAAAGCATTTACTCTAAATTCAGAAACAAGACAAGGCAGTCCACTCTTACTACTCCTATTCATTATAGTCCTCATAATATTAACCAGAGCAATCAGGCAAGAAAAGGAAATCAAAGGGATACAAATAGGAAAAGAAGAAGTCAAACTCTCTCTGTTTGCCAATGATATGATCCTATATCTAGAAGACTGCCCCCCCCAGCAAAAAAAAAAAAGAAAAACTCGAACAGAAGACTTCTGAGCTTATTAAATGAGTTCAGCAAAGTAGTAGGATACAAGATCAACCCCCAATTGCTTTCCTATACTCCAACAGTGATTCAGTCAAGGAAGAATTCAGAAAAACTGTCCCATTCACAATAGCTTCAAACAAAACAAAACAACTTGGCAACTAATCTAACTAAAGAGGTAAAAAAGCTTAATAATGAAAATATAGAACACTGAAGAAATAAATCGAAGAGCTTAGAAGATAGAAACATACTCCATGTTCTTGTAAAGGCAGAATTAATATTATCAAAATGGCCATACCACCAAAAGCAATACACAGATTCAAGGCAATCTCCATCAAAATACCAATGACATTCCTCACAGAATTAGAAAAAAAAATTTTTAAATTCATTTGGAAGCATAAGAGACATAAATAGTCAAAGCAATACTAAGCAAGGAAAGCAAAGCAGAAAGCATTACAATATGTGGTCTGGAATTACACTACAAAGCTGTAGTAACAAAAACAGCATGGTATTGGTACCAAAACAGGCATGAAGACCAATGGAACAGAATAGAAGACAGAGGCAAATACCCATAGTTGTTTGATATTTGACAAAAGGTGCCAAAAATATATTTTGGAGAAAAGACATCCTTTTAAATAAATGGTCCTGGGAAAACTGGATAGGTATAGGTAGAAAAATAAGATTAGACCCTTCTCCTCTCTCCCCCTGCACAAAAATCAAAAGGAAATGGATGAAAGACTTAGGGATTAGATTAGAAAGTTTACAACTGCTACAGGCAAACATAGGGTCAACACTTCATCATATAGATGCTGGCACAGACTTCTTTAACAAGTCCCCCAAAGCACAAGAAATAAAACCAAGAGTAAATAAGTGGAATGCCATCTAACTAAAAAGCTTCTGCACAGAAAAGGAAATGATTAACAGTGTGTAGAGAGAGCCTACAGAATGGAAGAAAATCATAGCAGATTACTCCTCCAATAGTATTAGCTTTACAACAAACAACAACAAAACCAAATAACCAAATCAATAAATGGACAAAAGAATAAATAGAAATTTCTCAAATGAAGAAAAACAAATAACCAACAAATATATAAAAAAATTTTCAAAATCTTTAGCAATCAGGGAAATGCAAATCAAAATTACACTAAGATTTCATCTCACTCCAGTCAGAATGGCAATGAGTAAGAATACGAACGATAGCTGGGTGCGGTGGCGCAAGCCTGTAATCCCAGCACTTAGGGAGGCTGAGACAGGAGAATCGCGAGTTCAAAGCCAGCCTCAGCAGTGGCGAGGCGCTAAGCAACTCAGTGAGACCCTGTCTCTACATAAAACACAAAATAGGGCTGGGGATGTGGCTCAGTGGTTAAGTACCCCTGAGCTCAAGCCCCAGTACCAAAAAAAAAGAATACAAACAATTAATAAAGGCTGTCAAGGTTGTGGGGGGAAAGGGTATACATTACAATCCTGTGGGACTGCACATTGGTACAACCAATCTTGAAAGCAGTATGGAGATTCCTCAAAAACCTAGGGATTGAACCACCATCTGACCCAGTAAATGGATAGAAATGGACACTATCATGCTAAGTGAAATAAGACAAACTCAGAAACTCAAAGGATGAATGCTTTTTCTCATATGTGGATGCTAGAGTAAAATAAAGCAAGGGGGAAGGGAAGGATGGGATAATATAAAGGGAAAATCAGTAGTGTAGAAGGAGGTCAAGAGGCAGAATGGAGGGATGATTAAGGGGAGAAAATGCAGAATCAATTCTTAAAAATTATGTGCATATATAAATATATGACAGGGCACTTTACATTTATGCCTGGGTGGAAAGAACCAATCATATGTAAATTAATAGATGAGGGAAAGGAAGTGTAGTAAAGTAGAGGAAGGTGAATAGGAAAGGGAAGGGAGAATGGGAAGGAAAAGGGGAAGGGAAAAGGGTGGGATCATGAACTGAAATAGAATTCCATGTATGTATGTGTTTGTTGGGATGAACCCAACTACTATGTATAATTAGAAAGCTCTAATAAAAAAAGATGTTCTAAAGTTTCATTCTGTTGTCTTGTGGTCTTACCCTATATTACCTGTAAGCCACTGTCTAATACACTTTTTTACAAAAATAGGTCAGAATTTAGAGCATATACAGAGACAAATGTTACTGTTTCCTTCAACACTATTCAGTGGCTACCTTCTTTACATTTGTGTGATGAAAATCATAAAACATTTTAAAAGACAAACAATTCAAAGGTATATTGAATTCTCATTTCTGGGGAAGCAGAACACTATTATATCCTTAAAAATCCATTTGCTTAGATTATATATTTATTTAAGAAGGAAACACAATAGCAGTAAAACAAAAACAAACCCCCCTCTAAAACAACAAAAAGCCTACAGTTCCATCGCACTAAACAAGCTTAGATACAATTAAAAATTCTTTTAGCATTTATAATTACATGTAATAATTCCATTGTAGAGACAAACCACATTTGTTGAAACATTTCTCTATTTTTGCACATTATCTGACTTGCAATTGTCCATTATTTTTAATATAAGACTGTAGGTAAAAAATTTTATTTTTCCTTGACTTCTTTGTGAGTTAATTCTATCAAAAACATTTAAGGAAGAAATAATACTAAATATACACACATTTATGCAGAAAGTGGAAAAGAAGATAATACTTCCCAAGTTCATGAGTTTATCAGAACTAGATTCTAAAATAAGCCAAGAACATCACAAGAATAGATTGTAGGCCAAACTCTCCGCTTCTTGGCTGTCTTGTCCTGAGCTGCTTTCCTCCACCACACACTGTCGAGGTGATACTCTGCCTCACTTGGAGCCCAGAGCAATGAAGTTGGCCATTTATGGATTGAGACCTCTGAAATCTTCTGGAGGCTGAGAGGTCCAAGATCAAGGAGCTTGCATATTTGGTTCCTGGTGAGGGCTCTTTTCCTGGCATAGAGGCTACCTTCTTCCTGTGTTCTCACATGGCAAAGAGAGGCCTAACTCCAGCTTCACCTTCTGTGCAATACCTTTCCAGTATGTCTCCAGTGGAACCGATCTCTGTTCCACCATGTCCCCATTTTTTTAACTCCCAGTTGTGTGACCTAGGTCCCATTTGCAGGAGGCAGCACTGGAAAGAGTACATGTAAATTTTGTTTCCAAGGAGTCAGCAAGCCTGGTTCCCAAACACAGCTCAACTGCTTATTAGCAAATCATTTCTCCGATAATTAGATTTCTCATCTGAAAAATGGGAAGAATAATATCCATCTCATAGTATAGTGGTGAGGATTTAATTAAATGGGGTTCAGTATTCAATACCCCAACTAAGAAGCAGAGTAAGAGAAGGGGAAAAGATAATAAAAACATCGAAGTGCTACTTATAATTAATGTAGGTTCTAAGAATATGAAATTGGATAACATTTGGTATGAATTGGCTGAAGAGTTTCCCTGGCAGATTGAAAGTAAAATTTACAATGTCAAGAGGCCAGTAGGAGAACAAACTCATTCCAGGATTTAAGTCACATCCATGGCATAGATAACATTTTGATAACATTGATCTTTGATGGTTAGTGGTCAATTATTTATGTTTGCAGAGACTCAGATTAAATAATTTACTTAACAGTGTAAACTAAAAAAAAAATTACAGGCCAATATTCCTTACTACCTTAAATGCAAAAATTTTAAATAGAAGAAATCAGATTCCCAAATATACCATACACATAAACATCAGGATCAGGTAAGTTTATTCCAGGAAGGCAAAAGTTGCTTAATATTCAAAAATTAATTAATTAAATTATCACATTAACAAATAGCAAATCCACATGATCACCTGAATAGATGCAGAGAAATTATTTGATAAAATCTAACATGTATGATTAATTAAAGCTCTCAGCAAACTTGAACTAAATAGAATTTCCTTAGCTAGGTAGAGGGCAACTATAGAAAAACCTACACCTAGCATCTAACATCTAACGTAATGGTGAATGCTTTCTCCTTAAGATCAGAAATAAGACAAATATTTATTTTGTTCTTATCACTTTTATTTATTATAATAGAAATCCTAGCCAGTGCAATAAAATAAGGACTGGAAAAAGCATACTGAGTGATAAAGAAGTAAAACTCTCTATTTTGAGCTGTGATTATCTATTTAAAACCTTCAATGGTCTTTAAAAAAATCCAATAAAAGTATTAAGTTTACAAAGATGCAAGATGAAAGATAATATACAAAAGTTGATTTTATTACTAGATATTGGCAACAAGCAACTGAAAACTAAAATTACATAAGTATTACTGTTTATGATAGTATAAGAAATATGAGATATTTAGGAATAAATCTATCAAAACATATATAATATTTACATACTGAAACCTAAAAATTCAAGAAATTAAAGAAGATCTACATAAATGAAGATGTATATTGTGCTCATTGGTTGGAAGACTCAATATTGTTAAAATATGAATTCTATTGAAATTGATGTACTGATTTAATGAAATCCTAATACAATACCAGTGCGTGTTTTTGATAGAAATTGATAATCTGATTCTAAAGCTCATACAGAAATGTAAAGAGTATAAAACAGCCAAAATAACTTTAAAAAGAAAAATTTGAAGAACTAATCTCTCCTGATTTTAGGACTTATTTTAAGATTGCAATGAGCAAGAAAATGCATGGGACTGGTAAACAGGCAAATAGATCAGTGGAACAGAATACAACTCCAGAAATAAGCCTACACTTAATGGCACTCATCACTGGACAATCAATTTTTGACAAAGATACGTAGATAATTTGGTAGAGAAAGGTTTGTCTTTTCTGTAAATGAAACTGGCACAATGGATACACATGTACACAAAAAAATGAACTTGAAATCAACATTGTATCATGTACAAAAATTAACTGAGATTATAAAACCAAGTACAACATGTACAACCATAGAACTTCTGGGAAAAAAATGTAAAAAAGTTTTGTGGTATTGAATATGCAAGTATTTCTTAGGCATTGTACCAAAATGTATAATTCATAAATTGGGCTTTATCAAAATTATAAATTGATAAATTATAATTGATAAATTGGGCTTTATCAAAATTAAGAACTTTTCTTTGAAAGATACTCTTATGAAAATGAAAGGGCAAGCCATATGTGGGAGAGAGTATTTGCCAATCATACATCTAAAAAATTATTTGTATTAAGAGTATGTAATAGACTTGTGGTGCACACATCTAATAAATTATTTGTATGAAGAGTATATAATAGACTTGTGGTGCACTTGAAATAAACCACTGGGTCAGTCTTAAAGCAAGACATGAAAACTTTATTTCCTGGTGGGTTGGAAGGGCAGCAGGCAAGTCACCTCTGCAACCTTTGACCCCTTGCAGAAGATAGGGTGCACTCTTATAGCAAAAAACTGCAAGCTAAGAGTAAGTCAAAACCACAGCAACATAGGGAGTGGGTTAAAACGACCCAGTACAGTCAGGGTACATTGCCCAAGAAAAATAGGAACCAAAAAGAACAATTTTTCGTTGTATAAGAAGATCAGAAACATTTTCTAAGGCTGTGTGTTTCTAAGAAGGGTGTGCTAAGCGGGATCAGGATTGGCAGAGGTAGAGTTTTCTCACGGGAGAAGCATTTCTTATATGAAATGGAGTCTCAGAGTGAAATGGAGTTTGTCTGGTCAAAGCACATATATCCTGGCCCATAACAGACTCTAAACTCAATAGTAAGAACATAAAATCTCAATTAAAAAATAGACACAGGACAATCTGTCAAGCTTCATAAACCTATTTTAAATGAACCCGAAGTGAAGAAAAGGTAAATAAATGATCATTGAAAATATCTAGGAAGAAAATATTTTAATAATTGAATAACTGAATTATTTTATATTTTATTTTATTTCTTATTAGTTCTTTTTAATTGTACATAACATTAATATTTGTTTTGACAATAATTATAAAAGCATGAAATATAATTTGCTCTAATTTAATCTGTAGTATTCTCTTTCCCTCTCCTCCCTCCCTCTGTTCCCTTCCATCTCTTCTACTGATCTTTCTGCTATTGAATAATTGTCTAAGTAATAGTTTTAGTCAAGAGACAAGATTCTAGTCCTAATACTGACACTATATCTCTGTATTCTTGGGTTTCATTAACCTTAAAATAAAATTTTTTTTCTTAAGCTAACTCCAAAGTTATTTGTCACTGAGAGGTTAACAACTCATAGATATTCTTCAAGAGATTACAATCAACATAAATTCAATAATTTATACATACACATTATAAAGACAACTAAAAAATAATTATTTGAAAAACATTGGGAAATATGACAGAAGAGAATGATATGTTACAGGCTTGATATTCAATCTCAAACTCATATTTCGAAGAAAGGGTCTATGATGAATCTGGCTTTGATCAGGAGTATACAGGGGGATGGAAAAAAATGAAGATGATTTAAGCAATTATATCAAAGAGGATATCTGAATGCAAAAATATTATATTTGACATTATTAGTCATCATTTAAATGTGAATATAAAACCATGAGTACCAGTGCATACTTATTAGAATGGCTTAAGTTAAAAACACTGACCATACCAAGTATTGGTGAGCATGGCAAGGAACTCAACATTACTGAGTTGAGAATAAAACATTCATTGTTAATGGGAATTAAAAAAAATTACAACCAACTTGTAAAACAGTTTGTCAGTTTCTTAAATAAAGATACACATATTCTATAATCCATCTACTTTATTACTATTTAATCCAAGAGAAAGAAAAATATATGTGTACAAAAGACTGTTACATACATGTTCATAACTGATTTACTTATAATAGCCTCAAATTGGATGCAACCGAACAGCCAAATAACAAGTGAATGGATAAACAAATTGTGGAACATCCATACAATGGAATATATGTTTGGCAATAAAGAAGCATAGATGATTGATGCAAGCTACATCAGTAATTATCAAAATAAATGTACTGAGGTAAAGAAGCCAGACAAAATAATACAGCATATATAGTTAAAAAAATTTTTTAGTTGTAAATGTACACAATGCCTTTGTTTTTAAAATTTTATTTATTTTTATGTGGTGCTGAGGATCAAACCCAGTGCCTTACACGTGCCAGGCGAGCGCTCTACCACTGAGCCACAACTCCAGCCCCAGCATGTTTTAATTCACATGCAATTACAAAAAATACAAACTGATCTATAGTGACAGAAAGCTGATGAGGGGTTATCAGGGAATGGGGGACAATGAGGGCTAGGAGGGAGGAATCACAAAGTGATGTAACTTTGGGGATCCAGGTGACGTGGCACATGCCTGTAATCCCAGTGGCAAGGGAGGCTAAGACAGGAAGATTGTGGGTTCAAAGTCAGCCTCAGTAACAGCGAGGTGCTAAGCAACTCAGTGAGACCCTGTTATTAACAAAAAAATACAAAATAGGGCTGGGGATGTGGCTTAGAGGTTGAAGGTCCCTGAATTCAATGCCTAGTACCCCTGCCCCCCCCCAAAAAACCAAAAACCAAAAACGAAAAAACTTTGGGGAGGTGATACATATATTGATGATCTTGAATATGGTAATGGTTTCATAGGCAGATACATAGTTAAAACTTTTTCATTGTACACTTTAGATGAGCTATTGTGTGTCTATGTATCTACATGTAGGCTTATCTGTGTATATATATATATAAAATCTGTTAAAAAGAATAAACCTTCTCCCATAAAAATCAGTAGATCGCCTTTTAACCTCATTTGCCAGCTTTGGTTTTCTTTTTTCAACAATAAATATTTGATTCCATTCTCCCTTGGTGCATGGTTTCTGATGAGAAATTTGTTGAAATTCTTATCCTTGTTTCTCATTTTTTTTCCTCAACACTTTTTTTGTTTTCTTTAGTTTTAATTTCAGAGTGTAAATTTTTTTGTCATTTATCTTGTTTGGTGTATTCAGAGCTTCCTCAGTGTGTGGTTTGGTACCTGTCATTAATTTTGGACAATTCATGGCCATTATTACCTCAAATATTTCTTTCTTACCTTCCTTTCTTTCTTTCTTTCTTTCTTTCTTTCTTTCTTTCTTTCTTTCTTTCTTTCTTTCTTTCTTTCTTTCTTTCTTTCTTTCTTTCTTTCTGGGTGCTGGGGATTGAATCCAGGGCCTTGTGTATGAGAGGCAAGCACTCTATCAACTGAGCTATATCCCCAGCCCCTTCAAATATTTTTTTTGCTCTGTTTATTTCCTTCTCTTTCTGGCATTCCAGTTACACATATTTGTACCTTTTAAAATTATCTCATAGTTCTTGGATGTCCTATCTGTGTAATTTTTTTTAATTGTTGAATTTAAGTTTGAGAACATTTTACTATATTCAAGCTCACTGATTCTTGTCTGTGTCCAGTTCATAGGAGATCTCATCAAAGACATTCTTCATTTTTGTTACTATGTTTTGTATTTTATATTTCTTTTTTTTAAGTTGATCTATTTATCATTTTTTTGATTTATTTATTCTACTTAGGAATGCTTGAAAGCAGAATGAATTTTGATTCATTGTACACAATGGAGCATAACTTTTCATTTCTCTGGTTGTACATTATGTAGAGTTGTACCATATGTGCAATCATACCTAGGGCAATGATGTCCATCTCATTGCACCATCTTTCCTGCCCCCATGTCACCATCCCTCCTCTCCCTCCCCTTTGATCAAAGTTCCTCCATTATTCCTATGCTCCCTCCCCCATTATGGATCAGCATCCACTTACCAGAGAGAACATTTGGCCTTTGGTTTCTGGGATTGGCTTACTTCACTTAGCATGATATTCTCCAAGTCCATCCATTTAGCTGCAAATGCCATAATTTTATTCTCTTTTATTGCTTAGTAATATTCCATTATGTATATATACCATAGTTTCTTTATCCATTCATCTATTGAAGGGCATCTAAGTTGCTTCCACTGTGTAGCTATTGTGAATTGACCTGCTATAAACATTGAAGTGGCTGCACCACTGTAGTATGCTGTTTTTAAGTTCTTTGGGTATAGACCGAGGAATGGGATGGCTGGGTCAAATGATGGTATCATTCCAAGTTTTCTAAGGAATCTCCATACTGCTTTCCAGGTTGGTTGTACCAATTTGCAGTCCCACAGCAATGTATGAGCATGTCTTTTCCCCCCCCACATCTTCGCCAATACTTATTGTTGTTTGTATTCTTGATAACTGCCATTCTGATTGGCATGAGATGAAATCTTAGAGTAGTTTTGATTTGCATTTCTCTAATTGCTAGAGATGTTGAACATTTTTTTCATATGTCTGTTGATTAAATGTATATCTTCTGAGAATTGTCTGTTCAGCCCCTTAGCCCCTTTATTGATTGGGTTTTTTTTTTTTTTTTTTTTTTGGTGTTTTTTGGTTTCTTTGTAATCCTGGAGTTATGTGCTCTATCTGATCTGTGTGTGGCAAAAATTTGTTCCCAGAATGTAGGCTTTCTGTTCACCTCATTGATTGTTTCTTTTGCTGAGAAGAAGCTTTTTAGTTTGAATCCATCCCACTTATTGATTGTTGATTTTATTTCTTGAGCTTTAAGAGTCTTCTAAGGAAGTCAGGGCCTAATCTGATGTGATGCAGGATTGGGCCTACTTTTTCTTCTATTAGGCACAAGGTCTCTGGTCTAACTCCTAGGTCCTTGATCCACTTTGAGTTGAGTTTTGTGCATGGTGAGAGATAGGGGTTTAGTTTCATTTTGCTGCAGAAGGATTTCCAGTTTACCCAGCACCATTTGTTGAAGAGGCTATCTTTTCTCCCATGTATGTTTTTGGCACCTTGGGATAGGAATAGGAAAAGAAGAACTCAAACTATCATATTTGCTGATGACATGATTCTATACTTAGAGGAACCAAAAATTTCCACCAGAAAACTTTTAGAATTAATATATGAATTCAGCAAAGTAGCAGGATATAAAATCAATACCCATAAATCAAATGCATTTTCATACATCAGCAATAAATTCTCTGAAAGAGAAATTAGGAAAACTACCCCATTCACAATAGCCTCAAAAAAAAATACTTGGGAATTTAACAAAAGAGGTGAAAGACCTCTATAATGAAAACTACAAGACACTAAAGAAAGAAATTGAAGATGATCTAAGAAGATGGAAAGATCTCCCATGCTCTTGAATAGGCAGAATTAATATTGTCAAAATGGCCATGCTACCCAAAGTGCTATACAGATTTAATGCCATTCCAATTAAAATCCCAATGTCATTCCTTATAGAAATAGAAAAAGCAATCATGAAATTCATTTGGAAAAATAAGAGACCCAGAGTAGCCAAAGCAATCCTTAGCAAGAAGAGTACAGCAGGAGGCATCACCATATCAGCCCTTAAATTATACCACAAAGCTATAGTAATGAAAATGGTATGGTACTGGCACCAAAATAGACATGTAGAGCAATGGTATGGAATAAAAGACAGAGGCAAAAAAAAAAAAAAAAAAAAAGACAGAGGCAAATCCGCATAAATACAGTTACTTATACTAGATAAAGGTGTCACCTTTCCTTTTAATACTTTCCCAGAGATTCCATTTCTCTGCTTACAGTACCCAACTATTTGACATATTTTTGCATTAGCACCCTTAACATAGCAAACATAGTAATTATAAGTTTCCTGCATGATAATTCCCAAATTTGTGTCATGCCTGACTCTGATTCTAATTTTGCTTTGTCATTCCAGACTGTTTTTTCTGCCTTTTGGTGTGCCTTGTAAGTTTTTTTTTGTTGTCCTTAAAAATTGAACTTGTTATATTGAGTCATAGAAATTGAGGCAAATAGGCTTTTAGTGTGTACATGTACATTGACATGTGCCATGTTTAGTGTTTGCTATAGCTCTAAGTGTCATAGACTTTACATTAGGCTCAAAGCCCTTGATTTTCTCTCTCCTGTTTTCCTCGGTCATCCAAAGTTCCTCCTTGGATAGAGCCTGCACACTGCAGCCTTTCAGCTGTAACCCATTGGAATAATACTGGAACCCTATTGGTGTGTTGGTAATGTGTGGGCAGGGAAAATATTCTACCATCTCATGACTGAATTTCAGTCTTTTGGTGAGCTATGCTACGTTTCACAGACATCCCTTAGTTTTATTTTTACCACTTATGTGAACTTGGAAAGCTAAAAGACGTTGGAGTCAGGGAACTTCCCACCCCTAGGTGGGATTGTGCTCTAGTAAAGTCTTTTCCCCTAGAAAGTAGACCTTTGTAATGGAGCATGGTCTAGGTATTTCACAATTATTACTTCCCCCTGGCCCCTGCCTGAGCTAGTAGATCTTTCTTGGCTTTTTATTATGAGGACTTGGCAGTGTTTCTGGAGATAAAAGCCATGAAAGTGTGGGTGTGGTCATTCACTAAGCCTGCAGATCCCAGAGTCTCACCTACACACTAGTCCACACATACTGTCCCCAACAATTCATCACAATTGCCATCTAACTATTTTTACCAGCTTAAGGCTCCAGAGTCCCCTCTGATTCAGGTAAGCAAATCTCAGCTCTAAGTGTCTGGATTCACCTATTTGTTAGATTTTTGATGGTGGTTTCCCTCCCAGCTTCAGTTCTTTTGTGGGTCCAATAAAAGTCAGTGCTTTACATTTTGTTCAGCTTTCTTTTTCTTCTTAGGATGACACTGACAACCTCTTAGAACTTTACATGTTAGAACTGAAATAGGAAAATCCTTTTTTTTCCAGTTTTGGACAAGTTTCCTAAACTCTTCAAATTATCAAGTTACAGAAATTAGAAGTACCTCCTTTCCCTCTTTAGAAAGTGGAAATGTGTTTTCTATTTTCTTGGAGCTCAGTCTGATCCATAAGCTAGACCATTTTAACACAGGAAGACAGGTGGTTGATAGAAATGAGCACAGAGGAGAGCTATAATCTAGCCTGCCAGGATCAGGCAGAATATGGAGATAGCAAGGATTCAGGAAACAGGAGATGTCAAAGTTGGGTCTTTTGTGAGTTAACATGCTGAAGACAGAGGAGATGACAGAGGAAATGTAGTCTGGGTGATGAGAATAGCAAACTCAGGCACAAAGATGAAAGAGAAAATATCAGACATTATTGCTTAGTATTTTTGAGTGCTTTGCTTATTTTTTGCAATTAACTCCTATTGTTTTTTGATGCTTAATTTAGAACACTCTGCAGTGTGGAGGGAGTGTTTGCTGATGCCCTTTGTACCTCCAACCTCTTTGTGGCTATCCTAACCCAGTACAATTAAGACTTTATTTTCTATTGAGTTATAAATGAAAATGTGATACATTCATTTCAATTATAATTTGTTTCTAACATCTTCATTTGTGAGATTGTAAAACAAAGGAAATCCTTAATTTTCATGTGTTCTGAGAATTTGTTTTGTGAGAAATACTTTAGACTAATTAATGAGACTAATAACAGAATCCTGCAAGTTGCAAGATGTGCAATTAACCACAGCTGCCCTTTGGGACCATTCCCTGGACTTCAGCGATCCGTTGAAGGTTTTGAGAACCTAAGGCAAGGCTTCAAGTCTAACATGGGAGAAGATTGTCTAATAATTAGAACAACAGACTGGGAGTTGGTTACCTTGAAGTTTTGCTTTAGCAAATTTTTCCGTCTGACCTTGGGCAAATTGCTTAATCTTTGGGGGCTTCTTTATCTTTCAAATGCTGATAATACTTGCTTGATTTTAGGCTTTTTTAAGGTCCTTGGATAAAAGCTGTTTTAAAAGATTGTTGTATTATCAGGAAATGCCAGATTTAGAAGTTATTATTAACTATGGTAGGCATGTGAATTCACATCCTCCCTCCTCTCAAGATTAGAAAAACCCACCATCAGAGTTCAACTGCTGGGTTGCCATGGGCACAGGTTCTTTCATGATATTTTTTAGAGCAGTTAATAGTCAATAGTACTTGTGGGTAAAGATTGTGTTTTCACTATTCCTTTCGGGTCAACATTATTTATTTATTGGCTGCAGACCTCATTATATTCCACTGGGTGGCTTTATAAGTGTCACCACCATGAACATCTGACATTGGTTTATAATGTAAGGGAAATAACCTGACAAAAATGTAGAATCCCACATGGTAAATAAATGAACACGCTTTAAAAAATAACCCTAAAATCACAGAAGGAAGAAAACAATCAGTTTCTAGTGGAGAGCTTACAACAAAAACATGATTCTCCCTTGGCCATAACCAGGCTTCCATTCATCATGCTTCTGTAAAGTTTAGCCAGATTGGCAAACGTTTATGCTGACAGAAATAACATTCTTTTTATTTCATCTCATTTACATTCTGTGAGGCATTGTGCTTTTTTATGCCATTATTTGTTGATGTTTCAAAAAAAAGAGACAAAATTATTATGAGTAGCGCTGCTAAGTCCTTTGAGGCAAGTGTCTCCAAAACATAGCAAGCTATTTGTTCCTGAACTCTTGTCTCTTTCCTTTCTTCTTCAGTTGTTTGCTCATGCAGAGATAGAGAACATGTTAGGTGTAAGGCAAGATAACTTGTTGACAAACAATCAGGAATCCCTGGTCTGACTGCTTCTCTTAGGGCAAATGGTCTGACTGTGTAGTGGCTCCTTCCATGATCAGAGACTCAGAGGAAACCTAATTAGGCCACCAAATTTCCTCAATTGTAAAAATGTAAATAGTTCTGAGAAAGCTTCATTTTATATGAGTTTATTCTTTTGATATTAAATAGTATTAAGTATCTACTATATGATGGGCACAATCATAGGCATGGAGAAATCAACAATTAATGAAACATAGCTCATAATTTCCAGAGCTTTCTAATATAGTGGAAGAAATTGACATCCAAACTATGTCATTGTAGTACTTCTGGGTCTAATCAATTTATGGGTAAAACTGAGCAATGTAAACTCCTGCAATTCCCTATTGTATATGGGGATTCCTGGGAGTGATGCACATATGCTCAAGAACAGTTCTTACATCTTCTCCAGTCATTCTTTTTGCTTTGGCCATGGCTTCTGGTGTCCCATGAAAAGGTAACAACATCTTCTCAAGCATCTGGAGACAGGAAATTGTCTGAGACCAACTCCACATCCATTTTTCTGGAAAATGGATAACTAGTAGTAGCATTTTAGAAAAAAGAAATCTGGGGGGAAGAAGTGCATGTCCGATGTTTTGAATTAAAGGTGTCTGTGAGACACTTAAATGAAGATGACATATGAGCCTTCTCTGTTGCTCAGGAGAGAAATGTGTAAACTTGGTGGTTTATCAGCATATAGTGACTGTTGAAGCTATGTTTGTTGAGACTTCCCTGAGAAGGTTCTTAGAGAGTGGAGGAAAGAGGAATATTCTATAAAAAAGAATACAGACTTGTAGTTAAAAACCATGTTTCAGGGGGTGAGACTGGAGAAAATATGAAGATAAAGGGTACTTTAAGTGATGAAGTCAAAGAGATCACTACAAGGGAAGAGGGGAGCCAAATCTAGGGGATTTGATAGCCAGAGTCAGACTTCAATGATTTCCCAGGTTTTGTTTTGTTTTTTAAATGTCTGCTCCTTTCAATGGAGGAGAAAAGTTGAAAATGGAAAGCGAGTTTCCTTGATAAGATTCTAAGTTTTCCAGACTCATGCTTCAGATACCATCTCCATCCTCCAAAACCAAACCAAATCCCACTCTGACTTTTACGCGTATTTACTGAAGACAAAAACTGGAAACTGAATAGAATACTACTTGCCAAGAACAGAGAAAACAAATAAAAAGACAAACAAAAAAACCAGAAACTGAACATTCAACATTTTTGAGTTTGTAGTGTTAACAATTTTATCAACTCAGTTTTATCTATTTTTGCCTAAAGTATTTCTGTTTCTAAATTTATTCTTGATACTTCTATTTCTGTTATTAATATATATATGTATATATACATTCATTTGTTTGAAAATCAGATATATTAAGTTGGATTAATCATAGTCCTTGCTTCATGTCACACTATTGTTAGATCATTGTCTCGTACTTTATATTTTATGTATTATAATATATATAAACTGACTACCTAATCTAAATCTAGAACATTCCCAATAACTATATTTACCTATGTGTTTCCCCTGTCATCTCAACTCTCAAAGCAACCACTTATACTCATTTTTTTGATAATCATTTTTTGTCTTAAAATTTTATATATATCTGTATCCTAAATAATACATTTTCCTTTGCTTACTTTTAAAACTTAAAATGAGCATCAAACTATATATAATCTCCTGCACTTGCTTTTTTCACTTGACATTAAATTGTAATAATTCATATATAATGTTGTTTGCAATAATATGTTTTACTGTTGTGTAACAAACCCTGATCCTTTTTTTTTTTCCTTCTTCAGTACTGGTGATTGAACCCAGGGCCTTGTGTGTACTAGGCAATGCTCTATAGTAAGCTACACTCTCAGCCCTTTTAAAATTTTATTTTGAGACAAAGTCTGTGAAGTTGTACAGTCTGGTCTCAAATTTGAGATCCCCTTTCCTCAGTCTCCTGAGTAGCTGGGATCACAGGTATGTGACATCACATTGTCTACCATGGTTCCTTTTTATCCATCATAACTATCAAGGGGCACTTGGGTTGTTTGAACATTTTAGGGCTTGTTAGGGCTTTATCTTGAAGTGACACATGATTCCTGGGATGGTTAATTTTGTGTGTCAACTGTGTAATGGATCGCCCAGGTATCTGATTAAACATTTAGCAGATTCCTATGAAGGTGTTTCCAGAGGAGTCCAGTACGTGAGTTTGGGATTAAGTAAAGCAGAAGGCTCTCCTCAATTTGAGTGGGCATCATCTGATTCCTTGAGAGCCTGAAATGGAACAAAATGGTGGAGAAGGTTTGAATGAACTCTTCTTGATTGTTGGAGCTGGAATATTAATCTCTTGCCCTTGGTGCTCCTGGGTCTCAGGTCTTCAGACCCCAACTAAAATCTTTATCAACATCTTTTCAGCTCTCAGGCTTTGGAAAGCCATGGTCTTTCCTGTGTCTCCAGTTTACAGATGGCAGATAATGGGACTAAACCTCCATAATTGTGTGAGTCAATACCTTATATAGCTTCTTAGATCTCTCTGTCCCTCTCTTTCTCCTCCTCTTTCCTGTTGGTTGTTTCTTTAGAGCACCCAAATATAGCTTCTATCTACATTTCCTTTACCTAAAGTAGCCAGGTGCTAAACCAGTTCAAGGGAAGATGATGGAATATTTGATGATGACTCCTGGTGCAGCCACTTGGAATTAAAATTCTTAGGCTATAGGTCTTATGAATATTCAGTTTTATAAGACAATGGCAAGTTGTTCTCCAAATTATTGATGCATATTTATGTATTCAATAGCAGTATAAAAGAAATATAATGTTTATCTGAGAAATTTCTTCACAAAGACACTTTTCTTTTTTTGTTGTTGTTTTTTGGTACCGGAAATTGAACTCAGGTGTACTTGGCCACTGAGCCACATCCTCAGCCCTATTTTTGTGTTTTATTTAGAGACAGTGTCTCACTGAGTTGCTTAGCACCTTGCCATTGCTGAGTCTGGCTTTGAACTCACGACTCTCCTGTCTCAGCCTCCCAAGGTGCTGGGATTAGCCA
>CM053408.1:73466367-73521440 GCA_028644305.1 Xerus rutilus
CTGTAATCCCAGCACTTAGGGAGGCTGAGACAGGAGAATCGCGAGTTCAAAGCCAGCCTCAGCAACGGCGAGGCGCTAAGCAACTCAGTGAGACCCTGTCTCTACATAAAACACAAAATAGGGCTGGGGATGTGGCTCAGTGGTCGAGTGCCCCTGAGTTCAATCCCTGGTACCAAAAAAAAAAAAAAAAAAAAAAAAAGGTGCTGGGATTACAAGTGTGCGCCACCATGCCTGGCTTACAAAAGCCCTTTTCTGAAGCATTTTTTGAGCTTTATTATTTGTACTTCCATGTAAAATAAATGTAGACTCTCTTTTGAATTGATTCCAGGGACACTCTCCCACTGACTCACATCCCCAGCACTTTTTAATTTTTATTTTGAGACAGGATCTTTTAAAACTGTTTAGGTCCTCACTAAGTTACAGAGGCTGGCCTTGAACTTGGGATCCTCCTGTCTCAGCCTCCAGAGTCCCTGGGATTGTAAGTGTGAGCCTCAGTGCCTGGGCAAATAGAGACATGGCTATTTTTTTAGATAGAATAACTGATTGGCTTAAATAAGTGAGTTTCAAATTTCTGATGTTTTTGTTTGAAATCATTTCCTTTCTTTGTATCTGGTAATGGTACTTGATCTTTGGCTTCTTGGACCACATTTCCCCATTGCATGTAATTGTAATAAATATCACTATGCTTTGATCCCTTCCCCTCCCTCTTTCTTACCACAGGAAGACACAGCTTATGTGACCTAGAATATCTTATTCCTTTGCTACAAGTGATTGGGTTAGCAGTGGGCTCATGGGCCAATAAATTTTTTTTTAATGAGTATTTGCAGGGAGGCGGGGGAGAGGCACTGACTCTTAATGAGATTAAGAATTGTGAAGTCCATGTGTATCTGAAGCTGTTATTGGCTGTCTACCCTAGACATCTCGAACAAGCTGTCTGAAGAATAAAGCCAATACAAAAGGTAAAAGAAAAGCTAAGTACAGGAGGGAGAGGTACAGAGCCTTGGCAACGTGGTTTAATCTCTTTGATTTAGCTGTGCCTGAAGACCACTTCCTGAACTTTTCAGTTACACAAGCTAATACCCTCCCTATTTTACCTAACTCATTTTAGTTGGATGTCTGAGAGTCCTAATGAGCTACTTGGTAACAGGGATAATATCTGAATCCATGTCTTCAATCTCTTGGTTGAACTCTTTTCCCACAAATCTTACTGTGCCACTTGGCTTTGTTTTTCTGGGATAAATATTACCAGCTTTAGTTTTTATATTGAGTTCCGTAAGTAGAGACCTAAAGAAAATTTTGGGTGTAAGGAGCTTTAAGATTTTGAGAAGCCATTTGGAAGGTTACATCATGAGTAATGTGTTACAGCACAAATTAATATACTAGACAATTTTGTCATTGTTCCCAAGTCTAGAAATTGATTCTTGAGTTCCCTGGTCCATGGCACTATAAAAAGATACACATCCATCACCTTATACAGGATGGTGAGATTTTATCCTTGTACTTACCTCAAAGTAACAAATAGTTAATTAGACACATAAAACACTTTCTAACATAGACAGTTCTGAACTTGAAGTTTTGCTGCTAACAGAGAGAAGAATCCCAAAAGGTGCAGGGCTCTGAACACTAAATAAATCCAGAATCCTCTCCAATGTCTCAGTATCTGCCAAGTCAGCTGGGAGACTAATTAATCACAACAAATTCACAATTAAGCCCACAAAGAAGCACTAATTACTATGCCTAGCAGGGGGAAATGTGCTGAAAAGGGAAATCTGCAAAGTGAAAAGGGAGAATTGTCTCGTGGTTGGCCTGTCAAGGGCAGGGCCATAGGGTAATTGCATGAGCAGGGCTGCACCTTGTTCTTGTTCTGGCAAAAGTGCCAGTCATCAAGTGGAGGGCTGCAGATGCAGGGTCTTGCCTTCTCCCCTGTACATGCAGGGATCTCATGCCTGGCCTTCAGGATGAGGCCTGTTCCTTCCAGCAAAGGAAGAACTTCTAGATTCTTTTCTGGGTCTGCATGTGTGCACCAGGAAACAAGAAATGCAGAGGCTGGAGGTTCTGGAGGAGCCCTGTTTTTCCTAACCCTATCAAGTGAGAAGGACTTGTAGCCAGTGAAGAGCAGCTTTCACGTGGTCTACTTTATGACTTTGGTTGTTTAAATTACTGACATTCACTGCCTCTAAATCCCTATTTGTGCATATTAAGGCACATTGATCTCACATGGAGCCTACCCTGCTTTAGTTTCAGAAAAAGTTGAATTGAAGTAGGTAAAATTTTGACAGCTACCTTTGTTGTCATTGATTTGTTATTGGTATTGGATGATATTGGCCACTGTCTTGGGACTTGCAGAATTTTTGCATTGATTTTTATTTCTAGTCTCTTATTTGGACCTTGGTTTCCTCTATTGTTTCTTTCTTCTCATGCCTCCCTGGTTCTTAGAATCCTGTTTCCAAGCCTTGGCTACATGTGCTGGATAAAAACTGATCACTCAAGTCCTAATGCTGGTCACTTAGTCATTCAACACACATGGACTGACTTTTTAGGTGAGAGAATCTGGCTAGAGTCCCACAGACCAATTTCCTATTCCTTTTGTGGGCATGATTGTATTATAGTTTTCAGTTTTCTTTATAAGTAGTATAAGACTAATACAAATAATTTTCTCATGAGTTAATGGTGTTGCTATTGGAGCACACAAAGTTAGACCCCATCCTGCTCAATACCATTGTGGTGGGCTTCAGTCCTGGGAATGGAAATCAGTGCCATATCCCTCCCTTCCCCTAAGAGATACACACTCCATTAGTTTTTCATTTTCCACAAGCATTGGTTTTTTAATATTTTTCTTTTATCTCAGGGGAATATCAATCTGTACAGATTTATTATTAATTCCCTGGTAACATGCTTAGCTGCTCAGAATTTTTTACTGTTGCTTGTAAAAGAAGCTTTGCCTGTTCTTGAAATTTCAGGGACTTCCATCATTCTGGGATAAAATATTACCTTGAGAGATATTGTAAGGAAAAGTATAGGAGAGAGCAACTCCTGCCCTCCACCACCTGCCTTTCCTCTGGAACAAGCAATAGCTACTTTAGTGAAGGGTATTTTTCCATCAGATTGATCCTATGCTTTTTCTCTATAATCCTTTCCTTCCAAGAAATCTGATTTGTATTTACAATAACATTCCCAGAGGTAATCCTTTCTGCAGAAGCTTCTTCTCCTTTTTTTTCTTTCTTTTAAAATATTTTTTCAAATTTGTTTATCTCTCATAGTCTCATTTTTTAAGGAACTCCTCTGATATTTAGGTTATCTTACATATGTGGATACATCAAAGCAAATTATTTATTGTTATTATGCACAATCAAGAATTTTTTAAAAGAAATTTCAAGAGTAGTCTGCATATATTATTTATTCAACAAATATTGATTAGAAGTCCATTAGGTGTCAGAGCTTGGCTGTACTGGGGATGTGACCTCTGCTTCCAAGGAACATGTAGTCTAGTGGGAGACATGAACATTAAGCAAATAAGCATGTTAATAATTTTACAAAAGACTGTAGATAATTTTCTCATCAGTCAATTAAGCTGCTGGAATTTAGAAGGATGCAAGTATAAAATTGTCTTGTTTTTTACACCAACTGCTGTTCTTTATATTTATTGTCCCTGACTTAGGATAATTCAGATTATGATTTTCAGACTTCATGATGGTACGAAAACAATACATATCCAGTAGAAACCATACTTAGAAAATTGAATTTTAGTTTTTTCCCAGGCTAATGAAATGTGGTCCAGTTCTTTCTTGTGACCGTCAGCCTCATGATCATGAGGGTGAAGGATACCCTATGTAGTAGTACTCTGTTGCTGAGCTATGATGCTGGGTAGGTTGGGTGTAATAAGTGCATTAGAATATTTTTGACTTATGGTAGTTTTATTGGGACATATCCCCTTCACAAGTTGAGGAGCATCTGTATTTGTTGAGTCTCCCTTTCCTACCCTTTAGTGACTTTTGGAGTGCTTATGTAACTATAAGGTCCAACACATACTAGTCCAGGCTAGTTTAGAAGTTCACTTTATTTTCTGATTTTTGGTTTGTTTTCCTATCCCAGTTGGGCCTGGTGATGAGAGGGATGTGGATTTGGAAAGGAGACATGGTCATTTTTCTTGACTCAATCTGTTGTTCTGGGCCTTATCAATAGTGTGTGGGTTGGAGGAGTGCTGGGAAAAGGGAAACTTACAGAGAAGGGACACAAATGTTTTTAGTTAACAAGCACTTCATCCTTTTGCTCTACTACCCATGGTACAGTTGGTGATCATCTGCTGCTAGGGCCCCTTCCATTTAAGGGGTCAGGGTACAGGGGTCCTGATTGGTTGCTTTTTATAGTGTCTACTCTGCCCAGGGGAAATGTATGTATGTCCTTGTCATAGGGTTGGTGGAATGGCCAGAACGTCCACTGTTGCCCTGTTTTCTTCCTCATAGTATTTCCAGTCCTTCATTTATCTGCTTAGACAGTTCAGGGGAGATGGAGAAGTGTACTGCCTGAGTCATATGAAGATCTTAGTATTTCCTTTTCACACACCAGCCCAATCTCTGTGAATGATTCTCTTATGCACTTGGCTTGGGGGAAGAGGATGCCTCTCCCCAAACTATAGCTTCTAATAATGCCTTTTCCAAATTACTAATGATCTATTATATGAGTTTGAATCTGGGTGATACAACAGGGCTGATTCTGCTACCAGTAAATTCTGTGAGTGGCATTTGGAGGCTTCATGAAGAATACAGTTGTACTTTGTGCCTATTGTTCTTAGCGTAGGAACTTTAGTTGCTGTCTTAGTTTTCTGTTGATAAAACACAATACCGACTAGATAAATTATAAAGAATTTTATTTTGGTTCATGTTTCTGGTCCATGGTTAAGAGCCACATCTGGTGATGGTCTTATTGCTGGCAGAGTCCTGACATGGCACAGGAGAGATGGAGTGCGTGTGAAACCTAGCCAAACTGGCTTTTATAGTAGAATCATTCTTGTGATAACTCATTAGTCACCTGAATGGATTAATACATTCATGAGGGTAGAGACTTAATCACCTCTTAAAAGTCTCACCTGGTCCGACCTCTTCATATCTGATAATGGGGATTACATTTCAATGTGAGTTTTAAAATTCAAACCATATTCATTGAAAATATCAGAAACTGGAAAAGTTGCCTTTAATGACCTGTTATAATATGTACTATGATGAAAAATTTAGGATGTTATGAGTGTTGATAAGAAGATGATTTTATGTAGATTGGGGTGGATAGGAAAGTTGGATTAAGAAGGTGTCCTTATGAAATTAACTTTCAAGCAGACACATGAGGAATGGATAGGAATTTAGGTTAGGAATGGTCAGGTAGTATGAGTTCCAGGCAGAAGAAACAGCAAGGGACAGCCCTCAAAACAAGAAGAAGTTTGATTTTAGAATAGAGGGGCTTCTGAAATGGCAGAAGAAGGTCTTTGGTGGAAGTTCTCCCCAATAAAACAACAATTTGGTGAAAATTATAAAACAACATCATTTCAATACCTGGAAATCATACTAAATGTTCTTTCAAGAAAATCTATGAATCTTGGTAAGGTCATGAATTATGGTCTCTGTCTCTCTCTGCCGTGTTTCAACTGTTTTAGCAGGGGCATTCTACTCCAGGTAGGCATAGCCAAGAGGATGGAGCTCCCTTTCCCTAGCCTAGTCCCTAGTCTGGAGCTATGGTTTTACACAGCAGGCTGCTGACATTTTTCCTCCCACTCATCATTCCTCCAGTCTTGTGTTGCAGAAGCTCTACTCCTGGCAAGGGTGGCACAGAGCACCAGTCTCCCTTCCCCCACACAGCTCCCACTTATAGGGCAGAAGTTCTGTTCCATGGGCTTAGAATACTGGGCATGACTGTCCCTTCTGTAGCTCATTTGTAATATAGACGTTCCACAGCAGGAGAAATAGGCCAAGAAGATCAGAGTTTATCCACTACCTCCCTGTGCCCACTCACAGTACTGGGTGACATGACTCAGGAAAGAGAAGTTCTGCCCAGAGCTCTGGAGTACTAGAAGAATCCTTGCAGAAAGGCAGGCCATGAGGACAAGTTTCTCCACAGCTCCACCTGATAGGATAACTTTCTTCAGAATAGGGAGTGGAGAACTCTATGACTAACTACTTGAAAGCAATTAAGAGGAAATTGATAATTCCCTGATAAAAGTAAAATGGCAGAGTAGACACTTCATTGGGAAAATCAGGGAAAGAGATGTCCAAGAAGAGCTTTCTGGAGATCTTAGTCAACTCTGGAGGTTGGAAAGGCTGTGTGCAGGCTGCACCCACACAGGATGCTCAGAGGGTGATAGGGGGTGGACCGTAAAACATTCCCTGCTGGTGCACGTCCATCAACACAGGGCAGAAGCTTCACTGACGCAATAGGCTTAACTACTCACCACATGTTGACTAAACAATAAACTACTTTGATCTATGGTCAACTTCTAGAAATCTAGGCTTCAAAATGTAACCACACTCCTTCCTGGCAATGTGAAAGCATGTACGCATACTGTGATAGCTAGTTTTATGTGTCAACTTGGCCAGGCCTGAGCACCCAGATACTTAGAAATAACGATCCAAGTGCTCTGTGAAGATAGTTTTTAGACACAAATCACATTTAAATCAGTAGACCTGGAGTAAAACAAATTACCCTCCACAATGTGGTGGGCTGTTTAATCAGTTGAGGGTCTTAACAGATAAAGAGTGAAGGAGTCCTGCCTCCATATTGCCTTCAGACTCAAGCTACACCACCAACTCTCCCCTGGTCTCCAGCCTGCTCATCTACCCTACAGATTTTAGACTTGATAGCTCCAACATATGCATGTGCCTGATCCTCTATTCTTTAAAATAAATCTCTCATATTTCTTTGGAAGACCCTGACCAATACAATGCTCAAGGCTGTAACCTCTCAAGAACCACAAAAGGAGGAATCTTCATGCTTTTAGTCCCTGAATGGATGTTGGTGTTCCAAACAGAAATTCTCTAAACTGTGATAGCAGTCACTAAGCCACACACACAAAATAAAGGGTGAAAGTCCAGCTGGCTAAGGAGGATTAAGCAGAATGTCCATCAGGGGTGACCTATACATATCCAGACAAAAGGAGAATAATTGGGAATAAAAATATGACTAGTATCTGTACATTGTAAGGGAAACTGACTCCACTGAATTAGTTCTACCATCACCAAACAAATAAATGACTAAGAAAACAACTCCTAGGGAATCAATAACTAAAGTTACTGCAAAATGTTGTCAAAAATTCCAGTTTGAACAAAAGATTATGGGATGTAAACAGAAAAGTATGATTCATATGCAAAGGAAAAAAAAAAGCCCCTTAGGAATAGAAACTGCCTTTGAAGAGACCCTGATAGGGTGCTTAGCAGATAAAGTTGTCAAAGTAGCTGTTACAAATATGTTCAGAAAAGTAAGGGAAACCATATTTGAGGAACTAAGGAAAGGCATGATGACAATATATCATCAAATAAAGAAGACCAGAAGGAAATAAAAATTATCAAAAGAAAAAACTGGAAATTCTGGAGTTGAAAATGAAAATTTTTGCTAGAGGAGTTCAACAGTAGATTTAAGCTGGCAGAAGAAATTATCAAATTTGAAAATAGATCAACAGAAATTATGTAATCTGAATAACAGGAGATAAAAGGATAAAGAAAAATGATCAGAGCCTCATGTAAATGTGGGGCACCATTATGTATACTTAAACATAAGCAATGGGCATAGTACACTGATAAGAGAGGCAGGAGAGGAGAAAAGCAATAATATTTTAAATAAAAGTCCAAATTCCATGAAAACATTGACCTGTTTAAAAGCTTGACAAATTCCAAGTGGAATACCTGCAAAACAATCCATACTTAGATACATTAAAATCAAAATATTGAAGCCGAAGATTACCTAAATTATCAAAGATAGTATTCATTACATATTCCCCTTCTCCTTCATTTCTCTCTCTCTCTCTCTCTCTCTCTCTCTCTCTCTCTCTCTCTCTCTCTCTCTCTCTCATTTTTGGTACCAGGGATTGAACCCAAGGACACTTTACCACCTAACTATATCCCCAGACCTTTTTATTTATTTATTTTTAATTTTGAGACAAGTTTTTGCTAAATTGCTGACAGCCTCACTAAATTGTTGAGGCTGGTGTCCAACTTGCAATCTTCCTGCCTCAGCCTCCAGAGTTGCTGGGATTACAGGTGTGTACCACTATGCTCAGCAATTCTTTTTCTCAACTGACTTAAAAAGCAATTGTATAAAACAATGTGTATATACCTATATTGTTGGACATATAATGTATAGGAGCGTATTATGTTTAATAATGCTAGCACAAAAAGGAGGTTGTGAAAAAAACTGTGATTGAGGAAGTGACACCAGATGGCAATTTACATGCGCAGGAAGAAACAGAAAACCAGAGAGGGTAAACAAGAAGGTTTGTATAATAAAGTCTGCAAAGATATACTTGCTCTTCTTTCTTTTCTTAGCTTGTTTAAAACCCATTATATTATGAAGGTAATGACAATGATAAAGTATTGTTAGGCTTGTAACACACACACACGCACACACAGCATGTATAACAATAGCACAAACAAGGCAGGATGGGAAGGAAACTATAGAGAAGTAATGTTTCTATATTTCCAAGAGATAAATAATTATAAGTCTTACTGCTAACAAATTAATCTATTTACTGTAAATTTTAAATCAATTACTAAGAAAATAATTTAAAAATACCATTAAAGGCATGAAAATGGTACCAATAAAATATATCCACTTATTACTAAAAAAGGCAATCAAGGAAGAAGAGAGGGACAAGAGACTGGAGGTGTATAGATAACAAAGAGTAGCCAGACATGATGGCACATGCCTGTAGTTCCAGGTACTCAGGAGGCTGAGGCAGAAAGATCACTTGAGCAAGACCAGACTTAGGCTAAATATTGAGACCCTTTTTCAAAAACAAACAAAAAAGAAAACAAAATCCAAAAACATAATGACAAATGTAAATCTAACCTTATTCAAAGTAATATTAAATGTGAATTGATTAAATAATCTAAAGGCAGAGATAATCTTAAAAAAAATAAAGAGATTCAACTATGAGCTGACTATAGAGGGACACACTTTAGTTAGCAGGATATATTTAAAATTAAAAGGATGGGAAAGGGTATATTCTGTAATCAACCTTTTACACGAGTAGAAATTATTATGCTAATATGAGACAAAATAGATTTCAGAACAAAAGAAATACTAAAGAGGGATATTTCCTAATGATAAATGAAAGATTAGTCTAGATAGCTTCGCTGGTGAATTTCACAAAATATTTAAAGAGAATGAATCCCATTCTTCATATACTCTCCTTAAATATAGGAAAACTTTCAAATTCATTTCTAAATATAGGAAACACTTTCTAATTCATTCTACAGGAGCTAGTACTATCTTGATACTAAACCCAGAAAAAGAAATCACATGAAACTATAGGCCAACATTTCTAATGATTGTAAACACAAAACAACAAAATATTAAGAAATCTACTCTATTCAAATAGAAAAAGGACAATATATCATGATTGAGTGCAATTCATCCCAGCAATACAAGGTAGCTTTAACATCTAAAAATTCATGAAAATATACTATGTCATTAGTGTATACTAGGAAAACAAACTGTTTTCTCCTCCTACATTCTTAAAGTACTTTTCTGTGATCATATGTGTTGAGATTTTCCCCATACTAAGCAATTCAGCAGATGCTAGCTGGGTGTCCTATAATTCAATTCAATCCTAGTATTATCTGTCCAGAGATAGCATTAGATATCACAGAGTAAGGGCTCAGTCTCACAAGACTGATTTCAGTTTAGATACCAATCATAAGCCCCAGGTTGTGGCTGTGCTTTTGACCACTAGCTGAAAATTGGGGTTCCCAAAACTACTCCTTTGAGTTTGATAATTTTCTAGGATGATTTCTAGAACTCAGGGAAACCACTTACATTTGGCAGTTCTTTTATTGTATTTTCTGCCGCTATAACAAAATATTTGAGACTGGGTAATATATAAAGAAAGGAGGTTTAGTTAGTTCACATTTCTGGAGATTCAGTAGCATGGTGTTAGCCTTCTGATGAGAGTCTTCCTGGCTATAGCACAACATGATAGATGGCATCATAGAGTCAGTGCATACTAGAAGGAGAGATCACAAAGTAAGGCAGGAAGTCAGATAGATTCAAGGACATATCTCTTTTTAAGATAACCTACTCTAATACATTGGAACTAACCAGGATCCCACAAGAACTACATTAATCCCTCTCAAGGAGCTGTCCCCAAAGACCTAATCACTTTTCACTAGTTCTTATTTCTTAAAGGTAACAAGACAGTAGTAACCAAGCTTCCTGTACATGAACATTTGAGGCACATACGCAAACCACACCCATACTGGTTATCCTGTTATAAAGGCCATTACAAAGGATATAGGTGAACATCCAGACAGAAGAGATGCATAGGACAAGGAAGAGGGAAAGGGACACTGGGCTTCCATGCCTTCTCTGGGTGTACCACCCTCCTAGCACCTCCATGTGTTCAGCAATGTGGAAGCTCTTTAAACCTTTCTTTTTGTTTTTTTTTACAGAGGCTTCCCTATGGAGGCATGATTTATTAAATCATTGACCATCTGTGATAAATTCAACCTTCAGCTCCTCTTCCCTCCTCAGAGGCCGGGAGGGGGGCTGAAATTTCCAACCTTCTAATGACATGGTTGGTTCCCCTGGCAACCAGATATCATCTGAAAGCTATCCAGGAGCCTCTAATCATCATTTGTCTTATTAATAAACAAAAAGGTAATTTTACATTGGAGATTCCAAGGGTTTAGGAAACACATGCTGAAAAACTGGACAAAGACTAAATATATTTCCTATTAAAAATTATAATATTACAGGTGGGCAAAATATTATAATATTATAATATTACAGGTGAATAAAGGCAAATGATAAACAGAGGGCATCTCAGTAGATAAAGGAAAAGCATTTGACAAATTCCAACATTTTTTTGTCATAAAAACACTGAAAAAAAGCAGGAGTAAAAGGAAATTTCCCAAACAACTAAGGGACATTTATGAAAAACTCAGTTATCTAGTAAAAGAAGACAGACTTAATTCTTTCTAAGATCAAGAACAAGACCAGAATGTCTGTTCTTGGTGCTTTCATTCAGCCTTGTACTGGAGGTTCTAGGAAGGCCAATTAGGTAAAATCATAGAATAAAAAGCATCCAGAATGGAAAGCGGGAATTAAAACTATCTCTCTCTGCAGATACCATGTACAGATCTGTTGAAGATCTTCTACAACGAAAATCTCAAAGAATCCACTGACTAATTATTAGAACTAATTATAGAGTTTAGAAAGATTTCAGGATATAAAATAAACATATAAAATCAATTGTATTTTTTAAATATTTTTTTTAGTTGTAGATGGATGTAATATCTTTATTTTATTTATTTATTTTTATGTGGTGCTGAGTATCGAACCCAGTGACTCATGCATGCGAGGCAAGTGCTTTACCACTGAGCTACAGCCCCAGGCCCAGTTGTATTTTTATACACTAGCAATGAGTATTGTAAAAATGAATTTAAGAAGACAATTCCATTTATAATAGCATTTAAAAAGAATATAAGACTTAAAAATAATTTTAACAAAAGGATAGGACTTTTTTAAATAAATGAAGGAAGATCTAAATAAATGAGAAGATATTTTATGTTCTTAACTGAAAAGACAATATTGTGAAGATAGCAATACTGTTGAACTGCAGATTCAACAGTTTTTCTCAATGCCGGCTGACATTTTTCCCCCAGAAATTGAAAGGTGATCTTAAAATTCATAGGCCAATGAAAGGACCTGTAATATCTAAATTTTAATAAAGCCCAAGGTTTGAGGATTCACATTTCCAACATTCAAAACTTCCTGAAAAGCAACAGTTATTAAGACAGTGTGGTATCATCAAAAGAATAAATACAAAGTTCAATGGAATGGAACTGAGAATCTAGAAATAAAGCCATACATTTATGGTCAATTGATTTTCAACAAGGGTGCCCAAACAACCCAATGAGGTAAAGAATAGTGTTTTCAAAAAAATGGTGCTGAAGCAATTGAATAACAATGTTCAAAAGAATGAATTTGGACTCAAGTCTCATACTATGCAGAAAATTAACTCAAATGCATCTTAGACCTAAATTTAATAGCCCAGACTATAAAAATCTCATGAGTTAATCATGAGTTGGGTTAGGTAATGAATTTTAGATACAATACCAAAAGCATAAGTGACAAAAACAGGTAAACTGGGGCTACTTGAGAATTAAAAACTTTCGTACTGTAAATGATACCTTCAAGAAAGTGATGATACATTCCACAGAGGAGAAGAAAATATTTATAAATTATGTATCTGGTAAGGGACTGGTGTCCAAAAAATATAAAGTACTCTTGCAACAAATAATAAAAGACAACTCAATCAAAAAATGAATAAAAGATTTTGTATGCTGACGGGTGGGTAGAGGGGCAGGTACTGGGGACTGAACCCAGTGGCAGCCTGTCATTGAGATACATCCCCAGACTCTGTTTTAGATTTTGAGACAAGGTCTTGCTGCTTTGCCCAGGCTTGCCTTGAAATTTTGATCCTCTTGCCTCATCTTCCCAAGTAGCTGCAATTATAGGTAGGGACCACCACACTGGCTCATGGTCAATAAACAGATGAAAACATTTTTGGTGAGAAAAATGAAAAGCCACCTTGAGATCTTTGAATAAGAATAATAGACCCTCAGGGTCTGAGAAATCATTTAATATACACTTGTCAGGTGTTCAGTAAACAATGCCTTAGGGTGCAGAAACTGTGGGCTTTTAAATAAAATGGACTTAAGTCCTAGTCCTGTCCTAGAAACTTGCTAGTTTTTCTAACCAAATTTTTAAATAATATCAAATAACTCATAAGCACTTATATACCAGGAATATTTCTAATTGTCTTACCAGTTTATCTAAGTTCACCATCAATGACAACACTCTGAGCAGTACAAGTATTATTTCATTAATAAGAAAGGGAGTACAGAGAGGATAAGTAATTTGCTCAGGATGACATGGTCAATAAGTGGTGGAGCCATAATATAAACTGAATCTAAATCAAACACTTGAAACTTATTTTGCAATACTGCCTCAGTTTTCTTGCTATCAAAAATAAATAATGGCATTTATTCCATAGAACTGTGAAAATTAAAGAAAATATAAATAAAATACATGGCATGTAGCCCTGAAAAACTTTGAAGTAATTTAAAACTATTTTTCATGTAGGTTGTTTTTAAGTGTGAAGCTATTCTTGGCTTACTACTGTAATAAAATAATTGGCTTAGATACTTTGATTTCTCCTACAATAATTGCATCATCATTTAGTGTTTTAACTTAGTGTTTTTTTAAGTAGCAATTTATAACTTATAAAAACATGAAGGCCCTCAAACTGATAGATTGAACTGGGAGTTGGGGGAGAAGGAAGAGACAGCTGCAGGTTGGGTCATGTTTTGGGCGGCTGCATCTTCCCAGTCAGCAGGATTCTGGTGTGGAACTCCAGAATGTGAGAATTCTAAACTTGAGTGTGTTTGTCCACATCTTGTTGAAGGTATTATGACAGCTGTGAGCAAATTCCTCATAATAGAGAGAGAGACAGAGAGAGAGAGAGAGAGTGAGTGTATGTTAAGGTAGCTGCAATGTTTTTTTACTTTGGAAGTTAGCTGTTACTTTATACAAGTATACTCTTACTCACTTGAAAGCATTAATGCCAAATGCAATAAAATATTCTTCTAGATGTGTATCCAGAACAATGAAAACTTAGCAAGTTTTTGTTCCATGTCCATGTACACACACATCTCTCTTTCTCTCTCTCCTCTCTTCCCACTCCCTTCCTCTCTCTCACTCCTTCCTACTTGTGTTTCTCTGAAGGTCCCTTACTAATTGCATACACAGAAGAAAAACTTGATAATTTTTAACTTAATATTACTTTGGTTCACAGACTTTTTGCCTGTGGAGAAGGGTCAGCTGAAGGAGGGCGAAGGAGGGATCCTTAAAGTGTGGAGTCTAGGACAGCGGTCCCACTGGGACAATGAGGGGAGAGTCCTTGCTGGAGAACAGCCCATCTTAAGAGGCCCTTCCACTTTGCTTTTTGCTTATTTGATCTCCCTCCTGCTTTGGATTCCTCCCTCCAGAACCTCCGTTCCTCTTTTGCTTTTTAACTCTTGCCAAATCTTACCTAGTCTTTTGGCAGCATTCTGGATGCAATGGAGAATCTTTCTCTTGTGCTTGTGCTATAGGTTTATTTTAATATCTTTTTCTGTTTTAGTGTGTTTGAGCAGAATACTTAGCCCTTTGGCTGCAGGTAAGAAAAAGGGGGGAGGGAAATACACAATGCAATCGGATTAATACTTTAAGATAGGACCATGGTATATGTACTGTGTTTCCAAAGGATTATGTAATTGTTATTTTATAGAGTTAATATGAGTTAGTGACTACTGATTTATAAACACTGATAAACTATGAAAGAAGATTCCAATTGAAACAAGATGTAAAGAAACAAAAGTATGTAAAATTGTAACAATAGAAAAACTTAGTTTTTTGAATGTCGGGCACCACTGTGTAAATACCAGCATATATTGACTTACTCAAACTATTTCATAAGTTGGATAACATATTTGTATTAGTTGTATAGATGAAGAAACTGAGGCACAGAGAAACTGAGTAATTTTCCTAAGATTATACACCTAGAAAGTAGCAAAGTCAGAATTCCAACTTTGGTATTAAGTTTACTTTTGTATTAAGAACTATTAGTATGTATTCTCTTTCTGTTTTCAGAGTCCTGCACGAAGAGGAGGGCCTGACTTTGGGGAGTCCCACCAGACTAGGTCTAGCCACTCACCTCAAAAGCCAAATGGAAAAATTAATGGTGAAATAGGGAAGAATTTATTGAGTATAGACACACTGTGAAGGCAAGAGGGACAAAACATCCTCAGCTCTGTATTCCAGGAGTTAGTGAGAGCTTTGGGATTAAATAGGGGAAGGAACAAAGTGTTGGTGGAGGGTTGAGATGTATGCACAGTCAACGCATGACCTGGTTGATGATTATCAGTGATAAGAAAGTTACTGCTGCCTGGGGGATGGTTTTGACTCTCAAGATGTTTATTGATTAGACTTGTTCTTAGAATTTAGGTGACTGCAGGAGAGAATGAGTCATGACAAAATCAGAAAGGCAAGATGGAGCTAGTTCCTTTAAGTTTAGAACAATGACTGGAGACTTCTGGGTGTTATTCCAGTGGTCCGGAACAGGGTGCTGTAAACTTTGGTTGTTGGCAATTTGTTGATCTTGGACATACTTCAACCTTGTCTTGGTGCCTTCAACCTTAAAGGGGAAAGATTGCCAGCTTTAGATGAACCAATCCTTTCATGACTAACATGTCTATGTGCAAAGCTGAGCGGGAATCTACCAAAGTTTAAGGTAGCAAAAGAGACCGATGCAAAACGAAGGCAGAGATGCCAAGTTTTACCAAGGTTTCATTATCTACTGGGCATTTGCAGGCCCAAATGAAGAGTCAGGGCTTTTTAGCAAAAGCAACCTCTAAGTCCCTGTAATACTTCCATCAGATCTCCATCAAAAAGTTGTCACATTTGTGTGACTGCTCATCTTTGTTTTTTTTTTTTTTTTTTTTAAATTTTTTTGTAGATGGACACAATGTCTTTATTTTATTGCTCTGTATGTGGTGCTGAGGATCGAACCCAGGGCCTCACGCATGCGAGGCAAGCGCTCTACCGCTGAGCCACAATCCCAGCCCGACTGCTCATCTTTGGACATCAACTTTTTAGCCATATCTGCAGAAGCAGAATTCAATCAATTTCCTTACTGGGCTCTCTGCATTTTCTTAACTCTCCTTCTAACAAGGCAGTGAACTTCCCCTATTTTTCTTATGGCTAGAGTTTGTCAGCTAGGTACATACCCTATTGCTAGAACTTTCCAAATTGCTTTTCTTCTATGGATCTTGCCTATTTTCCATTACCACTGTTGATAAGACTTAAGCATTGTGAAGATTTTTATATTGTGGGAGACCACATTGTGCCTCTCTAAAGTATGAAGGATTATTGAACTAAAGATACAGAGAAGGAGATGCAGATCTCTCTGCTTTCTCCTATCTGACAAAAGGAGGTCATAGATTTAAAAAGACAAAAGTTATCCACTCTCCAGCAACCCCAACAGAGGTTAATAACTGTAGACCATTATGAACTTTGAGATAACACCAGAGGAATTTATATTACAAAGCTTTACTAACTAGCCTTTATCTGCCAGGTGCTTGTCCTTCCCCAAGTTGCTGCTAGTAGAGTCTCAAATTCCTTTTCTTCATGTTGCTATACCCCTAAAAATGTACTGTTCTTTGCTGAAGGTGTTACGTAAGCTAGAATTCAATGCTACTTCTTTGAGAATTGCTCATTCTGTGGTGTCTCCATGAATATATGAAAGACACATGAATAAACTTGTTTTTCATTTGGTAAACTGTCTTTTATGACAGATCTGTTCTAACTATAAACCTTTGGGGATTATTATTTTTCCCCTGCAATATTCAAGATCAAGGAAGTTGAGAACTATAGATTTAACTGTCTAGTTCAGTCTTTTTTATTTCTATTTTTTAAGGATGAGTCTCCCAAACTTCTAAAATATAGTTCAAACATATACATGGATAGAAATAATGTTTATTAAGCAATAGGAAATTTGTTTCCCTATAAGATTATGTGGAATTCATTTTTGAAAATATTTGGGTACGTTTATTTGAAGAAATTCATTCTTTAAGTATTTCTAAAGTAAGTATAGATTCTTGAATTTGAAGAGTGTCTAGCTGATTGTCCATGTACTTTGTTTTTGAAGGAATGGATTAATTGTACTGCATGTACTATATTTACTATTTATAGTATATTTACCATATACTATATTCCTTACTGGTTATCAGATAAATCAGATACAAAATAGTGATGACTTCTAAAACAAATTTCCAAATTTATGAAAGGAAAAAGAATCCTACCTGATTATTTGCTATTGATAGTGAAATTGTGAACACTAGAGTTTTTAAACATGAGTTTCTGCTTATGTGACAAGTAAACATTTTCCCACAAATGGGTATCAAATAATATATTTACTGAAATTTATGTGTCATTTCAGGCTAATATTCTGCAGAAACTATGTGTTTTAAAGTGCAATTTTTTTTTGGTTTAAAACATCAGTCAGCAAATATGGAGTTATAATATCAAGAGACAACTATACCTCAAGAATGATAAAAGCTTTGTATTTTATCAGTGATATGTCACAAACTTTCTTGGATTCCCTGGTATTTCAATGCCACTAATAGTATATACCATAGTTCTTGGTTTTAAAATTGTTATAATCTATTCTGAGCTGGCATAACAGAATACCATTTATAATGAGCAGAAATTTACCTTTTCATTGTCTATGCTTTTTTATTTTAATTGGTGCATTATAATTATGCATAATAAAGGATTACATGTGACATATTTGTACATGCTCACAACTCTAGAGGTTGGGAAGGCCAAGAGTGTGTTGCAGGCACATGGAGAAGGCCTTCATACTGTGTTACCCCTTGGTGGAGAGAGAGAGCAGGAGAGCCCCTAATTCACTTTTATAACAAATCCACTTTCCACTCTTGTGGAGATAACTTACCAGATAACTGATCTGCTCCTCTGATAACATTAATCCATTCATAGGGGAAGAATCCTCATAATCCACTCATCTCTTGCCAGGCCCTACCACCCGGACATTTTTGCACTGAGGACTAAGATTCCAACACAAGAACATTTGAGGACACAGTCAAACAATAGCAAAGAAGCTATTGATTACAAGATGTAGCATCCTTTTAAAAAGATCTTTTCAGGAAAACAAAACACATTTAAATATATCAAATATGTACATTGAATATATGCCTATATCCAGATTTCTGAAACATTAGAATATGAAGAAATTTGCATCTTGGAATTAAATCACTGTGGCAATTCTACATACCAGCAAATGCAATAAAATACTTGAAATGGTTAAATGAACATTCCAACTGTCTTTCTCTTTTTGTATAATAACATTGATAAGATCAAATGCCGTTTAGGTGCTTTCTGTTTTCTAGACATTGTCAACATCTACCATCACCAATCATATTTAATCCTCACGCCGCTTTCTTCCAGATGAATACCATTATTATCCCTGTTTTGGAGACAAGGACATTGTTTTTAGGTTTAGAGGAATGAAATATTAGAATGAGTGCTTACCTTTAAAATATATGTAGGGGAAGAAAAATAATTTTATCATTCTGGTTCTAAGCTGGAATGGACCATTGTAACAAAAGACAGGCTAAGAAGAGAAAAATAAACATAAATTTAATAACATATATACTCACATACATATGGAAGATACCCAGAGAAATGAGTAAAACTTGAAGTGATGAGTTGGAATTCATCCTTAAATACCATCGTGACCTGCACAAAGAAAGAAGGCTATGGAGGAGGCTAATAATGCAGAGGCAGCAAGGGAAAGCCTGGCAAATGGGATAAGCCTCATTATGCAGATTCAAGTGAGAGCCTTCTCCACGGATAAGGGCCTGGTAAGTTAGTCCTCCTTCTGTTCCTGGTAGAAAAAGGGAGATAGTCTCATAAATAAAGATTTCATTTATAGATGTATACATAGTAAATTTCTCTTACAAAAGAATAACTTCTGTTTTCAGACCTTCTTCTGTTTCTGCTGTTTTTTAAAATAATCCTTATACAATGGTCAACTACCCATTTCTCATATGTTAGCTTAGTTCACATCTACCATGTAGGAAGAGAAAGAATGGGATTTCTTCTTTTTCCTCCTCCTCCTCCTCCTCCTCCTCCTCCTCCTCCTCCTCCTCCTCTTCTTCTTCTTCTTCTTCTTCTTCTTCTTCTTCTTCTTCTTCTTCTGAAGGGTTTTTATTAATGCATAATAGCTGGGTTCCAATGGGATTTCTTAATAACCATTTTAGGTGTCTGATTTCAGAAGTGGAGGCAATACAAGATAAATTTTGTGGCAACTTATTGGTTAGGCCTGGTTTAGACTCCCTGAAAGGACACCTTTTATTTAGCAGAACTGTTTTGGTATTGAAAATTAGTTTCTCATAATGAGTTTTGTACTGTGAGTGAGAAGGAGAGTAAAGGATTTTACAGTCAGGAGACTTCCATCCATTGGTTGTACCTTAGTTTGATTTCATCCAAAAGCTGACTCCAAGACATGGTTCTGAATTCAAGTATTTTATCTGGAGAGAGATGTTAGAAAATCTGATGAGGGAAACATGGAAACTTGGGCATTCATTGTTGATGAAGAGGGGCAGTATGCAGAAGTATAATTGTAGAAAGTCAGTCTTGTGTCATCTAAAAAATATTAAATACATCTGTATACTTTTGTCTAGTTAATACGTCTGTTGTTATTGGTCTTAGCTATAAACACATAGTGAAGGGTGAGAAGAGAACTTTTTCCTCCTCTCCAAAATTAAAAACATCAAAATTCACTTGTTACAGGTTTACTACAGCATTTTTGTGTGTTGGCTCATTGCTGGCCACCACTATAGATTTATTTTTTTAATTTTAATTTTTATATTTTTTGTTGTTGATGGATTTTTATTTTATTCACTTATTGTTTATAGGTGGTGCTGAGGCACGAACCCAGTGCCTCACGCATGCTAGGCAAGTGCTCTACCACTGAGCCCCAGCCCCAGCCCCACACCACTGTAGATTTATGATAGAATTTGCTGACTTTAAATATTAGATATTTCAACTTTCTATTTTATGATGTATAGTATATATTTGACTTTATCTGTAAAGTAAGAAGTAGGAATAAAATGTCTAAAGTAATTTTAACCTGTCTTATGGTATAAATTAAAACTTTGAGTTTAGCTTTAAAGAATATTCTTGAAAGGCTGTTTTATCTTTATTGGCTTGATGGTTTGTTTCTGAAATTAGAATCTAACTTTGCTTAATATATTACCAACATAGGGTTATATCTATCTATCTATATATAATAAAAGTGACACACAGAAAGATGTGATTAGCACTTGCCCTCCAAATCACCCCCACACAAAAACTTTCCTAGCTAGAGCACAACCTCACACCTCCTTCTTTAATCAAACGGAATATCATGTTCTTCTTGAACTTGAAAGAATTTAATGTTGAAATCTCAGCCTGAGTTTTATTTATGAACTAGTTTCCTGTGAAATATGCATGGACATTTGAAATTAGTAATAATAAGTAGAATACATACATAATTTAAAAAATACATGGATCATTTCCTGTCTTTTCTTGTGGTTAAAGTGGACTAGAACAGCGACCTCCTACAGCTGCCATTATCATTCCACATTTCTCTTTCATTGCCTATCAAACATGTATAGATTTAATGACCTGGAGAGGGATCAGTGAAATTCTTCACAGCACTGCATGTTTATTAATGGGCCTCCTGTTCATTGTGATGTGATAGTGTCAGGATTATGCCAGTGGTATTGCAGGAGGCAATTAAGAGTTTCTTTATTCCTGATAAAAAGGAAATTAGCCACTGATCAGCAACACAGAGACAACTCAACATCCTGGCAAATGCGTGGGGAAAGGACAGAAGCAAGAGCCATAGAGATATTAAAAGGTGGGAAGATATTTAATAAGTTTGCTCTGTTGTAGGACATGATAAAGAAGAGGAGCAACAGAACTGGAAAAGAGGAAATCATGGGGAAAATTTTTAAAAATGGAAGGAAATGGAAGCCTTAACTGGGGCTCTTAGCCTCCTTTGGCATGGAGGATATTTGATTCATTCAATTAAATTTATTTCACAAGCAAGAATAAGTTCTTGATTTACCATATATATGAATGTATGGAGGTTTATGTGTGGAAGTAAGAATAATTAGTATTTAATCCTTGCCCTCAAATAGAAAAAAAAATTAGGGAATTGCTCATTGAAGGTTGAGATAGGAAGTTCATCAGCTGATTCAGGTAGTTGACAAGCATTTATTAAGGAGCCAGACCCTGTGCAGATTTTTGGACTGAGCCTGTTGGAGGAATGTGAAAGAAACAAGGCACACCCTCTAATCATGATGAGACTCACATGGCAGAAAGCATCACACCTTTACCTAGTATATGACTTGACATTGGTCAGTAAGACAACGTTTAGGAGAGATAGGACCCAATGTTCACCACATGATTTCTTTTCTTTTCTTTATTTAGTGTATATTAAGTGCGTACTATGCCAGGAGTTACTCTACATGCCAGGAATATCAAAAAGTCTACTATATCAAAAAGTCTAGTAATGTTCTAGTAATGTTTGACTAGCACCATATCCTTTCATTACATAATCATCCTTGTTTTGGGCTAAATTGAGAACCCTCAATATTGATATGTTGAAATCCCAATTCCTAGTACATCAGAACGTGAATGTACTCAGAGATAGGGACTTTCAACTAGATATCCTACTAACTCTGAGGTCTCTGGACAGTGGAGGCATATCAACAGCTTGTCAGAGGAAAAAACTGGCTTCTGAGAGCCTATGGCAGACTGTCTCCCAAAGATTCTCACCCTTCCTCCCATGCATAACTTTTGGGCTGTGGGGTTTAAGACATGATGTGTTTTCTTTACTCTTCTTGCTCATTTGCCCTCAAGATCTGGGTGTCCTGGGTGACCTTGGAAGCCAGGTGTTAAGAATGGCAGAGCTTCCATCAGCTTGAGCTCCTGCATGACTATACAGAGCAGAGCACAACTTTTTCCCCTTCCTGCCAATCACAAGTCCACAGTGGACTCTGGAATATACTTGTATTGTATCAAAGCACTTTGCTTTTCGTATTTACTTATTATAGAAAGTGGCTTTACCTTAACTGATTGAGACCCTGAAATATTGATGTTGACTATGGAAGAAATGATACAGTCTATGCTGCCAAAAACCAAAACAGAACTAAACCCCCAAAAATAAAACAATTCAGGTGACATCAAGAAATTTGATGAACAGAGTAGTAAGTTAGAGAGGATAGTTTTTAGTTTTTTAATTAAGAATTCCAAACTTTGAACTTCAATTCACAAGAGAAAATTTTTTGATATTGACTTTTAATTTCCTTGACTTTAACACAATAGGACTTAATCTTGAATTTCAAATTCTCACTGGGAAGAAAGATAATAGAAGGGCTTTATTTTAAAACTTTGGAAATTTCTATTTCTATTGTAGTTATTTTATTAGTGTGCTTTATTCTAATAATATTTGGTCTCATTGCAGAACATATGAAATCTTATACTAGGCAGTGTTTATAAAATAGTTTTGACTGGGAAATGGAAAAGAGTTGGTTTTATGCTCTGCCTATAGAATAGTGTTGGAATTGGTTTAATTGATGTACAGTTTTGGTCTAGATCAACATCTTCTTGGAGAAAAAATCCAGTTGCTCAGCAGGTTTTCTCAGCAAGAGCAGTGGTTGCTATTTGGGATGGTTCACAGAGAGGGGGCAATAAGACTGCTCTGATATGCACTTTCAATGAACAGTTCATTGAAAGTGCATATAAAGATGTTTAATATGAAGAACGTAATCTGCTTATAATTTTGTGCAAAGTTAGAAAAATTATGATTGTAACAATTTTTTTCTATTTGCCTCAACAAATGTTTTCAGTGAATAGTGTGTACAGCTTCTGATAATTTGTTTTTTTCTGCTATGTTTGCCAACATGTATTAAAATGCAACTTTTGGGAAAAAAATAAAATAATAAAAAAAAAAAAAAAACAAAAAAAAAAAACAAAAAAAACTTGATAACAAGATGAAAAATTATAGGTCAATATCCTTTACAAACATTTGCACAAAAATTCTAAACAAAATGTTAGTAAATCAAACTGAAGTTACATAAAAAGGTTAATGTATCATGAGCAAATAAAATTTATTCCAAGAAAAAAAAAAAAAGACTGCTCTGATAGAAGCCATTTTCCTTCTCGGCAGATGATGGCTACACCCTTGCTTGATTATAAGATTGAGAGTTAAACCCAATGGATGAAAGGAAGCTGGTAAATATTGAAGTGGGAATATTTTTCCTGTTGGTTTCAAAGACAAAGGAATTCTGCAAACACTTCTGGCCCATGAATTCTGTCCCTAGGAGGGTGGTCTATTTGGGAAAAATTGCAGAACATGTATGGCTCAGTCCCTGCCTTCCTCCTTGGGAGAAGTCAGGAGACCAAGAAGCCTTCTCTGCTCCTCCATGAACAGGCATCTCCTGCTTTCATCCACTCACTGCTCTCACCAGGCTAGTGACAGTGAGTTTTACATCTGATCCAAATCACATTTTCCAAGTTGCCTTCTATTTGGTATTCCAGGTGGTATTTTAATCTTTTTCTGCCATTTTTTTGCTTTACTTATCAAATTATTCAATTCTAGAAGCCTAGAAAAGAAAGAGGAATTTGAATTTTTGGAAGCTCTTAGTAGGTGCCCACAAATAAAATCTAATGTGAAGTTTCTATCTTTGTACTCTAGATGTCGGTCATTATCCTTTCCAAGTGCATGGCTTTTCTTTTGGGTCAAGATAGTTACTTTAGTGTCATAAAATCTTTGTAATCTTGATAATTGCTCCTTTAATTTCAGGAAAATATTGTTTATATGTATAATCAATAATCTGTTCTTATCCAAGGACAAGATGGGAGTGTGACTTCAGAGCCCTGAGCATTCCCCTTCCAACTCATGAAGCTAAAAACAAAAACAAAAAATAAACTGTAGAATAATAAGAATAACAAACTCACAAGGTAATTATTACATGCTAATCACTTCCAACATGATGTCTCACCTAATGCCCTGAGGAATGGAGGCAGTTGTCTATGGATCAAGACCTCTGAACCGTGTGTGCTAAGTGCTCTGTATAAATTAATTCATTTATTTTCCATAGCAAACTTATGATAAAGGAGCTATTTTTATAACCAATTTATGGATGAGGAAATATAGCTAATTTGTGACAAAGCCAGGATGCTACTGTGGGTAGATTGACTCCAGAGCCCATGCTTTTAACTATTATCTTATACTGCTAATAAAAAGATAGCAGTAAAACAAATGGTTACAGTGTATATATTAGCTGTCCCCAAAGCTCATGTGTTAGACAATGTAAGAAAGCTTACACGTGAAAGGATTAGGTTATGAAAACTTTAACTTAATCAGTGCATTAATCCTCTGATAGGGATTAACTGGGTGGTAACTGTAGGTAGGCTGTGGCTGGAGAAGGCAGGTCATTGGAGGGTGTGCCTTTGGGATACATATTTTGTCTGTGGTGACGAATTCTCTTTCTCTGCTTACTAGTGCCATGTTCCTAGATGCTTTCCTCTGACACATTCTTCCAACATGATGTCTCACCTAATGCCCTGAGGAATGGAGGCAGTTGTCTATGGATCAAGACCTCTGAACCATGTGTGCCAAATAAACTTTTCTTCCTCTAAAGTTGTTCTTGTCAGGTCTTTTGGTTGTAGCACATATCAAAGTATCACATATCAAATTCTATAAAAATCTCTGTTGGTCTTTCTCTTGGTGTTTTTGTTTTGCTCAAACCATGTTTTAGTCCATTTGGACTGCTATGACAAAATTCCATAAACTAGGTGGCCTATAAACAATAAAAAATATTTTTTACAATTCTGGATGCTAGTAAGGCCAAGATTAAAGCAGACTTGGTGTTTGTTAAGGACCTACTTTCCATCTCATTCACAGTACTTTCTTACTGTGGCTTTACATGATGCTAAGGATGAATAGTCTCTTTGGTGCCTCTTTCATAAGGGCATGAATCCCACTCACTGGGGCTCTGCATTTATGGCTGAATTGTTTCCCTAATTCCTCATCTCCGAATACCATCCCTTTGGGGGTCAGAATTTCAGCATATGAATTTTGGAGAGATACCACCATTCAGACGATAATAACTTTAAGTACATTTTTAGTCTAGCTAGTTTTGAGTAATCCAACAGTGGAGTTGAGTGAAGACTGGTAATCTCAGCACTGAGATTCATATTATAAAAATGTAACAGGAGAGACTGTGGGATGAAAGAGGAAATACCATATTCTTTGCCTCTAAAGCCAAAAAGAAACAAATGACTTGTGAGTGTCTTGGCTTCTTTTGCAGCACTTCGAAGTTACATAATTAAAAAAAATGAGAGGGGTCTCTTGCTTTCTAAGGCTTTCTTTAAATGTAATGAATCATCATTGCTCAATGATCTTTCAAAGGGTATCTCTGAGACCTAAGATCTCTTTTACAAAGGCTTTCTCTGGTTTGGTTTGCTAATGCCCTTGGTTAAAATGCAGTTATTCCTTTTGGAGATCAAAACTACTGTAACTCAGTGGGCTTTTAATTATTTAAAAACTGATTTGGGGCTAAAATTATTAGACTTCTATACTTATAGAGGTTATCTGATACACATTTGGAAACATTTGTCCTTATCTTTACACAATCTTATTTTATTTATGAAGTCAGAATGGAAGTATGTCTGACTTTAAAGAAAAGTATGCTATTGGCTTTTGTTGTTGTTGTTGTATAACAAGATGCCTGAGGGCAAAAGTCTTTTAAGTTTTGATTTAATTTCTGTTGCACCCACAATATAGTCTTTTGTTATATCAAGAATGATCGAATTGTAATTATAATTATAATAGTTTTCCTCATCAGAAGGAAAACTCCATCCTATGTAAGGACTAGTTGTTAGATTAAGACTATGCATAAAATACAGCTAAATTGGAGAAGGGCGAAAATAGAGAGAAATCTATAGAAGGTGATATCTGCTGTTTTGCATTATGGAAATGGCAGCCGTGGGGTAGGGACTTGATGTTACCTGAAACTCACTGGGACTACAAGATATGGTTCTCGTCTCACTAATGTAGATTTATTTTTCTATCCTTTGGTCATCCTGAGCTCCATGATTCATGTATATATTCTTCCTTTATTCCCCCACTTGATTTAAGTTGTATTACTATTATTTTGAGATTCCTATTTTTGAGTTCCAAATGTTATTGTTCAAACTTCTGACACTGAGGTCTTCATCCTGGTCTATCTCAGCTTTCAATCTTCTGAGCAATGAGCAGCCCCTGCATTAACATTTAGAATACCCTTGCTGACACAATGGCCCAGCCATTTGCCATACAAATGTAATCAAATCTATTAACGCCTTTATAGATCAAGTTTATTTCTTCTTTATGTAAAGCAGTTCAGGAGAAATGGTACAAATGAACAAAGAGGTTGTCGTCTGGTGGGTATAGATGAGGGAGTTTTTCCCTTCCAATTGCCTCACAAATCATACGGAGCAATTTTTTTTTGTTTAGCAATAAACTCTTGAGCTGAAACTTCAGCTGAATGTAATTTTGTTTGGGGTAAGATAAGAATGGGTAGGGAAATTAGTTGTTTGAAAAGGTAGATGTATAAAAAGAAATAATTTTTTTCCAGTATGATTCCTGGCTGTAATCTCATGAGACGCTATAATAATTTCTATTGAGATCTACTCTCTTATTTAAGATAATTCTGAAATCAGAGGGATTTGTTTGTTTTTACTACATTATGAGGGACGTTTTCTTATTTGTAATTCTCTATGTGGAGGAGTATATTGTACATTATCAAATTGTATTTGATCCCAGTTTGTGCAGGTATTTATATAAAAAGAAGGAAAAAATAAGTATCCAGGCAGAAGTAGGGGAGGTGGGTGATGAATGGGTGTGTTCAAATTCATTGAACACAATTTGGAGAATTACAATTCTAAGTATAAATGTGTGAACTTTCCATGTCATAATAAGATATTCCCACTAGAGGTCAGTAGAAGGCAAGTGAATAAGAAGGCTTTCCAGCAGGCAGTCTCCCCACACCCTGGTTTTATTCTCAGATTTAACTGTGGTATTTTGAAGAGCTTTCTTTCAAAGTGGTATTTGAGGTTTCATGATTGAGGGGAACAAACTAAAGAACTTCACCTCCCTCCAACAAAAGAGGAAACAAAAAGTTTTCACTGTAGGAAATACTTCTGTTGCTGTTATAATCTAAAAGTGAAAAATGCTATTTATCTCTCTGGTCTTTTGGTGTGGATTTTGCTTGGTGTTGTCAAGCCTACTGCACACTTACAGTGTCTCCTGTAGTGTGGGAAGGCAGCTCCTGCCTTCAGCTCCATCCAACAGCGTTCTTCACTTTACTTATCAATGGTATTTATCACATCATTTATTAATTTTTCATGCACCTTTCTCTTGAATTAGTTTGCAGACTTCTTCATGACAGAAATCTGATCAGACATTTAAAAGTCCTTGGGTTTGGTGGTGCAGGCCTGTAATCCCAGTAGCTTGGAAGGCTGAGGCAGGGGGATCACTAGTTCAAAGTCAGCCTCAGCAAAAGCGAGGTGCTAAGCAACTCAGTGAGACCCTGTCTCAAAATAAAATACAAAATAGGGCTGGGGATGTGGCTTAGCAGTCAAGTGCCCCTGAGTTCAATCCCTGGTAAACCCACTGCCCTCCCCCCGCCCCAAAATCCTCAGTATGTGGATATTGCTCAATTAGAACATTTTAGGCAGCCAAAAAAATTTGTGGAACATATATATAAGTCAACCTATAACATGTTTTCATTTTATAGGTTTTTTTTGGTGTGTGTGTATCTTTCTATTCTGTAGAGAATTTACAATGGGTAAACACCTAAATGCTCTATCCTCTCATAAACAATCAGAATGATTATGTCATAACTTTGTCTTCTGTTTACTTTTTAATTGTGAGTCAAACTTAGAACTAAAAACTAACATCTTCAGATGTAAAATGCAAAGAAAAAAGATTACTGTCACTTTAACCATAACCGGTTTTCTTGCATAAAGTCAAGGATTTCAGAGCTTTTCAAATTGATGGGTGTTAGTCTGGCAAGCAGTGAATTCTGGCCCTCAATTCTCAAGTTGTCAGACTATTTCACAGACCTGCTGCATGATGCAAGGCTATTGAATATTATTCAGACATTGACCATTATGTTATTTTCCTCTGGCAAGCGTTAAGCACTTTCCCTTTAAGATGAGCTTCTGTGGTTTCCCTTGGCTTTGTGTATTTGGAAATCCTATAGAAGAAGTAAAAACTCAATCTGAAAACCAGAGCACTCTCAGCTTTGGCATCCACCTCTTTCATGGTAGGTGGCTCAACATGGTGCCTTTGAACACACAGCCCCAGTGGGAGCCCTATTATCTGCTAAATATTTCTGAAAATGTTTATACAGAACGTGGAGCACAGCAGGCTCCCCCCTACCCCTATACTGACAGCTAAGCCTTTGAAATGGCAAATGCATAGACCTCCTAAGCTCCTTCACTTGACCCCTGCTGTTGACATTTTCAAAGTTAACATATAAAATGAGTCCATTGAATAATATTTTTGAAGATTGTACTGTCCAAACTTTATCAGGGTTCACAAATTAGCTTTAAGATGACATCTGACTTAGATAGTATGAATTTAAAATGAAAATCTGACTGATTACATTCAAATGTATCCTTTGACATCCAAAACACATTACCCAGGCTTCTCCTTGTTCTCCTGAACTTGGCTTTTGACTTACTGGTGGCATTTCCAGACTCGTCTTAAACATTGAAGCCACGTAGCCTCTCAGGAGCTTTCTAATTGAACAACACCTGCACTTTAGATGTCAGGAAACTAGGGTTGTAGAGGATATTTGAAATACTTAGGTGGAAGAGTTGGACATTTGGGTGGTAACCTTTCCCTCACCAATATAATCAACTCATTCTAGGTATGATGTTTAAAAATGGTGTGAATAGTGATTGATTATGTCACAAACTCACATCATTTTGGTACTATGGTGGCTAACAGGGAGTTATTCATTTGACTTCCATGAGAATGATGGACAGAGTCAAATAGCATCATTACGGATTAAAGCCATCCTCTGTTGCCTTTCCTTTTCCTTCTTAGTCTTGAAAGAAAATGGATATATATAAAGAAAGATGGTATGTATGAAAGAAAAAAACATCTGATTTCAAGGTAGTGGTTATGTTGGCAGTAGAGGCATAATGAGTAGAGCTGGGTTCCTCCATAGTCCTTTTGAGCTTGTCCCTAGAAGTAAGTAACAAGAAGTAGTGGGTTGTCCAAGCAAAGCTACAGTTCTTCAGTGACTGTTGAAGAGAGATTGCCCTACTTAATTTTTTCTGAAACCATTTTTTAAAGAGCAGTTTTAGGTTCCCAGAAAAATAGGAAGGTATGGAGATTTCTCATATTCTGTCTCCACACATGTATAGCTTCCCCATTATCAACATCTCCCACTCAATGTGGTACATTTGTTGTAACAGATGAACAGAATTTAACACATCATTATCACTCAAGGACCATAGTGTAGTCTTCACTCCTGGTGGTGTACATTTATGAGTTTGCATAAATGTATGATGGCATTTATCTATCATTATAATATCATACAAATTAGTTCCACTGCCCTCAAAGTCCTTTGTGCCCTCCCTATTCATCCCTTCCCTCATAATTTTATTGCCTCCATTGTTTTGCCTTTTCCAGAGTCCCAAGTAATTGGATTCAAACAGTATGTAGCCTTTCCATACTGGCCTCTTTCATTTAGTAACATGCACTCAAGATTTCTCCATGTTTTTTTGCAGCTTGATAATGCATTTCTTTTTGGCATTGATTAATATTCTATTGTCTTAGATGTAGTCACCTACTGAAAAACATCTTGGTTGCTTTGAAGTTTTGGTAATTGTTAACAGAGTCACTACAAACATCCATGTGAACATTTTCATGTGAACATAGATTCTCAGTGTTTTTTTGGGGAAATACCAAGGAGTGTAATTGCTTGAACCCATGGGGAGAGTATGTTTAGTTTTGTAAGAAACCAACTAATTTATATTTGGTGGTAAGAGTGATAATACCCAAGAATAAAGGGCAATGTCTTAGTGCCATTGAAAATGTACTTTTTGATCATTTCAACTCATAAAATGTTTACCAAGTACTTATTATGGTTCAAGTGCTGGGTATAAAGTGGTGAACAAAACAGTCTATTTTCTCATGGAATTTATATTCTTTTTTAAAAATATTTTTTAGTTGTAAATGGACACATACCTTTATTTTATTTATTTTTTTGTGTGCTGAGGATCAAACCCAGTGCCTCACATATGCTAGGCAAGTGCTCTACTACTGAGCTACAACCCCAGCCCCAGAATTTATATTCTTATGGGAAGAGATAGGCAATGAACAAATAAGAGCTAGATCCTAACCAGAAATATTGGGCAGGCTAAGAGAGCCAAAGAGTGATGGCAAGAGGAGGGGTGATGTTTTGTAATGGTAGTTGTCTTGGGTCTAAGAGGGGGACTCCAAAATGTCTAAAATTGCTCATGCTTTCCTCCGGAGGGCCATTTATCCCGGAAGACAAGAAAGCTGGAGTCTCTGTAGCCTGTGTCCCATTCAGTTATCTTGTCCCAGCTAACATACAAACTACAGTCCCAGTCCTTAGCCTCTAGTCAGCCTCCTCTCTCCTTGTGCCCTAACCCTGACATGAAGTGCCTGATCCCTGCTGTAGCTCAGGTCCCTGGTGCAACATTTGCTGCACTGGCCTAGTTTTGCTTTTGTTTGTGAGTCATACTGAAGACACTGCTATTAAAAGCTTTTCTGGCAAATGATGCCTGAGCATTATGAAATCGAGTTGAGAACCTGGAAAAACAGCAAATATAAGAAATAAATTTGTGGCTTTTCTAGCCATATTCTTGAAAAAGTTATTTTTGTGATGGGAAACCCAGTAAGTGAAGCCTTTTTCTAGGGTTGAGGTTTTCTAAGTAGTTTCATCACCAGATAACTTGTGAAGACAATTAGCCATTTTGGTGAACTCTTACAATTTGTAAGAAGAAATTTTTGGTTGAAAGTGGCTTTTCATATATATCAAATAGGTGGTTTTTAAGTGTGTAAGTTTTTGATTTTAGAAAGATCTACTCCTTCTCCAAATGACTCTCCTATAGGATGTTGATTTGTTCTTTATTCAGTAGGTATATATATTCAATAAATAACTTATCGTGGCATTTGTTTTGGGTAGGCTTTGCCCTTTTCTAAAAAGTAGGCTATTGTGGAAAGTGTGAGAAGTTAATTGTTACCAGTTGTTAGTACTTTTTCTGGATCAGCTTTAGATTTTTCTCTGTGACTGTGCTTATGGTAGGGGGAGCAGTATAGAGATGATGAAAGCTTGATATTACAGAGCATGAGAAAAAATAATGAAGAAACACTCTGGAGTGGAAAACAGAAGACAGTCCCAATTTTAATGAAGAGTAGGGTATTCTTGGATTCCATTCTTGATATTCACTCTCTTAATATTTTAACTGATACCCACATATAAGCATGATCTTCAAAATATTTATTAACTGGCATATTAGTTAATCTTAACACAATATACTGAAATCAGAGTTCTTCAGAGAAACAAAACCAATAGGATAAATAGAGATAAGAAGAGTTTTACTATGAGACATGGCTCATGTGAAGCTAAGAAATCTGGTGATATGCCATCTGTAATCTGGAGAAGCAGGGGAGTCACTGCCTTAATTCAGTGAGTCTGAAGACCTGAGAAGGGACTTAGGTTGAGGGCTCTGAGGAGAAGATTGATATTCACTCTCTCAATATTTTAACTGATACCCACATATAAGCATTTTATATACACACACATATATATACATATATATATATATACATATATGTATATATATACATATATATATATGAAACATATATACCTACTGAATAAAGAACAAATCTAAATAATGTAGTGGTTGTTTAACAATAATTTTGCTGGTATTTTTAGGCAAGTGTTCTGCCACTGTGTTAGTCACTTTTCATTTCTGTGACCACTGTGTCTGAGAACAACAACATAGAAAAGGATTATTTTGGATCATGGTTTTAGAGAACTCAGACCAAATTTGGCCAGCTCCAATAGTTTAGGCCTTGGGTAAGGCAGGAGATCATGGCAGAGTAATGTGGGGGAAGAAAAGCTCAGTTTATGGCAGCCTAGAAGCAGACAAAAAGGAAAGGTCAGGAGAGAAGATTAAATTCTTCCAGAGCATGCCCCCAATGACCTGCTTTCTCCAGGTAGGTTCTACCTCCCAGTACTCCATTCAACTACCAATGGATTAGTCCACTGATAAGGTCATAACCCTCCTGATCTAATCATGTCCTTCAAAATCCAGCTCTGAGCACATGAAACCTTGGAGGACATTCCAGATCTACACCAAAATAACCACTGAGCAGATCTTTAGTCCCTTGCTGTTGTTTTTAGAATAGACTAGCAACTCTTCTTTGAAATAGAGTTTTCAGTCTCAAGAATCTTTAAAAGTTTATTGTATACAGGGTTGTGTTGTGTTTATTTGCATGAAAAAGTTAAGATGTATTTCTAGTATCAATTTTTATGAGTTTTAAAAAATTCAGTATAATCTCATCTGATATTGTATTAATTATTTACAATCATGGTAGTTAGCACCTTAAAGTTATCAAGAAATTGATATTTAACTTTAAAGTGTATGTAAAGAATAATTAACCCACTTAACATACTATACATTTTATATGCCCCTGTCATGATAGAAATACCATTTAATAATCTTAATTTGGGAAACAGGAAAGTTCAATGGTCTGGGAATCCAGTGACCCTGTTCTGGCTCTGACTTCAATCTGAATCACGTGAATTCATTTCTCTGGTTCGCAGTTTCCTCATGTGTAATGGGGAAGGTTGGCCTAGATGATTTTTTAAAATCTTATCTATATAATGTGCTAAAAATAAGAGTTGTGTCTCATGGCATTTAAGTTTTCTCACTGAGGGAAGTAAACCAGAATATTCTATTTCCTATAAGAAAGGCATTCTATCTAGTTTTGTGCCTATCTATGAATAATTTGAAGATTATGGTAAGCACATCTTGATTTTGTCTTTTCAGCATCGCTCTTGTGGTTGTGGAAGGACTGTTGTTTATAGGGCCCTGATCTCTTGCCACAGTGTTGGGGACAGATTCCAGACTATTATTATCCCCTCACTGGTGATTGGTCCAGGGATAATTCTGGTCAATTAGTCTTTTGTGGGATTGACATGGAAGTTAGGAGAGACCACTTTCTTTTGAGGATGCCAGCCTAGAAAAATGTAAATTTAGAGCTTCCCATGACCATTGCTATGGAAACAAGATTATGGACTCAATTTAAAAATAAGACATTGGCATTCAGGAAGGGCCGTATAGCAATAAGAAATAAAAGGAAGGCCTGGTGTTTAGATGTGGGGTCATCACACTCAGGTTTCCTAACACATCACAATTATGGGAACTCTTATAACTGAGTATAAGCCAAGATACCTCCAGGATTTACTCTGTGGTCAGAAGATCTTCCTAACACTCAGTTAAGAAAGAAGAGGCATTTTCATTCTCATGAGGGGAGGAAGAGACATACTTGCTATAAGATAGTAAGCCTCACAAGCTATTTGAAAGCAATTTCAATAATTTGAAGGAAGTCACAGAATTTATCCAATATAACATTTAGAATTTATTAAAAAAATATGATATTTGTCCAGGGAGTAAAAGTTAAACTCTCTTTGTTGGCCTTTTTGATTTGTAAGAAGAAATTCAACTTTTTAGAGAGATTGGTTTCCTTGCCACCATGGTCCTCACTGCATGGAAAAGTCTGGATAAATTTGGAAAGTATAAGCCCCAGAAGAGACCAAAAAGAGAAAGCATGGCTGAAAAAGACCAAACTCTCCCTGAGAATATCATTTGAAGTCCTACAATCACCCAGAGAATATTCTCAGAGGCTCTAGGATTACCATTTATACAGACCAATTTTTCTTCTTGCTTGAGTTATTCAAAGTTCTGTTTCTGCCACTACTTGGATAATAAAGTAGAGAATTTCATCAGCCTTAGAAACTGGAAAGTTGTGTTCCTCTTTTTTTTTTTTTTTTGACACAGATTTGTATTAGCTGCCTATAACTATAACATGGTATCAACTAAGATCAATTGATTTTTCATGAAACTAGATAGGTAAGTTCTTTTAAGTTGCCTAGCTTAGCACTGTGGCATGTAAACTTTATACTTGCTTGAGCCTGAGTACAGGTCATTTGAATAATGAAAATTTAAAAATCTGATAGATGTTTGATATATTTGCCTTCTGGAGAGATTCTTGCTTTGTAGAGGATGGTCCTATCCCAGAGACAAATTTATCTCAAGGCTTGGTAAAAATTATAAGGCATATGATATATGACTTTGAAATAAGAGCATTGTTTTCATTTCCACTTCCTTGACTATTATCTATCAATATTGCCAACAAGTTTGATATAGGTCTTTTTATCAGGGCTTAAAACATTCACAACAGATCCCTAATTTCCTTTTTCAAACATGTCTTTTTATTTTTCTTCTGTCTAGTCTATTCATTATTCTCTATAAGATATATATTTTTGAATTAATACATAAAGATGGTAAAGCAGTGTCATGTAATAGTAAGCTCAGATAGCATGCTCTCCCTATGTCCTGTAGCTCAGGCTTTCTTATCCTCAATGGTGTTGCCATTTTGGACCAGATCAGTCTTTGTTGTTGGGAACATTGTAGGATGTTTAGCAGCATCCCTGGCCTTTGGTAGCATCTTCTCAGCAACGACTATAAAATATTTTTAGACCATGGTCAAATACAACACAAGGGACAAAATTTCCCTTGGGGTCAAGATCTATAGCTGTAGCTCAATTCAGTGTTAGAACACCCTCCTTTGAAGTTTCTGCAGATAACATCAGAGGATAGGATGAGAATATCTGTCTTACTCATCTCTGAATTTTGAGAGTCTAAAATAATACTGAATACCTAATAGGTAATAAATATCTGTTGACAGACCAACTGGCTCTTTTATGAGAACCAATCCATCTTTTTTTATTTTTTGAGTATCATCTTTGTATCTGAAATGTATCTTGAATGGTCTTCTATTTCAATCTCATTTTTGCTCTTTTTTCACATGCAAATACATCCACATGTGTGTCTTTGTATGTATACATAGGTATACATGTGTGCAAATTTTAGGTATGTGAAGTATAAATGTGAATACATACTCAAGTATACCATACACATTTCTACACATAAATGTCTGTCTACTTACCTATAGAGAGCTATTCCTTCCCTATCCATGTCATAGACAAAACTGTCAAAAAAGGTGGATTACTACATATATGTACACATTTTTTAATATATGAACATGCACATGCACATCCCATGTATCCATATAAACAGCCTCTACTATTGTTTTCATTTTTGAACTTATTTCCAAAGGTTCTGGTTAGGAGGTGGTTTTGGGTAAAGCTACTGCATGGAGACATTAAGAGAGAAAATGAACTATTTATTGAAAAAAAGACAATCTAAGTAATTAATAAAGCACTCAACTAAAAAATAGATGGCTTTGGTTACTTTGCACCAAATAGATTATCACCTTTCATTCCATCCAAACCTATTCTATCCTCAAGGCTCCTATATTTGTAAAATTTCCTGAAAGAGTTGCATATATATTTTTTTCTCAATTCCACCTTCATATTCTCATACCATGCTAATTAGTTGTCTCCCTATCACTTCCCAGACTACTCTAGACAAAGTCATAAAAGACCTTTCTGTTGCTAAATGCAAGAATCTTCATTGCTCTGCACTTATCAGAGGCCTTTGACACAGGTGACCACTCCTTCATCCTAGAAGCACTTTCTTCACTTGGTTTCTGGGTGCCACACTTCCCTTGTTTTAAGCTGATTTTTGCTCCTTTTTAGCTTCCTTTGTCAATTTCTCTGCTTCTCCATAACCTTTTGCTGTTTAAGTCATCTGGAGATCAACCCTTGAACTCTTTCTTCCCTTCTCTGTCTACTCTCACTCTTCCAGTTTTGTGGCTTTAAATATCATTTGGATACTGACAACACCTAAACATTTATTTCCTTTCAAGATCTTTTCCCTGAATTCCCAGAATCATATATCTAACTTCCCACTGGACATTTCCACTGAGATTTCTAGTAGGCATCTCAAAATAAACATGTATATGACTCAATCAATCTTCCCTAAAATCTGCTCTCACACATTCTTCCCCATCTCCTTATATAGCAGTTTCATCTTCTATTTGCTCATGCTAAAGAATTTCTTTCTCTCATATCCAAATCCTGTCAGCTTTACCTTAAAATATAGCTAGAATTTAAACACTTTCACTGTTACTTCTCTGGCTCAAGAAACATTATCTCGTGAAAATTATTTCAGTGGCCTCCTGACCCATGTTCCTTTTCCCATTCTTGACCCCTATAATCTCTTCTCAAACACATTAGTCAGTGTTCTTTTTAAAATGGAAGTTGGATTTTGTCGTTTCTCTGATCAAAATCCTCCAGTGGTTTTTCTGTCTCACCTGGAATAAAAGCTTTAGTCTTTAAAGTGGCCAGTGAGGCCATTCTTGATCTGGGCCTCTGTCACTTTGACCTCATTTCCTATTATTCTTTCTCATTATTCCTATTCCCTCCACTCCAGGCAGGCTGGACTTCTTGCTGGGTTTTGAACATGCCAGGCACATTCTCATTTCAGGCTCTTGGTATTACTGCTCCTTCTGCCTGAACTGTTCCAAACCCAGAAAGCCACACAGAGCCCTGTCTCACTTTATTTTCTATAAAAAAGGATGGATAGAGAACAAATATTTTATGGTTTGTAATCATGAGGTCTCTGTCACAATTTCTCAACTCTGCTGTTGTAGTGCAAAAGCAATACATACCTGAATGAGTACGGTTATGTTCTAGTAAAATTTTATGTAAGACACTAAAATTGAACTTCTAATAATCATTTTCATGTGATGCGAAATGTTATTTGTATTTTTTTCCAACCACTTAAAAATGTGTAATCTATTTTAGCTTACTGACCACATTTAACAGGTGATGGGCTGGATTTGGTTCATGGGGCATGGCTTTTTGACAGGTACTTTAACTCTGACTAAATGTCCTTTAATCACGCTGTTTGACATTCTACCCCTTATTTCCTGTTTCTCTCTGCTTTATTTTTTGTGACATTTATCATTGTCATATATATCTTAACTTGTTTGTTGTCTTTTCCTACCAAAAATGAGCTCCATAAGGGCTAGGAGTCCTGACTTTTTCTTTTCTTCATTGCTATATTTCTAGTGCCCAGAACAATGCCTTGTTCACATTGGATACTCAGTAAATATTTTTTGAATGAACACTTTGTAAGTGAATGAACGAAAGTTGGGCTCTGAGCAATCACCTCATCCATGAAACATTGCCAGACTGCCTGAGCTAGAAATGAATTCCCATTGCATTGTTTTTTGTATTTATTCTCTCATATAATATGTTTTACATCTGATATTGAATCTTTAAAGTGTTTTATGATTCTAGCACAGGGTCTCTTCTGCAAGATATGATATGAAGCCAGCTCTGTTTTACTTATGGGGTATGAGATAAATTGGAGGATTTAGCTATTGCTTTCAACATGGAATGGACTTAGGATTCAGCCCAGGTCACAAAGCTAGTAAATGACAGAGCAAGGAATATGAACTCAGAGCATGCTCCTTTGACCACTAGACTATACAGCTGCCTGTATTTAGTAAATCATAGGAAAGTGCTTTGAGATTTTTTTATTTTCACACAACAGCACATAAACTTTATTCTTAATCAATCAACGTGTTTGGACATTATTTGACTCAGTTTATACATTTTCCTCATTTATAAATTTTTGTCTTAGTTATTTTATCATACTATCAATTAATTCTTGCTTTTTAATACTTTTTTCCTATTTTTATTCTTTTAATTTTTTTGAATTAATTTATTCTAATTGGGTATACAAGACAGTAGAATGAATTTTGATTCATTGTACAAAAATGGAGCACAACTTTTAATTTCTGTGGTTGTACACAATATAGAATTACATGGTATGTGCAGTCATATATGTACCTAGGGCATTGTTGTCCATTTCATTCCACCATCTTTCTGGCTCCTATATCCCATCCCTTCCCTTCCTTCCCCTTTGACCAAAGTTTCTCCATTCTTCCCATGCTCCCTTCCCCATTATGGATCAGCATCCACTTATCAGAGACAATATTCAGCCTTTTTTGGGATTGGCTTGTTTTGTTTCACATGATGTTCTCCAACTTCATCCATTTACCTGCAAATGCCATAATTTTATTCTCTTTTAATGGTGAGTAATATTCCACTGTGTATATATACCATAATTTCTTTATCCATTCATCTATCAAAGGGCATCTAGGTTGGTTCCACAGTTTAACTATGGTGAATTGAGGTACTATAAACATTGAAGTGGCTGTGTCACTGTAGTATGCTGTTTTAAGTCCTTTGGTTATAGACCGAGGAGTGGGATAGTTAGGTCAAATGGTGGTTCCATTCCAAGTTTTCTAAGGAATCTCCATATTGCTTTCCAGATTGGTTGCACCAATTTTGCAGTCCCACCAGCAATGTATGAGTGTGCCTTTTCCCCCATATCCTCACCAACACTTATTGTTGTTTATATCTTTGATAATTGCCATTCTGCTGGCTTGAGATGAAATCTTAGAGTAGTTTTGATTTGCATTTCTCTAATTACTAGACATGTTGAACATTTTTTCATATATTTGCTGATCTATTTTATACCTTCCTCTCAGAAGTGTCTGTCAACTCCTTAGTCCACTTATTGATTGAGTTGTTTGTTTTTTGGTGTTAACTTTTTTGAGTTCTTTATATATCCTGGAGATCAGTGCTGTATCTGATGTGTGTGTGGCAAAAATTTCCTCCCAGAATGTAGGCTCTCTGTTCACCTCATTGATTGTTTCTGTTGCTGAGAAGAAGCTTTTTAGTTGAATCCATCCCATTTATTGATTGTTGATTTCATTTATTGTACTTTAGACATCTTGTTAAGGAAGTTAGGGCCTAATCCAACATGATGAAGATTTGGGCCTACTTTTTCTTCTATTAGGTGCAAGGTCTCTGGTCTAATTCCTAGGTCCTAGGTCCACTTTGAGTTGAGTTTTGTGCATGGTGAGAGATAGGGATTTAGTTTCATTTTGCTGCATGTGGATTTCCAGTTTTCTCAGTGTTATTTGTTGAGCAGGCTATCTTTTCTCCAATATATGTTTGGCATCTTTGTCTAGTATGAGATAACTGTATTTATGTGGGTTTGTCTCTGTGTCTTCTGTTCTATACCATTGGTCTACATGTCTATTTTGGTGCCAGTACCATGCTGTTTTTTTTTTAATTATAGCATTGTAATATTGTTCAAAGTCTGATATTGTGATGCCTCCTACTTCACTATGCTAAGGATTGCTTTGGCTATTCTGGGTTTCTTATTTTTTCAAATGAATTTTATGATTGCTTTCTCTATTTCTATAAGGAATGATGTAGAGATTTTAATTGGAATCACATTGAATCTGTGTAGCACTTTGGGTAGTATGGCCATTTTGACAATATTGATTCTGCTTATTCAAGAACATGGAGATCTTTTCATCTTCTAAGATCTTCTTCAATTTCTTTCTTAGTGTCTGGTAGTTTTCATTGTAGAGATCTTTCACCTCTTTTGTTAAATTGATTCCCAAGTATTTTATTTTTTAGAGGCTATTGTGAATGAGATAGTTTTTCTAATTTCTCTTTCAGAGGGTTTATCATTGATTTATAGAAATGCAATTGATTTATGGGTGTTGATTTTATATCCTGCTACTTTGCTAAATTCATTTATTAATTGTAGAAGTTTTCTGGTGGAATTTTTTGGATCTTCTAAGTATAGAATCATGTCATCAGCAAATAATGATAGTTTGAATTCTTCTTTTTTTGTTTGTATCCCTTTAACTTCTTTCATCTGTCTAATTGCTCTGACTAGTGTTTCAAGGTATATGTTTAATAACAATGGTGAAAGAGGGCATCCATGTGTTGTTCCCATTTTTAGAGGGAATGCTTCCAATTTTTGTCCATTTAGAATGATGTTGGCCTTGGGTTTAGCATAGATAGCTTTTACAAGGTTGAGGTATGTTCCTACTATGCCTAGTTTTTGTAGTGTTTTGAATGTAAAAGGGTCCTGTATTTTGTCAAATGCTTTCTCTGCATCAATTGATACAATCATATGATTCTTATCTTTAAGTCTACTGATGTGATGGATTATGTTTATTGATTTCTCTATGTTGAACCAACCTTGCATCCCTGGAATGAACCCTACTTGATTATGGTGCACTATTTTTTGATATGTTTTTGTATATAATTTGTCAAAATTTTATTGAGAATTTTAGCATCTATGTTCATTAGGGATATTGGTCTGAAATTTTCTTTCTTTGATGTGTCTCTGTCTGGTTTTGGTACCAGGGGTGATACTCACCTCATAGAATAAGTTTGGAAGGGTTCCCTCCTTTTCTATTTCATGAAATAGTTTGAGGAGTATTGGTATTAATTTTTCTTTGAAGGTCTTGTAGAACTCAGCTGAGAATCCATCTGGTCCTGGGCTTTTCTTAGTTGGAAGGCTCTTGATGGCATCTTCTATTTCCTTGCTTGAAATTGATCTGTTTAAGTTGTATATGACCTCCGTATGACCTCCTGGTTCAGTTTGAGTAGGTCATATGCCTCCAGAAATTTGTTGGTGTCTTCAAGGTTTTCTATTTTACTGGAGTATAAATTTCCAAATAGTTTCTAATTATCCTCTGTATTTCAGTAGTGTCTGTTGTGATACTTTCTTTTTTATTACAAATTTAGAAATTTGGGTTTTCTCTTTCCTTTTTTTCATTAGGGTGGCTAAGAGTTTATCAATTTTGTTTATTTTTTCAAAGAACCAGTTTTTCATTTTGTCAATTTTTTTGAATTCTTTCTTTTGTTTTGATTTCATTGATTTCAGCCCTGATTTTAATTATTTCCTGTTTTCTACTTCTTTTGGTGTTGTTTTGTTCTTCTTTTTGTAGGGCTTTGAGATGTAGAATCAAGTCAAGTCAACAAGTTTACTTGTTGACTTTTTCTTCTTTGAATAAATGAGCTTAATGCAATGAACTTTCCTCTTAGCACTTAGCACCTTCATGGTGTCCCAGTGATTTTGATATGTTGTATTGGAGTTTTCATTTACCTCTAAGAATTTTTTTATCTCTTCCCTGATATCTTCTGTTATCTATGCATCATTCAATATAGCATATTATTTAGTTTTCAGGTGTTGGAGTAGTTTCTATTTTTTAATCTGTAATTTATTTCTAATTTTATTCCATTGTGGTAGATAGGATGCAGGGCAGTATCTCTATTTTTTTGTATTTGCTAAGACTGGCTTTGTGACATAACATATGACCTCTTTTGGAGAAGGATCCATGTACTGCTGAGAAAAAAGTGTATTCACTTGTTGATGGATGGAATACTCTATATATGTCTGTAAAGCCTAAATTATTGACTGTTTTATTGAGTTCTACAGTTTCTTTATTTATTTTTTGTTTGGAAGATCTATCCAGTGGTTGGAGAGCTGTGTTAAAGTCACCAAGAATTACTGTGTTGTGGTCTCTTTGATTCTTATAGTAGAGAAGTGTTTGTTTGATATACACAGATGTCCCATTGTTTGGGGCATAGATATTTATGATTGTTATGTCTTGTTGATGTATGATTCCCTTAAGAAATATGAAATGTCCTTCTTTATCCCTTTTCACTAACTTTGGTTTGAAGTCCACTTTATCTGATATGAGGATGGAAACTCCTGCTTGTTTATGCAGTCCATGTGAGTCATATGTTTTTTTCCACCCTTTCACTTTCAGTCTGTGGATGTCTTTTCCTGTGAGATGAGTCTCTTGAAGACAGCATATTATTGGGACTTTTTATTTTATTTTATTTTTTTATCCAGACTGTCAGTCTATGTCTTTTAATTGATGAGTTTAGGCCTTTCACACTCAGGGTTATTATTGAAATATGGTTTGTAATCCCGTTCATTTTGGTTTTTAACTTGACTTGGTTTCTCCCTTAATTGGTCTTTTTTTTAGTGTAGTTTCTCTCTTTGTATATTTTCATTGTTGGTTATCATTTTGTCCTAATGGAATATTTTGCCAAAAATGCTGTGTAGTACAGGCTTTCTTGCTGTGAATTCTTTTAACTTTTGTTTACCATGGAAGGTTTTTATTTCATCATCATATCTGAAGCTCAGTTTTACTGGATATTAGATTCTTGGTTGGCATCCATTTTCTTTCAGAGCTTGGTATATGTTGTTCCATGATCTCCGGCTTTTAGTGTCTGAGTTGAAAAATCTGCTGAGATCTGAATTGGTCTTCCCTTATATGTAATCTGATTCTTCTCTCTTGCAGCCTTTAAAATTCTATTCTTATTCTGTATGCTGGGCATTTTCACTATAATGTGGCTTGGTATATATCTGTTGTAATTTTGTACATTTGGTGTCCTGTAAGTCTCTTGTATTTGATTTTCCAATTCATTTTTAATGTTTGGGAAATTTTCTAATATTATTTCCTTGAAGAGATTGTGCATTCCTTTGGTTTGAAATTCTGTGCCTTTTTCTATACTGATAAATCTTAGATTTGGCCTTTTCATGCTATCCCATAATTCTTATATGTTCTGTTCATGATTTCTTACTATCTTCATTGTATGGTCAACTTTATTTTCAAGATTGTATATTTTGTCTTCATTATCTGAGGTTCTGTCTTCCAAGTGATCTAGTCTGCTGGTGATGCTTTCTGTCAAGTTTTTTATTTGGTTTATAGCTTCCTTCATTTCAAAAATTTCTTATTTTTTTTCACAATCTCTAGCTCTTTCTTAAAGTAATCTTTTGCTACCTGTATTTATCTCTCTTATCTCTTTGTTGGATTGCTACCTGTATTTATCTCTCTTATCTCTTTGTTGGAGTGATCAATGGTTGCCTTTATTTGCTCATATTTCTTTGTTGGAGTGATCAATTTTTGCCTGTATTTGCTCACTTAAGTCATTCTTTAATTTGCAGATCATTTTAATTATGTACATTCTGAATTCTTTCTCTGATATTTTATTAACTGTGCTGTAAATGGGTTCTATTATTGTAGTATCTAGGTTTATTTGGGACACTTTCTTCCCTTGATTTTTCATGTTGATTATGTTTCTTCCTTTCTTGCAATACCCATCTGAAGTATTGCTGTTTCTATCCCATAATCTTGTAGTGACCCTACAGATTACCTGTATCTCATCTTGGAGTTCACTTTCAGTCCCCAGATGGACACTACTGCAACTAAAGACGGTGACAGCGGTAGTGAAGGTAACTCAAGATGGCAGTGGAAGTGGTTTGGCTGGGCAACTGCAGCAGTCCCTAAAGGTGGTCCTGGGCCCTGGCCTGTGCTCCTGCCAGTGGGCAGGAACTCTGACACAGAACTGGGGGAAGTCCCAGGCCTCACTTAGGCCAAGTCTTCTGCACAGGTCCCCTTAGGCAGTCCTTCCCCTTGGTCTGGGTTCCCCTGTGGCTGGCAGCTAGCAGCCTGAGGTCTGCCCTTGGCTGGGCTCCTTCAGCGGTCCCTGAAGGTGGTCCTGGGCCTTGATCTGTGCTCCCATCAGTCAGCAGGGACTCAGGTACTGACTTTTTATTATTTTAATGAATGAGCTCAATGCAATGAACTTTCCTTTTAACAATGCTTTCATAGTGTTTCAGAGATTTTGATATGTTATATCAGATTTCTTATTTACCTCTAAGAATTTTTTTATCTCCTCCTGGATGTTCTGTGTTATCCATGCATCATTCAATAGCATATTATTTAGTCTCCAGGTGATAGAGTAGCTTCTATTTTTAATTTTATCATTGATTTCTAATTTTGTTCCATTATGTTCTGATAGAATGCAGGATAGTATCTGTGTTTTTTTTTTTTATTTGCTCAGGTTTGCTTTGTGGCATATGTATAGTCTATTTTAGACTAGGATCTGTATGCTTCTGAGAGAAAAGTATATTCACTTGTTGATGGATGTAATATTCTGTATATGTTTGTTAATTCTATATTATTGATTGTATTATTTAGTTCTGTGGTTTCTTTGTTTAGTTTTTTTTGGAAGATCTGTCCAGTGGTGAGAGAAGTGTGTTAAAGTTACCCAGTATTATTGTGTTGTGGTCTATTTGATTTTCAAAATTGAGAAGGATTTGTTTGATATATGTGGATGCTCCATTGTTTGGGTCATAGGTGTTTTTCATTGTTATGTCTTGTTGATGTATGGTTCCATTAAGCAGTATAAAATGACCTTCTTTATGCCTTTTGACTATCTTTGGTTTCAAGTCCACTTTATCTGATATGAGGATGGAAACCCCTGTTTGTTTATGTGATCCATTTGAGTGGTATGTTTTTTCCTATCCTTTTACCTTCAGTCTGTGGATATCTTTTTCTATGAGATGAGTCTCTTGAAGGCAGCAGATTGTTGGCCCTCCCTTTTTTTTCAATCCAATCTGTTAGTCTATGTCTTTTAATTGATGAGTTTAGACCATTAACTTTTAGGCTTATTATTGAAATATGATTTGTAATCTCAGTCATTTTAGTTTATATTTGTTTTTTAAGTTGACTTGGTTTCTTCTTTGACTGGCTTTTCCTTTAGTGTAGTTCCTCCATTTGCCAATTTTTGTTGTTGTTTTTCATTTTCTCCTCATGGAATATTTTGCCTAGAATGTTCTGTAGTGCAGGATTTCTCATTGTATATTGTTTTTAACTTTTGATTATTGAGGAAGGTTTTTATTTTGTCAGCAAATCTAAAACTTAATTTTGCTCAATATAGAATTATTGGTTGATACCCATTTTCTTTCACAGCTTGGTATACATTGTTCCAGGATCTTCTAGCTTTGAGGATCTAGGCTGAGAAATCTGTTGAAATCTGAACTGGTTTCCCCCTGTATGTAATCTGAAACTTCTCTCTTGTAGTTTTTCAAATTCTGTCCTTATTGCATATGTTAGGCATTTTTGTTATAATGTGCCTTGGTGTGGATCTGTTGTAGTTTTGTACATTGAGTGTTCTGTAAGCCTCTTGTATTTGATTTTCCAATTCATTCTTCATGTTTGGGAAATTTTCTGATGTTATTTCATTGAACAAATTGTACATTTCTTTGGTTTGTATCTCTGTGCCTTTCTCTATCCCAATAATTCTTATATTTGGTCTCTTGATGTTATCCCATAATTCTTGAATATTCTTTTCATGGTTTCTTATCATCTTCATTGTGTGGTCAATTTGTTTTCAAGATTTTATATTTTGTCTTCATTGTCTGAGGTTCTGTCTTCCATGTTATCTAGTCTGTTCACGATGCTTTGTATTTCATTTTTTATTTGGTTTATTGTTTTCTTCATTTCAAGGATTTCTGCTTGGTGTTTTTTCAGAGTCTCTATCTCTTTCTTGAAATAATCTTGTTCCTTGTATTTGCCCTCTTATGTCTTTGTTGGAATGATCAATTTTTGCCTGTGATTGCTGTCTTATATTATTCTGTACTTCACAGATTCTTTTAATTATGTACATTCTGAACTCCTTCTCTGACATTTCATCTACTGTGCTGTAAATGGATACTATTATTGTAGCATCTTGTTTTGTTTGGGGCATTTTCTTCCCTTGTTTTTTCATGTTGTTCATGTGTTTTCTTCTCTAGCAGTGCAGATCTGAGGTATTACAGTTTCTACTCTATAATCTTGTAGTGTCCCTTCAAGTTACCAATATCTCATTTCTAGTGTAACTGGGCCTGCAGGGACCTTGAGTATGGTCTTCCCAGTCTTAGCTATTGTCTCTAGGGGGAAGTAGGCCATGACAACTGCCTGTTGGTTGATGGGAGGCCATAGTGCATTGGCAATCTCACCCTCTGAGTGTGTGACTGGGGTGGGTCTGCTCTGCTTCCTCTGTGTGTTGGGCCAGGATCTATGTCTTTTGATTTTTAAATCTACATACAAGTTATTACTTCAAATGAACATTACAAAAAGTTTGTATTATTTGAACTGGAACTCAAAGCATTAGGAGCAGCCACTGGCAGGAGAGGAGATTTACAAGTGAAAATATAGAGATTTCAAAAGGTATGTGAATCTACAAAAGCACAATGGAAGAAGGAAGGAAAATGTGGCATTAAACAGTTTGACCAAACCCTTTCACAGTTATCCTCATGAACATAGGAAGCTTGGGGGAGGGCATTAACTCTTAGAAAATCGAACCCAGAATTTTATCTATACTTTGAACTCAGAGAGGGGAATAATGACTTAGTATTTGTAACAGAAATATCTCTTTCCAACACATATATACAATATCCTTAAGCCAATCAGGCTATGATAATGGTTATCCCAAGTCTTGCTAAAGTAAGGGCACTGAATCCTTAGAATTATTTCAAAATGTAAAATAGGAAGTGATTTTTGTTCAAACTGCAGAATATAAAAGCTAAAGGTATGGGATCTGTCACTCAAATTGCAAGTCATAGTTTCAAAGAATATTACAGCACAAATAAAAATTCCTGAATGCAGAAGGCAAGGATTCTATTTGGTACATCTGTACATAAGAACCAGTGAGGCAACCATTGGAATCAGTTGTTAAAATGAAAAATACAATAGGGAGCAAGCATTACATTTTTAGAGGTATCTGTTAATCAAACAATTCAGATATGTATTCAATACCTAGTTAAATGAAATGAAGAGCAGAGAGAAAGCAAGTGGACAATATTTTGTTAAATATCATTCCTAGGAAACTATGGAGTGCTATAGGAGACTAAATAGGGCCATATTAGTAAGATCACAGAGTGGGAAGCAAGAGAAGGGAATAGCGTCAGATCATTATGAAAGATCTTTTAAGCCATGTTAAGGAATTAAGATCTTACCCAAAGGCAGTGAGAAGCCATTGGAAATTTTCGAAAAAATTACAACTTAATGTTAATGTTGGTGAGGGAGAAATGATTGCTCAGGAAGATGAAATTAAGAAGTTATTGTAATAATCTCTTAAAGAGATAATGATGGCTAGCGCTTAACTAGAATTTAATATGTGATGGGCATTTTTCTAGGTACTTAATGTATATAATTACTAATTTAAACCTAGGATTATGTGGTGGATGTTATTTGTTTCCCCACAATACAGATAAACTGAGGTATAGAGTGGTTAAGAAATATGTCCAGTATTATACAGTTAGTGTTGAAACTGAGCTTTGAACTCAGTATGACTTCTTAATCACTGTAATGTACTGGCTGTAGGAAAGTCTTAACTGAAGATAGAAAGAAGTAAACAGTCAAACATAACAAGGAGATGCAGCATTTGGTGATTCATTGATTTTCAGGAAAGGAGGTGGATATTTTTGATAGGAAATATTTTAGAAAGTAGGATGATTTCATGGAGAGATGGCAGTGCAGATAAGGAGGTTGAATTTGGACATACTGAAATTGAAAGTCAATGGGACATCCAATGGACAGTCGACAGTTGCATTAAGAACCTTAAGTTCAGGAGAGAAATCTGGGCAGTAGCTGCCCATTTGAGAAGGATGTTAGGAGGAGAAGTCAAGCACGAGGTATATGAAATGAAGAATGGGAAATGAGAGGGCCCATAACAGAGTCCTGAGTTATCTAAAACTTTGGGGACAAGCAGATGGAGAGAAATCTATTGGAGCTGTTGAAGGAGTAGCCAGAGAAATAGAGGAAATGGAATGATGGGTGTCCCAGGTGGAGAGGTAAGTGAGATCAAGAGAGAAGATGGCCACATGAGCAAGATGAGGAAGTTTAGCTATAAGGTAGAGGTGGGGCCAGAAGACAGATAACATGATGGAATAAAACCTGAATAAGCAAAGACAGTGAATTGAAACTGTATTTTGACGAGCTTTCAAAGTGAAAGAAGAAAGATGGAGTATAATGAAGAACATGGGGTTGAGCAAAATAAAAATAGCCTGGGAGGTCATACCTCAAACTTATAAATCAGTGATTTTTGAGAATCAGTTATTTTCTTCATCTGCCAGAGGGGCATACCAGAACTCCTAGATATATTAGAATAAATCTAAATGGCTTCAACAAAGAGACCATAAAAATACAATTACTCAAAGGATATGTTTATTTCATTTCCATGTAATAATCTAGGAAAACTAGTTTGCTAGGCAACTCTGCTCCACAAGGGCATCCTGTTTCTTCCATTTCAATTTTATTCATCCATTAGTTAATGGTCTTGTATGTTAGATTTCTGCTGTGTCTTGTCTGGTTTCTGAAAGAAGGAGGAAGAAAGTATAGAGAAGCTATTTTTTGTATTACTCTACTTTGTGTTGCTATAACAAAATAGCAGAGGCTGGATACTTTTCTATAAAGAAAAGAGGTTTATTTAGATTACATATCTGCAGGGATTCAGGGGCCAGGCCTGCTCTTTTATAACAATTTGCTCTGGATAACTTGTTTCACAAGACCATGAAACCCTTCCAAGGGGGTAATACCCCACTAGTGACCTAAATATCTTCCTTTAGGCCTCATCTCTAAAAGGTTCCACTACCTCAACACCACTATACTGAGGACAAAACTCCCCAAAACATGAACCCTTGGAGGACAAATCACATTCAAACCATAGCAGTATTCCTTCTATCTAAAACATTAGCCAGGAAAGAGAATATCACATGCCACATGTGACACATCCACAATGTCACATTGTCATGCCCAACTGCAACAGAGGTCATCTATCTAGCAGTAGGAAATAATGTGTTTCTGGCCAGTCACATGGTTTGCTACAATCTTATTTCTGTGTAAGAAGGGGGAAAAGTTTGGGAGACAGGATATAGTCTTCTCATACAGGAAGAAAGGTTTAACTATATACTATTAAAAAACATTTATTCTCTAGAAGAAAAAAAACTCAAAATTCAAACACTTTCTGGGTGTTAGGAGGAAAACTATCTGATTGATCTAATTCAAAATGAATATCTTCATGACTAAAAGCTCATTAGCTTTTGGGAAGCACTTGATTGCTAAGGAGACTATTATTGTTTTCAATTTGGTAAACAAATGAATTATAAGAATATTTGCTTAATAATAACAACTAAGCCACTTTAAACCTGGCATTTTTTGAAAGAATTAGCTATTAGGTCAGAAACATTTTGGGAAGAAAAACTTTCTCTCCATACCTCAAATATAACACTATTTATAAGCTTGGACCTTTTCTTCCTGTGAGACAAAGACTGGATTTTTTCCCTTAGCTCCAACTGAGGTTGCCTATCCCTACAACCTACAAGTCAGTTGCCATGCATGAATTTAAGAATAGCACCATGGCAAAGACAGATGAAGGTAAGTTTTAAAAAGCATTTTTTTTAAAGAACACAAATTATATGTTGATCAATGCATGAATTAATTATTTCTTCCAGTGTGAGCTTTCCTTCAGATTTCATTATGGTAAACCATAACCATGCAATTTCTCTTTTAACTGACCATCATTTTCTGTTCTCGCTTATCTAGCACAATGTAGAGAAGTTATGTAGGGAAACATCTGACTATTCACATAGGTGTCACAGAGCTCACACTGAAAGTTGAACTTCTCTTACAGAATTTCTCAGACTTCTTATTCATAATTTCACACACAAGTCACATGGCCTTGATTATCTGGAGGAGAGCAGCAAATTAGGTAGGAAGCCAGCTAGACATTAGAGGAAGGTGTATTTGGGGCACAAAAATATGAAAGTGGAGAGTGAGTCATGAAGAAAAACCACATACAAATAAGTGTAATGCCATATGATTGAGATTCTAGAGCTTTGAAGATGTAGCTCCATATTCTTAAATAATTTCTGCAGTCATCAGACAATACAAATACCAGAGTAGGAATTTATGGTCATAAATGGTTTTAGAGAAGTATAACTGTAGGATTGTCTTAAGTAGAAGTAAGAAAACATTTAAAATACCTTAAGAGGCTATAAAACCAATAGCAAATCTCTCACCCAGAATTTTTTATCATAATGGTCGAATTATAATACTAGTTCCCTTAGGTTTTCTGTCCTGAAAATAGTTACTTTAGGAAGAAAAAAATGTTTTTTTACTCTTTGATGTAGAGAAACATGAGACAAACTTTTCTAGTAGATAGCATCTGTCTATGTCACCCTTCTATTTCCTTCTATTGACTTCATTGACTCTAGTTTTGACCTTGTAGGAATTCTCATCACAGATTCTGTTTCTCTCATTCTACCTTAAGCCTCCACTGTGGCTTACCATCTGTCCTGTACTCCACTCCTCAGCATCCTTAGCTCCTAAGTACTCCTGCCTAGGGCAAGGCCTGTCTCCTAGGAACATTCTATATGTGTGAGGTAATCAATAGATAAATAAATTTAAAAAGTTCTTAATATTTCTAAGTTATTTCTATATTTTCTTCAGATCTAAGACTCTTTTTAATTCAAATACTTTCCAGGAGTTAGAAGGAAAGCAATCTGATTGAGTTAATTAAAAATGGATGTGTTCATGATTGAACGCCCATTAACCTTCTGGGAAGCATTTGCAATGCTAAGGAGAACACCTGATAACCAAAATGCATATCTTATTTATAGAATTTTTGGCAAAGGAATAAGGTGGGACTTTAAGAAAATAGGCTGGTTTAGTAAGGGTATTGGGCAGGAGAGGGCTGGCTCAGGCAGATTAACCTTACCTGGGAATCTGTTTTCAGGGTGAGTCGCTAAATCTGCCTTTACCTTTTTATAACTTCTTTCTATCCTTTCTTCCAAACCAATAGGTTCTCTATGAGCACATAAGTGTTTTCAGGATGGCTTTTATGTTTCAGTAAAGTGCAGAGCAGGATGAAAGTGATGACAGGCATTTGTATGAATGGGTCATTGCTAAGTCAGGGACTGCTTGCTTCAGAGATGGATTTGGATCTTTGTTACAGAGGAAGTTAGTTTTGGCAGAGCAATTCAAGTTCAAATGTGGAAAGTTGAATGTCTTGTGTAAAGACGGTTTCCACATCCAAGATAAATTTCTGGATGAATCTCATGAATTTATGATGAGACTCTGGATTGGAGAAAGAAGGCAGGGGGAATAGGGATTGTGTGTGTGTCTGTGTGTGTCTGTGTTCAGTGGGGAGCTGGAAAAGGTTAAGTTTAGAATGAGCAAGAAAAACAAGATTGGCTATGTTTCTGGAGACTAAAAGTCAGCCCTCCTTCCTATACTTCCTCCCTGTCTTTTCTTTCATTCTTCCCTTCTTCTCTCTGCCTCCATCTTTATTGCCCTTCATGTAACAATGTTTACTGATCACCATCTATATGCCAGGAATTTTATTCTATAAATAAAATTAGGATTTTGTTTCACTTATCTATTAATTTCATTATGAAATCATACCTGATTGTAATTCAGTGAGAACTCAACTTTATTTGATTTTCTGTGATTAACTCATTTCCAGTGGTTAGTGGCTGTTTTGTTATCCTGATATGTATAAGGGTTAATTTCCTAATTATTATAAAGTATACAGCTCTTATTTCTTTTACACCTTATCAAATTATTTTTCTACTCAGGGCATTAAAGCAATGAAATATCTGATGAAAATTCTTCTCAGTGGATTTCTCAGAAAAATAAGTGGAGAAAAGTTAAGTGAATATGTATTTCTTTAATTTTCTTCCATATTATAGGATTGAGTTTGTAACTCAGGTAGATACTTATTTTTAATACTTATCTATCCAAATTCTGAAGTAACCTTAGATAAAAATAATGACTAGCATTTGTTGAGCTCTTAGTTGGTGCCAGGCATTGCAACAAGCACTTCACATTAATTCCATTGGACAGGTACTGTTCTTATCCATTTTACACACAGGGAAATAAAGTTGAGAAAGATCAAGTCATTTGTTTATGGTTATACAAGTGGTAGGTAAAGAACCTGCTCTGGAAGCTCAGAGCCTTTCTACAGCCATGCACTATACCTCATCTCTGATTCTGAGGATCATTGGAGCACTTAGAGTGATTTTTGTATACATCATTTAGAGTAAGAGTTATATTTCTATGTCTATCTCCTTGACCATATCACATGTGTATTTTTAAAGATTTTGTTAAGTTTGGATACAAATGAAATTGATAAAAGAGATAAAACCCTTTCTGCCTTAAATTGAGATTTTCTTCTGTATCAAGAAGAAGAGACTGGTAAGAACTGTCCTGCTATTTCTTCACTTTTTCTATTTCTGTTCTGAGAAAGAATGAGATGAGTTTCTGACCTCTTTTTCTTCTACTTAAATAGTATATCCTCTGACAGCCAAGTAGAGATTAGTCTGTGTAAGGAAAATCAAAGCTATTTCCTATTTGAAATGGTTACTGTGTAAATTATTTCTTCTCCTCTGGAGATCTTTTAAACAAACTAACCACAGACATACAGATACACACACACACACATACATACCTACAACAAATGTTCATTTCAGAAAAATTAGAAACATCTGGAGACCTTTAAGGCTAGAATAGATTCTTTTGCCTGCTTGAATGTAGAAAACAAAGTGGATCATCTTTGTCTTCTAACCTGATAGTTTTCTTTTTTCTTTTGGTACTAGAGATTGAACTCAGGGGCACTCGACCACTGAGCCACATCCCCGGCCCTATTTTTTTTGTTGTTTTATGTAGAGACAGGGTCTCACTGAGTTGCTTAGCACCTCGCTGTCGCTGAGGCTGGCTTTGAACTCACGATTCTCCTGTCACAGCCTCTCTAAGTGCTGGGATTACAGGTTTGCACCACTGTGCCTGGCTCCTGATAGTTTTCTTCTATGGATATTATTGACCAATTCTGTGGATAATTCATAGGATCACAATGACAGACTTTAGATTCTTAGTTCATTTTATTTTGCTCTAACAGATTACCACAGACTGAGTAACTTATAAATGACAGAAGTTTATTTGGCTCATGCTTCTGGAAGCTGAAAAGTCCAAGATCAGGAGACTGCTCTTGGTGAGGGCCTTCTTGCTGTTTCATAATATGAGAGAAGGTATCACATGCTGAGGGAGTACAGAGAGAGCACAAGTAGGAGCTCAACTCACTTTATAACAAATTTGCAAAAACTACATTAATCCCCATGAGTGTAGAGGTTTTTAATCACCTTTGAAGGTTCCACTTCTTAACACTTGCATTGGGGATTCAGTTTCCAACATATGAGTTTTGGAGCATAGCATTTTCTGTCCATTGATAATATGGCAGAGTAATATTCTTAGTCATGCTTTTGACTTAAGAAAACTAGAAGGTTATGTTTGCTGGGTTAGGGCTGTACATTTTAAGAACTGTACAAAGTACTGTTCTCTCTAGGTTGATGTTACTTCTTTGGAAATAAACAAAGAACTTTTAGGAGATTTTTAGTTATTTCAAGGGACTGAGAAAATAGAAAGCAGTGCCCTTAATAAAGAACATAATGATTAAGTTGCTCAGGATAGTCTGATTTCTTCTTCAAACAGTACAGATCACCCAGCAGGATTTTATTATCAATTTTTTTTGTTATTATGATAGAAAAAATAATGGCTCCCCCCAAAAGGTTAATATCCCAATTTCTACACCCATTAATTTTCTACATTCATTTATTTTACATGGCAAAATAAATTTTTTTGGTATGATTAATTTCAGGATTTTGAGAAGATTATTTGGATTATCTAGGAGGACTCAAATAATCAAAAGTGTTTTTTATAAGTGAAGACAAAGGAGAGAGTAAGGCTTAGAGTAGAAAGAGATTTGAAGGTGCTGCCCTGTGGCTCTGAAGGTGGAGAAAGGGGCTGTAAGACAGTGCAGGCAGCCTCTAGAAGCTGAAAAAGGAAAGGCAATGGATTTTCTCCCAGAGCCTTTAAAAAGAATGTAGTCTTGTCAACATCTTGATTTTAGTCCACTAAGACCAATTTCAGACTTCTGATTTTAGATTTGAAAAATAATAATTGCTTTGAGTTATAAAGTTTGTGGTAATTTGTTATAGCAGCTGTAGGAAACTAGTACCTACCAAAGATTTTACCAATAGCTATGAAACAGGCCTGAAACCTCTGACTTTGGAATCCAGTGTGTGTATAAATGATCTTATTGGTGCTGAAATTTGGTATAATGTCAGTTGGGAAAGAATCAGACTTACTTATTCTTGTATTTTTATACCTGCCTCTGACAGGAAAAATCTGAGGTTAGTAGACCACCTGGAGTGAGGTGTGCCTGACTTTGTCATAATCAAATGCTGAATGACAATAAGTTGGGAAAGGGAAGGGAAAAGGAAGATAACATACTGTAAATTTTTATCTAGAAGGATTAATGTATAACATACCTTACAATTTAATAAAAACACTTTGGTTCATTTAAATATGTTTTTTGAGAGCTCTAATTATATAACAAGTACCTACATATGATGATTAAAAATAATAAGCTGTTACCTGAGATGGCCTAATCAGAACTTTGGATTTCTATATAATACCTGTAGTGTAGCTGATCCAGATAATGTTTCTGAGGAACTGCAATACATCAACATACTTTCTAATCATCATATGAGGCAAAAGTATTGCTTAGTGCATCTTACTGATGATTTGAATATTGGAAGTACATGTAAGCCATGTATACTAAGTGGTGTTGTTATATTCTTACGGAACTGAGATTTTGGAATCATAAGCCCCATGTTTCAGTGTTCTCTTAGTCTGTGCTGCTACAGTTGAATACTATATTCTGGATAATTTATAAGAACAGAAATGTATTTCTCATAGTTCTAAAGAATGGGAAGTCTAGCATCAAAGCACTGTCAGATTTGGTTGTCTGATGAGGGCCTACCCTCTGTTATTTGGGTTGGTTTCTTGAATTCTGTGTGTCTTCATATAGCAGAAGAGCACAAGAGTGAAAACCCATTCCCACAAGCCCTACCATGATAGCATTAATCCATTTATGGCAGCAGAGTCCTTGTGATCTTACCACACTCCATTAGACCCCACCTTCCAACACTTATACATTGGTAATCAAGTTCCATGTAAGTTTTGGAAAGAATACACAAATTAAAAGTAGAGCAATCTTCTCTTATATGACAAATAAGGAAAGCCTCTTAAATCAGCTGTGCTGTGTATAAAACGGGATTATGTAGTATCATCTCTCTAAAAACTTGAGGTTTAAGAGCCTTTGGGACATGGGGGAGGTGGGGGGCAGGAAAGGGGAATGGGTATAGTAAAGATGGTTGATAAAAATATATATAAAAATATATATATT
>CM053408.1:73521540-73537337 GCA_028644305.1 Xerus rutilus
GCATATAAAGATGTTTAATATGAAGAATGTAATCTGCTTATAATTTTGTGCAAAATTAGAAAAATTATGATTGTAACAATTTTTTTCTATTTGCCTCAACAAATGTTTTCAGTGAATAGTGTGTACAGCTTCTGATAATTTGTTTTTTTCTGTTATGTTTGCCAACATGTATTAAAATGCAACTTTTGGGAAAAAAAAATCATAAGAAATAAAAAAAAAAAAAAAAAAAAGAGCCTTTGGGAAACTTAAAATGCCATATTGTATTTAAAATTCTTTACCAACTTGGTAGTCTACAAAAATGTAAGGTTTTTATTGACATCTAGGATACTTATTAAGCTAGAAGACCCTATTCCTTGATGGTTCTAGATAATGGAGAAATGGCCATGTAAGGAATATTATAGTACTTTGAAAATTCACTGATGATGGTTTTTGGTAGGTAATGATGACAGTCTCTTTTCTCTTTTCTGGCCTACATTTAGCCCCAGGTGGCCTTTCATTGACAGGCTTCCTAATTTCTTTTGTCTATCTAGAGAGTATAAGCCTGTGTACTGTGAGTAATATATCTTTTTTTTTATCCTGTTTCATTTTCTCATTCCCACCAGTGGAGGAGATACTGACTTTGAAGTATAGTTCTGTTTTAATGTCTTGGGACTGATTTTTTTCCATAGGAAGTAAAATGAATGAGAAAAATATGGTTTCAATATCAGAATCTTGCTTTAAGACAACTTTCAGTAATGAACTGTTTATTTTATTGAGATATATCAGTATAACTTTGTTTCTGCTCTGTGCTAAGCATTTCAACTTGACATCTATTGTTTGTTACTTTTAATGTTCTCATTAACCCAACACTTTTGAATGAGTCATAGAGTTAAATTATTTCAGTATCTGAAAATGAGGATACTGGCTAGGAATTTGCTGCTCCAGCTTATTTTGATGGCCTAAAGGAGCTAATGCAGTTTTTAAAGGTACCTGTGGTCATTTGGAAGACACTGAGTGACCATATATTTCATGCAAAAGCAAATGTGTAATACAAAAACCATAGCTGAAAATGTGAATAATCTACTAAAAACAAAAACAAAAACAAAACAAAACAAATCCCCCAAAAAACAAACCCCACAGTGTCAGTTTAATTCTTGAGAATTATGAATTCTATTCTAGAAGGCTTAAAGAATCACTATGCAAAACATACTTTCTCCTGTGGGTTCTACTCTCTTCATGATTTTTCCTTCTAGTCCTTTCCCTTTGCCTGCTCTTTCAATCATTCCCCTCGGGTCTGTCTTGATCCACTGTACTTTTTATACTTCAAGTTCTTTCTTCATTTTACCCTTTTTATGTTATGAAAATGGTTATGCTTTATTTATATACTCACCTCTCATAGTAACAGAGCCCCAATATTAGATGGGGAATTGATGGACTCAGCTAAAGAATTACATTTCCCAGTCTCTGTCATACCCAGGTGGGGTCATATGGCTTGGATCAGACTAATGAGTTGTAAGCAGTGGGGCCTGGGGTGTAAGACTGCAGGGCAGCCTCCTAAGAGGTGCTGGAATATGCTTCCTGCCCTTCCCGTCTTCTTTCAGCTTCTATTTTTACAATTTTTTATGCCGACATACTGGATATAGCTTGGAAAACAAAACTGGTTTGGGAAGTAACTTTGAGGATGGAAATCATACCCTAAGATAGCACAGAAAGGTAACTCCCTATTTGACAGCTTGTAGCCATCATATCAGTCTAAGATTCTCCATCTCTGGATTTAGAGAAGTAGTTTGTTATTTTGTTAAAATCATGGATAATTTGGGCTTTCTAATATGTGCAGATAAACCTAATCTTTATTGGAAAACAAATTTTCATGTTGATAACTACCACATCTTTTTCTCTAACTGTTCTTCTGAGCCTTTTATTCATATTCTTTATTGATATCCCTTAAGCACCTCAAAATTATCTTCTGTAGACCAGAGTCATAGTGTCCTTTCACTTCCTTCCTCAACCTGTTGCTATCAGTCTTATTATCCAAGGAGAGCACTTGTGTTAATCCTGGATTCTTTTTTTTTTTTTTTTAATTTCTTCCTCAAATCCAATCTGGCACCAAATCCTTCTATTTTTTTTTTCCTGTACAAATACTTACCAAGTTTATCTCCTAACCCTCCTTCCCTTTCATATAACCCCAATTCAGTTTCTCATCATCTCCAGTCTCTCCTACCTATTTAGGAAGTAATTCTACTTTTGATTTTATCCTACTCACACTATTTTTACAATGCTGTCAAAAGGGATTTATTAAAAAGCAAACTGGATCACATCAATCTCCTGTTTGAAACTTTTCAAGAGCTTTACAGCAATAGGCCCCTGATCTCGGCACACAGGGTTTTGATCTGCTCTTACCATCTTGTCATTTTCACCACTGCTGCTCTCTGTTCTATATTTCATACTCCAGTAATATTACAATTCATAGTTTCTGTAACATGTGGGCTTTTCACGCCTTTATACTTTGCTCATGTTATTACCTTTTCTTGAACTTTCCTTTCTTCCCATTTTTCCTTTCATAGCTAATTTTTCTTTTGTATAGTTCTATTCTTCTTCACTTAGTTTTCTCTGATTTCCAGCATGAACATTTCCTGGACTGCCATAGTCACCCACCTCTGCTGGATGCTCCCACACTCCAGGGCCAGTACTCAGTGAGCAGGAGCTGGGGAAGGAGAGAAGAGGAAGAAAGGGATACTGAAGTAGTATTGCCATATTTAGCATGCTCATTTAAATGTGAGTTTCAGGTTAATATATGATTTTTTTGGTTTAAATATGTCCCCCTCAGTATTTGGAACATATTTATACTAAAATTCTTGTGTTTACTTGAGATTCAAACTTGCTTGGACATCCTATATTTTACTGACAACTCTACCTGGAGGCACATTAGCATACTCATTTTTGCCTGAGTCTTTCTGTTCTCACTTACGAAAATATTGATGGCAAGAAATTGACCAGTTTTAAACATTGTTAAGGTCTGCCCTGACTCAAGGCCTCCTGAGAACCACTTCTGGTGGGGGGATAAAGAAGGTCTATGTGTGTGTGTGTGTGTGTGCCAGCACATGCGCTGAAAGAGAGACAGAGAGAGAGTGAGTGAGCTAGAGTGCAATTTGTTCTTAGAAAGGGAGCAAAACCTGCAAGAACACTCACTTCCTTTCATGCAGAGCTCTCCTCTTTCAGGTAGGGGCAACTGTGAAACAAATCATATCCTTGTCTATCAGGTTTTAATTGAGCTTGTTGAAGTGTCATCCTAAATCACTGCAACCTTGTTTATCAATCTGAAGAGGAAGAAAATGCATGCTTCATTCAGTTCAGCAGCTTCACAGAACCTTAGGAAGCCCCTCAGAAGGCAGCAGGGGTCAGGAATGTCACCAGCTGTGGCTCCTGCCAGTGAAGGAATCATTGAAAGACTTCATCACAGAGTACAGATGAGCTGGGCCAGCCTGGCAGTTTCCCAAAGGGGCAAAAGGGAACTAGCATTTCTAGGGCACCTGCCATATGGCCTCTTATGCTCACCACTTCCTTAAAGTTCTGCACACAATTCAGAAGTTTAGCAGTTTCTGCTAAACTTAGGTCATATACTCTTTGATGTAGGATCTGCTTTTATTTAATAAACATTTTTTTAAAGATGAATATATCACTAAGTCATACTGGCTTTTTAAAAATTTTATTTATTTATTTATTTATTTATCTATTTATTTATTTATTCAACAAGTATACATGATAGCAGCATGTATTTTGATTCATTGTACACAGATGGAGCACAACTTTTCATTTCTCTGGTTGTATGTGTTGTAGAATCACAACATACATGCAGTCATACATAAAGCTAGGGGTATGATGTCCATCATATTCCACCATTTTTACTGTTCCCCTGCCCCCTCCCCGTTCCCACCCCTGTGACCAAAGTTCCTCCATTCTTCCTGTGTCCTCCCCCACATTATGGATCAGCACCCACTTATCAGAGAAAACATTCGGCATTTGGTTTTTTGAGATTGGCTTACTTCACTTTATACTGGCTATTTTGACATTGTATGAATATGAACATTTAAATAATGGATGATGAAATAACACTAAGAACTTATTTTACCTGGTTGTTTGGGTGGGTCTAACAATGTTCACTGTGAACTGCAGAATTCCTTGTTCTTGTGAAAATGTTATTTTAACCCACATAGTCTCTGTGTTTCTTGTGTCTCATCTTCTTGCTTTTCTTCTTTCTCACAGCTGGAATCACAGCAGATGGAGTTATTGAATGTAGAGAAAGAGATAAAATTAACACAGGTAATGAGCAGCCGTTTTACTGATGGTGGAATTTTCATTCACTTGGGAAAATTCCAGACTCTGAAAACCCACAATAAGATAAATCAAAACCTAGTTTTGGGAAATAAAAGAGGTATAGCTGCATTTAGCATTTATTGAGAGCTAACATTGCACTTCACAGGCATGAAGTAGAGGGGCAGCTTGGGTATTGGTCTCTGTTTCTACTTTGTTGTCTAAAAAAAAGATTTTTAGAAGTGGGAACCACTTCATATTTTAATTGATTCATATGGGCATTTAAAAAAGTGCATTTAGTTAGGAAAACGCCTCTTGTTCTTTAGAGGCTGGTGCTTTCTATTTGTCTAGACCTACTCAGGAAGCTATGGGCAGGTTCATGCTGACTGCAACTGAAATGTCCTAAGTAAGCAAGATGCTGTTTTCACACTGTGAGGGGAACCTGGTGCTGTAATGATCCTTGCAACTATCCTCTCTCCCTCCATTCCATCTTTTCTCCCTTCTATAGTATTTTTCATCTATCTATTATTCTCAGTGCTAGAGGTAGAATAGTCAACAAAATAACTAGAGAGACACACTTTCATAATTATCTATCTATCTATCTATCTATCTATCTATCTATCTATCTATCTATCTAAACATAGCATATGTCAGGTACTGTTGGTCACTAAGGAGAAAGTTAACCAAGGGGGAACTAGGAATTATGTGTGTGGTTACAAATTACAGAAATAGTGGTCAGGAATCTCTCACCAGGAGATGCCAATAGAGTAAAGATCTGAAAGGAGGAAGCAAACCACACAGATCTCTGTGGGAGGAGCATTTTAGGAAGAGTGACAAGGCCCTGAGGTAGGAGTGTACCTAGAGTCTTCAAGGAATAGTAGCAAGTAGGCCAGCATAAGGAAAGGGGAGAGGAGTAGGAGATGTAGTTAGAGAAAGAATGGGGGTCAGATTGTGTAGGGTTTTGAGGTGTCTGTGAGGACTTTGGATTTTGCTTTGAGTGAGATGGGAACTTATTTGAGGGCTTTGAGCAGAGAAGTGACTTAACCTAGCATTTTAAAAGGATCACTCTGTCTGCCATTTTGATAATAGACTGAAGATGGGCAAGGGAAAAAGCAGAATCCTAGTAGGAGGCTATAACATCAATCCATGCAAGGTGTCATGGACCAAGTTGGCAGCAGAGGAGGTAAATTCTGCAAAGATTTTGAAAGAATGGATTTTGTATATGGCATAAAAAAAAGACAAGCTCAGGATGATACAAAGATTTTTAGCCTTCTACTAAGGTGAGAAAGATTGTGAGATGAGCAGATTTTGGTGGAACAAGCAAAAGCTCATTTTAGGCATGCTATCTTTCAGATGCCTAGTAGATGAACTAGTGAAGAGATTAAATAGGCAGTTATTCATGCCAGGCTGGTGTTCAGGGGAGAGGTGCCAGATGGAGACATAATTTTGGTAATTATCATCATACAGATGGTATTTATAGCAATGGGATTGGATTAAATCACAAGATAGAATCCAAAACTGTCCCCAAACTAAGGTGTCAGATACTCCAAATTTAATAATTGAAAGAGTGATGAAAAAGTAGACAAGGACCCTAAGGGAAAGCATCCAAAGGGGAAAGGGAAAGTATGGGTATGTGATGACCCAGCAACTAGTGCAGAAAGGGAAAGTGGAAGGGTTGAACCACAGTAGAAGTGCTGCCAGCAGGCCAACCAAGATGAGCTCTGAGAACTGTCCATATGGAGGTGCTTAGTGGCTCAACAAAAGAGATATCAATGGCATAATGGAGGAGATGCTTGGTTGGAGAGAAGTGAAAAGAAAGGAAGAAAGAGTGAAGATTGTGAGTACAGAGAACTCCTTGGAGGAGAAAGTACTGGAAAGCATACTAGCCAGAGTCAAAATCCAGATGAAGAGACTTTGCCCCCCCACCCCTCTCCTTTCCGCCCTGCTTGAGAAGAGAAACTACCAAGGGAAAAGGCCCTGATGTAGGAATGTTTATGGTGTCTTAATAGTAAGCAGGTTTGTCTTTTCCTTTTCTTTCCTCTTCTTTTTTTTTTTCACTTTTTTTTCTTTTGAATTATCACATAAAATGTTAAAATAAAAATAATTTTAAAACCTATAGAATTCTTATAACTTCTAAATGTTAAAATAAGGGTTACATTAAATCAATAGGGAGGGAGAGAAAGAAGGAGAGGAGGAGAAAGGGCATCCAGGAGAAACATTGTGGAGTTTAGTTACATTGTTTTGGTTTCAGTTCCATTTGACTGTTGTGTTACTTTAGATGTGTTGTTTAACATCTCTAGGTTCTAGAACCTCATCTAAAAAATAAGAACAGTTGTTTCTCTAGGATTTCTGTGGGAAAATTCTACAGAAGCCATCATGAGAAAGGATAATATAGCCTTAGTGGGAATTGAAAAAGGATTCATAAAAGAAAGAGCAAATTGCAGCAGATAGATTAAACTATTTTTAAAGTTCAAAATTGGTCCTGGGCTACTTCTATCTAGAGACAACAACCAGGACCAGGAAGATCATCCCCAAGGTCCCTGCAGGTCTGGTTACACCATAGGTGAGGTACTGGTAGCTTGAAGGGACACTACAAGATTATAGGACAGAAACTGTAATACCTCAGATTGGTACTGCTAGAGAGGAAGACACATGAACAACATGAAAAAACAAGGGAAGAAAATGCCCCAAACAAATCAAGATGCTACAATAATAGTATCCGTTTACAGCATAGTAGATGAAATATCAGAGAAGGAGTTCAGAATGTACATAATTAAAAGGATCTGTGGAGCACAGAGTAATATAAGAGAGCAATCACAGGCAACAATTGATCATTCTAACAAAGGCATAAGAGGAAAAATACAGGGAGCAAAAGATTACTTCAAGAAAGAGATAGACTCTGAAAAAACACCAAGCAGAAATCTTTGAAATAAAGGAAACAACAAACCCAATAAAAAATTCAATACCAACTATCACCAACAGACTAGATAACTTGGAAGATAGAATCTCAAACAATGAAGACAAAATATATAATATGGAAAATACATTTGACCGCATAATGAAGATGGTAAGAAACCATGAAAAGAATATCCAAGAATTATGGGATAACATCAAAAGACCAAATCTAAGAATTATTGGGATAAAGGAAGGCACAGAGATACAAACCAAAGGAATGTACAATCTGTTCAATGAAATAATATAGAAAATTTCCCAAACATGAAGAATGAATTGGAAAATCAAATACAAGAGGCTTACAGGACACCAAATGTACAAAACTACAACAGATCCACACCAAGGCACATTATAACAAAAAAGGCTAACATATGCAATAAGGACAGAATTTGAAAAACTGCAAGAGAGAAGTTTCAGATTACATACAGGGGGAAACCAATTCAGATTTCAACAGATTTCTCAACCCAGACCCTCAAAGCCAGGAGATCCTGGAACAATGTATACCAAGCTCTGAAAGAAAATGGGTGCCAACCAAGAATCTTATATCCAGCAAAATTAAGCTTCAGATTTGATGATAAAATAAAAACCTTTCTCAAAAAACAAAAGTGAAAAGGATATACAATGAGAAATCCTGCACTATAGAACATTCTAGGCAAAATATTCCATGAGGAGAAAATGAAAAACAACAATGAAAATTGGCAAATGGAGGAACTACATTAAAGGAAAAGCCAATAAAAGGAGAAATCAAGTCAACTTAAAAACCAAAAATAAACCAAAATGACTGGGAATACTAACCATATTTCAATAAGAAGACTGAATGTTAATGGCTTAAACTAATCAATGAAAAGATATAGACTGGCAGAATTGAATTTAAAAAAAAAGGCTCAACAATCTGCTGCCTTCAAGAGACTCATCTCACAGAAAAAGACAGCCACAGACTGAAGGTGAAAGGATGGAAGAAAACATAGCCCTCAAATGGACCATGTAAACAAGCAGGGATTTCCATCCACATATCAGATAAAGCGAACTTCAAACAAAAGATAGAAAGGATGAAGAAAGCAATTTCATACTGCTTAATGGAACCATACATCAACAAGACATAACAATCATAAATATCTATGGCCCAAACAATGGAGCATCCATATATATCAAACAAACCCTTCTCAATTTTGAGAATCAAATAGACCACAACACAATAATACTGGTGATTTTAACACACTTCTCTCACCACTGGAAAGATCTTCTAAACAAAAACTAAACAAAGAAACCATAGAACTCAATAATATAATCAATAATATTGAATTAACAAACATATACAGAATATTTCATCCATCAACAAGTGAATACACTTTTTTCTCAGCAGCACATGGATCCTTGTCTAAAACAGTCCATAAGTTACGACACAGTGCAAACCTGAGCAAATACATAAAAATAGAGATATTATCATGCATTCTATTAGACTATAATGGAATGAAATTAGAAATGAATAATAAAATAAAAAACAGAAGTTACTCTATCACCTGGAGACTAAATAATATGCTATTGAATTATGCATAGATAACACAAGACATCAGGGAGGAGATAAAAAAAATTTTAGAGGTAAATGAGAACTCTGATATAACATATCAAAATCTCTGAAACACTATAAAGGCTGTGTTAAGAGGAAAGTTTATTGTATTGAGCTCATTCATTAAAAGAAGAAAACATCAACAAATGAATGAACTGAAATTACATCTCAAGGCTTTAGAAAAAGAAGAACAAATCAACACCAAAGAAGTAGAAGCATGAAATAATTAAAATCAGGGCTGAAATCAATGAAATTGGAACAAAGAAATCAATTGAAAACATTGACAAAACAAAAAGCTGGTTTTTTGAAAAAAATAAATGAAATTGATAAACCCTTAGCCACCCTAATGAAAAGAAGGAGAGAGAAAATTCAAATTACTAAAATTTGAGATGAAAAAGGAAATATCATGACAGACACTACTGAAATACAGAAGATAACTAGAAACTATTTTGGAAATCTATACTCCACTAAAATAGAAAATCCTAAAGACACTGACAAATTTCTAGAGGCATATGATCTGTGCAAACTGAATCAGGAGGACATACACAACTTAAACAGATCAATTTCAAGCAAGGAAATAGAAGACGCCATCAATAGCTTACCAACCAAGAAATGCCTGGGACCAGACGAATTCTCAGATGAGTTCTATAAGACTTTCAAAGAAGAATACCAATACTCCTCAAATTATTCCATGAAATAGAAATGAAGGGAACCCTTCCAAACTTGCTCTATGAGGCTAGTATTATCCTGATTTCAAAATCAGATGGATACACATCAAAGAAAGAAAACTTCAAACCAAGGTCCCTGATGAACATTGATGCAAAACGTCTCAATAAAATTCTGGCAAATAACATACAAAAACATATTAAAAAGATAGTGCACCATGATCAAGTGGGTTTCATCTCAGGTGTGCAAAGATGGTTCAACATACTTAAATCAATAAACGTAATTCATCACATCAATAGACTAAAAGACAAGAATGATATAATTATGTCTATAGATGCTGGGAAAGAATTTGATAAAATACAGCACCTCTTCATGTTCAAAACACTTAAAAAACTAGGGATAGGAATATACCACAACATTGTAAAAGCTATCTATGAAAACCAAAAGCCAACATCATCCTAAATGGGGAAAAATTGGAAGCATTCTCTCTAAAAATGGGAACAAGACATTGATGTCCTCTTTTACCACTTCTATTCAACATAGTCATTGAAAACTCTAGCCAGAGCAATTAGACAGACAAAAGAAATTACAGGGATACAAATAGGAAAAGAAGAACTCAAACTATCATTATTTGCTAAAGACATGATTCTTTACTTAGAGGATCCAAAAACTTCCACCAGAAAACTTCTAGAATTAATAAATGAATTCATCAAAGTAGCAGGATATAAAATCAATACCCATAAATCAAATGTATTTCTGTACATCAGCAATGAATCCTCTGAAAGAGAAATTAGGAAAACTACCCCATTCACAATAGCCTCAAAACAAAAAACAAACAAACAAAAAAAACCTTGGGAATCAATTTAACAAAAGAAGTCAAAGACCTCTACAATGAAAACTATAGAACACTAAAGAAAGAAATTGAGGAAGATCTTAGAAGATGGAAAAATCTCCCATGCTCTTGAATAGGCAGAATCAATATTGTCAAAATGGCCACACCACCCAAAGCGTTATACAGATTCAATGCATTTCCAATTAAAATTCTAACCTTATTCCTTATAGAAATAGAGAAAGCAATCATGAAACTCATTCAGAAAAATAAGAGACTCAGAATAGCCAAAGCAATCCTTAGCAAGAAGAGTGAAGCAGGAGGCATCACAATACCATATAGGAGCTCTCTCCATATCTTCAGTGCCTCCCCTTCCCTTTCTTCACTCCATGCTGATTGGCTGCACACCTGACACCGAGCAATACCCCATTGGCTGTAACCTCAGGGCCATGATTGGTCTGAGGACCCTATATAAACTGTCACACTTCCTGAAATAAACGGGTTCTGTGTCTTGCTCCGGCAGAGCAGTTTTACCTAACTCTGGTGTCTGGGTGAGTGACTTCGTGGCCCTCCATCCCATACCCTTGTCCTATGGGACTCCATATCGCCCTTCCTAAGGGCCCCATACCTTCGTCCCCCGGGACCCCAGCTCATCAGCAAACCCACGCGAGACACGACATAAACAATACCAGACTTTAAACTATATTACAAAGCTATAATTACAAAAACCACATAGTATTGGCACCAAAATAGCCATGTAGACCAATGGTATAGAATAGAAGATACAGAGACAACCCCACATAAATACAGTTATCTCATACTAGACAATGGTGCCAAACACATATATTGAGAAAAGATAGCCTCTTTAACAAATGGTGCTAGGAAAACTGGAAATCCACATGCAGCAAAATGAAACTAAACCCCTATTCTCACCATGCACAAAACTCAACTCAAAGTGGATCTAGGACCTAAGAATTAAACAAGAGACTCTGAAACTAACTGAGGAAAAAGTAGGACCAAATCTTCATCATGTTGGATTAGCCTCAACTTCCTTAACAAGACAACTAAACCTCAAGAAATAAAATCAAGAGTCAATAAATGGGATGGATTCAAACTGAAAAGCTTCTTCTCAGCAAAAGAAATAATCAATGAAGTGAACAGAGAGCCTACATTCTGGGAGCAAATATTTGCCTCACACACATAAGATAGAGCACTGGTCTACAGAATATACAGAGAACTTAAAAAAATTAAGACCAAAAACAAACAACCCAATCAATAAATGGACTAAGGAGCTGAAAAGACACTCCTCAGAGGAAGATATACAATAGATCAGCAAATATATGAAAAAATGTTCTACATCTCTAGCAATTAGAGAAATGCAAATCAAAACTAATATTTCATCTAATGCCAGAATGGCAGTTATCAAGAATATAAACAAGTGTTGGTGAGAATGTGGGGGAAAATGCACACTCGTACATTGCTGGTGGGACAGCAAACTGGTGCAACCAATCTGGAAAGCAGTATGGAGATTCCTTAGAAAACTTGGAATTCCTTAGAAAACCTGGAACCACCATTTGACACAGCTCTCCCAATCCTTGGTCTATAACCAAAGGACTTAAAAATAGCATACTACAGTGACACAGCCACTTCAATGTTTATAGCAGCTCAATTCACCATAGTTAAACTGTGGAACTAACCTAGATGCCCTTCAACAGATGAATGGATAAAGAAACTATGGTATATATACACAATGGAATATTACTCAGAATTAAAAGAGAATAAAATCATGGCATTTGCAGGTAAATGGATGGAGTTGGAGAATATCATGTGAAACGAAATAAGCCAATCCCCCAAAACCAAAGGTCGAATGTTTTCTCTGATAAGTGGATGCTGATCCGTAATGGGGGAGGGGAATGGGAAGAACTGAGAAACTGTGGTCAAGGGGAGGGAAGGGAGAAGATGGTACATGGATTCAGGAAAGATGGTGGAATGAGATGAACAATGCCCTAGGTACATGTATGACTGCACATATGATATAACTCTATATTGTGTACAACGAGAGAAATGAAAAGTTTGGTCCATTTGTGTACAATGAATCAAAACGCATTCTACTGTTATGTATACCTCATTAGAATAAATTAAAAGAAACAAATAAAAAAACCTAAAAATAAGTTTTAAATATTTGCCATTTTGTATGTGAGGTTTGTCCAGTACAGGTCATGGTTTCTTTGATTAGACAAGAATACATCCTATCTTAATTATCTTAATGCAACTGGTAGGTGCATGGCTTTATGCGATGAGTCTTTACTCCTATCTTCTAGGACCTTAATATTGGGAAAGCCATACATAAATATACAAAGATTTAACATGAAAAGAAATATAAAAATTTTATAATGTGGAATTTGGTAAGATAAATTTTTTCAATTACCAGTTTGCAAAATACAATACCGGCAAAAACATTGTGCCAATTTCTTTCAGGGTAAAACATTGCCAGTGTAATATATTTAAAAAATCATTAAATAGTCATTAACATTGTCTCATTTACTGTGCACTTAAGTGAAGAAAGTCAATTGTTTTCCTAATTTTGGAATCCAGGCTGAGAAATAGTCTTGCTCCTAAAAGAGAAGTTGAGGTGAATTCAAACCACCTAGGAAATACAATTCTAGAAATGTAAAAATAGATTTTTCAAATCTGGAAATAGATTATCAAGTGAAAATAAAATCAAAACTTTTAGAACTTTTCAGCAGTCCTACACAGTTATGTAAAATTTCATGCATAAAATATCTGAAAAACAAAATTGGAAGGTAGATCGTACAGTCCTTTCTTGAATATCACTTATAATTTTAGGAAGAGCATGATCCTATAAACCAACACAGAGAAGACCTACAGGACAGCTGAGAAGGTTAATTCCATCATTTGGTAGCTCTTCGATTTTAAAAAAGTAATGTACTCTTTCATATGCTTCTTCACCTTTAAAAGTGGGTGGCACCAATTAGTAAACTGAAAATGTATCCTTTCTTCACTGAAGTCCTCTTTTCTATCACATATCTCCCCATTTCTTTCTTGTTTAATACCTCAAGTCCTGACACCTATATTTCTGGTTTATTTTTTTCTCTTTTGGTGTTGGGGACGGAACCTAGGGCTTTGTACATGGTAGGCAAGCACTTGACGACTGAGCTTTACCCTGAGTACTTACATTTCTTCTGCCAAATCCCTCTATTCATTTTTTTCCATTCTCCCAGATTTCTTTTTTCAGAAAAATGCTTTAGTGATAGAGAATAGCTTCTGAGTTTGCATGACTGTTTTTCATCTCATTTTTAGCCATTTTCTTAGTGTGGAACTTATGTACTGTAGGCATTAAGTAAGTACTTATTAGCTTGGACAAAGGACAACTGAATTGCTCTAGAGTCAGTGATCTAGAGTCTCCCTCAAGGAGGCCAAATTGGCCTTAGATCAGTTGGATGTGCACATAATGCAAGTTCACATGACTATTTTCATCCGTGCTGCCCATATGAAAGAAAACAAAGCAACACTTTTAGTGTAGTTATTGTGATAAGAAGGCTTTTCAAATTAATGTCTTGGAAGTTATATTCTTCAAATAGAGTAAAGCTACCATGGACTGAATTATGTCTCACCAAATTCACAAGTTTAAGTCCTTACTCAGAATGTAATGGTGTTTGGAGATGGGGCCTTTGGGACATAATTACTTTTTGATGAAGTCATGAAGGTAGGGTCTTCATAATGAGATCAGTGCCCTTGTAAGAAGAGGAGGAGACACGAGATTTCTGTCTGCATGTGAGGATATAGCAAGAAAGTGGCCATTGACAAGCAGGAAAACTAAAACTTTGTTTTAGTCAGCTTCTGCATCACTGTGACCAAAATACCAGGCAAGAACAACTTAGAGGAGGCAAGTTTTATTTGAGGCTCAAGGTTTTGGAGGTCTTCGTCCATAGATTGGCAACTCCTTTGCTCTGGGCCCAACGTGAGGCAGCATATCATGGGGGAAGGGCTCAGTGAAGGAAAGCTGCTCAGCTCATGGTAGGGGTTAGGAAGTGGGGAGAGAGGGAGAGAGGGAGGGTGAGGGAGAGAGAGACAGAGGGAAAAAGGGTCATAGGAAAGATGTACCCTTCCAAGGCCCTCAGTGACCTACCTCCTCCAATCATGCCCCACTGGCCTATAGTTACCACGCAGTCCATTTAAACTAGAATGGACTAAGTAGGTTGCAGCTCTCACAGTCCAATCATTTCATTTCTCTTAATATTCCTGAATTAACAGGAGATTTTGGGGAACATCTCATATTCAAGCTACATTAGGACCTTACCAGAAAATAAACCCTGCCAAATCTTGCTCTTGGATTTTCCAGCCTACAGAACTGTGAGAAAGTCAATTTCTGTTGGTTTAGTCTGTCAGCTTGTAATATTTTGTTTTAGTGGCCAAAGCAGACCCAAAGCATGTAAATACAAAATTTCTATTTTGTGATGCCATGGTATACTATTATTCTCCATCAGATACATAAATAGATGGAGTCTATGTCTTGGGACAAATTACTTAAGCATCCTAGACCTCAGTTCTTCATGTATCCAATGGAGAAGATTGGTGTAGCTCAGCACTGTCCAATAGAAACACAATGCAAGGCACAAATATAATTTGAAATTTCTAATAACCATATTTTAAAAGGCAAAAGGATGCATGTGAAATTAGTTATATTTTAATTTATTCAAAATATTTTTGAAATTGATATTGTAAAAATGGAAATTTTTAATCAATATTGTAAAATTGAATTTACAATTGAAATCAATATTGTAAAAATTATTCACAATACATCATATGCCAGTGAACTTTCCATTCAACTTAGGGATGACCATGACAATAGCTTTCACAGTGCTAGTGAATGTAGGAATGATATTCTGGGCAGCCTCATGGCCATCACATCATAGTTTCCCTCAGGGGCCTTCCATGGTCTTCTGGGGGGCAATAATGGCATGGACTATGGTCATGAGTCCCCCATGATGCCAGCATTGTCATGGATAACCTTGGTCAAGGGGTAAATAGTTGGTGGGTGCAAGAGGCTTTACTGATGATCTTTGTGGAATTGTCATATTTCTAATGGTTCATGCTCATTTTCAAACACAGGGGCATCAGATGGTGTAGAGATGATGACTTTGGGATCCACCCTTTTAAGTGAGCCTGGACTTTCTCCATGGTAGTGAAGACACTGTATGACTCCAAAAAATACTCAGCACCAACATTGCTCTATTTGATGTTGGTAGAATCTTGCTCCTTAAAGATGGAGGTGGGTTGCTTCCACAGTTTTGCAATTGTGAATTGTGCTGCTATAAACATTGAAGTGGCTGCTTTACTGTAGTGTGCTGTTTTTAAGTCTTTAGGGTATAGGCCAAGGAGTGGGATAGCTGGGTCAAACGGTGGATCCATTCCGAGTTTTTTAAGCAGTCTCCATACTGCTTTCCAGATTGGTTGCACCAACTTGCAATC
>CM053408.1:73537837-73556403 GCA_028644305.1 Xerus rutilus
AATCTCAGTGGTTTGACAAAACAAAGGCTTAAGTCTTACTCATTCTCTATGTACCATTGTCTTGATTAAATTTTATTGAAATTATACCCTATACTATCAGTTTAATATTAGGTTATGCTACAGTAGCAAATTAACTCAAAATCTCAGTGGTTTGACAAAACAAAGGCTTAAGTCTTACTCATTCTCTATGTACCATTGGTTTGGGAATGTAGGATGGCTATTTTGCCTCACACAGTCACTCCAGGTCCAGGCTGGCAGAGGGCCTATAATCTGGATGTTTCTGGTTGCCACAGCAAGGGCAAAGAGCACATGAACATGATACAGCTGCTTTCTTATGCTTTGTATTAGAAAATTATATGCTTTGTATACATATATGTGATATATGTATATAATACAAATATATAAAAGTGATATATATATATGTGTGTATATATACACACATATATATATATCAGCCTTGAATGTGCCACTGAAATTTACCATGAGTAGAACTATATTGAAACATGTAGATAATGTAGTTGAGGTTAATTAAAGGGTCATTGATATCAACAATATCCACTTTGTTAGAGTTAAAAGTGATATATATATATGTATGTATAAAAGTGATATATATGTACATATATATCACTTTTAGCTAGGCCAGAACTAGTTATATTTTATCCCCTTAACTTTCAGAGGTATGTAAAGTATAGATACATGTCCAGAAGGGAACAGATATTAGTGAGTGCTGGTTAAGTTTCTTCATTCTCCATTGCCCTGTCCATAGAAGTTTTTCATAATTTTGTACTTACTTTAATTATAACAGCTCCCTGCCCCCTTTGGCTGGGGCTTTAGCCCAGGGCTTTGTGCATACTAGAGCTCTACCACTGAGCTATTCCCCCAACCTTTTGTTTGGAAGACAGGGTTTTGCTGAGTTGCCCATGCTGGCCTCAAACTTACAACTCTACTGCCTCAGCCTCCCAAATAGCTGGGATTACAAGAGTGTGCCACCAGGCTTGACTCTCACTTCTAATTTAGATCCAGTCACAGGCAACAGCTTGCAGTTCCCACACTGTGTTGTCTCTCACAGCTTTGTGTCTACATATGCTGCTTTTTTTGCCTAAAACACCTTTCCTAACTTTATTTTCCCTATGATTCAGTTCAAAATTTCTTCCTCTGCGTAGAAAGATTTTCTTAACTTCACCCACAGTGTGGGTTCGATCGTTTGTTTGTTTGTTCGTTCGTTCCTTCCTTCCTTCCTTCCTTTCTTTTCTTTCTATTATCTTGATCCCATAACACCCTGCTTTTTTTGATATTAGTTCTAATCAGTTATACATGACAACAGAAAGCTTTTCAATTCCTTGTGCATAAATGGAGCAGAGTTTTTCGCTTCTCTGGTAGTGCATGAAGTAGAGTGGAATACCCTGCTATTAACATCCGTTTAGCACTTGCAGCACTGTGTTCTGTATGGACTCAGTTCTCCTACTATGCTGTTGAGAAGTGTCTTATGATCAGAGATGGGCTTTACTTAACTTTGCTGAGTCTTGAACACTTAGCAAGAAGTAAGTGCTCAATAAATATTTGTTGAGTGAATAGATGAATCCTGGACTTTCTGCCTTTGTTAGTAAGTGAAAAATAGAGATTACATTTAGAATCTGGGAAATTAAATAGATTTATACAAAAATAATAATAAACATCTTATATTTTTGGATGTCTGTATTCAGACAAACTTCTTTTTTAGAGGAGTTTTTATATTTACTGTGAATAAAATTAATACTGTGAAAAGGGTTATAGTGTCTAGATGAGGATTTCTTTTTCTCCTTAGGGATAATATCTCCATTATCAGTTTATAATTTTGATGCTCTTTGCATCTGCATTTTCTATTTATATAATAGCATTTGTGAAAGTTGCCTATTTAAGCACATGATAACAATTTATATGACCTGCCATTTTCCTTAAAATTCTTGGGGAAAGTTTATGCTACTGATTATTCGGACCCTCTGTGTGATATTCACCCTTTTTGCCTCTGTTATACATGGAATTGTGTTCACTCAAATATGGTAAAGTCCTAATCTGCTATACCTATGAATGTGACCCTTTTTGAAAATAGAGTCTTTGCAGCTGTAATTGAGTACAATAGGTATCCTCATAAGAAAAGGAAAAGAGACATAGACACATAGGGAATGTGGCATTGGAGTGATGAAACTCTGAGCCAAATAAGGCTGAGGACTGGTGGCCAACACCAGATGCTAGAAAATGGCAAGGAAGAATTCTACCATGTGCCTTAGAGGTTAGCATGAGACTGCTGGGATCCTTAATTTTAGACTTCAAGCTTCCAACGCAGTGAGAGAATAAATTTCTCTTGTTCTAAGCCATTCATTTTGTGGTACTTTGACAGCCCTTGAAAACTAGTAGAACTTCTTTCCAATTTTTTCCCTATAATACATAGAATATAAATTAGTACTTAAGTCTGGGTTTGCCAGCAACATGCAAAAGCAAAACCACTTTGTGAACTAATGAAGGATTGTTTATACTTTTGAAAAGGGACTATTGTAAATAAACTTGGAAAAATGTCTGAAAAAAGAAGAAAAAACTAAACACCTTTGAGCCCTTCTTGTATAAAACACCCTCATAGCTGAGATTGCTGTTCCTGTCAAGATAGTTCTGGATAAACTGAGACTGAGATAAAGGTAGAAATTTTTCTGTTATATTCAAAAGAACTGGGTGATCTCCGGAACTCTTAGGAGAACTAAGTACTTGAACTTTTTCTGGATTTGGTCAAAGGACATGTAAGTTTTATGCTTATGCTTTTTAATGTTCCTTCTTGTGTTATACAGGCTGTAAGAAATACATTTCCAAGGATCTATTGTAGCTGGTGTTTGAAAGAAAATTATGTCCTAATACAAAATCTGCTCAAAAGAAATTGGCAAGTGAGGAAATGGTCATATTCCTGGTGCTAATTCAGTTGGCAAATGAGGTCACAGAGTGTTAGGAGGCAGCTGTTGTGTCCTGGTTTGGTGTTTCAGAGTGTAGTCACCAGCCCTGTGGGTGTCAGGAGAGAGTTGTGGAGGTGGTGGTAGCAATTCTCATTACCTGAATGGAGCTTCTGCACCCTGTTCCTAACTTTAAAATTTCTAGTGGCATCACCCTATCTCCTGATAATCCAGGTTTTATTAAAACTCTGTAAGCATTTGATTCTCTGTAATGATTTCTAGTCCTTTAAAGGAAACCAGTAGAGTAGAGGAAATAAACAGGGGGCAGGGTGGGGGCGGGAAGAAGAGGAGAGAAAGGGGAAATACTGGAAGGATATTGGTCAAATTATATTTTTATATTGTGTGCATGTATGAATAAGTAACAATGAATCCTACCACTATGTATAATTGTCATGCACCAATAAAAATATGGAAAAAAAATTATATTCTGTTAAGAATACTGAATCTGTTTCTTGGGCTAACCTCTGAATAATGGGAATTTGGATTGGTTATTTGACTTGATTAAATTTGAAGGTTTTGATATTGTTCGTACTGCTGGAAAATTGAGTCCTAGTAGTCAGTGACATGTGAGCAAAAAGCTCCTTAAACTACCTTGTGATATCCCTGGGAATAAAGTGTTTCTGGAATGCAAGGCTTTAGCAGTTGTGTTTATCTGGAGACTCTATTGTAGGGATGAAGGACAAGGACTGTGGATGATATGTCTATAGTCCTCTGAAGAAAATCTTTTATTCTTTGAAGTTGTAGTGCTGATATAACTGAAATATTAGTTTATGGGTTGCTAAACTACAATATAAGTTGAATTCATATCCTTGCTAGGTCTTTTTTGGTCGATGTTGAACATTGATTTATTGGGAAAGACTAGGATATTGGAATTACTCTAACAATTTGCAAATATCCATTAGTTGCTACTTCAGCATTTCAGTAACAGGGGTTAACTGACTTTCCTTGGTGTTATTAGGAAATTAGAGTTTGTTATTTGTGTCCTTTAAACCAAATTCTTTATTTGTGTCCTCTGAATATTTGTGTTCTTTAAACATTCCTATGTTGAAGCTCTAACCTTTAATTCAGATATGAGGAGTCTAAGGAAGTAACTAGGTTTAAATGAGGTTGTAGGGATGGGGCCCTGATCTAATATGTTTAATGCATTTATAAGAAGAGAGCTTACCTTCTTTACTGGCACACATGGAGGAAGGGCTATTGCTAGGTCATAGTATGAAGGCAGCCATTTATAATCCAGGAAGAGGGCAGTCACCATAAACTGACCACATTGGCAACCTGCTCTTGAATTTCTAGCTTTCAGACCATGATAAGATAAATTTCTGATGTTTAAGGCACCCAGTTTATGGTAACTTGTCATAACAGCTCATGCCAACTAATACAGAGCCAAACTTCATGATTGTAGTTGTAAGATAGTATGGGTTAGTGGTCTTAAATACTAGCTTAACATTTTATCTGAATTGATATTCTTAATGCCCGACCATTGTTATTTTCTGTGCAACTTTACAGGAAGCCACCCTGCTTCAAGGAATCAGCTTTGGGAAAATAAACCTTACATTTTACTTGGCTGATAAAAGCCTGAATTCAGTGTCAGTAGACACTAAATAAAGCTGACTTCACAGACAATTTATGGAAGAAGAAATGCAAAGATTTAGTTAGGGTGATGAGAATATTGCAATTTAGTTATCACACACTTAGCCTCTTAATTGTATCTTCTTAAAGGGCTCAGAAAAACATTTCTTTTGCAAAGATATTCAGAAATGCATTGGTAAGGGGCATTGTTAAAAAGTGCATTAGTAGATATATTTGTTTGCTAGGGCCACCATAACAAAATTCCACAGACTAGATGAACTAAACAAGAGAAATTAATTTTCTCATAGTTCTTAAGTCTGCAAGTTCAAAATCAAGGTGTCTGGTTTCTTCTAAGGATTCTCTTCTTGGCTTGTAGGTGGCCACCTTCTTGCTGTGCTCTCACATGGCCTTTCCTCTGTACATTGCATATTCCTCGTATCTCTGCATGTGTTGAATTTCTTCTTCTTATGAGGACAGAAGTTAGATTGAATTAGTGCCCAGGAATCCTAATGGCCTCTTTTAAACTTACTTTTTTCTTAAAGGTCGTATATCCAAATATAGACACATTCCTAACGCACTGAGGGATAGGACTGCAGTAAGGATTTTTAAAGAACACAATTCAGTCCACAACAGTAGTTATCCTCGTATATTTGGGAGAAAGATGAAAGATGCAGGTATTTAAATCTTTTCAGTGGATGCCATAGGATTCCAGAGGGTCAGAAATCAAGTGATAATTGCCAGAAACAAGAAGAGCTTTGTTAACCTAGTTGGAGGCAGAGCAAGAATAGTAATCAAAATGACTTGACTGCTGAGATCTTTGTGGGGGTTAACTGATTATGACTCCCATGTTGAATATAATGAACAGACTATTAGGGTGATATGTGATCTTTATAACTGAAGTAAAATAAAATAAAATATAATAATCTTTAGATTTGGTGAATGGAAACTGACATGAGGTAACATAATTTAGAATCAAAGCCCCTTATCTAAAACACAGTTTTGGGAGAATTCATCTTTCATCTTTATCCCAAATATATGGAGGATAACTACTGTTGTGGACTGAATCGTGTCCTCTAAAAATCCTTATTGCAGTCCTAACCCTCAGTGCCTTAGAATGTGTCTATATTTGGATATAGGACCTTTAAGAAAAAAATAAGTTTAAAAACCACAGTCTCTTGCCTCAACAGGTGGTTAGGATCTTTTGAAAAAGTACTTCTAATATTCAGTAGGTATTAGTCTTCCCCCAAATGATTTGCCATTTGCCAAGACAATTGAACACTGGGAAAAAACTTAGTTTTTTTTTTTTTTTTTTTTTAATTTGAACTAGCTTTTTTGAGGATTATTGACCAGTGACTCTAATGCTAAATCATAAAGGTCTGGAAAACTACTGTGGTCCTCAGGACAAGTGAGCTTTATTGTGCTTAATGGACTATGGGTTATTTTGGTATCAAAAGCTAAGGAAAGACTCATAGAACTTCTACTCCTTTTCATAGTAGTAAATGAAAAGCAGTACTGCATTTCTAGAGGAGAGAATAGCAGAAATTAGTGCCACCACCAAAGATGGAATGAATATGTATAGGTTTTTGAAAATGTTAGCACATTATTTTAACTTGATCCAATGGTAATTCTAATGAGTCTTTTTCCTGGGGTCAATCAACACAGTCTAGCTCCTTTTATGTACCTCTAATGCTGGTGAGTACTTTTTTTTCTTTCCTTCCATACTAGGGAGTACCAGGAAGCAGTTTGCTCTTAACTTGACAAGAACAGGAATTCACATCTTTAGGGCTAGGTCATCTGACTCTGTCATTATTGAACCCATAGGACATTTTATCATTTTATTACTTCAGAAAACAACATGTTTGTTCACTTTATTGATGATATTGAACTGACAGAACCTGATTAGCAGAAAGTAGCAGGAGTCCTAGACCATTATATTCTCAAAGATGATGGCTCAGTTAAAAAAAAAAATTCCAGTTTATTCTGACTGAAATTTTATAAATTACAAAACTTAAGTAATGAAATAATTAAAAGGGACTGAAAATAAAAACCAAATTATTTTATTAGATTTTATTCAGTTCCTACAAACATTTCTACATACTTATCCTCAATATCTATGGTCATTGAGGACCAATAAGAAAGAGTATACAGACCATCAAAGAAGGTAGACCACTGTTTGATTAGCCATAGACCACATATACTTAAAAGATCTGTGTTTGTATGATGGGGATAAACTCTGTGGAAACTTAGGAATCTGCCACTTCAGGTAAGGTTTTGGGAATGTTTTGGGAATTTAGTGGTGGTATATGGTATATTAATATATTCCCACTGAAAACAAAAGACAAGATAATGTGTCTTGTAATTCCTAATACACATACACACACTACTTGATACACTTTTTAGATTTTGAAGGCAATATATATCATAGTTTGGTTCTCTGCTATGACCCAATAATGTCATTAAGTTTTCAGTTTTGAATGTGGTCCAAAGCAAGAAATGATTCTTCTGCTACCCAAGGTGTAATGCAATAGCTCTCTCAAAATCTCTTCCACTTAAACTTGCAATTCACCATTCCAAGGCTCTTAAAGGAAAGAAGATTCTATGTAAAAAGTCACCTTCTTTCCACAAGAATTTTGAAGAAAATTGTAGCCTTGAATGAGTCAGGGTTATTAGGAGAAAAAAGCCATTAAAATGAATGGATGGATTGATAGATTTAATTAAAAAATTGGCTTACATGCTTTAATTTGTAGGCTTTTTGCAGGCTGAAAACTCTTATATAGGAGCTGAATCCATTATCCTGGGGCTTCGTTCCTGAGCATTTTCATCAGATTGAATGAGTTCCATCCATATTATCAAGAATATCCTTTACCTAACTGATAGTACATCTTAAACACATCCATAAAATACTTCTAAAGCAATACGTAGATTAGTATTTGATTAAAATAACTGGGTTCTATATCCTAGCCAAGTTGATACATAAAACCATCAAATTTTCTTTTGCAAATAACTGTTCTTGATCTTGATCTGCAAATCATGTCCTGGATTGCTACAGGTCCCTGATGGAAACTGAATGCTGATCATGGGAAATAAGTTACTCTTTGATCTAAGATTCCTGTCTTAGATTTTTTTCAAACCAAAGCCAAAATATATGGGTATCTTGCACCTATTAAGTTTCCAGTAACTTTGAACTCTGATGATATTGATGTCTTGGTATGGGTAAATGCTTCCACCAGGGAGCACAGGAAATGTGGTTAGTCTGAAACTTGAGGTAGCTACTGGGTAATTATGGACTTTTATGGCAGTGAGTCAACAAACAAAAAAATCAACCAATCAACCAACCAAACAAAAAATCCCAGTTATTATGTTTAGTGATTGGTTCTGATTCTCATGGGTTTATTTTATGGAGTGATTCTTACACTGTGAAGGCAAGGAGAAATAAATATGTCTGAAACTGAAGGTATCCTCTGCAGTGCCTCCAATGCTCCCTCTAATGCTAAGTAAAGTAGTTAATGAAATACTGTCACGACTTCATGCTGGCAGGGACATTAATGGCTGAGACATCTCAAGATTGAAGATTTGCATATGCCCACCAAGTATAAAATACATACTAGTTAGAATTTGTTTGAGAGCAAAGGGAAAATGAAATGTGTAGAATTGTGTAGTTGAATAAGGAGGCAATCAATTCCAATAATGCTTTATAACAAGTTTCATAAAAGAAGACTTGTGTGTGTGTGTGTGTGTGTGTGTGTGTGTGTGTGTATTAATGAATCCTTCTTTTCCTATCCATTTGTTTACACAAAGTGTGTTGGGGGCAGTTTACATTTATAGTTTAGTCCTTAGCTGACAAGATATCAAAGCTTGCCTGTAACTGAGCTACAACAGGAAGAAATATCATCCAGAGATAGACATAAATCCAATGATTAAAATCTTTGGGTACTTCTTTTGGGGAAAGAGTAAGCTTTCTTTTGCATTTCTATAAATAATATTTGTATTATACTATATAGAAAGATAATGTTTTTTCTTTTAGTATTTGGAATTTTAATGTCATTTTAAATGGCATATGTATATGGGTATTGGGTAGTCAAACAGAGGGACAATGCTGTATATCATTCCTAACTCCTGTCTATCCACTGGGGGGGATGGAAAGCTTAAATCACATTTCCCAGACTTGCTTTCTTTTTGGACTCTGAACATAAGCAAGAATCCAATAACTTGGTCTGTGAGCACAAGGCAGATGCCTTCTTCCTGGTGTTGTTTGTGCAGGCTGGTGTGGTTGTGGAAACATTGGCAGCTGTGGCAGCCAGAGGAAAGGTTATAGGTTTCATTCAGTTACTTTCAGGTATCTGGAGGTAGTGACAGAGGCAGCATGGCTAGACTCAGGTTCTAGAACCTAATCAGCTGCTTTGCAAATGTCCTGAGGCAGTGTCAGAAGGATAACAGCTTCTTGATCCTATATCAAGCTATCAACTTGATTTGAAAAGTTCTTATTCATCTCTCTCCAGACCTTCTAAGGATTTTGTGAGCGTTTGATTCCTTGCATAATAAGACTGGCATAGCAAGGTATGGAGAAATAATAATGGCTATAGAACCTAACATTTATTGAGTACTTAATATATTCTAGGCATTGTATCAAATACTTTATAGGCATTAGTTAATAATCACAGCAATTTAATCAGGTAGAATCTTGAATTCTTCTCAGTTTTACAGGTGAAGAAACTGAAGCTAAGAGATATGGAATGACTTACACAAAATCACGTGGCTAGCTGCGTGGTGTCAGGACTCACATAGGGAGAGTACAGTTCCAGAACTCACAGTACAACCACAGTACTGTGTTGCTTTAAAATCAGAATATGGGGGCTCCATTCCTACCCATAGTTAGAAAATTACTTATCAACTCCTTACTACCTCTCCCACCTGTACAGAGAGCTTCTAATACCTCTCCTGACCTGGGAGTTAGAATTCAACAAGTTAAAGTGAGTGAAAGCAATTTCAAACAGTAAGAGAAGTTATAATTCTATTAATATTGCTGACATTACACTGCTAATGAATTTAACCAGATTTTTTTCTTAACCTAGGAAGATGGGTGATCACACTTAAAAGTATTGACATGTTTGAAAGGGGAGAGGGATCCTAAAAGAGGAGAAAAGCCTCCGGATAGGAGGTTCAGAGTCCTTGCTTCTTTTATTTACTTGACAATTTTGGTTATAGCTGTCCCTGAATATTTATAAAAAGTAGTAATTGGGCTTTACTACATCCTCTTTTCCTGTTCTCACCTCTGTTCTTCTCTTGCAAAGCTCAGCTATTCAACTTGCAATCAGTATTTGCTTGAATTAAGTTTTTGGTGGCATTGGAGGACTGCATCCTTTCTAATTATTTCTCAGGGATACTCTAGGTTCTGTGGCATCTCCATTCTGTCCAAATTGCGTTGTTCTGCCCACTCATGTAGTTTCTGGTCCTCCTTTGTTCTCTCATTTAATGATATGGATTGCTGTATCTCCTTTAGAGATAAAGGTGTTTTTAAATAATCATTTTTGTTTTTGGATGAACCTACAATCTTATCTAATGAAATTATAACCCTAAATGTAATTGTGATAGAAGTTGAAGTGATTAAAAAAATCCTTTTAGGTTTTAGCACATAGAATTTTTTTAAATTATTTTGAACCCTTGACAAGAAGACAACTAACTGTAGGCAGTTCTGTTACTTGTGTATTAAATGTTTATACATTCTGGCATATGCTCTTTTTCTGTGAAGCATGGTGTTTATGTTTCTGGAATGGTTGACATATCAGATTCATGACTTTTGAAGTTGTACTGGAGAACTGTACAGTTCATAGGTTTATGGAAACACATAAGTTTTCGAAGCTTCAATTGTACAACATGACAATCTGTGTGATGCCAAAATTCAATTATCAAAGATTTCTGGCAGTTCTATTCTACAGTCATATTATTGGTTTGGCAACTGAATATCAATCATGAGATCTTCATGGTTAAGAAAGGAAAAAAACCTTACATGCCATATCAATCTGTTTTTGGCACATATATACCAGTTTATATTTACTGTTTTAATGGAGCTGCAGTTTTCACTGATTCCTCAATTTAGTCCCTCAATATAAATTGGTTGTACTAAAATTTTGTCAGAAACCAATTCCTTTCTGATTCCTTCTTGAAAGCACACTGGACAAAGTAAAACAACAAAGATAAAAGAATATGTTTTACAAGATCCAGGTACTTATCTTTGAAGTTTGGGGCACTATTACTATTCTTCTGGGTGTTGTTATTTCATTTTACAGAAAGGTCATTTGAGAAATTAGAATGAAGAAAGAGAATAGTAAGTTACTTTAAATTTATTTTAAATGTGTGACTTGGTTTTATTTGAACCATGAGCAAATCAAGAGGTAGATATTGATGTTGGTGTGTAATTAGAGGTATTTCATATTTTGTGTGGGGTAAAGAGTCTGTGTCCTTCAGCTAGAAGCTTTGGGAGAACCATGTGATGTATTTAGGTGATATCCTTTAGCTTTTAAATGATCATGGCTTCAAATTTTTTAAAATTCCAAATAGAAAACAAGTTTAATGGTTATTGAATGGATTGGCCAAATGGCATTAAAGAATTGGCATAGACAATGAAAGAAGAGAGCTTTCCTGTTCACATGAATTTGAGGCAAACCTTGGTATGAAGGAGGCAAGGCATTGAATTAAACCTGAGTAAAGTGAGCTCGAAGTAGGTGAATAGGAGGATAGACCAGGTTAAGGTCAATTGATGGATAAATATGCAGATAGAGCAGTAGAGTGAAATTACTAGAAAAAAATGTTATATTATCTTTATCTCCACCTCTGTTTCTACCAGTAATGCAACTGGGGCCTCTCACATGCCAACCATGCATTCTATCATTGAGCTATACCTCCAACCCTATAGGAAATTTTCTTTCTTTGTAAAATAGGAGTAGTAAATTCCCATAGCTTCCATGCCTATATTATTGCAGTGGTCTTTGTCCTAACATTTCTCAGAGATATGTGAAATACTAACGCTTTGTGTCTTTTTACTTTAGAAGGCAAATATCAAGTTCTCCAACAGGTGCTCAATGGTTCTCTTATATTTTCCCATGGGAATGAGCGAAAGTACAGGGAAAATTCCAGGTTTCTTTTTTTTTTCTTTGACTAAAGAAATTATCTTTTATTCTTGGCTTAACTTGAACACTTTTCATATATTTGAGGAGGTTGAACTGATAAGGTTTACAGAATCTTCTTTCAGCTCTCTTGTGATTTCCATTTAGTTGCTCTAGCTCCTGATTTGGAATAGGAGTGGGGTACTTTAGACATTAAAGTACATTAATTTATTCTAGACGTTATTTTATTCTAGATTTTTTAGGTCTCAGAACAGAGATACAAAAAATGCTCATTTTAACTTACTGTTTTATCAGTTCTTACATTTTCTTAACTTTTTTTCTAGCTACTTCAAGAATTTTTTACTACTTGTGTTTGTTTTAACTCATTAAAAGCAAGGCAAATGTTGTTAATGCTTCTGTAATTCAAACCTTCTCTCCTCCTCTACTTGATTTTTATTCTGGGTTGTCACTTAATTATAAGTGGATAGGTAAATGGTCAATTAATTTGGAAATGACTTACCAATTGACCACCCCCACCTCCCATTACTGCATTGATTTAGAGAACAGTAATCAATGGCATATTTCTACAGGTGGGGTACCAGTAAAGACCTGTTTGGCAATAGAGAAGGAAACAATGTAAAAAATGACAGTAAAGAAACAGCAAACTAGGCAGCAAATTTGACACAAATTTTGGTTTTTGTCTTTTCAGATATATTTTGTTTTTTAAATTCCCTTCTTATTTTTTATTTTTTAATTTGTTCTAATTAGTTGCACATGACAGTAGAATGCATTTTGGCGCATTGTACACAGATGGAGCACAATTCTCTGTCCTCTGGCTGAACGTGGTGCAGAGTCACACCAGTAGTGTGACATGTATATAGGGTAATAATGTCTGTCTCATTCCACTGTCCTTCCTATCCCCACACCCTCTCTCCTCCCCTTACTCCCTTTTGCAAAATCTTAAGTTCCTTTATTCTTCCCCACCCTATCACCCAATTATGGATGAGCATCTGCTTATCAAAGAAAACATTTGGTCTTTGGGTTCTTGGATTTGGCTTATTTCATTTAGCATGATATTCTCCAGCTCCATTCATTCTTAAAAAATTTCAAACCATTTGGCTAATCTAGACTTCTTTTTGCTAAGATATCAGCTCTTTTCCAGCAGACTTTGCTTTGTTTTTCTCCTTGGATGAGTTCTTAATTATTTGTGTCAGATTATGCCTTCTGTTATTTGTATTTAACTTCTCTTTGTTGATCATTCTTTGTTTTTACCTTTGTATACAAATGAACTTAGAATAAGAAACCAATTGAACATGTTTCAGTTAAGAGCCTCAGATATGGTTAACATTGTTTTTTTTTTTTTATTTTCAGTCTCTATATCTGTTTTATGTTGCTTTAACAAAATATCTGAGGGTGGGTCTCTTATAAAGTAAAGAGGTTTATTTGGTTTATCATTCTGGTGGCTCCAACAACATATCAGGTTCTGAAAATGTCCCCTGGCTGTACCACAATACGGTAGAGGATTGGAAAGGATACCAACTGTGTGCAGAAGGGCCATGTGTGGGAGCAAGGAAGTTTAAGAGGATAGAAAGGGGCCAGGCTCACTTTCTGTGTAACAACTTACTCTCCAAAACTAATCTACTCCTTCCAGACCTTATATACTTCTGTAAGGCAACCTTAATCCATTTATGAGGGTGGAGCTGCATGACCTAATTACCTTCTGCTAGGTCCCACCTCTTAAAGATTCTAGTGCCTCAACATCATCACCCTGTGGAACAAGCCTCCAGCACATCTCTGGGGGACAAACCATATCCAAACCTTAGCAATAAGTATTTCATAGGCTATATATATTTTTTATTCTCTTAATTTGTGTTGGGGAAATCTTTGCCTAAATGCTTGGGACACAGAAATTCAACATGCTTATGTTATTCAGCTTTTCATCACTGTGACCAAAATACCTGACCAGAACAATTTAGAGGAGGACAAATTTATTTTGGCTCAGGATTTCAGAGGTTTAGTCTCTGGTAGGTTGACTCCATTGCTTTAGGCCCAAGAAAAAGCAGAACATCACGGTGGAAGGGACTGGCAGAGCAAAGCTGTTGAGTTCATGACGGCTGGGAAACAGAGTGGGAGAAGGGGAAAGGGTCAAGGAGAAGATGAACCCTTCCTGGGCTTACCCATCTCCTCCAGCCATGCCTAACCTTCCTACAGTTACCACTCAGTTAATCCTTTCAAACTAGGATGAACTGATTAAGTTATAGCTCTCACAGTCTGATCATTTCACCTCTGAATATTTCTGCATTAACACAGGAGCTTTTGGGGAACTCCTCATATTCAAACTATATCAATGCTGTTTTAATAAAATTTTATTTTTTGTTATAAGTTAATACATGCTTATTAGAGAGAATACAAAAAATATAAATAGGAAAATAAAACCAGCTGTTATTTGATCACACAGAGATAACAACTATTATCATTTTGGTGTATTTTTTTCCAGTCACTTTTATGTGCAAGTTTAATAAGAGTATTCACGTTGTATGACCTGATTAATTTCTGTTTTATTTAACTTTGTGAACCATAGATCTAGAATACTGTATTAAATGTGATGATTATGGATATCCTTATTTGGCTTTCTAGTTTAGTAGTAATGCCTTTCCCAAAGTGCTTAGTGGAATATTAATAAGCAGTATTTGTTACAAGTGTTTTGTGATAAGTAAATTGGAGAAACACAAGTTTAAATAAGTTTATGTTTCTTTAACTGCAGAAATTCTTGAGATTTAAATAAGTCCATACATTGTGACATGCAGAAAGAGGGGTTACAGCATTCAAATTTTCCAAATTCATCTGAGTGTAGAATCTTTAATGTTTTCAAGAAAGCCTTTTATGAAATACATTTTGGGAAATTTCTCTCTTGGGTTTCACTTTCAACTTCATCTATTTGGGCTGCTGTAACAAACTACCATAGACTAGGTAGCATATAAACCGCAGAAATTTCTTTTTCAGAATTATAAAGGCTGAAAACCAAAATTAAGGTGCTGGCAGATTTTTTGTTTCGTGTGGGTCCTCTTCCCATTTCATAAATGGCTGGTTCTCTTCTGTGTCCTCATTTGGTGAAAAGAACAAGGGAGCTCTATTGGGTTTCTTTTACAAGGGTACTAATACCACTCATGGGGTTTTGCCACCATGACCTAACCATGTTACAAATGTCCCACCTCCAAATGCTATCATACTGGGGACTAAGATTTTATCAGATGAAATTTAGGGAAATAAGCATCAGTCTAAGGCAACTTTAAAGCATGATGTTGCCCTTGGCTTTAGGTAGGTGATATATTCTAACATAGCTACCAAAGAACACTAATTCTAGTTTGTGAAGTTGCTTTAAATCTTTAAAAGCAGGAAAGAATGTTGAATTTTATTATGTGTGTGTATATATATATATTTGCATCTATTGCAGTGACTATAAATGGTTTTCTACTTTGATCTATGTGATATAATATGCTAATAGATTGCTGACTATACATTCAATTTTATTTTACTAGCTTATGCTTTCTAAGCCTCTGCCTCTGCATGTATAAACTAAAGGTAATAATGATATCTCTCTCAAAGAGATGTTAGAATTAAATATGAAAATGCACGTAAGGTGCTCAGCACTATTCTTGAAAATAGTAAGCTATTATTAGGATGAAAATAGCTCTGGCTACAACCCATAAGTTTTGATAAGTAGTTCTCTAATTTTAATTTTTTTCTATGAGGTGTAATTGATTTTTAAATGACCTTTTAAAGCCAATAGCTACATAGGTGGATGTTTTACATTACATTTTGATTAGTAAAAACAAGTTATTAATTTTTTGCTCTATGGCGCTGTGACCAATGGCTGTGGATTGACTAGTATTTGCTTTAGAAATTTGAGATTTCTCTATTATGGAGTAATATTTTGTCAAAAAATTTTAAAAATTGGCATTCCAAATACATTTGGAAATTTTTTTTGTAGACTACAGAATTTAATCTATAATTATGGATTAAAAATGAATGAGTTATTCTAATTCTCAGTAAGAAATAATATTTATGAATTTGTTATTTTTGCCTTGAAACTGAGAAACTGATTTTATCTGAAATTATCATTCCTTTCTCTTTTTTTGACTACTTGATCTGTCATTGCAATTTTTTTTGTCAATTTCTTCCCACACTTTTTTTTCTCTTTTGATGATGAGGATCAAGACTAGAGCCTTGTTCACGGTAGGCAAGCCCTATAGCACTGAGCTTCATCCCCAGCTCTCTTCCTTTTAACTGTTTGAACTTTATCTTTGACACTCTGATTAAAGGTTTATAGTTTGTGGTATCCTTATTGTGGATTATATCTTTTGTCAACATTAAATAACATCTAGACTAATTTTTAATTATCATTTAGTTTCTCTTAAAATGAGTGGTACTTTTTTTGGGTTTATTTTGTTGACTCTGATAAAAACACCCAACAACATGTTGTTCAGTCAAAGATGAGGATGAGTGAATTTTAGTGAGTCTGGGGATCAGTCATTCTTCATATGCAGGGATCTGAGGAGGATTATGCAAAGTTTTTGTATTAGTTTATGACTGGCAGACACAAAAGGATGGAGGTCTTGAAGAAATTCTTGATGAATGAACATTTGTTTGATGATGGGGGTGTTTGCCCATTTAGGAAATCTACTTTTCTGAGAAGGTACTATTCACTCTAGTGCCTGATGAAGAGGCAGGTTAAGCATTTTATTACTTAGACATGGGTTTTGAAGGGGTTCATGAAATAAACACTAATATTATCTGAAACTTTATCTTCCTGGACAAGCACTTATTGAAATACTAATTTCTTGTTAATGTAGACAGTCAATTTTGGATCCTATTAAGTCTGTGATTACAGGAAGTATGTTTTCAATTTGATAAATAGTTGTCATTCCTTAGGGGAGATGAACTGGGGATTAAACCCAGGGGCTCTTTACTACTGAACTTTATCCACAGCCCTTTTAAAATTATTTATTTATTTATTTAATTTTTTTAGCTATATAATTTATTTTATTCTGTTTTTTTTTTTTGTACACAACAGTAGAATGAATTTTGTTGTACCTGATGAGGAATTACATTGGTCAGGTATTCATATAAAAACATATGATTAACGTAGGAAAGTAATGTCTAATTTATTTTACTGACTTCCCTACTCCCCAAATCCCTCTCTTCCCTTCATTCCCCTTTGTCTAATCCAAAGTACTTCTATTTTTCCCTAAACCTTCTTATTGCGAGTTAAATCCACATATTAGAAAGAATATTTGGCCTTCGCTTTTTGAGGATTGGCTTACTTTGCTTAGCATTATAGTCTCCAGTTCCATGCATTTACTGGCAAATGCCATAATTTCATTTCTCTTTATGGTTGAGTAATATTCCATTGTGTGCATATACCATATTTTCTTTATTCATTCATCTGTTGAAGGGCACCTAGGCTGGTCCCATCGTTTAGCTATTGTGAATTGAGCTGCTATAAACATTGATGTGGCTGTGTCACTATAGTATGCTGATTTTAAGTCCTTTGGGTACAAACAGAGGAGTGGGATAACTGGGTCAAATTGAAATGGCAGTTTACTGGTTACCTTGAGTCCTATTTCTCTGAATGCTGAAGTATAACACTAGAGAGGCACACTGAGACAAGCGAAGAGTGGAAAATGAAAAGTTTTATTTAAAGGATAGAAGGACAGACTTCTCCAGGAGAAAGAAGGGGACCCAAAAGGCAGAATCCCTGGGATAAGAAAGTCCCCTTTTATATAACCAAAGTCTTCTTGTCCCTTTATATTCCTCTCCTCTATTTTGTTAAATTTCCCTTCATCCTGTACCTGCGATTGGAAGATGCTGGTGGAGAGGCAAAAGGTGGTAAACAGGTGGGCTGAGGACTGGGGAGGGATAATGGGGCAGGAAGGAGCCTCAAGATGGATTAGCAGTTTACTGCCTTCTTGGGAGTTGTTTCATTAACAATTCTTTAGGAAGGGCTGAATCTGTTGGGCTTTTGGGGACTGTTAGGGTATCGGCCAGCCAGACACGGACACCTCTGTGCAGCCAGGAAATCCTTTATTCAGGGGAGTGGGCGCCTGGGCAAAGGAAAGAGGAAAGAGAGCGAGGGGACGCGTGGGAGGGATTTTATAGAGCCCACTACAAACCACGTGGCGAGCTGCGGATTGGTCGCTTTAAAATCCGCAGGGCAGATAAGTGGCTGAGGACTTCTTTGATGTGGCTGAGAAGGTAACTTGAGCAGCCAGAAGCAGCCAGGCTTTGTTCTGCTGGAGCTGCTTTGGCTTTAGAGAGGGGAGGGGCCCAAACGGTATGGGGAGGGCTGATTTTACCTAACATTCCCCCATTTTTGATTTTATAAGGATGGGAACATGGACGATGTTGGCTCTTCTGGCTACTTCAAGCGGAATTGGGGCGAAGTCTTTTGAGCAGGATGGGGGTAGGGGAAGAAGGTAGAGCACCCAGGTCCCAAAGGTTAGGGTCTCCCAAGGTGAGAAGTCTGAAAGGTGCCTTGCAGCCATAGCATTGCCAGCTGGTGGGGCCAGTTCCTGAGTGTAGATGTGAAGGCAGGAGCCAGGAATGCCAGAGTAGAGTCTCAGGAAACAGTTGCAGGTGAGTGACTATCCTCCTTGAGAATCCGAAGATCCCTGAGGAGAAGCTGATTAAATGTTTGATTAGAAACCTGCTGGATTTAAGATGGAATAAATTTGAACAGACATGGCAGGGGGAGGCAAATCAGGAAAAGTATACTATACAAGGGAATTTTGAAAAGAAAACCCATGATCTTATCTCTTTGGGGTTATTGACATATGATCAGTCAGATCCTAAAGGAGTTTGATGTTTTCTATCAAACCTGACTTATTTTTCATTAAATGATGAAGGGTGTTGTTATCTTTCT
>CM053408.1:73556903-73603233 GCA_028644305.1 Xerus rutilus
ATAGAACCATAATTGCATCGATGTAGTTATATTAATCAACTTTAGGTCTCAAAGAAAAATCTAGACTTTGACATAGTTATTTAAGCATAGTTGTAATTTAAAACCTGACAAATGTAAGAAAGGTATCTTATTAAGAGCAGAACAATGTTTTAGATTTTTATATCAGTACATTGAAGTTTAAATTGAATAAGCTTATATTAATTATAGTTAAATTAGCCATAAACATAAACCTTAGAAATTTACTCTTCATTTAGATCCACATCCCAAAATAATCCTTGTAAATTTTGAATTTAAGCAACAGTAGAAACCTTTAAAACTTATAGGAATTTATAAACCTTTGTGCTGAAAGAAAGGACAATTGACTTTAATTTTTAGAGTTAAATTAAGTAAGCTCATATTAGTCACTGGCTGTCCCCTTTAACCAGTGAGGGCAGCAGCTCCTTCAGGAGCAGGGAAGTTTCTGTAACACAGAGAATTATTAAGGTAAGTATCTTAGGAATTCACAACTGATAGAGTAATACAGAGAGGCAGATGGCAAACCAAGGATTGAGCATCCTAGATAAGGGGGAAACTCAGGTTTTAGCATGAGGGCATGGTTTAGATTTTAAGAAGCATAATTACCCAATCAAAGCCAAACAACAGGGACATTAACATTTTTATCTTCCACCTTGGGAGCCTCCAACCTTTTGGACCTAGACTTGTTCCACTTGTTACCCTCAATCTGGCCTGATTTTATCTATCTACTCTGACTGCCTTTTCAAAATTCTGGCTTCAAAATGGTGGTTCCATTCCAAGTTTTCTAAGGAATCTCCCTATTGCTTTCCAGAGTGGTTGTACCAATTTGCAGTCCTACCAGCAATGTATGAGTGTATCATTTTCCCCACATCCTCGCCCACATTTGTTACTTGTATTCTTGATAATTGCCATTCTGACTGGAGTGAGATGGAATCTCAGTGTAGTTTTAACTTACATTTCCCTAATTGTAAGAGCAAAAAGAAGAGCACGATCACGGCGGCAGCAAACTATGCAAGTCATGGGAGGCTTTATTCAGGAGCAGGAGTCATCTGTGGAGGTGGTGGATCCATATTCCCGGTGGAAAATGAGACCCAGCACAAAGGAAGGGACTGGGTTTATATAGGCTCTTAAGTTTGGGCGGGCGTTGTTGGGGGAGGTGTTAACTGCTGGCTTGATTAACATCAAAGAGACAGAGCTGGGGAAGGTAGGGCTGCTGGCATGATTAGCATTAGAAAGACAGTTTAGGGGAAGATGGGAGCTGCCAGCATGACCAGCATCAGGAAAACATTGTCCAGGGAATTGAAGGTAATGCTTGGCCATTATTTTCCTCAGACTACATTATTTTTCTAATGCCCATATCTATCACTAATTACTAGAGATGTTGAACATTTTTTCAAATACTTATTGATTGATTGTATTTCTTCTTCTGTGTAGTGCCTGTTTAGTTCATTTGCCCTTTTATTGACTGGGTTATTTGTTTTTTTGGTGGTGTTGTTTGAGTTTTTTATATATTCTGAAGATTAATGCTCCGAGGTGCAAGTGGAAAAGGTTTCTCCCATTCTGTAGGCTCTCTCTTCGTATTCTTGATTGTTTCCTTTACTGTGAAGAAGCTTTTTAATTTGATTTGATCACATTTGTTGACTCTTGATTTTACTTCTTGTGCTTTAGGAGTCTTGTTAAGGAAGTCAGTTCCTATGCTGATATGATGTAGATTTAGGCCTCTTTTTCCTTCTATTAGGCAAAAGATCTCTGGTCTAATGCCTAGCTCCTTGATCCACTTTGAATTGTATTATATGCAGGGTGAGAGATAGAGGTTTAATTTCATTTTGCTACATAGGGATTTCCAGTGAGACTTGGTCTTTCTAAGTTGCATAGGGCCTCATTAAGTTGCTGAGACTGACATTGAACTTGCAATCTTACTGCCTCAGTCTCCTGAGCCATTGGAATTACAGGTGTGTGCCGTCTATTTGTCTTTTAAAATATTTTAATGCCACTTTATTTTAAGTAGGGCCCTTTGAAGTAGTGTGTACAGTCCTGTGTACCACGTAATGATGGACCACATTTATGACAGTGGATCCTTAAGATTAAAATGGAAATGAAAAATTGCTTTCTCCTAGTGATGGTGCTCATCATAGCATGATGCATTACCCATGTGTTTGTGCTGAGGCTCAACAATATGCTGCCTTCAAGGGACTCATCTCATAAAAAAAGATACCCATAGACTGAAGGTTAAAGGTTGGGAAAATACATGCCACTCACATAAACTGTGTAAACAAGCAAGATTTTCCATTCTCATATCAGATAATGTGGACTTCAAATCAAAGATAGTCAGAAGGGATGAAGAAAGCCATTTCATATTGCTTAATGGAACTATACTTCACCAAGACATAACAATCATAAATATCTATGACTTGAACAATGAGCATCCCCATATATCAAACAAACCCTTCTCAATTTTGAGAATAAAATAGACCACAAGAAAATAATACTGGGTGACTTTAACATACTTCTCTCACCATTGGACACATCTTCCAAGCAAAAACTAAACAAAGAAACCAAAGAACTCAATAATACAATCAATAATTTAGAATTAACAGACATATACAGAGTATTTTATCCATCAACAAGTGAATACACTTTTTTTCTTAGCAGCACAAGGATCCTTCTCTAAAATAGACCATATGTTATTCCACAAAGCAAGTGTTAACAAATACAAAAAAACAGAGATACTACACTGCATTCTATCAAGCCATAAAGGAATGAAATCAGAAATCAATGATAAAATAAAAAATAGAAGCTACTCTAACACCTGGAGACTAAATAATACCATATTGAATGATACATGGACTACAGAAGACATCAGGCAGGAGATAAAAAAAATTCTTAGAGGTAAATGAGAACTCTGTCATAACATATCAAAATCTCCAGGACACTATGAAGGCTGTGTTAACAGGAAGTTTATTGTATTGAGCTCATTTATTAAAAGAAAAAAATGTCAACAAATGAATGAACTGAAATTACATCTCAAGGCTTTAGAAAAAGAAGAACAAATCAACACCAAAAGAAGTAGAAGACAGGAAATAATTAAAATCAGGACTGAAATCAATGAAATTGAAACAAAGAATTCAATTCAAAAAATTAACAAAACAAAAAGCTAGTTCTTTGAAAAAATAAATAAAATTGATAAACCCTTAGCCATCATAATGAAAAGAAGGAGAGAGAAAACTCAAGTTACTAAAATTTTTGATGAAAAAGGAAATATCACAACAGTCACTATTGAAATGCAGAAGATAATTAGGAACTCTTTTGAAAATATATACTCCAGTAAAATAGAAAACCCTGAAGACACTGAAAAATTTCTAGAGGCATATGATCTGCCCAAACTGAATCAGGAGGAGATACACAACTTAAACAGATCAATTTCAAGCAAGGCAATAGAAGACTCCATCAAAAGCTTACCAAGCAAAAAAGCCCGAGACCAGGTGGATTCTCAGTTGAGTTTTATAAGACCTTCAAAGAAGAATTAATACCAATATTTCTCAAATTATTCCATGAAATAGAAAAGGAGGAAACCCTACCAAACTCATTCTATGAGGCTAGTATCACCCTGATTCCAAAACCAAAGAAAGACACATCAAAGAAAGAAAACTTCAGACCAATATCCCTTGTGAGCATTGTCACAAAAATTCTTAATAAATTCTGGCAAATTGCATACAAAAACATATTGAAAAGATAGTACACCATGATCAAGTGGGGTTCATCCCAAGTGTGCAAGGTTGGTTCAACATATGTGATCAGCAAACATAATTCATCACATCAATAGACTGAAAAATGAATTATATGATTATCTCAATAAATGCTGAGAAAGCATTTGACAAAATACAGCACCACTTCATGTTCAAAACACTAGAAAAACTAAGGATAGTTGGAACATATCTCAACATTGTAAAAGCTATGCTAAACCAAAGGCCAACATCATCCTAAATGGAGAAAAATTGGAAGCATTCCCTCTAAAAATGGGAACAAGACACGAGTGTCCTCTTTCATCACTTCTATTCAACATACTCCTTGAAACTCTAGCCTGAGCAAGAAAAGTGAAGCAGGAGGCATCACAATACTAGACCTTAAACTATAGTACAAAGCTATAGTAACAAAAACAGCATGGTATTTGAAGCAAAATAGACATGTAGACCAATGGTATAGAATAGAGGACACAAAGACAAACCCACATAAATACAGTTATCTCATACTAGACAAAGGTGCCAAAAACATACATCGAAGAAAAGATAGCCTCTTCAACAAATAGTGCTGGAAAAACTGGAAATCCATATGCAGTAAAATGAAACTAAACCCCTATCTCTCACCATGCACAAAACTCCACTCAAAGTGGATCAAGAACCTACAAATTAGACCAGAGACCCTGAACATAACTGAGGAAAAAGTAGGCCCAAATCTTCATCATGTTGGATTAGGCTCTAACTTCCTTAACAAGACCCCTAAAGTACAAGAAGTAAAAGCAAGAATCAATAAATGGGATGGATTCAAACTAAAAAGCCTTTTCTCAGCAAAGGAAATAATCAGTGAGGTGAACAGAGAGCTTATATTCTGGGAGCAAATATTTGCCACACACACATTAGATAGAGCATTGGTCTCCAGGATATATAAAGAACTCAAAAAACTTAACACCAAAAGTCAAACAACCCAATCAATAAATGGGCTAAGAAGCTGAACAGACACTTCTCAAAAGATATACAATCAACAAATATATGAAAAAATGTTCAACATCTCTAGCAATTAGAAAAATGTAAATCAAAACTACTCTAAGATTTTATCTCACATCAGTCAGAATGGCGGTTATCAAGAATGCAAACAAGGGGCTGGGGCTGTGGCTCAGTGGTAGAGCGCTCGCCTAGCATGCGTGAGGCCCTGGGTTCGATCCTCAGCACCACATACAAATAATAAATGAATAAAATAAGAATCCATCAACAACTAAAAAAAAAAAAAATAAAATATTTAAAAAAAAAAAAAAAAGAATAAGTTACTCTGAAAGGTATATTTTAAAAAAAAAAAAAAAAAAAGAATGCAAACAAAAATAAGTGCTGGAAAGGATGTGGGGGAAAGCGCACTCATATATTGCTGATTGGACTGCAAATTGGTGCACTCTGGAAAACAGTATGGAGACTGCTTAGAAAACTTGGAATGGAACCACCATTTGACCCAGCTATCCCACTCCTTGGACTATACCCAAAGTACTTAAAAACAGCATACTATAGTGACACAGTCACTTCAATGTTTATAGCAGCTCAATTCACAATAGGTAAACTGTGGAACCAACCTAGATGCCCTTCGATAGATGAATGGATAAAGAAACTGTGGTATATATACATAATGGAATATTACTCAGCAGTAAAAGAGAATAAAATCATGGCATTTGCCAGTAAATGGATGGAGTCAGATAATATGATGCTAAGCCAAGTAAGCCAATCCCAAAAGACCAGAGGCCGAATATTTTCTCTGGTAAATGGCTGCTGATTCATACTAGAGGAGGGGACATGGGAAGAATGGAGAAACTTTGGTCAAGGACATGGGGGCAGGAAAGATGGTGGAATGAGATGGACAATGCCCTAGATACGTGTATGACTGTACATACGGTGTGACTCTATATTCTGTACAACCAGAGAAATGAAAAGTTATGCTCCATTTGTGTACAATGAATCAAAATGCAATCTGCTGTCACATATACCTAATTAGAATAAATAAATTAAAAAAAGAAATAGAAGTCAGGAAATCTTAATATTCTTTTCACTTAAAAACAGAATAAGAACGTGATTGAGTTAAAACATGAGGGATATGAGTTGAGAATTTCTTGATATTTTGTTCCTATTTTTAACTAAAATTTTGAGATGACTGTTAGAGTTGTCCAAATAGTCATATAGGAGCCCAACTACTTCTAGATACGCAGGAACTACAATATTAGGAGAATTGTCACATTGCTATTCAGGTGGATAGTGGACCAATGTAACATTGGTATCTTTTATTTTTGAATAGAAATGTATTAGAAAAATTAGTAAGAGTATCTTGGTATGAGATTTTCAGTAATCTTTTAAATTCCTTGAAATCTTACTGATAATTTTTACTCTAAAAACTAAACTAGACTAAATTATTTATTGACTAAGTACAAGTTGCTTGAATAACTTGGTGATCTACCATTAGGTTTATAATTTATTTATTTAAAGTACAGGGTTATATTCATAAGCATATTCACTTATTGTTTTCTATTAGAAAGTAAGAGAAAAAGTCACTTATATGGCTAAGTGGAAGTTATTAACGGTGGTCTGTTGAAGATTTCAAGGACATTTTCATTTTTATGTTCCTCCAGTTATTACAGCAATTCAGCAGGCAGTCATATCCTTTGCCTCTTCAGGTATGAAATGGCAGCTGCTGAAGAGACACAGCATGGTCACTGCTCACACAGTGGAGCAGAAGTTAATCACCGTTTGAAAACAATTGGCTGACATTAGACCAGAGAGTTAATTGAAGGGAAACTATTGAGACAAGAATTACACTCATTTTTAAAAAGTTTGCCTATATGACTAATAGTTCACATCATTAAGAATAAGAACAGGAAGTTAGATTTCCTAAAGTTTAATAAATTCGGTTTACTTAACTTTTAGATTAGCTTAATCTAAATTTACTTTGTTCCCCTCTGTTTTTAATGTACTCTGGTTAGAAAAATCATATTAGACTGTTCAATGTCATTTGCCTTTTTTTTATAATTGCAAGAGTACTTTTTTTTTTTTTTTAAGATTTAGCTTCTCACACATCTTTACAATGAATTTTGTCTTTCTCCCAAGGCCTTCTATCCAAAGTCACTGGATAAAAGGAAAGGCCCTATAAAATCCTTCTTGGGTTTTAAGTCTTTGTAATTTTAAATCCATTCACTAATTTAGTGCCATTGAGCTCTCAATCTTCAGTGGGACTTCTTTTCATTTAATGGTCTTGCTTTCATTGAGATAAAGATATCTATTTTTAAAACACCTTTAATGCCAAATGAAATTGAAATTATTAATTGAATTGTTCTGTTTCCCTGTACAGAGGATTTTCTAATCCTATACTCTGTCAATTGTGTGCTTAGAAAGGAACAAAAAGGAGGTTAGTGAGGATGATCTACATTTTGGAATTAATGTATTCTTTTTGGAAATACAGCAACTATAATTTCAAGGTCAGCCTAGGAAGAAATAATATTTTAACAATATATTTCCTGTTCATGAAACTTCATATACATTTTGAATGCTATAATCTCATTTGATTTTGGAGAGAGAAAAGTCTGGTGTAATATAATGTCACAGATCTTTGTCTCCAGGTCACACTTCCAGGGTTCAAATCTCAACACCATACTTTCTAGCTTTGCAGCATTGCCTGAGTTGCTTGGGTCCCAGATGATTCATTTTACTTATATCTAATATAACAGTCATGCACAATAATAATAATAATGGCTATGTCATTGACTGTTGAATTGTTTTAAGGATTAAGTAAATTCCTTAGAACAGTCCTGGTCTCGAGTTAAATTACTAAATATCATCATCACCATCAACATTCAAGAATTGAGGTTAAAACATGACAATCAGAGTCCTTAAACCTCAGACCCCTTTTGTAGTTGGGAAACACACTGCTGGTTGCTCACTCTAACATCAGTTTCTCTCCTACCTGGCCAGGAGGCTAAATTGTAAAGTATAAGCCAGTCATGGTTCTCCTTTTCTCTTTTATCAGTAATGGGTCTAAGTAACTGAGTTCTAGCCAATGGTGTATGAGAAATAATTTTATGGTGATCTTCTGGAAAATATTTTCTTCTCAGTTCAGTGACAAAGCTCATTTGTCCTCCCCCCACCCCGCCACTTTGAATGCTATGATGTGAGGATGTGATACTTAAGTGGTGTGGCAACCATCTTCTAACCATCAACCTATAAACCCGAGGCATAATTCTGTATTCTGAGTGTGAATGACAGACTTGAAGGAGAAAAAAGAAACTTCATCCTTGAAGGCATTTTTGAATATGAGACCAACTCATGATTTGTGAGTTCCCCTTCAGAACCTTCTATTGTGCCTTACATTCTCATTTCCTAGAGGCTGCCTATTCCGTGGGCTGCACTACCCTGGGGCTTTAAATGGTGTAACAGTTACATAATGTATCAAAACTTCTTGGGCTCTTTGCAGAGCCTACTTTGCTAGTTTCAAGTTTCCTGTGGAGAACCTTCTCTATTCATCATGAGTGTTTCTGTCTCTCACAAATGCCTACTGAGAACCACACAGCATTCTCTGAGCACTCTACAGTACTGGACCTGGCTTCTGGTGTCCTTTAGTCCTGTGGCTGGGGACCCTGCTGCTGGATGCTGCCGACATCCTTCTGCACTGTTGTCCTCAGACACTGCTGATCCCCTCTGGTTCTGCAGCACTTTTTGTCCAAGCACTGCGCTTTCTCCCTGCTCATGGAAGATCCTTCTTTGTCTCTCACTGAACTGTCACTGTCACAAGTATGCTGAAGGCTCAGAGGTGCCAAAGCTGCCCAGTGGTACACAGGGGAAAGCCTCTGCCCCTTCACATGCTACACTGTTGAGGGTGTTTCCAAACTTCAATATCTTGCACAGGCTTTAAAGAGCATGGGTCTTTCTGTTTCTTAGCTTATAATCTGCCCTTTTCTCTTGACAACCCCACTGCCTGGGACCTAGGCTTATAGACCATGCATAGGACTGTGCCAGGACCAGGCATGAGGCAAACACCAGAATTGCCCCTCCACCAGTTCTTGGAAGAAGCATTTGCTGTTTAGCTAGCTTTTACTCTTCATCTTTTGTCATCTTAGTCTCAGTTATCTTCTGAGAAGTTCTTCATCTTTGAAGGACTAGATTCTGGCTGGTTTATATCACCCATCAATTTTCTCTGAATGCTAAGACTTGTCTAACTTGAGACAGAGGTAACCACTAAGCCAAAAAAGAAGACTTAAATAGGGTTTCTGACTCTTTATTTTGTCAAGTATGGCTTTAAAATAAATATCCAAAGATGTTCTTACTACTATTTATTGCCTCAATTATTTCATAAATGAAAGATACTTTAAAAACAATGAGAATGACATGGTTTTAGGAAAAACTGTTTTTTCAAAAACATACAATTGAAATATTACACATGCAAGCACAAACATTCAGCAGTACCTAACCCTCAACATCATAATATATGTATATTTACATAGATTTTAAATTTAATCCTTAGATACAGATGTTGATTCAAGATAGGGGATTTGTATATTTAAAAGCTCTACAGGTGACTGATAATGCAGCAGTGAGATTAGTTCTGTTCTATTTTTCTCTTTTTATTTTCTTTTCCTTTTTTCCCCCTGTGAAGTGGTGAGAAATTCAATTGCAGGTCAGCAGTGGTCTATTGACTGACTCTTGGGACCCAGCTGTCTCAAATAAAAGCTGTAACTCTGGGTATGTAAGACTTCCCTGAGATACCAATGTCTTTTCTTTCCTCACTGGAAGTACTAAGTGGTAAAATGTTACACATATTAAAATTATTTGACTTGGTGCAGGTCAAGATCAAACACAAGATGTGGGTAGTAATAGATAACGGAGCCTTAGTCAATTGGCAGCTTCTGGGAGAATGTCACTCTGAGAATGACTCAAAGGAGGAGTCTAAGCTTAGAAGAAACAAATGTCATGAATGATTAGCAGCCTCTCGCAGAGTAGGAGTGGAGCAGCATAAATGGCGTGTATTTGCCATTTTTAGTTTCTTTTCTTTTATATATACATATAATGGTTGAAAAAAATATTAGTGGCTTTACGTGGTCTAGCATTCTTTTCATTGTTATAATACAATATTACATTTGCAACTGTAGTGAAATAATGCCTGAATTCCTGTCATTTCAAAAGTCTGTGCATTAAGAAGTCATTTGATCTGGAGCTAAGTTACAATGATTTCCTTTAAATCATGGCCACTGAGGAAGTTTGCGGTTTACTGATTGAACATTTCATTGGATATTTGCTCCATGTCAGTTGTAGGCAGGGAGGTTAAGGAGAGAGTATGGGAAAGTCCTTAGCTACCTATAACTTAATCTTCTGAGGGAAGTAGATATCTAAACATATGAAAACAATATGTACAAAGTATTTTGGGAACAAAGAAGGGGAGGATTAACTCTGAATTTTAAATGAAGATGAAAGAGAAATAGTATATTTCAGTTAAAATAGTGATAGAAATTAACAGAATAAATTGTTTCAAAGAAAATGTCCTATAGAATGAGGGATGTATTGCTGAATGTCATCAATGAGTCTTTGGCAATAGATTTTGATACCATCACCTGGAAATGATATTTGCTTTTTTAAGACAACATATAACTTTATAGTGTTGCATGGTGTTTGTCTTATATTTGACAAAATTATATTTATCTAAAACTATTACCCTAAATAGATTGTAAAGTGATCTATCCAAATGGGACAATTTATCAAAATAGGACTGTAGGAGAATGGTCAGAATGCCCAGACTTTAATCCTAGAAATCTAATTGTTACCTGTCTGACTATGGCAAGTTAACTCTTAATCTTTTCTAATTCCTCATCTACAAAATAAGATTAATAGTAACTACTACATCATATTGTTGTAAATATTGAATGATGCATGTAGAAGTGCTTAGCACAGTGCCTGGCACTTAGTAAGTGCTCAATAAATGTTATTGATTACTAATGTTGTTTTGTGTTCTTGAGCTCTAAATCTGTACCTGGATCACAGTAGATACTCAGTTAGTATTTGTTGGTTCTGTTAAAATTAACTCTTTCTGTCCTTTCCTGAGGTTGTCCATCAGTCTGTCTGCTTAGCCATCTGTCCTATAATGTTTGCTGTACCTGGTGCTGCTTGAAACCCACTCCTGTTCCCCTTCCTCACAATCTTGTCTTCTGAGTCCACTTCCATGACCCTTTAATTCTTTCCAGGTTCCTTCCCAGGGTATTTCAGACAAAGTTGAGTTAAAAGTTTTACTAGAATGGCTTAATTCTAATCATTTTGGTCATTAGGAAGGGATAGAGATGGTAAAGTTACTGGGGAGATAAATGGCATATGTATTTATATAAACGAGACTGGTTATCTCTGAATGTGAGGGTGTGCTCTAGCACATAATATTATTTGCTATTTAAGACAGTTTTAAGTAGCTTTGGTTTTTGTTTGTCTCCTCTCTTGGTAATAAATTGTAGGAGTAAATTTCTACCCTGAAAAAATAAAACATGTGAGAGAATGGATTGTATATATTTTGTTCTTCACTGTATTTCTAACTTCTGGCAAATTGACTTCTACCTAGTAAGTACTCAATATATACACCTATTAAATGAAAGAATAAAAATTAACAAATTGTTGAATTTATGATTTTGGGTTTTTTTGGGGGGTGGTAAGATTGAATTCAAATGATGTAAATTGAAATATTGGTTTGGACCTCTGGATTTTTTTTTTTTAAATTTCTTTAAGGCATATATGTGTGTGGACAGGTAGGAATGGGTGTGTGTATGTGACATCCAGCAAGCACTTTCATTGAATGAATCTTTGGAAACTAATTTTACAATTAATATTGCCACATTGAAAGCTCATTTTACAGGCCTTGGTATTTACAGACAAAATTTTGAGTTAAGTGAAAGTATAAAGTTAAATCAAATTAATACCATATGTTTTTGGAGTCCTACATCTCGTGCAGATTTATATACCAATGATTCCAGCGTTTGGTTCACTTTATTACTGTGTACTTTAAGTGTTATTTGACTTCATTTATATCAATGTGTTAGATAAAAAATAGAAGAGAAAATAATATGATATTCATATCAAAAGTTTTTGCAACACTTTTTAAATCTAAATCTTGAGAGTAAAAATTCTTACCAGAAAGATAGCTAAGCTTTTCAAATTATATTATATCCATAAACGGAACTGTGATCTCAATAGCATTTATCTCTAAGCCTGAGTTATAGCTCGCTTCATTGCTCCCTAAACACTGAATTTTCCACTGTGGATGTAGGACATATGCTCTTGCAGCTCAGGATGCCGTGGGACTCCAGTGTGGCACATTTACATTGGCAGTTCCTTGGGAAGAAAAAAAAAACAGCATGGGAAAACTGAAATCTTACAGTAGAGGAGGTTCATAATACAAATGTTGAAGTGCTAAGCTTTCAGAAAGTAATAATTTCCCTGATTTTTATTAGAAAGAGGACATACAAGCATAGCAATGCATGGTAAATCAGCATCTCTGCCTCTTTACCAGCTTTTATGATCGGCATTAATGGTGGCAACTGTCACAGAGATTATAGCTGCTTTATTTCAAGGGAGTCTAAGAGGCAGAGCGTAGTGTGAGTATTTTATAAACATATATTTTTAAAGTCAGCCATTTGGGCTTTCAAGAATGACAAATGTTTCCTAGGAGGGCTTAAACAGGGAGAGGGACTGTGTGCAGGAGGGAAGAAAATGGGAAAAATAGTATCATTTATTTGATGTAGAAATTTGGATGTTAGTTATAGTCCACTTTTTTTGTTAGCCATTTTGTTCTAGCCTAAGTGGTGCCAAAATTATTTTATTGATCAGCTATCCTGCAATTGAAAAAGCCACATTCTGACCAGAGTCATGTGACTTTTACTTCCCATTACGCCTCAATATAGGCCTCTGGGGTGTAGTTGGTTTAACTATGTTTGTGATTATTCTGTGAAAGATAAAATCCCCTATCTGTCACTTTCCAGTCCTTCAGGCTCTTATGTGAGGTTTACAAAGTCATAGCAAGGAGATAATCTCTGCCATCTTTCTTCTATTTTGGTGTGTTCTTATATGTTTGATATGGTGAGCTAATGTATATGGCTATGTCCCAAAAGGTACCCAACACAAACTGTGTTTCTACTGAATAGCAACAGTACCATTAGCTAAAAAGGAAGCTTTCAGGCAGTTTCTTATTTTAAAACATTTTACAGATGGACCCAGATGTTAAAAAAAAAAGACATCAACATTCCTGCCCTATTCTCATCTTGACTACTGTTACACCTGGAGCTACAGAAGCCATTATGATAATGCATCGATATTTTAGAAAATTCGTTGGTGCAGAAATGGAAGAAAGAATGAACTGTGCAGAATTTCTGGCCCTTAGCCTGTACAGCTGTCTTTAAAGTAAACTCTTGATCTTCTAAACTTCTTTTCTCCTTCACTCCCAAGTTGTCAGAATATTTCGTATGTTCATTTGTTTATTCATTTACTCGGCCATTACAAAACACTTATTTAGTATTTAATGTGTGCCAGGTACACTACGAGGTTTTGGGTATGCACTGGTGAGTAAAGTAGAAATTCTATTTCTATAGAGATGAAGATGACATAGAGAAGGGAGTTAAGTGCTAGATTTGATCTAGAAGGATCAGGGAAGTTCCCACTGGAAGCGGCACTCAAATTGATAACCAAAGGATGAATAGGAGTGAAATTCCATATTGGATAGTTTTATAAGATAAATGTAAATAAAATAACTTGCAAGTTACAAATAATGATACACAGATTTGATTTTATTATTGGTCTTTGTGTAATCAAGTAATCTTAAAATGTCAGGTACCTTAAATATCTTCGCATACAGGGATCCCTATTGTGGCAGCAATATCAGTATTGTCATTGAGGTAGAAGGGATCTTATTATTTATAGTTTGTTCTTTTCCACATCCAAGTAGAATATACATTTTTTAACAGGTAGTGCTCTAACACCACCTGAATACTGGGCTTGCTTAAATCTGAGGACTCCGGCCTTAACCATTAAGAGAGACTGAAAGGACAAACAGCTTCTGTCCTGGAGTGGAGTGAGGGATACTAGCAGAGTCATGACTACTATTTGCCAGGTGTATGGGTGGACAATTTTAGTGTGAAAGAGAGTTAGACAACTTAGATTCTTGTTCTGATCTATCAATTGAATAGGTGAATGGCCAAATGCATGTCATTTAATTTCATTTGATCTTATTTTCCTCATCTGTGAAATGATGGTATATCTAAAAGACAGCAATGTATGATTAAATTCCAGTGTGATTTCTTGCTAATGTTGTCTTCAAATCATTTATTGGTAACTGCTCTTCTTTCCTACTAAAAATCTAATAAAGAGAAGAAGGAGGGGAGGAAAATGGAAGTTATGAGTGAACAAGATTCATCAAATTATGTATGTTTGTATGAATATGGCACAATGCATACATATAGTATGGATAATTATAACTTACTAATAAAAATAAATTTAAAAGGACTCAATAGAGCTTAAGTTACTTGTTTCCTTTACTATGCAGGGCAATTTTGTTTTACTCTTAAAGGGAACAGATACACATTGCATGGCCACTTAAGTATATTCAAATGTATATGTGCAGTGGTGTGTATAGGTGTTGGCTGTCAAATTGCTGTGTTCTAATTATCTTCAAAATGAAAAATGTCTTCATACTATTTTGCTCCATTTACTTGTTTATTTTTTTCTGCCTAAGATACAGGTAAGATCATTTTTAGAAGGAATTAGTATTTAGCATATGTAGGAACATCTATAAACTGATGTTTACATAACGCAGTAGTTCCGAATTTAATGTGTGCTAATATGGATGTACAAATCAGCAACTAAAATAAGATCGCAGATATTTTATGGTAAACAATGGTGGGTAGATATCAGTTAATCTGTGAGGATGGGCATGGTCCAGTGCTTGATTCCCACAATTCAGAGCTTTCTCCTGGAACCTTGACTACTGGCTTACTTTTTCATTTATGAAACCACTTCAAATGAGGGCAGCACTACAATGAATAAATACAGATAATCCTTAAAAGGAAATGAAACATCTGTCATTCATATTCATCTGACAATAAGTAAGTTCATGAGTGTTGAAACAATAACTAACAATAATTTCTTTGAAATTTTTGTAGGGATTCTGCAAGTAACATTGTTCCCCATTCCCCTGCTAAAGCATTAGTTATCACTTTTGGTTTGTAAGAAAGTGGATCATGAGCAGAAACGTCAGGACAGAAGCCTAACAAATGGGCCAACGTGAAGATTTGTGTAACATTTTTTTGATGAAAGCTGATTCCTGGGCTTTATCTATCCTGGCAAAGAGAGCCAGACTGCTGCATGACATTTATTTTTATTAAAATTGGGCAAGAAGTAGTCATGTGTTGATGTACATGCTGTTGAAGCTTCCGCATAAAAGTCAGAGCACAAACTATAAAACCAACAGCAAAAAATCTTTTGTACCTCTTACTTTCCTGTGGCAATCAAACAGCAAACTGGGCCAACTGTTGCTTCTCTGGATTTATGAAACTCCTGACTGAGGGAAGGAAAGAAATCACATTTTTTCCTTTCCTTTCCTTCCTTTTATAATAGCAAGTACAGTTAAAATGTTTTTCTTCTATTATTTTATAATTGATATAATTTCTTTTAGCTTTTATTACTGGCAAAGAATATATTGGTAAAGAAACTAAATGGATGCTTATGATCTATTTTGGTAATATAGAACTTCAAATGGTCATTCATTTTGTAATGGAAAAAATAAGATGTTCTTGGTTACTGGTTATTGATATTGAGTCAATGTCTTAAGATGTGTGCTCATACACTATCTCTCACACACACATACATACATGCCGACACAACTGGAAATGAAACATTAAACTGGGGTTCAGGATACCAGGATTCTAGGCTGGATATTTGTGCCTGAGGTAGACGAATACTAGACTAGGCTGTTTAGAGCCTGTTTCCTGAAGACTGATGGCTTACTGCTTCATCCCACTGCAGGAAATTTCCTAAGTCAAAGAATGTTTTCTTACCTTAGTTATCCGCCCCATCCCAGGGTAGGCCCTCATCCTGTGACTGGCCAAAGGGGTGGGTGCAAAGGCCCTTTGTAGTGACTGTCCTGCTCTTTACTAGTGTTCTGTTTGTTCTTGCTTTTGTGTTTCTTTACCAAATATTATCTTTTATTTCTGTCTAATTTCTATCAACCCTGAAACATTAAATCAGTTTCCATTCCTTTCATTAAATTTTATTTTTTTTGGTGCTGAAGATTGCCTTGTGCATGCTAGGCAAGTGCTCTACCACTGAGCTACAACCCCAGCCCTCTTTCATGAAATTTCTTGGCAACTCTACTACATACTGATTTCTTACATCATTTTGTTTATGTGGTATTCAGTCTCTTCAGTTTGTTTAAAGGCTTTCTAATTTACAAAATATCTTCATGTATCTACCTTGATTGGATCCTTAAAACCACTCCATAATTTGGCCAAAATGAGAATCATTCATTATTTTTGCTTTATTATAGAGAAGCCCAGGAGTGAGTGAGCTATTTGCTCCAGGTCACAATGCTGGTATATGACAGAGTTGGTATTCAAATCTCTGTGTGGTAGTATTATATGTAGTGTTCGTGTCACTTAACAAGTGCTGCCTTCTCAAAACACATTTATTATTGTTACATATGAAACTGATATGCACAAAAGTATTGAATTGGGCTTCATGTTTGTTCCTGTAGAAAATTTCCCCTATCTGAAGTATTCAGCCAGGAGTTTGTGTTCTTCGGTTGTTGTGTTGAGCATAGGTGCATTGGAACATAGAATTGGTGTTTCAGATTTGGAAGAAAATTTTGTCAGATCCTTAGTACATACCTTTACCTGTATTTTAAACAGCACAGAAGCTCTGCAGCAGGACTAAGGAGAACTGTGTTCAAATGACTAGATTGAGTTGGAGAAGAGAGAGGCTTCAAACATTAAATTTTCAAATGTTGGCCAAAGTTAAGACTGAGGAAGAAATCTTCCAGGTTCTGTTAATAATGTGTGCTAGTGTTCTATCCTTTTTATTTTGAGCAAATAAAGCAATTATATGATTACAAAATAAAAACTGAAGTATATTCAGCAAAATCTAATTTCCATCCCCAGTCTCTCTTTTCTGTTCCCTCCCTGTCACTGTGGGTAACCACATGTTGAATGTTTTTATTTTGTTTTTATAAATCTGAGTGAATAAACACATACAGTCATACAAAAGGAAGCTTAATAAATATACTCTCCTGTACTTTGCTATTTTATTTAATGTGTATTGGAGATAATATATTTATACACAGGAAATCGATTTCATTCTTTTTTTATTGTATAGTATTCTGTCATGTGAATGTATCATAGTTTTTTCAAATGGTCTCACTGAAATTTTGATTCTTTATAAAATTATTTATGAAGTTATCTTGTTTACAAATTATTTTATTCTTTCCCCAGTGTAGACTAGGGATAAATTCTTAGGTATAAAAAGTCAAAGGGTAAATGCATCTGCATTTTTTTTGTTTATTGTTAAGTTGTCTTAATGATTTTTCCAGTCTGCATTCCTACCAGAAATTTATGAAGATTCTGTTCCTAACATTTTCCCTAATATATTTTACTGTCAAACTTAACAGATTTCTAGATTTTAGATTTTTCACCTATCAATCTGATAGGTGAGTGATGTTTTCTTATGGTATTATTTTGAAATTCTTTTATTAAGTGAGGTTGATGATTTTTTCTTATTTTTTTAAGGATCATTTAAGTTTTATTCTGTAATCTACCTGTTCATTATTTTATCTTTCTCCATAATTCCACTGGACTATTGATTTTTTTTTTATCTGGAACATTTTGGAGCTCTTTATACAGTATATTGCTTTTTTTTTTTTAACACTAGCCTTATTTTGTACTGTGATATATCAGTCATAATTTCTCTAGTTCTTAACTCCATATTTTGCCTCTTAAAAATACGTTAGAATCAGTCAGTTGTTCATTCTTTTTTTTTCTTGAATTACAACTAAATACTGAGATTGGGAAAATTTTCTGGTGTCAAGCATTCATCCATGCCTTCATGTAGTTTATATAAAATTTAATTTTTACATCAGATTCTTTTGAATTTTATCCTGATATATGATGTGTGGTGCAGATTCAATTTTATCTTCAGCCAAAGGACTTTCCAGTTGTCCTAAGACCTATTATTAAAAAGTTGAACAGGTAATTTCTAGTCACACATTAATTTGAGGATGTAGGTTATAAGAACATCAGAGACTTTTTGGAAGAATGAAATGCTCTTTATGTATATTTATTTAATACCAACAATGTAATAGATGTCTTACATGCATTTTTTTCTAGTCCTCACAACAAGACTACAAACTTCTATTTTTGATAGTATTAAAATGCACCTAAGGAAGCAGGATGAGATTACTGAGTTTCTATGTAACCAGAAGGTGATGGAGCTGTAATTCAAAGTGAAGGGCACAACAATCTCCTAAACTTATCTCAGTGTGCCTCTCTTGTTCCTGCTTACATAAATGATATTTTTGAGATAAATACTAATATACATTTATCTGGAGACCAAACTTATTATCTTTCAGACCTTCACTAGCTTTTCCCCAAATTTCTCATTTCAAGTTTGACACTGTAAAGTTTCCTGGAAAGTAATATTGTCTCAGCCTTCTAAAAGAGAACTAAATCAAGAAACTAGTTTGTTAAAATATAAATTTTCATTTTCTATATAGTCCATTATAAATTTTTTAACAAAATAAGATTAAATAGTAATGTAACGAACTTTTAATAAATATCTGGAAACTTTTCAAGATAAAAAATCAGAACTAGAAAGTCTTTTAAAAACAGCAATTAAATGCAAACATAATGTTGTTGCTGATTATGGAGTCTCATTATGTGGTTTAGAGCAAAACTGTATTCATCTGCCTACTCTGAAAATCAGCATGACCAAAGGCAGTTAGAATCAAAAAGAAATAATTTCATTCAATTCCTGTATCTTCTGAGGGAAAATTATTGCCTATATCAATGCCTTCCAGTCAAACACCATTAGGAACACACCTGTAGTTGAATGATTTGAATTTATGCTCCTCATAACAAGACGATGAGGCAGACCACACACCTGCCCACAGGAAACCACAGAGCATCTCAGCAAGAGTGTTAGAAAGGGCTCATTACAGAATTTTGGTTTGTGTTAGGTGATTTGGGGGAATGTTTAACAAGATGGGCTTTGCTCTGGATTAGATGCTGTCAGGAAGTGGGGATAATGCTATGATTAAGTATCTTAATAAATCCTTTCCAGGAAAAAAGACTAGTGTGAGGCTAAAGTTATAACAACATTCACTGATGTTACCCAAGCCAGAATGTTTGTTTTCCTATTTTTGGACAATGTTTATGATGTTGTCTGTGTTCAGAAATGTCACATAGTGGTCATGTTTTTGTCCTGACCCACCATGCTCACAGAGTGTTATCCTCTGATGTTGGTGTTCTGTGAGAGTGCATATTTTAAAAGAACGCCATGACCAAGCTGTGAGGATCAGTTCCCAGGTGTTAGAATTGCTTCATTTCTTTTTTGCTCTCCAAATTGTACACCACTTTTCCTTTTTTTGTTCAATTCATACATGACAAAATATGACTGTATTCATCAGAATAAACAAAGTTCCAGCTGCTGTAGCAAATAAGTCCAAAATTTCAGTTGCCCAACACAGTAATTGTTTCGTATGTGCACAAAAGCCAATGTAGATATTCATTATTGGGCCATTCAAGCTGCATTTACCTCCGGCACCACATGTGCCCATGCTCTATGTGTGGCTCCCAAATTTGCCACAGGATGGGCAGAAAAGGTGGAGAAAGCACAGCAGAAAGTTAAATACCTCACTGTCGAAATGACACAATTCACTTTCCTTATGTTCTTTTGGCCAGATTTAGTCACAGGGCCCCACATAAATAAATATGAGGGAGTGTATTAGTCAGGGTTCTCCATTAAAACATACCTAAAAGGACACACACCTCTCTCTTATCTGTCTCTTTTATATATAAAACTATAACATCTAAATCTGTATATATTTGAAAAATAATGGATTGGGTTCCAGATAAATATATACTAATTTTTAATCCCAAAATATCATTCTTGACTTTTTTTTTCCTGGTGAGTACAAGTTTGTTTTTCATATAAGGAAAAGAAAAATGGTGGGGGGTGAGGAGGGAGACAGAGACTGATTTTAAACAATTGGCTCACCCAGTTATGGAGATACAAATCTAAATACAGTGGGACAGGCTTTAAACTGGAGGCCTGGGAGAATTCCATTTTAGTCTGGGGAGGTGTGTCCTTTATTCAGGCCTTCAACTGACTGGATGGTGCCCATCCACATTATGGAGGGTGGTCTGCTTTACCTGAAATACATGGATTTAAAATGTTAATCCATTCCAAAACATCTTCACAGAAACATTCATAATTGATCAAACATCTGGGAATCATGGTCTATTCAAGTTGGCACTTAAAATTAACCTTCATAAGAGTATGTGATTTCTGCCTGGGATATTTCTCAAACCACCTGTTACTTAGAGCATGAATCTTTTGTTATCAGCCAACTTTCTTGCCAAAACATTCCTTTTATTAACATATATTTTCACTAAAAATTCATGTTTTATAAGCACATGTTCATTCATACACATTTTAAATCAGTGCAAACACCTTACATTTATCCAGCATTTAGTTTTATATTGTGTGTAATAGCATGAGGGTAGTTATTTCCATTTTGCAGATGAAAATAAAATAAGAAAGATAGGTGATTTATGTATGGTTATGTGGTAAAAAAGTGAAAGACCCAAGTATAGAAGTTAAATCTCTCTTCTTTTATCCACCACAGATACAAATACAAAATAAATAAAATTAAATAAAACAATTGTTGGAATTGATTTGAAGAAGGAAATATCTGGAATTATATAATTCATTATGGGAAATATAGCTGTGAATATCTTTAGAACATGAAAATAAAAATGACTTAATTTTAGTTCTTATTAAGAATTATAATATCATGGAATATTCAGATCTTCTATATTGTGTTTTTATGAGTGTGTTTGATCATGCTCCAAAAGGTGACAAGACAGCATAATGTTGGGAATTAATTATACTTAGGAACTTTAATAATAATCGAGCTTACGAGCATGTGATTCTAAGAGAGGCAGAGTCATGAGCAAACCCATTGGCACTGCCAGGTCTCTAAAGGAAGCACTGACCAATAGCCCACTTCTGAGAGTAAGGCCAGTGCACACTCATGGCTTCCGGGCTGCTTTTTAAGATATTGCCAAGGCATTATGCAGCCAATGGAAACATCTCTGGAGAAGCCCAATCTTATAGCTCTCCCAAGCATACACTATACATGTTAAAGAGCAACAACACTGAGTCTATTGTGATAACTCTGTTTAATTCTTATAAAGACACCAAATCCCTGGAACACAGAAGGATATGTAAGTGAATCAAATCAAGAAGATTTGATTCCAAGTGACCCTTTAGGACATTCTTGGCTAAAGTATATTGATTAATAACAAATTAGAACAGCTTCTTCTAATTGTACTTATCTTCTCCCTTATATACACCTGTTGTTAGTAAGGCCAAGGAGCAGGTGATCTCTTAAAAATTTCTGTGACTTTATTAAGAAGCAGATGTTGAACTATCAATTCTAACCTGGTATGTGAACTGACATTCACTTTACAAGAAGAAGTGAGCTAGAGAGACTGTGGGGCTGAATGGAGTGAAGCAAGTGGCAGCAACTCAGCGCGGTGGAGAATGTTATGCATGTTGCATGTTTGCATGCATGTGAGTTATAATACCTCAAAACTCCCTAAATTGTCACTCTTTTTCTAGACTTTGCTATTGATTCATGCTTGGTCTGTATTTATATCTGCTGTTAAGAGTGACACAGAAAGAAAGGAGACTATGGGTGGAATCAGTACTTGGGATAGGAAAAGCTCTGCATTATTTTCTTGGTTGTCAAGTTTCAGTGATTCAGAACAACTAGAGATTTCTCTTTCTATAGCTTTAATTATGTTTGCTGTCAGAGACATAAGCTGCAGAAAAGGACAGGACAGCAACTTTATTTTAAGCTAGATTGAGTGTCACTAAATCTCCCCAACACTTATCAGTTCTAGAATTATTGTTCCCCTTTCTAAGAAATATTATATACTAAAATTTTTAAATAAATTATTTCTTTTGAGTTAGAGGAACCATTTAAATATTTTTTATTAGTGCATTTTAATTATACAGAATGATGGGTTTCATAGTGATATATTTATACATGCAAATAACATACTTTGATCTATCCATACCCACCATGGGTGGGAACAGAAGTATATTATTTAGGTAGGATTTAGAAACATATGAATTTGCTGTTTTGATAAAAAGTCCATAGATTAAAAACTACTGAGTATGTAAAACCTGTTTTAAACAATATATTCGCAAGTAGACTTTAAGTAACTTCTGTTTAATACTTATGAAAGAATCATTTTTCTTATGCATGAAAATCCCATTGTATTTCAAAGGACTTGCTCAGATAATATGTGATAAAGATATTTTAAAAATATTTAAATTATTTTATTAGTGTAAGAATAAAATTCATATTTTATTCATATTTTGTGTTAAGCACTTTATTGCTTATTAAGCAAAAAACTTAGTGATTGTTGGATTTAAATAACTTTTAAAAATCACTTGTTTTGAATGTTATTCAACTGATCAGATAGAAGGGTACACATTAAATCATTCTAAAAAATAGGATTCACTTGGATGTCAATTAGTATGAAGAAATGTGTATTAAATTTGATTTCATAACATTTTGTATTCCTATTTGATGATTTCTTTGATATATAAGATTATCAATTATATTTTCATTATATGATGTAATGGATAATCTTATATGTCAACTTGATAGGGACATGTGTCAACTTGATGGAATTACCAAATACTTGATAAATCATTATCTCTTGGAGTTTCAAGGAGAAATTAGCATTTAAGCTGGACGACTAAATAAAAGAGATGGCTTTCCCCAGGGTGAAGTGGACATCATTCAATTTGTAGAAGGGCTACATAGAACAAAATGGTGGAGGGAAGGGGGGATTTGTTTTCTATTGGAATCCTGATTATATGAATTGGAACACTGATCTTTTCTTACACCAGTGGTTCTGATTCTTAGGGCTTCAGATAGACTGGGATCTATACCACTGTAGGTCTTCAAACTACACCACTGGTTTTACTGGGTCTCTATCTTGCAAACGATGAATAATGGGACTTCTAAGTCTTAATAATTGCTTGAGCTATCTATAACTTATATACCCCATTTCTCTGTCTCTATTTGTCTCTGCCTTGCTCCATATATATATATATATACACACACACACACACACATATTGGCATTGTGCATGTGAATATATGTATCTTTCTCCATGTACATATTTATACATGTATATTGGTAATTGCTCTTGTCTCTCTCTCTCTCTCTCTCACACACACACACAATATGAGCCAATACCAATAGTTGTCATCATTGTAGAGATTCTACTTGATGTTGTTCAAAGGGAATATCATGGATTCAATATCATATCACACTTAACACAAAATTGAGTTATTTAGTTTGTAAAGCATTAATATTATTTCATTAGTGCAAAGGCCATGTTCAAAGAGGAGCAAGAAGCTAGTGTGGCTTGAATAGAGTGAGTGGTTGGGGTTAAATTATACAAGATATTCAGTTAATTATTAGGATCTTAAAATTTCTTAAAGGGAGGGAATGCATTGGTAGGTTTGGAGAAAGGGAGTTATGTGATTTAATTTTATTTTAAAATGTTTACTGTGGCTACTGTGTGAAAAATTGCCTGAAGTAAAGAAAATGTGGAAGCAAGGAGAAGGAATAGGAAATTCCTGGAATAACTTAACACTTTTGAAGGTAGCTGGGTGGTGACACATGCTGGATTTGGGACAATATTAGGAAGTCTCAGGACTTCCTAATGGATTAGATGTGGAGTACAAAGGCAATAGAAAAACAAGATGACTTAGGCTTTTGAGTTTGAGCAAAATAGATGGTGTATGGTTAATGTTTTAGTCAGATTTTTACTGCTGTCACCAAAAGACCTGAGAAGAGCCATTAGAGGAGGAAAAATTTATTTTGAGGCTCATAGTTCAGAGGTCTTTTCTGTAGATGGCTGACTCCATTCCTTGGGGCCTGAGGTGAGGAAGAACATCACAGCAGAAGAGTGTGATGGAGACAAACAGCTGAGAACATGGCACCAGAAATCAGAGAGTGAGAGCTGGACAAAATATAAACCCCAGGGGTATATCTCCTATTACCCACCTCCTTCAGCTACCCACTACCTGTCTACAGTTACCACCAAGTTAATCTCTATCAGGGAATTAATGCACTGATTAGGTTAAACCTCTTATAACCCAATCATTTCATCTCTAAACTCTCTTGTGTTGTTTTACACATGAGCTTTTGGGGGACCCCTAATATCTAAACCATAACAGTTAATTATTGATAAAAAATAAAGACTAAAATTTAATTGACTTAAAATTATTAGGACATGCAAAATGTCACATTGTTCATTTAATACTATTACTTCTGAAAGCCAAGTAGTTATATAAAATGTATGGCCAACTAATTATCCTACACTGCCATTATAAGATGTCTTTAAGACTTTTATGATAAAAAAAGATTATTTGAGCTTTCAACATGATCATGCTTTCTTAAACACCTGTGTTGGTGATACAGTGAAGACTCCTGGTAGATGGGAATGGCTCTGACTTACATGACATCAAGGTCTCCATTTCTGTCCTCTACTGGCTTTATAGTCTCTTTTTAGGACTCTTATATAATCAGGTAGGGTTTTTTTTTTTAGTATTTTGTTACTCTTTGTGTGGAAGTTTCAACTTAAGATAGCTTCCTAATATAGTTTATTATTATTTCAAATATCATACTGAATTTGACAAAAGGGGGAAACAAAATTAAGCAAATTGAAATTGTCCCCCATCCCCAAATTGCTTTTGAGTCTTATATTTAAGTAGCTAATACAAAACAGTGGTAGATCTCTCCTTGTGTGTGTGTGTGTGTGTGTGTGAGTGTGTGATACTAGGGATTGAATCCAGGGCCTCATGAAATGGTGATAGGTCTCTGATGTTTAATTGCAAATGAAGTGGGGCTCCAAAATTCAGCTGGTTAATTTTCATTTCTGTTCTTCACCTTTAATTTTCAGTGGAAGAATGGTAACACATAATCTGTTTTGGCCTCTGTGTTAACTCTTCTAGGCTTTTCCCAGATAATGAAGAACAAGAACAGTGAATAGCTCATCTGATCCAACATTGTGATAAAGATGATGATGCACACTGCCTGTAGTCTAAACACTAAAGTGCAGAGTTATAATCACATCTGACTTGTGGACAGACCAGTTGTCTTTGTCTTCAATCTCTCCTGTTGTATTGCTGTGAAATGCTGTCACAATGACTAATAGAGGGGTTGAAGCATTCAGGAGAATGATTCAGTTATACAAGTCGAAATGGTACCTTACTTGTAGAGCAATCTGTATGTGTAAAGAGAATAGAAAACCACCCACATGTGAGTGATTTCTGAGTATAAAGGAAGACAAACTGACTGCATTGCAAAATATCTTTTTTTATTCCTTTGAGGATACCCAAAATTGCACAGGGGAAACTGTAGTCTTTGATTCAAAGCTAAGTAAAGATGCATGTGGGTTCCACATTAAGATTGGAATAACCATAAAGCAGGTTTTGAGATAATGAGGAAAAATATGAACCCATTACACTCTATACACACACACACAAAATTATTTTTTGTTTAACTGGCAGGTTTTCCTACAAGTTACCTATCTTATGCACCTGTGTTTTTATGTTATTGCTGTCTTTAATTTGTGTAATGTGAACCAACAGAAAATTACTTGAAAGTTGACCTCTATTTTTAATTTATTCTACTACTACCAAGATAGGTTTTTCTGGCTTTTAATTTAGTGTTATTAAGGAGGAGTCTCCCCAAAGATAATTAAGTAGTAGAGTTTACTAACATTTTATAAAATTTCTACTCGGTGAGGTCAGCTGTCTTTGCAAGCCTCGTGAAGACTGACACGACAAAACAAAGAGACAGGAACATGGAATCAGTGTGTTTTAGAAGACAAACTAAGTTCAGGGAACTTTTTCTTTAGACTTATCACAACGCAGAGGCAGTGTGAACTGATAAAATCAGTTGATTGGGAGTCATATGTTATTTTCAGGTGTACAATTTCCATTTCTATATTTAACCTCTCACTTTATTTGAAAAATGGGGGGAAAATCTACTACTCTTCAACTCAGTGGTGTATTATAAGTAGATTTTTAAAAGTTTGTGCAAAGTGAGAAAGGAACTTCTAGAATGGTGAAATAAGGAAGTTAGCAGGACTCTTTCTCATTAGGAAACAATAAGTTAACTGGTGAGAATTAAAAATATAAACATGTAAGACCTTTATATTTTCCTGGGGCATGAAGAGAATAAAGAAAAACATCAAGAAAATCAGCAAAAATCTCAATCAGATCAGACTTAGTTGGCTGTTGACTTATGATTCATTCCCTTGCACTACTCTCCACATCACCCCAGCCCTGTGATGCTGAAGCTGTATTCTAGTTATATACATCCAAGATAGAGGTTTCCTTTTGTTTAGCTCCCAGTCAGGTGCCACTCTCCCTCTGGAGGGGATGGCTGCCATTTCTCAACCTTCCCAGCCCCATGTTACAGTAGAGATGACATAGACAGGATTGGGTCTTTGTGTTAGTCAGCTTTGCATTGCTAGCACAAAACCCCAGTGTAACTTACTAGGAAGCAAAGTTTATTTTGGCTCACAGTTTCAGAGGTTTTGGTGGATGGTCATTTGGTCTCTTGCCTTTGAGTCTGTGGCAAGGGAGTAAGGACATCATTCTCGGAGTGTGTGTGGAGGAAGCTGCTCATATCATGGAAGGTGGAAATAAAACCTCCTTTTACTGGGTCTCACCTCTCAAAGGCTCTTCCATTTCGCAATAGCATCACAGGTTAGAGACTCAGTTTTCAGCACATGGAACATTGGCAGACACATATCCAAACCATAATGATCTCCTTTACCCTTCCCAGTCACCAAACACAGAATGAAAGCTGTACTCCGACCTGATCCTAACATTCTTATTAAAATGAAAGAGAACCTAGAAGGCAAAACAATGTAAAATGGGAGTATTCATACTTCTGATTCCCAAACTTAGCACAAAACAAAACTATAGTGATCAAGACATTGTGGTAAAGATATTAAGAATAAACATTTAATAAAATTTAATGATCTCCAAAATAAACCCTCCTATTTATGGTGAATTGATCAATTATTTATTTATTTATTTATCGTACTGGGGATCGAACCTAGAGATGCTTAACCACATCCCTAGCCCCTTTTTATTTTTTATTTTGAAACAAGGTCTTGTTAAACTGCTGAGGCTGGCTTTGAACTTGCAGTCTTCCTGCCTGAGTCTTCTGAGCTGCTGGGATTACAGGAGTGTACCACTGTGCCTGGCTGGTCAATTGATTTTTGACAAGGGTTTCAGGACAGTTCAATGGGGAAGAGTATAATCATTAAGCAAATAGTGCTGTAACACTGGATATACACATGCAGAAGAATGAAGATATACTTCTATCTCATGTCATATACAATAACATAAAATGGATTATAGAACTAAATGCAACAACTAAAGCTGTAAAACTCTTAGAAGACAAAATAAGAGAGTAAATCTTCATGGTCTTGGATTAGGCACTGGTTTATTAAATGTAACACCAAAGGCACACTGACAAAGCAAAGCAAAACACAAACATATAATTTGACTACATTAAATGAAGACATTCCAAAGGATGGGAGAAAAATCTTTGCACACTATATCTGATTAAAGACTTGTAGTAGAACTCAAAAAGAGACTTGTAGTAGAACTCAAAACCCAAGTAAAAAATGGGTATAGGATCTGAATAAAATTTTTTCCAAAGAAGACATACAACTATCTATTAAGAATTTAAGACTCTGCTCAGCATCATTAGTCTTTAGAAAAATGCACATCGAGATACAAGACATAGTGCTTCAATTTCAAAGACGGCTGTAACAAAACAGGCAAGTATTGTGGAGAAGGTGGAACCCTCATATGTTGCTGGAGGGCATATTTTTCAGCCAAAAAATGATACTGATAAATCTTACAAAATGGTAAAACTTGCTAAGAGACAGACACAAAAGAAAATATGTATTTCTATTTATTTAAAATATCAAGATAAGGCAAATTTGTAGATATTAAAAGTTAGATTAAGGCAGGGGATGGAGAAGAGCAAGGAATAACTGCCAATAAGTGTGTGACTATGAATATTTTGTGGAGGGGGACAAAAATTTTCTCAAATTAGATTGTAACGATGAGTGCATAACCCTGAGAATATAGAAAAAAACATTGAATTGTATACTTCAGGTGAATTATGCTGCTGATTATATCTGATAAGTTTTTATACAAGTAAAACATTAACATTTTAAAACAAGTTTATTTAAAATAAGTTTTTAATATTAATACATTTTTGACAAGTATACGTATTTTATCTAAAGGGAAAAAAGTTAGATCCATTTTTTTTTCAAAAAAGTTTTTGTTTCCATAAAATAATTTTAAATGACTAAACTATTAAACTTAAAGAAGTTAGTTTTAGGCTTAACAGATTCTCTCAGCATATTTTAATAAGGAAGTAAGCCCATGATAAATATATGTTAAAAAAAGAAATTCATTTTTATTGTATAGAAAAATTTAAAAAGCATCTGCATCTGTGCTACTTGGTAGAAAACAGATTTCATTACCTATGACATTTTAATGAACAGATTTTTAAAACATTGTTTTTGAAAAGATGAGTAATTTTAATCCTATAAGAAACTTCTTGACTTTTAGTTTCAAGGTTAACTTTTTCAGAAAAGTTCAATAGACTAAAAAGCTAAAAATATGAATTACAACTTTAATATACCAAAGTACTTACTGTTATTTAATATGTTGAATTTACAAAGTTAATTCCCTAAATCTCACCTCTAGTTTTCATTCTAAGAGCATATATTCCTATTTCTGAATCAGCTGCTATGTCCAGATGAGTGATATGAGCATAAATTCAACAAACAGGTTCTTTCCCAAGTGAGACCAATTGAAGACTTGAGGAGAATATGTATGATCCAGTTGATTACATTTTGAATAAAAATCTAATACTTGAATGGTGGATATTAACAATAAGAAAAAATAATGTTTGAAGGAAAATGATAAAATATTAACTACCTTCAGCCTGGAAATGGTATTTATTTCTATTTATTTTTTGTGGGAAGTACTTTTATTTCTTTTAGCAAATAGAAATTGATCTGTGGACAAGCAGTTCCAATCATACTATTGATGAAATCAACACATTCTCCACCAAAGCCAGAAAGCAGCCATGTCCCTCTCCCTACCCATCTAGCCAACTTACATTTTAAAAAAATTTATTCTATTTATTTTTTTACTCATTCTTTTTAATTATACATAACATTAGGATTCATTTTTACATAATTATAAAATCATGGAATATAATTTGCTCTAATTCAGTCCTCAGTACTTTCCCTTTCCATTCCCTTTTCCCTGCCCTTGTTCTCTTCCCTCAACTTTACTGGTATCTCCACTATTTACTTATAGTTTTTAAAATTATTATTAGGGTCTTATGGGTGTACATGATGATAAGATTCAATGTGGTATATTCATATATGTACATAGGAAAGTTAGATCAGATTCATTCCACTGTCTTTCCCTATCCTCCTCCCTTCCTCCTTCCCTTTATTCTCCTTTCTCTACTCCACTGGTCATTCTTTCTTTTTTTTTTAACTCCTCACCTCCACCATCTTATTTTGCATTAACTTCTGCATATCAGAGAAGACATTCAACCTTGGGCTTTTTAGGACTGACTCATTTCACATGAGAGTTTCTAGTTTCATTCTTTTACTGGCAAGTGACATAAAATCATTCTTTTTTATAGCTGAGTAATACTCCATATAAACCACATTTTCTTTATCCATTCATCTGTTGAAGGGCACCTAGGTTGGTTAATAGCAGTGAATTGTGCTGCTATACCATTGATGTGGCTGTGTCACTGTAGTACACTGATTTAAAACCCTTTGGATATATACTGAGGAGTTGGGTAGTGGAGTCATATGATGGTTCTATTTCTAGTGTTTTGAGAAATCTCCATACTGCTTTCCAGAAAGGTGCACCAATTTGCAGTATCATCAATAATGTATGAGTGTACCTTTCCCCCACATCTTTGCCAACATTTATTGTTACTTGTATCCTTGTTAATTGCCATTCTGATTGGAGTGAAATGAAGTCTCAACGTAATTTTAATTTGCATTTCTCTAATAGTTAGTGATGTTGAACATTTTTTCATATATATTATTTGTTGGCTGTTCATATTTCTTCATTTGAGAAGTGTTTGTTCAGTTCCTTTGCTCATTTATTGATTGGGTTCTTATTTTTGTGTGTGAAGATCTTTTAGTTCTTTTTATATCCTGGAAAATAATGCCTTATTTGAGGTGCAGGTGGCAGATTTTGTTCCATTCTGTAGTCTCTCTCTTTTTGCTCTTCATTGTTTACTTTGCTGTGAAGATTTTTAATTTGATGCAATTGCACTTATTGATTTTTAATTTTATTTCTTGTGCTTTAGAAGTCTTGTTAAGGAAGTTGGTTCCTGTGCCAACATGTTAGAGTGTTGGGTCTAAATTTTCTTCTAGCGTTTTCAGAGTATATGGTCTAGTTGTTAGGTCTTTGATCCACTTTGAGCTGAGTTTTGTGCAGGGTGAGAGATAGGGGTTAAATTTCATTCTACTACATATGGATTTCCAGTTTTCCCAGAACCACTTGTTTAAAAGGCTATCTTTTAGCCAGGTGCGGTGGCACACACCTGTAATCTCAGTGGCTTAGGAGGCTGATGCAGGAAGACCTCAAGTTCAAAGCCAGTCTCAGGAAAGTGAGGCACTAAGCAACTCAGTGAGACCCTGTCTCTAAATGAAATACAAAATAGGGCTGGGGATGTGGTGCAGTGGTCAATTGCCCCTGAGTTCAATCTTGGGTAACAACATCAACAACAACAACAAAAGTCTATCTTTTCAACAAAAGTCTATCTTTTCTTCAACATATGTTTTGGGCACCTTTGTCTAGTAAAAGATAACTGTATTTATATGGATTTGTCTCTGTGTCTTCTATTCTATTGGTCTTCATGTCTGTTTTTGTGCCAATACCGTGCTGTTTTTATTACTATAACTCTGCGGTATAATTTGAGGGCTGGTATTGTGATGCTTCCTGTTTTACTTTTCTTGCTAAGGATTGCACTGGATATTATGAGAGTCTTTATTTTTCCAAATAAATTTTATAACTGCTTTTTCTATTTCTGTGAAGAACATTATTGGAATTTTGATGGGAATTGTGTTGAATTGGTAGAGCACTTTTGGTAGTATGGCCATTTTGGCAATATTAATCCCACCTATCCAAAAACATAGAAGGTCTTTCTATCTTCTAAGGTTTTCCTCTATTTCTTTAATGTTTTATAGTTTTCATTGTAGAGAACCTTCACTTCTTTTGTTAGATTGATTCCCAAGTATTTTATTTTATTTTTTTGGAGTATATTGCAAATGGGATAGTTTTCCTAATTTATTTTTCAGCTGACTTATCATTGTAGTATAGAAATTTGATTGATTTATGAGTGTTGATCTTCTATCCTGCTACTTTGTTGAATTCACATATGAGCTCTAGAGTCTTCTGGTTGAATTTTGTGTGTCTTCTAAATATAAGATCATGTCAGCAGAGATACTTTGTTTAATTTCCTTCATTTGCTTGATTGCTTAGGGTTTCAAGGACTATTTTTAATAGGAGTGGTGAAAGTGTACATCCTTATCTTGTTCCCAGTTTTAGAGGAAAATCTTTAAATTTTTCTCCATTGAGAATTGTGTTGGCTTTGGGTATGTCATTTGCCTTTACAATATTGAGGTAATTTCCTTCTATCCCTAGCTTTTCTAGTGTTTTAAACATTAATTGGTATTGTATTTGTCAAATGCTTTTTCTGTATCTGTTAAGATAATCACGTTATTCATCCTTAAGTCTATTTATGTGGTGAAATATTGATTTCCACATATTGAACCAACCTTGCATCCCTGGGATGAAACCCACTTGATTATGGTGCACTATGTTTTTAATGTGTTTTTGTATGTGGTTTTCCAATATTAATGAATAATTTTTGCATTTACATCTATTTTCATCAAGGATATTGGTTGTAAGTTTTCTTTCCTTGATGTGTCTTTGTCTGATTTTGGTATCGGGATGATATTGGCTTCATAGAATGAGCTTGGCAGTGTTCCCCTCCATTTATATTTCATGGAATAATTTTAGGAGAATTGGGATTAGTTCTTCTTTAAATGTCTTGTAGAACTCAACTAATTCATCTGGTACTGGGCTTTTCTTTGCTGGGAGGCTTTTGAAAGCTACTTCAATTTCATTATTGGATATGGATCTGTTTAAATTTTCTGTTACCTTATGGTTAAAATTTGCTAGGTCATATGTCTCTAAGAATCTGTCAAAAATTTCTAGATTTTATTATTCATTTAAGTATAAATTTTCAAGGTAGTTTCATGAGCCCCAGGATTTCAGTAGTGTATATGGTGATATTTCCTTTCTAATCTCAGGTTTGAGTTTTCTCCCTCTTTCTTTAGTTTACTTTGGCTAAGGCTTTATCAATTTTTTCATCCTTTCAAAAAACCAACTCTTTGTTTCATTGATCTTTTGTGTTATATTTTAAAAAATCTCAATTTCATTGAGTTCCACTTTGTTTTAAATGATTTCTTCTATTCATTATGCTGTTAGTTTGGTCTTTGTTATCTAGGGACTTAAGATGTAAGGGTAGATTATTTATTTGGTATCATTCTATTCTTTTAATGTATAAGCTCAATGCTGTGAACTTTCCTCTTAGATCTGCCTTTATACTGTTCAAGATTTTAATATGTTATGTCACTTTTCTTGCTCATTTCTAAGAATTTTTAAAAATTTCTCCCCTGATTTCTTCTACTATCCATTCATCATTTAAAAGTGTATTATTTAATTTCCAGGTGTTAGAGTGGTTTCTATTTTTTATCTTATCTTTTATTTTTATTTTTTGGTACTAGGGATTGAACTCAGGGGTACTCGACCACTGAGCCACATCCCCAGCCCTATTTTGTGTTTTATTTAGGGACAGGGTCTCACTGAGTTCTTAGCACTTCACTGTTGCTGAGGCTGGCTTTGAACTGGCAATTCTCCTGTCTCAGCCTCCCAGAGTGCTGAGATTACAGTCTAATATCATTCTATTATGATGTAATAGAAGGCAATGTATTATCTCTTTTTTTTGTATTGATTAAGAGTTGCTTTGTGACCTAAAATATGGTTTATTTTAGATCAATGTTTTATATTTCTGAGAAGAAAGTGAATCCAGTCATTGATGAATTAAATATTATATAGATGTCTGTTAGGCTCATATTATTAATTGTATTTTTTACATCTATAGAATCTTAGTTTATATTTGAATGATCAATCCAGTGGTGAGAGAGGCATGTTAATATCACCCAATATTATTGTATTGTGGTCTATTTGATTGTAATATTGAGAAGAATTTATTTGATGTATGTGGATGCTCCATTGCTTGAGGCATAAATGGTCAGGATCATTATATCTTGTTGATATATGATTTCCTTAAGTCTTACAAAGTGACTTTCTTTGTTTTTTTTTTTTTGATTAATCTTGGCTTGAACTCCTCTTTATTAGAGAAGAGCTATCCATGCTTATTGATGGGTTTTATGTGAATTGTATTTTTTTCCCCATACTTGCACCTTCTGTCATTGGATGTGTTTTCCTGTGAGGTGAGTCTCTTATAGAGAGCATATTGTTGGGTCTTATTTTTTAATCTATTCTGCCAACCTATATCTTTTGATTAAGGAGTTTAGATCATTTATATTCAATTATTGAGAAATGATTTTTATTTCCTGCCATTTTATTTCTAATGATTAAACAGACTTAATTCTCCTTTGACTGCTTTATGATGTAATTCCTCCCTATGCTGGTTTTTATTTTTCATTTCTTCATCATGAAATATTTTATTGAGTATATTTTATATTGCATGCTTTCTAGTGATGAATTCTTTTTGCTTCTGTTTATCATGAAGGTTTTTCTTTCCTCTTCAACTCTGAAGCCTAATTTTTCTGACTATAGCGTTCTTGGTTGGCATCTATTTTCTTTCAGAATGGAGTACATATTATTCCAAACTTCTTGGCTTTTTAGCATCTATGTTGAAAAATCACTTGAAACCTGAATTGGTTTACCTCTAAATATGATGAGTAATTTTTCTCTTGAAGCTTTTTACTGTCCTTTTTCTTTATGGTAGGCATTTTTATTATAATGTGTCTTGAGTGGATCTATTGTGATTTTGTATATTTGGAGTCCTATATGCCTCTTGCATTTGAATTTTCATATCATTTTTAAAGTTTGGAAAATATTTTGGTATTTTTTCATTGAAAAGATTGTGCATCTTTTTAGCTTGTATTTCAAAACCTACATCCATCCCAATGAATCTTAAATTTGACCTTTTAATGTCATCCCAGATTCCTTGAATATTCTGTTCATGGTCTCTTAACATCTTTCCTTAAAGGTCAGCTTCATTTTAAATTTATGTACTTTGTCTTTGAGGTCTGAAAATCTGTCTTCAAAGTAGTCTAATCTATTGGTGGTGCTTTCCATTGAATTTTTAATTTGGTTCATTGATTCCTTCATTTCAAGGATTTCCATTTGGTCCTTTTCAAGAATCTCTTTATTGAAGTAATCTTTTTTTTTTAAAATTTTTTTCTTGTTGAGGGACCTTTATTTTATTTATTCATATATGGTGCTGAGACTCGAACCCAGTGCCTCACACATGCTAGGCACGTGTTCTACCACTGAGCTCTAACCCCAGCCCCTTGAAGTAATCTTTTATTTCCTATATTTTCCCTCTGATTTTACTCTTGTCATTTTCTTTGGCTCATAGAACAGTTTAACTATGAACTTTGAACAGTTTAACTATGAACTTTTAACATCCTCTTCTGTAGTGTTGATAAAGTTAATTATTGAAGAATTATGGGCTGTTTGGGATGTTTTGTTCCCTTGCTTTCTCATTTTTTTGTGTGTGTACCCATCTATTGATATAATTCACATCTTCTTCTCTTAAGCAAAGGACTACTTTGTGAGTTTCTTTTCCTTAAGAGCCTTGGGTTGGGTGAATATTCAGATGATGATATTTTAAGTCAATGTGTGACCTCTGCTGATTCCAAGATCAGCAACACTTTAAGAGATGCCACTGAACTCTATTTACTAAAATCACTTCAGAGACAAACCTCAATCTATTCAACCTTATAAGAAATGAAAACTTATTGTTCTCCATAGTTTTTCAAATCCAAGTATAAACTTATAATAATGTTCTGAAATAGGTCAAAAAATTAGCCCGGCGCGGTGGCTCAAGCCTGTAATCCCAGCACTTAGGGAGGCTGAGACAGGAGAATCGCGAGTTCAAAGCCAGCCTCAGCAATAGCGAGGCGCTAAGCAACTCAGTGAGACCCTGTCTCTACATAAAACACAAAAATAGGGCTGGGGATGTGGCTCAGTGGTTGAGTGCCCCTGGGTTCAATCTCCAGTACCAAAAAAAAAAAAAAAAAGGTCAAAAAATTAGTTGTTAAATTTAGTAAGCTTACTATAACCTTAAATGAAGGCTAAAGTGGGGAGGGAAGAAAGATTGGGCAAAAAGGAAAGGGGTGTGGAGAGAGAAAGAAGATATGAAAGAATAATCACACCAAAGTAGAAAAGAGAAATAAGTGAATGATGAGTATTTGAGGTAAAAGCAAATAATGCAAGAGGATTAATGGGAGTAAGAGGAGCAAGTATAAACTACAGGTAAGGAAAACAGGAAGAATGAGTCCAATTAATCCTTTAAACCATTGGATAAAGTATATTCAAATGAGTTAAAGGTACAATGCTGCCTATTAGGTTAACAATTATAATTCAAGTTAGAGTTATTCAGATAATCAAAGTTGACATTAGAGTTATTTATAGTAAATTATGTCAAAGTGAAAAAAATTCTTTTTGAATCCTGGTTTGGATTTCATTGAGGTTTGGACATTGAACAGATGTCACTGACTTTTTGGCTGTGGATCTCTCCTAAGTTGCAGGAGCACAGGAGTCAATTCCCTAGTTCCTATGGACCTTCTACCACCAGCATCCAGTTTGTCAGTTTAGGGGCCTGCAGCTGACTGCTCAGAGTGTGCTATGTTGTAGTTTGGCTGTTTCTATTGTGTATAAGAGTTTAGGATGCAGGCTTTAGAGTGTCCCTGTGATTACTGGGTGTTGCCGTGTACCCATTCCTCATCTACAGGGTCATTTTCATGATAGTGAAGATCCTGATGGCTGTGAGCACAGAAACTGATTATGGTTTTTCCATGAGTGTTCTCTGGTGCAGAAGTATTTCCCCAGCTGATACCACTCTCTGGGATACTATAGTAAAGGGACTCATGTGATTCGACTGGTCTCTAGTTTCCACTGCCCCTGGTTGTGAATGGCGGGCCTTGATTCCCTGTTTACTAATTCTGATGCAATGTCCTGCAAGTATCCAAACAATGCCCGTTCACTTGCCAGTTATGATCATGGGTCAGACTGGGCTCCAGTTAAGGCTGGGAGCAGCCACTTCCTGTTGCCTAGGCTGTGATAATTTTCCACTTTAACTAATCTCCCTCTGGCTATATTTGTGGGTACCTTCAGTTTAAGTTTCCTAGGATATCCAGGGAACTTGTTCTAGCAGCCATCTCTCCATAACTGCCACCGTCCAGGAACAGGGTCTCTGTCATTGAATATTTAGGCAGCTTTCCTGTGGTGCAGCCCCATGATCCCATGGTCTGTCCCTAGGTTTTTCATTCTGTCTCCTCCCAATGTCAACAGTCAGGACCTGTTGAATCTGCTTTCCTCTGTTTGGGGCCAAAGCTGCTTTATTGCTGTTTCTGTCTGAATCAAGTGAGCAGATGCTGTGTAGAGCTTTCTGCCCTTGCCTGGGTCACAGAGGCTACCAGGTTTAGGTGCACTTTCTGGTATGTCTCTACCAGCCATTCCATTCCCCTTATTCACAGTGAGGGGGAAGAGGAGAAGTTTCAGAAACTTTCAGTTAGTAATGGTCCTTCTAGAAATTCTTTCTGGTTGGATTCTTAAGAACTCGAACTGTAGAGGATATCCTTCTGGTTTAATTTGCAATTGCCTGGGTGTGGGAAGACTTTATGTTGATTTAAGGGAGTCCACATGGTTGGCTGAGGACTCCACAAGATGGCTGTGGACTCCTGGTTCAGTTTTCTTCCATTGATTTGGTTTTAAGCTGTTTGCTCTATTTTAAGAACCCTGTTGTTACTGTCACACTTTAAATTTTGTCTGCCTTTACAATTTTGTTTTTTTTTAAGTGGGTGAGCTTAAGAGAATTTCTGCCTCACTCCTACTCTTTCTCTTTGCTCCTTCTTCCTTCCAGTCCTCAGGTTCAGCTTTGGGATTAAGGGATACTGAGTTTATTTCCTATTCTTTTAACTTATCTTCTAGTCTTTCCTGCTCTCAGACTTTGTAATATTGAATCTTAGAGCATTTATTTTGTCACAAGCCTCCCAATTCTGTTTCTCTTTTGCTGCCTCCTTCCTTTGTTGTGAGGAGGTCAGGACTTACTTCATACATCATTTCTGCCATCTTCTACATATCTACTTCTAGAAATGTTTTTTTATTAATTACAGCTTAAATAAATCAAACTCTGATGCCATTTCAGTCTGATATGAATTCAGATTAAAATTGTGCCTGTTGAAAAAGTGGTTTATTGTTAGGATTTAGAATTTCTGCACACCTGATTGTGCTGTGTTCTGCTGGTCAAGGTCATTTTTAGAATAGTAGTTGGCAAATGTTTTCTGTGAAGGACCAGCTAGTAAACATTTTTGGTTTTGTGGGCACTCAGATCTTTGTCACAGTTATTCAGCTCTGCTGTTGTAGTGTGAAAGCAGGCAGAGAAAATAAAGGAATGGAGATGACTATGTTCTAATAAAACTTTGTACAAAACAGGCCAGTGGGCCATAATTTATCCACCCATTTTTGGGTTTAATTTGCTTGGAAATAATAATTTTCTCCCTGATCTAAATTGTTCTTGGCTAGAAACTTACATATTTCTGTCAGTAGGAAGATTGATTTCCTTTGAATATGGGTCAGAAAGGTGGCCTCATGATTGTGTTATATAGTTAGGAAAGTTAGCATTATTTATTTTACAAAAAAAACAAACAAACAATCACTATTGTGTAAGAAAGATTAGGGGATCTTTTGTGTCATGGTGTTGATATTAGAACTTTTTTTACTCTGCTTTTCATTTCGGATTCTTAAATGAATTAAAAAATATTCAGCTGTTATTATTTCTTTTCATTAGAATGTTTGTATTTGTATTCATTCATCTGATTTTTAACAATTAGCTTATTCTTAAACAAAAATGCAGGATTTCAAGTTAAATTCAACTTAAATGGGCATTTTATATGGCATTTCTACTTTATCCTTCATTGTGACACTTTCAAAACATGCTCAGAAAGTAAGTTGTAATTTACCTTCCATCATTAAGGTTTGCTTTAAAGCTTCTTTCATCAGCTTTCATGAATTTTGCTAAAGTATTTTTTTCAATGATATTTCAGACTACTATAACTAAAGCAAATTATATAATTATACATGGTATCTACCTTCTAGCACTTATTCTTTTTCATATACCCTAGTTTTTCTAACTATCCAGCTAACAACTCTGTTTATGTGAACCAGTGTGTTTCATCTTCTCTTCATCAACCACACCTTTCTTTTTCTAGTAGTTCAGTTTTTCCTATAAGCCAATGATTTGCATCTTCTACCCCCAGCACCTAGACAAAAGTAAGATACATATATTTTAACATTTTCATTAGTATTTTAAATTTTATCAAAATAGTACAAATTTATTTAAAAAGCAAAATAATGTTAGTGGGTAGTCACCTGCTCCATGTTTTGTTTTCCTAGTATCTGTATCTTGAAGTAATCATGTCCACATCTTTTTAATTAATTAGTCTAATAATATCTTTTGTTAATACTGCTATTTTTTGATTTTTCAGTTTTATATATTATTTTCTAGTGTCTTTTTCCTCTTATTATTTTTCAACATAACTATATTATAATCTTTGCTTATTTCAGAATTAAATATATTTTTATAACATGGCTATTATTCACACATGACTCAAGCAATGTTCTATGATTACATTTTCTTTTTGCAATTTTAGCCTAATATTGACATTTTCTTTGTTTTTTTCTATATACCTATTGTTATAATCTACTCTACTTAAAGAGAACTCTTCCAAGTTTCTTTGAATGCATTATAATTTTACCAGCTTTATTTTAATGTTAGAGACCTTCTTGTTCTTCTGTTTAAAATTGGAATAGTCCTCTCTTTAATAACATTAGCCCTCCAAAATAAATAAGACTGGAGGCTAATAAGAAAAGATTCTTAGACAAGAATGTAATAACTATCCAGAGAAACTGCCCAGGTAGTGACTAAGAAGCTGCTGGAGGACATCCTCCCAAGGTATGGTATGCCAGCATTCTTAAGTTCAGACAATGAACCAGCATTCATCTCTTGGGTAACTCAGGAATTAGTCAGGGTTTTGGGGGCAAATTTGAAATTACATTGTGCTTATAGGCCCCAAAGTTCAGGACAGGTAGAAAAAAAAAATGAATAGAACACTAAAAGAGACCCTTACTAAATTAACCATGGAGACTGGCATGTATTGGATGGCTCTCCTCCCCTTCACCTTATATAGGGTACATAATACACCCTATACTCTGGGACTGACACCTTATGAGATAATAAGGTGTCACCTTATGGCAGGCCCCCTCCTATTCTATCTACTTGAGGGCCATAGTAATTGCTAAACTTGAAAATAAACAATTGTTTGACTCTCTTAAAATGTTAGCCCAGGCCCACAAAGAAGTGTGGCCCCACCTGAAAGACATATAGGAGATTGCACCTTGTCCCCCTCCCCACAACTATGGACTAGGAGACTGGGCCTTTGTTCGCTGACACAGATACGAGACCCTGGAGCCCCAATGGAAGGGAACTTATGTTGTGTTGCTGACCACCCCAATTGCCGTCAAGGGTGATGGAATCTCCACCTGGATTCACCACACCCACGTCCGCTCTGCTGACCCACATGCCCCTGAAGAGGCCCTCCTTGAAAACACCCCAACCAGAGACACTGAGCCACAATGGAAGGTAGATGAAGAAAACAGTACCCCACTCAAGCTCAAGCTGCGCCATTCCTGATTTTTGTCGCTCTGCTAACTGTATGTAAATCTGGTTCTAACCCCCATCCCCACAACCCTCACCAGCCTATCACTGCCAAATGGGTTTTGCAAGAACCCCTGACAACATCTAGAGACTTAGAATGTGTAGTTCAAGAACAGGGGGAGACTAGACTTGGTGCTATTACACCAAGGAGGACTATGCCAGGCTTTGAGAGAACAATATTGTTTTTATGCCAATAGCTCAGGAATTGTAAAAGACAGTTTAGCTGTTGTGCATGGCCATCTACAGGAAAGGACAAAAATGAGAGAATAAAATCAAATTGGTACAAAAACATCTTTAACTGGTCCCCCTGGCTCACCACTCCCATTACAACCCTGGCAGGCCCTCTAGTGCTTCTGCTCTTACTCCTGACTTTTGGCCCCTGCATTATTAACAGGTTAGTTGCTTTTGTAAGAGAACATGTAAACTTGGTCCAATTAATGGTTCTTAGGACCCAATATCAGCCAGTGACTCCCTTGACTCCAAAGAGACTTGAGCCCACAGACCCATGATTGGGTCTCTGGCACAAGTCAAGGGGGGAATGAAAGACTCAAGCAAAAATGAACCCCATGACAGGCTTTGGACTCTCCAGAAAGACTAGTAGGCCTGAGTTTTGGTTCTGGGAAAAGACACACATTGCTCAAGGCTGAAGCCACTCCCAGACCACTCTCAGATCAGACAATCAAAGAGGTTAAAAATCACATACCTGGCATTCCTGAGGTCTGAGCTTGCTTGAACCCCACGTGGGTCACTTAAACTCACCTTGTAGTTGGTCATTTTCAAAAAATTCCCAAAAGCCATGATTGGGTCCTGCCAAATGTTATAGACATCCCTCAAACTCTGAATGGTCACTATTGTCACCATAGGTGCTGTACAATTATAATTGGTGCTTGTATAATGATGTGATGCACACGTCATGTCCACTGCCACCACTTGTCCCCTCCCCCTATAAAAACCTGCTCAGCCATTGTTCAGGGCTCTCTTCATGGACCTGCTGTGTTGGTGAAGTCCAGAGACTGAGGTTAAGCCCGAATAAAGGCTCTTTGCTTTTACATACATGCCTCAGTCTCCCTGGTGGTCTTTGGGGACTCCATGATCTGGGCATAACACTCTCCATGTCTGTCACTTGAATTCATCCTGTAAATTTCTTTGATCATCAGCCTGGAAATTCCTTGTGCCTCTATGATCTATTCTTTATTTCTTGGCTCATTTTTGTTTTACTCCAAAATTTTGGTTTGGGAAGGTTATGTATGAGATTTCTATGAGACATCTACATTTATAGTAGTATGAATACAAAAAAGTTAGCTATAACAGGAGTTTAATAGTGATGTTGTTCCTCTAGGTATTTTTAAATCATTAATATGTAACCTATATAGATAGTAGAGGTCATACATGTGGTCACTCAGGATGAGTGTGTAGAACATGAAGAGAAATTGGGAACCAAGGTTGATAGCTAAATGAATACTGATGGTTAAGGAACTGGAGGTAGAAGAGGATTTTGTAAATAAGGCTGAGATTATCTTGTGAGGGTTACAAATGGAAAATTAAAAAATACGAGCCAACAGAAGCCAAAAAGAGAATGTGGCCATCTGTAGTGTTATATGATGTTACTAAAGGTAGTGTTACATGATGGAAGAAGAGAATGGATGTAAGTTCATAAATATCACATAAGTCATTACTGAACATGATCAAAGTAATTTTTATGGAATTCTAAGGTATAATTTTAGAGGTTGTGTAATCACAAAATAAGAAAAGATCATGACTATGGTGTTATGGTTTAGATGTCCCCCAAAAGCTCACATGTGACAATACAGGAAGGTTTGGAGGAGAAATGATTGGGTTATAGACTTAATCTAATTAGTGAACTAATTCTTGATGGGATTAACTGTAGTGACTGGAGGCAGATGGGGTGTGGCTGGAGGAGATGATTCACTGGGGGTGTGGCTATGGGGTATATATTTTGTATATGTAGAGTAGAGTCTCTCTGTTTTCTTTCTGGTCATCATTTGAGCTACTTCCCTTTTGCCACGTCTTCCACCATGATGTCCTGCCTCACCTTGAGCCCGGAGGAATGGAGCATGCTCTCTATGGATTGAGAACTCTGAAACTATGAGCCTTTAAGTAAACTTTTCCTTTTCTGTAGTTGTTCTGGTTGGGTCCTTTGTCACAGCAATGAAAAAACTGACTAAAACATATGGTTAAATGCTAATGAGAAAAAATTAGAAATGAAGTTTGGAAATACAAGGAAGAGTAGAGAGAGAGTCAAAGAGAAGACCAAAAAAAAAGTGGCTCTTGATGCTTGCAGCTTTGCAGTTTTTATGGTTGGGAATTCATGGGGGGATTCCTTTCTTATCATTTCTGTGAAAAAGAAATCAGGCAAGAGTGGGTCAAGTTGAGATTTCAGGGTAACAAGAATCTTTTGTGAAGAATGAAAGAATGAGTTAAGAACTATTAGTGTTTTTAGGAACTATAGGAGTATTCAGTTTATATTCATGAACACAAATTTGTAGTTCAATTTTATAAACTACCTAGTTGTAGAATATTTTATGAAGTGAAGTTGGGAAAAAAGCATACATTTTTGTTCATTCAAAATCAGGTCTTGTTGAATTTAGAAAAGGAAAGGAGAGTGAAGACAAGACACTGAGAATATTGGTAAAATGGTGCAGAATCATTAGGTGTAAAATAAGCAATGATAAAAAACATGAGATAAATAATAATAAAAAAAATTTAAGCTGGGCATGGTGGTGCAAGCCTGTAATCCCAGCACTTAGAGAGGCTGAGACAGGAGAATCGTGAGTTCAAAGCCAGCCTCAGCAATGGCAAGGCGCTAAGCAACTCAAGGCGCTAAGACCTTGTCTCTACATAAAACACAAAATAGGGCTGGGGATGTAGCTCAGTGGTCAAGTGCCCCTGAGTTCAATCCCTGGTACCAAAAAAAAAAAAAAGGTCTTTTGGGACCTGATGAGATTGAAGAATCAATATAATGGAAAAATTGTAAGGGTACACAATTGAAAGATAACAGGCTATGTTCAAGAGGTGAGATGAGAGAATACCACATTTCAGAGGAGAAACTAATGTTATAAAACATACATGTATGCTTATGGAATGTAGGGCTGAATTGATGTTAAGGTTTTTGAGGTGAGAGAGTGTAGTAACTGATGGATAGGTTGGTGAACTGATCATACTCCTAAACATTAAATGCATCTTGGTTGATTGTAGGCCATGTAAAAGAAGAAAAAGTTCCAGGGTTCATATCATTAAATGGCATGATTTTTAAATGAGTAATGGTCTATGAAGAGAAGAGAAGAGATGCTTGGCTTAGGATGCAGATTCTGAAAAAGGTATGAATGAATAAATGAATATACTGCCTTTGGGGGTACTCAGTGAGAATGTCACTCAGGAGCACATTGGACAGACTAGTATGTTACAATACTGAATCAATAGAATCTCTGTCTTAGAGCTTTACAAAGGAGTTTTACAAAGAAGTCATTCTTAGGTTGTGTGATGATATTGGACAGGAGTATTGAGAGATTATGTCATAAGTGACAAATACCTATCAGAATTAATTCATCCTAATGTATGGGGAATATATATGCTGGAGGGGCTTATAAAGATTCTATTTGACTTATGATGGGATTGCATCTCAATAAACCTATTGTAAATTGAAAATGTTGCAAGTTGAAATGCACTAAATATACCTTGCCAACCAAACATCATAGCTTAGCAACACATTACACTATAGAGTATTTGTTTTTACATTCACAGCTGACTGGGAGCTGCAGCTTGTTACTGCTGTCATTCAGCATCAAAGAATTGGACTGCGTATCACTAGCCAGGGAAATGATCAAAATTCAAAACCAGAAGTATATGTTCTCCTTAATGCTCATCACTTTCTCACCTTTATCAAGTTAAAACATTGTCTGTTCAACCATTTTTAAGTTAAGGAGTATCTGTCTTAGGGTGTTGGCTTAAGAATATAGGAATGGTAGGCAAGAGAGGATGAGCTGAGCATCAGTTTGCCAGTGATCAAATGTTCTGGCTTCTCACATGTATGCACTAAGTTTGGTGTGAGGAGCTCTGAGGGATGGACAGATGCATATCAAATGTAATGCATAGGGTTTAGCATAAGAAGTTTTCATTGTGGTAGCTTAGCAGTGGTTTGTTCTTATACTTTTTTTCTAAGTCACCTGTGCATATATATTTTGTAACATACTAACTTCCATTTATTTTGACCTGCTTATTTTCAAATTTAATCTTTCATCATTCTTTTCCATACCTTAATTTTTCCTCTATTCTCTTATTTGATCTTTTCTTACAGGTTTTCTCTATATTGCTTCGCCTTGACTCCTAGAAGAAACTTTTTTCCCTTTCCTAGTGATCCCAGGAAGTCTCATTTCTTGGATTCATAAAAAGTGATCTGTGTTGGCAAGTCTTACTTTGAAGTGACGTATTAAAAAAGACTTGAGTTATGTAAGATGGCTAAATACCAAGGAATTAGATTATAGTATCTTATTTTTAAAAAATTTAGTCTGCAAACTTTTGTCTTGAATGAAATACATTTCATGAAAAGTTTACACTTTAAGAAAAGTAATGTGAAAATTATATGGGTCATATGATCATGATATTGTCATCTAAGTCCTTGAGATCCAACATTGCCCTATAATTGTAAAGATAATTGTATATGGTCTACCCTACACTTATTTCAATACCTCAGAGTTTCTAAAGTGATTTGCAACTTGACAATGTGCCATTTCAAAATTGGCACATTGTCACATTGTTAAATGTTAAAATATAGAGTATGTGAAAATCAAATGACTTCTAAACTATACAAACTTTCAATATACATTGATCAAAAATCATTTCATTGTTTTAAAAGCCATTAGAGTAATGGAAGCAAATGACTTGTGACACTCCTTTTTTTCTATATTCACTTTAGTACACTATTCTGTAACCCATATCAGTCACCCCAAATGTTCAGCACATTAAGGAGACACACTGGTTGGAAATAACATTATGATTAGTGGCAAACCATGAAGTTGAGAATACAGGCAGATTAGCAAAGTAGACTTCACTGAAACATAGAGATATTTCTTAACCAAGAGACTAAAGTCTGTGCATTCAGAAAGTTTCTTAAATTATAAGAATTTAAATGGTGGAAGTTAACTGAAGAGGTAGAAATTGTTCATTTTTTTCCTGGATTTGAAATCAAGTCAATATGACTGCCTAATGGCAACAATTGGAACTGACACCTGGTTTCTTACTCTCATGCCACTTTGAATTGGTGAAAGTTTTTGGAAAAGAATCAGAGAGCATTTAATGCACAAACTTTACCCAAGTATTACAAAGCATGTAGGAGCTAGGATACTCTGCAACTAACCAGTTAGGGGACTGCTGGATCTTCCTCTTTCACAGGAACCATTTAGCAGCAGCTACAGCCTTTCCATCAACACACTTTGTGCTTCCTCTCCATGACACACACACACACACACACACACACACACATGCACAGCTAGACTTTCTGCTTGCCAGTACAATTTGAAACATTTTTGAGTTTTCATATCCCTTTTCTTTTCATCTTCCTTAACTTTGTCTACTCTTTTTATCTCCTTCTCCTTTTCTTATACAAATATGTATAAGAATATGTACTCTGTGCTAGACATTTTACTAGCCTATGAATACCACATTTGTTTCTAAAGAAAAAAAATAATCATTGAGCACTTATGACACCCATCACTTTTACCTAGAAGGATTTAATATGGTAGTATTAGCCTTGTTTCTATCTCTCTTTCTCTGAGAGAAAGGGCAACAAAATTAGAGGCATAGCTATGCTGTTTCTATTGTGCAATCCTGTGTGATTTATGGGAGTATATTATAATGAGCAATTGTTGTTCAGTCTGCAAGGTAAAGGAATTTATGTAGAATTGGCTTCATATTTGGTACTTAAAAATGAGAAAAGATATAATCAATCATCCTACCTTCATTTGAATAGTCATTAAAGATGCTATCTGAAGTGTCTGCCATAGCTCCTAGATGCACAGTGGGCCCGGTGACTATATTTAAACAGGATTTCTCC